>JAJTUV010000422.1:0-713659 GCA_021653895.1 Mastomys natalensis | reverse complement strand
AACATTGCACATTAGACCACCAAAATGTACTTGGCTCAATCAGCTTCTTTCCAAACAGTTTTAATATCTTTAATTTGTGGATTGACTTCATATATCTCATTAATCTCTGTTTGAAGATTTATGAACACTGAATATAAAATCTTTCTCCAGCTCTGACTACTTCCTAACAGCAGAATTACTAGATCAAAGCCCAAACTACTATTTCCTTTTCTAAGAACCAATTTGATTACTGAAATTTTATATTTTAACAAAATCCTACAAGTACAAGATTAATATCATACTGTCTTCTTGAGTTCTTGGTGGCCTTTTATGCACATACATAAAAATACAGACCTGCTTTTCTTATTTTATTATTTATAATATCAAACCATGTAGTTCATAGTAGGGTATAACATGTCTTTGCCAGTTAGTAAACAATTGAGATTCTTTTCATGATATTAAGTCTTCCAAATTCAGAAAATAGTTAACAAAGCCGTGTTAGTTTTCCACAAGTGCCCTCCCACAGATATCAGCTGAGCATAATTAACAGTTCATCTAGTTCATCATCTTCCCTACCACTCTTCCCAGTGTCTGACATTAGCATCTCAACCATGATGAGAGCTCCCAAAGAACATGCTGAGGACATTTTGGCAGAAGAAGAAGGAATCGTATGGTGGGGATGGGGAAATGAACATCAAAAAATACCCAAAGAATTTGCCTGAAGAGAAAAATAACTTGCAACGCTTCAAAGAAAGATCAGCTCAATAATTTACCAAAGCAACAGCGAGGAATGTTTCTCCCTAATAACTGAGAATCACAGACCTAAAGGCAAAATCAGCACTACACTATAAAGCTAGTTTCTTGATGTTTAGTTTTTCATAAATATATATAACTTTGTATAATCTAGATATTAACCCTCTGCAAGTTGAATAGCTGGTAAGGATTTGTTTTCCCTTTCTATAGGTTGAATTTTTCACTCAAATAACAGTGTTCTACACTGGAGAGAGTATCCTATTCATCAATTGTTGGTCTTAATGCTTGTGCTATCAGAGTCTTGTCCTTTTCTGTGCCCATGAGTTCAAGTATAATACTTTCTCCTTTATCAAATTCAAGGTGTCAGGTCTCAAGTTGAGGTCTTTGACCAGGTTACAGTTGTGTAGGGTGAGACATAAGGATCTAGTTTCATTCCTCGACATATAGCTCCCCAGTTTGACAACTGCAATTTATTGAAAATCTTGTCTTTTCTCAACATGTGTTGTTAATCACTTTGTCAAAAATCAGTGGTGAGAAGATTGTGGACTTACATATGAGGCCTCAACTCTATTCTGTTGATCAACTTTTCTGTTTGTAAGCCTATACCATGCTGATTTTACTACTATAGTTCTATAGTATAACTTCAAGTCTTGATTGTGGATCCAGCAAATTTTTATTGTTCAGTATTGTTCTAGTTATCTAGAGTCTTTAGTATTTTGATATAAAATTTAGGATTATTTCTTTATTTCTGTGAAGAATTGACTTGAAATTTTGATGGTGATTTCATTGGATTTGATAAGTTGCTTTTGGTAGAATGGCCATTTTCATATTATTAATCATATCAATCCACTAGCATAGTAGTCCTCTTGATCTTCTAGTATGTTTTCAATTTCTTTTTTCAGTATCCTAAAGTTGTGCACGTTTTTAACTTGCTTACTTAGATTTGTTTAAAGACATTGTATTTGTTTTGAGATTATTGTGTATGGTATTGTTTCTCCAATTCCTTCCTCTGTCCTTTGTATATAGCAAGTATACTAATTTTCGTATGTCATCTTTGATTTTTTTTCATTCTGCTTAATGTGTTTATCTGCTGTAGGAAATTTCTAGTGGAGTCTTTAGGGTCTTTTATGTATGAAATCATGTCATCTGAAAATAAAGATGCCATGGCTTCTTCCTTTACAATTTGTGTGTCCTTTATTTCCGTTATTGTTAGTATTTTGTCTAAGCTCCACCCCATAGTTACCTGGCAACAGCCAGGAGTGCCTGACTCACTATAAAAGGGGCTGCTTGCCCCTCCTCTCTCTCTTGCTCTTGCCTCTTGCTCCTACTCTGTCCTGTCTCCCCTTGCCCCCTCTCTCCATTCCCCTTCTCCCTCTCTCTCCACATGCTCATAGCTGGCCTCTACTCTATCTCTCTCTCTCTCTCTCTCTCTCTCTCTCTCTCTCTCTCTCTCTGCCTTTCTCTGCCTCTACTACCCTCTTAACTCCCCGACCCCATTCCCTGAATAAACTAACTCTATTCTATACTATACAGTCCTGTGGCTGGCCCCTCAGGGGGAAGGGATGCCTCAGCATGGGCCCACCGAGGCACCCCCTTCCCCACACCTCACCACACATCCACCAAACATGCTCCTTCTCTCTTTATCTTTTTATAAAACACAACACCTGTCACTTATTCTGTTGATCTAACTAAGGCCCCAAGTACTATGTTGAACAGGAGTGAATAAAGTGAACATCTTGACCTTGTTCCTTATTTTAGTCATGATGCTTTGAAAGTTTCTCTCTTTAGGGCAATGTTAACTGCCTTTATTATGTGGAGAAATGTCTCCTAGATTCATAGACTCTCTAGGACATAATTGTTTAAAACAAACAACGTGTTTAAAAAAAATGGAGCATGGAATTAAACGGAGTCTTCTCATCAAATGAAACAAAAATGACTTTAAAACATTTTTTAAATTATTCAATATTCTCAGCTATTAGAGAAATGACAATACTACTTTGAGATTTCTTCTTGTCACAGTCAAAATGGCTAAGTTTTAAAAAGATGACAAATGCAGGGGTGTCTTTGGAGACACAGTCACTGATGGTCGTAGAGCACACCCTGCTACTGTGGAAAGCAATGTGGCAGTTCCTCAAAAATGGAATTAAACCTACTATTTACAGAAATAAGCCCACCATGTGTGATCCACACTTAGGCATGAACACAAAAGGCTTCATATCTACTACAGAGACATTTGCTTCTCCTGTTCATTGCAGCTCTACTCTAGATAGCCAGGAAATATGCTCATTAGCTGATGAATAATGAAAATCTGGCACAATGGAATATTATTCTTTTAAGAAATCAAAATTATGAAATTTGCAGGTAAAATGGAGCAGAAAAATCATTCTGATCAGTGATTTTTTTTCTGAAAAAAAATAAAATTTAAACTAAGACCTAGAAGGACATAAGATTGCATTTTTTGTTTGTTTGTTTTAAGGTGGTTTGGGGTTGTTTTGTTTTTTTCTCATTTGTGGCTGTTAGCTTTGACTCTTCAGATATGTGTGTTTCCTTTGGAATAATCACTGGTGTCACGAAATTAGGGGATATTGGCAGACTTTTAAGAGAAAGGGCATACAATTTGTAAAATAGAAAATAGCAAAGAAGTAGGTTTTAAAACTCTAGATTCTACCTAGAAAATAAAGGAATAGTAATCACTTTGATTTTTTTAAGTAATCAATTTTGATTTCTTAAAAGAATAATATTCCATTGTGCCAGATTTTCATTATTCATCAGCTAATGAGCATATTTCCTGGCTATCTAGAGTAGAGCTGCAATGAACAGGAGAAGCAAATATCTCTGTAGTAGATATGAAATTTTTTATATTTTCTAAAAATAAAGGAGAGAGAAGGAATATATTTGGTAGATGTGCAGTCAGGTATGGAGGAAGGGTCCAGGCTGAGGCATCCCTTCTTGCTGAGGGACCAGCTACAGGAGGGGATAGTATAGAATAGAGTTTATTCAAGGCATGGGGAAGAGAGTTGAGAGAGTAGAGACAGAGAAAGGCAGAAAGAGAGAGTAGAAGAATAGAGCCAGCCATAAACACGTGGAGGAGAGGGGAGGGAAATGGGGAAACAGGGGGAGCAGGAGCAAGAGGACAGAAAAAGAGCAAGAGAGCATGAGAGAGCAGAGGGGGCAAACAGTGAGTCAGGCATATCTGGCTGTTGCCAGGTAACTGTGGAGCGAAGGCTAGACCAAATGCCAACAATTACACACCAAAGAAAACATTATAAGTTCTGGAATACTGTGTGTTCCTTCACTAGTTGTAAACTGTAAAGTTTTGTCAATAGTAAATTATTCAAAGAAAAGAAAAGATCATTCAACGTAATGCCATTCTGCTTGCTATTACTCCTAGATCTGTAAGGAGACAATTTCCTAAGTCAATCATCTCAGGAACATGCTCCACCTTGCTGGCAGGATCAAAACTGAGTTCATGTTCCCAGGCCCCAGAGTCCAACTCCGATCCTGCGTCTTTAGTTGCTTCATGTTTGTCTGTTAATCAGTAAAGGATAGAAAGAGAGAAGATGCTGCTATCCTGTTATATAACTAAGGCTCAGTCATAAATGTACTGCCTGTCTTGACTTAATTAACTACAAGAACCTTTCCCACTTCTTCGTTCCCTTATCATTTTGAATTCTGGGTCTCTTGGTTCAGTTGACTCCTTTGCTCCTTAATCACTCTAGATTCCAAGTCAAAGTCCAGGAGGGGACCTGACTGCAAAAGTTGACTCAAGGACCCTGACACTAGGTGACCAGAATAAGGCCCAGTCACCAATGTTAACTTCCTTGTTAAACCCCTTATGATTAGTTAATGTAACAGCCCAGCATGATCCTACTTGCTTTGTGTTCTCATCCTATAAAACTGTTGTACAAACTCACTTTGGAGACATAGTTCAGATCCCAAACTCCTGCCTCCCTGTGTGTGCAGAAAATACAGCTTTCATTTTTAAGCTTGTACCTCTGAAGTGAGTTTTCTTGGCTTCCACTCCTAACCCAATAGATCAATCTTCTATAATCAAAAGCCAAGAAACAACATTTATATATAATAAATAATATAATAACCTTATTATTTTGCCACAAATTAAATTTTAAAACATATTGAGACTGATAATCACTATCATCAAATATCTTCCATTGTTATCACTATCATCACTATCACCTTGATTACTGCTATCATAAGCATCCTAGTCATTTTCGTCACCACCATCAATGTCAACACTCTCATTACTACCATCACCATCATCATTACAGCATCTGCACCAGCATCTTCACCACGATTACCTTCATCATCTCACCATTTCCATCAAATCATCATCACTTTCACCACCATGGCTACCATCATTACCACAGCCAGGTCCAAAGGCTGTCTCATTGCCACCGAAAAGGACAAGCCAACTGACTTGATCCAAAATTGTGTCTAGGCTTAGCTCAAGTTGGACTATAGAATGATTTCTGGTGGCTAGAGAAAGCCAACATACCTGAGGAACTTGTGAAATGATTTACCAAGTGATTTCTATTGACTGCGGCTGAAAAGACTTTTATCTCCCCTTTGATTTACACCAGTAACAGCTATCAGCACATCAAAGTTATGCTAGCCTCCATACTCCTTGTGCATTTCACAACTCCTATAATGCATTTCAAAGTCCACATTAGCCCCATGATCCCTCTAACCTCCACCTCAACCCTAAACTCTCATGCTGGTTTAGTTCACAGGCTTTCTGCCTCCCCATATACACATTCTCTCTGCAACCTTTCTTTAGAACCCCACAGCTTCTCTCTGCTTTCAATAGTTCTAGGTTACTTCACTGCATACAGCTTCATTGTTAATCGATTTTATTTTGCTATAACAAAATACCTGAGGGTGGAAACTATGGAAATGAAACTGATCAATTTTAATTCATACTTTTGTACTCAGACCATGACATGGCAGCCGCATGCATTTAACCTCCAGTAAAGATCTCATGGCAGATGGCATTACAGTGATGGGTATACACATAGAGAAAACAGTCATATTATGACAAAATAAGAAGATGGAAAGTGAGAGGAGTCAGCCTTGCTATTATAACCAATCTCAAGAGAGCCAGTGATGCTATCACAATTACTACACTAATCCCTCTGAGAGATACCCAATGACGTAATATTTTCCAACAGGCTCCACAACTTAAATGCTCTACTACTTCGGAACATCACAGGACTGAGGACCAAGTTTTCAACTCATGAAGCAAAATACTAACAAAATACAAACATAACTCCAAACAAAATACTAATTTTATTCATGGTGTGCTGTTACCACTGTAGTTGATTGTATGAACCTGGGAGACTGAAGCTTAAAAAAATGAGGTGGACCAAAGTCTAATGCAACAATCAACTTTATTCAGAATATCAGACAATTTATATCCTGGTGGGTTAGGCTAAGTCATATGTGCTTATGTTGTACACAGTCACAAGGGCAACCTGTGCCTGGAAACATCTTCTAACTAACACAAGTAAACAACAATGTGCAATCTGAGGCCAGCCCCTAAGTACTGTACCTGGAAGGGGCATGGAAGCAGAATCCAAGAACAAACCCATGTTTTGGAGGAACAGAGGTTATAAGACATTTGTCTTGTTTCTTTGGAGTTATCTCATAAGCTCTCAGATTCCTCCTTTAGACTTCAGTCATAGACTGTATGTGTTCCTACAGTTCACTATCTTAGTTATATATGTGTGTGTGTGGCGCGCGCGCAACACACACACACACACACACACACACACACATATGCAGATCCTGTGGAAAATGGCTAAAGAGAATGGTCTGGGAGGGTGTAAGTCAGAAGTGATGAAGGACGGGTCTATGAGTACATCTTTCACCTGTCAAGGTTCAAATTAACCTACTCTTAAATTAGTTTCTAAGACTAACATACAATAATGCTATGAATCCCACTTTAAAGATAAATACAAGATGATAGTTCACGTATGAATTCACCTATAGACTGTTTGACCAAAGAGCACTGGACAGCTGCATTTTGCTTTTCCAAGACTGATGTGTTAGAAGACAGGAAGAAAAGAAAAGGCAGTATTATCCATGGGAGAGAAATTAGTCACTGCACAGGGAACATGAAGATAGAGACAGGAAAACATCGCTCATTCACCCTAATACGTTCTGGAGACTCTGTAATCAAAACGAACCTATTTTTGCTTGTATTCTGTTTCAGTAAACATGTTTGAATAAACCAATGCACTTACGCAGAACTTACACAGAGAAAGAGAAACAGATCAGAAACGTTCACTCTTTCAGTCCAGGGCTGAAAATGCTAAGAAACCTCTAAAAAGAGTTTAGGATCTGGTTTTGAGCTGAGGAGGAGGGGTAGGGGATACAGAAGACCACAAATGGAAGACTGGTGAACAATCAACATGGACAAAAAGTGTTCATGTTTTACTAGACAGTGCAGGTGATCACTACCCAAAGTAAAAGCCTTGTAAGTAAGTCAGCATTTAACAAGGGGCTCTCAATCTAGAAAGGCATAGGTACTTAAAAGATTTCCCCCAGAGACTGTATCAGAAATCGAGAGGGCACAGAAATGCCTGCTGGCTTAAAGCCAATCTTCTTTTTTTTTTTTTTTTTTTTTTTTTTAGAAGACCATACTCCATATACAGGCTGCATGTTTTGGGATAGCCCCCACTCCAGATGTTTGAGACCTACATGAAAACCAAGCTGCACATTTACAACATATGTGCAGGGAGGCTTAGGTTCCGCCCATGGAGGTAGATCTGTGTAGACTAGGTATGCTCCACGGTTGGTGATTCAGTCTCTGAGAGCTCCAAGGGTTCAGGTTCGTTTACTCTGTTGATCTTCCTGTGGAACTGCATAGGAAGATCAACAAAGCCAATCTTCTTAACTAGTGTGCTTAACCTGCATCCTCAAAGTAAAGCATGCTGGTTCACACATGCACAGAGAAGAGGAGCGCCTGGCTCCACTTCATCCCCACAGCTGTGCTATCACTCAGGTACCAGACACTTCCCTTGTCTTTCATTCAAAAGCTAGATTATAAGAACTAGACGTAAAAAAAAAAAAATAAAATAAATAAATAAAAATAAATAAATAAATAAAAATTAAAAAAAAAAAAAAGAACTAGACGTCTAGTCTATGTACTTTTCTCACTTTTCAGAACTGGTTTTAAGAATCCCAAAGGAGAAGTGAGAGAGAAGACTGAAGGAGCTGAAAGGGTTTGCGGCCCCATGGGGAGAGCAACAATACCAACCAACCAGAGGTCCCAAGGTCTAAACCACCAGTCTTGGAGCACATAGGGAGGGATCCATGGCTCCAGCTGTATATGTAGGGGAGGATGGCCTTGTCGGGCATAGATGGGAGAGGAGATCCTTGGTCCCATGAAAACTGGACGCCTAGTGTTGGGGAATTCATGGGTGGGAAGGTGGAGTGGGCGGATAGGTGGGGGCACATCTTCACAGAAGTAGGAGGAGAGGGGATGGGATAGGTTGGTATCAGGCTCTATCACTGAGAGGGGGGATGGAGAAAGGGGATTACATCTGAAATGTAAATAAAATATCCAATAAAAAATTAAAAAAAAAGAATAATCAAGGGAACGTTCTTGTTTACCTATAGATACAGTGAGTTTAGAGAAAGGAAGTGACGGGGTGCCATCTTGGCAGCACTGAATAGAATGATTGATACCGCTCTTCCTACATCTGACATAACCAGACTGACTCAAATGGACATCCCTTTCAAAATGTGCATAGGAGAGAATGTAGCTCCAATGAAGCGTAGCCGATATCAAACTGTGGTTTAGAAATATTGTTATCACAGAATTTCTAAGAAAAAGGACTTATGTCCAGAACTGTCATATAATCAGCATACAAACTTGTAACTGGATGTATTGACCAAACTTGAGGAGGAAGTTAAGCATGTAAAGATGATGGGTACACTGTCTCCTCTGAATAGACCAGAATGGCTAGTACTTATTTTAGGTTTAAAAAAAAGGGGGGGGGCCCTGTTTCCCACAACAACAGTAACTTAACTGGTTGCACATATAGTATATTATGACATGAAAGTTGACACCACATACAAAAATACTAAATACTGCACATGCCTGAGGGGTTCTCATTACTACCACTGTGGGAGTTGTAAGTTCTGAATGGCGATAAAAATGGAGTCAGAACCAGCTGAACAACCTTGGATCAGGCCTTTATGGAAACCCTGTGCACTCATATACTTCACAAATCTTTATTGAGTGCCTAGTATGGGTAAAGCATTGTACTACAGACTGTGCAAAAATATGGTACCTGCCTCAAGTAGCTTATAAAAAAATATATCCTCTGGGACCTAGCCATAGGTTCTAATAACAAATGAGAGAACTCCTCATGATGTCGCCAGCCAGTCGGTTCCACCTTTCCCAAGTGTCACTTACAGACGCTTATGATATAGAAATGATGCCAGAATCTATGTGCAACTACTAAGGTTAGCCCTCTGTTGTTCACTATTGTATTTTCCAAGATCAATTAAGCTTTACCTGTTAGCCTGTCATTTTTTTCTTTTCTTCCCCTCCTTTAAAATAAATCTTTAATATTGAAAATTTTCTAAAATATTACTATATGAAAAATTCTCTTTAAAGTAAATCTATCCTGACCTCTAGATGTTCAGATCTCCAAAGGACATGCACATATCACATGACATTTCAACAAATATCTACCATCTACCTACTTCCCTGCCTACCTATGTCTAAATGTAGGTATCCTTCTTAAAAATGGAGTCGTACTGAGCACACTATAAGCTCCTTTGTACTGGGTGCTGGGTGCTACAACCTAATCATGCTGAGCTGATAGAGTCTGCTTCAATACACCTTAACCACAGACTAGAACTCATGCTAGAACAAACCTGGTGAAGACAAGGGAGAATATTCTCTCCACCACCCCTCCCTCACCTTAGGCAGTTTCAGTCTGGGAGATAGTGCAATGGAGAATTCTCACAGGTAATTTATTGACCAGAATAGATACACAAACTACATCAAGGTCATTTAATAGCAAGTTATTAAAGGATAACAGAAAAATGGTGTGTAATCATCGTAAAAAGCAATAGAAAATTACAAGAATAAAACATGACACACCAACACAAGATCATTACAAATACAATTTAATTTCACAAGGCTTGAAACACAAAACTCTTGGCTGAGATCAACAAATATAGAAGCTATGAAAATGTCGAGAATAAATAGTCATTGATTGACCAAACAGCTAAAACAATAAATTAAATGTAAAACAGATATATCTGATTTTTAAAAATATAATATATATCATATATATATATATATATATGTATATAATATGATGTTTTGAGTTGGGCGTCCTTTCAAATTTCTATAAGCATCCTCTAAGTATATATGCTTCCAAGAAGAATGACCCTATCCTATCTTCTTACACATATCCATCTCTCTATTAGCCCCAAAGCAACTGGAAGGTTGCTCAAGGTCTTAAAATTTGATTTACAAATAATAAATAACCTTTTGCTTAACTAATAATATTTTTTATTATTTTAAAAATATTTACTTCTGGTGGGTCTAGTAGATCTAAGGCTGAGCACTTATGAACTTTGGCCTAAACACAAGGAATAGATAAAAACAAAGAAGTATATGCAAAGATAGTACCCATAGGTTAAGGTTAAGGGAAAATTAAATAGAAATTTATAATAGCCCTAATTCAAAACTGAAGATGCCAAAAAGAGGCATGGCATCCTCTGAGCATTGAAGGGAAAACGAGCACACTTGTAAAGGCAGGACAGATCTCTAAACAAGCTGTTTCTTCATAGGGAGGAAAAGCAGAAATTTTGGTGGAAGCTCAAAGGGATGGGGGAAATGAATTCCAGGTCCTTTTCAAGTGATTTATCTAGTTTAAGGAGAGACATTTAGCATCTGAAGGAAACCTGGAAAAAACATTAACTTGTGGGAGATGGCCAGGTTCTCTCATGATGTCATTCCTGTTTGGGGACCAGGAATTGTGTTCTAAGTAAATTTCCAGAATCTGGTTCAACAGCGAACAAGTCAACAGAGAGAAGTGGAGATTTACTTCCTTGATTTGCTTCCTTAAAAATTCCAGTCAGAGCCCTCTCTTTTGTCTGCTCAGTTTGGGGCCTTTTGTATAGAGTTTAAAGATAGAAATGTGTGAAGACCATTGTTACAGGAAACACAGGACCTGAAAGCAAGGAGAGGTTACTTTAACAGTCTAGGAGAGAGGGACAAATTCAGAAGTTTGTTAGGCCAGCAGAAATGAATAGAGTATTGCAACCCAGGTACATCCCATGAATGCTGTAAGAGTTTCAGAGATTGCTCCATAGTTAAGAATGCATACAAGTCCTGGTGAGGACGTGCGTTCAGTTGTCAGCACCCACATTCACAACTGACTGTAATTCTAGCTGCAGACCTTCTAATGCTCTCTTTTGGCCTCTATAGGCATCTGTGCTCATGTTGTATGCAAAGACACACAGGAACACACATGCATCTTTCAAAAACAATTTCAAAGGAAATATGCTTGTCAGGATGAAGAAATAGAGGCTGACTGCCTAGGTTTGAATCCCAACTCTACCACTTACTAGTTGAGATAGAGATGTGCTTGCTTCAATGTTCTTCGAACTCTAAGAATAAAACAAATCCACACCATTGCTCAAGTAGAATGTTTGTAGAAAAGATGGCTTTATCATACAACAGGATGTTATGAAGGGGAAGACAAATACATAAATAAATATGGCAAAATTAAAAGTAATTTTTTTCACCTTGGGATGAAAATGGGCTGGAAAATAAATATATCGAAAAACAATGGCTGATGATATTGATGTTGATTGGGATAAAGAGAAGGAAACCTGGGTAAACCTGTACATTGTCTGATTTATGGAAAACAGAAAGAGAAAACAAAAATGGATGGAAGATTAAGAAAATTCATCTTAGAAAGTTGCAGTTAAAAAAAAAAAAAAAAAGAGCATACCAGAGTGCCACACATGCAGGAGACTGACGATAGAAAGTTGCTGTCTTGAGATCATCTTGAGCTACATAGTGAGATTCTATTGCAAAACGAACAAACAAACAAGACCCAGAAATGTAAGCAAGCCACAGGCAGCTTCAGGAAGCATGATCAGAAACAGTCAGTCGAGGTGAAATCTTTTGTTTGAAAAGTGGGATGTCAATTGTTAGCAGTAATATATATATTTTTAAATAGGTAAAAGAAAAGACCTTGAGTGATTCCACAGTAAAGAAATGAAAAACACTTGAGGTTATGAGCATATTCATTATCTCAATTAAAAAGGTATACAATATGTTCACATGTAGCAAAATATCACACTGTGTCCATAAATATTCATGATTATTATTTCAATTAAAATATTAAACCTTGCTTTCAAAGAAACACACTCAATAATATTCCACAAAAAAAAAAAAAAAAAAAAAAAACTAAAGGGGATACCTTTTTTCTTCGAGTGAGCAGAAGTGGGTGGGAACACTTTAGAAGTGAACAGTCCATAAACAAAATCCTTTCATGTATATGAGGAACATTATGAAGACCAATTACTGTGCTCTTATATATGTGAACTGTTTTACTGTGTTCTCACAGTACCTACAAAGGTGGCCATTCTTTGACAATTTCATACATGTATGCAACACATTCTAGTCACACCCATCCCTCCACCCTTTCTTATCTTCCTCTCACTTCTATCATTACCCCCTTATTCCCCATAAGTTGCCAGCTCATTTTATGCATTTTATGCTTTGTAATTGTCTTAGGGTTTCATTGCTGTGGTGAACCACCATGATCAAAAAGCAAGGTGGGGAGGAAAGGGTTTATTTGACTTATACTTCCACATTGCTATTCATCACTGGAGGGAGTTAGGATAGGAACTCAAGCAGGGCTGGGACATGGAAGCTAATATAGAGGCCATGGAGGGATGCTGCTTACTGGCTTGCTTCACACAGCTTGTTTGGGGATGTTACCACCCACCATGGACTGCCCCATCCCCCATTGGTCACTAACTGAGAAAATGCCTTACCGCTGGATCTCATGGATACAGAGACATCTTCTCAACTGAGACTCCTTCCTTCCTGATTACTCTAGCTTGTGTCAAGTTGACACACAAAACTAGCCAGTACAGTGACCCACAGAGTGTAACCAAGGCCATTGGCATGCGTGTAAGTGAGGAATTATCCACTGGCATGAATAGCTCATTATGGCTATACCACTGAAGACAATCATTTACTGTTGTCTAGCAGCCTTGACTGCAATAAACTCCCCTGGGCAGGTCCCCATGGTCTCCTCTCCCATCTATGTCTGAGTGCTTACTGGTTCAGTCATAGGCAAGCTGTGCGCAGGCAACAATAGCCAACTTGAGTTCATGAGTGCCACACTATGTCAAGCTGGTAAGACAGCATTTCACAACGCTCCACTCTATTCTTGGCTGTTATTGTTTTCCAACACCCACTTCTATTATGCTCCCCGAAGTTTTAAAGGGGTGACACAGGTCCTTCATTTCATGAATGCTGAAAACTCAACAGTCATTTATTCTCAGCATTTGAACCAGCTATGAGGCTCTGCATTAACTGCAAAGAGCAGCTTCTTTGATGAAGGCTGAAGATATCACTAGTTTATGAGTAGACATAAATATTTATGAGGCAGGAACCAGTAGAGTGGTTCAGCAGGTAATGTCACTTACCACCAAGTCAAATGACCTGAATTTGACCCTGAACCCACATGGTGGAAGAAGAGACTAGATGTCTATGAGTTGTACACACACATGTGTATCTTCAGGAATTCCCATTCCTCACAGCCTTAAGCTGTAAGAACGCTTCATACTGAAGCTATGTGAAAGGAAGTCTGGAAGCAGGAACTATGCACCAAAGCCTGACTGGGCGGGACATGGAGCCACCAGCCAGTTGGTAAGAAAGGCCAAGTATGAGGGGTGGAGGTTCTAGAGTATAGGTGCTGTGACCTGGGGATGTGATGGCTAAGATCTGGAAGGTGCATGGGAGGTAAGAGGCATGGTGATAGGCACCAAAATGCTTAAGGTTCTAGGTAAAAGGAAGGAAATAATCTATGTAACCAAAGCGGAATACAACAGGCAGGACTGAGGTTCAAGGTGAGGGTTTGGGTTTACAATACCTGGAGATAAAGCAGAGCTAAGATCACTACAAAATCTCATGGTGCTACCAGAAGACCTGTGGATAAAGGAAGGCTGTGTGGGCACAGAACCCAGTGCCTTTGTCTTGTTCTCCTGGTCTCTCAGATCCCCTCTTTGTGCTCCTCTCTGTTTTGTCCACTCCCAGTTTTATGTCCATGTTGTTCCCTATTCCTTCAATCACTGTTCATATTTATAGATGATTTATTTTTAACTCCGGAGAAAGACCTCAGCCATCTGAGGATACCCACTGACAATCAGAAAGCTCAGTGCTCTGTAAGGGCTATTCAAAACACTAGAACCTTCTTCCTGACCTATAATTCTGTAGTGATGGCTCAGACACAAAGTGCTTAAGAGGTTTCACAAACTTCAATCTCTTGTAAAAAGAAATAAGATTTCTATTCAATATAAAACAGCAAATAGAGGATTGACAAGATGATCCAGTAAGTAAAGGCTTGTGGGTCAAACCTGATAACCTGAGTTTGAACCTTTGGACCTCTGTGGTGAAAGGAAAGCATTGATTCTATCAAATTGTCCTCTGACCTCCACAAACACCACTGTGGCACATGCATGTGCATATGTGCATACATCACACACACACACACACAACACACAACACACACACACAAATAAATGTAATTTTAATAACAAAGCCATTGGTTCCTTTGTGTATATGCACAGAACCATAGGAATACAATCTTGAAGCTCAAATCCCAATTCTGCTCATTTTCCTTCAGTGATTAGGCAAACTTTCCTTTACATAGTTTTTTGAATTAAACTCTAATTTGCAATCCTGACTGCCCCTTCACAGTTACCATGGGAATTCCCATGCATGTTTTACAGAACCATCTCATATTTTATAACATTACCAGATTCTGATTTGAAACCAGAAGATGTAAGTTTGTATACGGCATTCATCAAATAAATGAAACTTATGAGCATTTATTGATCACTGAACTAGACTAAAGTCTTCTTAAACCTCTACCTATATTCTTTTTTTCATCATATTATTATACAGATGATCAATTTTTTCATTTACACAATTAATATACATAATGATAATATGTTTTTAAAATTAAGCTTTAATAAAAGGAAACAATTAAAATGTTGTATTCTGATATTACTATTTACCAGAATTTGGGAATGCAGAAATCATCTAGTTACTCACTGGGCTTGCTTTGAAATCATCTAGTTACTCACTGGCTTGCTTTGCAGACAACTTGTTGAAAGGAATAGGCACAAAATCTTTCTACCCAGAATAATAGTTTAAGGAAAGTGCTTTATAAGTAGCAAAGCATTTGTACAAATTTGTCTTCAACAAATCTAATACAAAAAAAAAATTGTCAAAGTCTCTAAAGATGACGTTATTCTGTTTAAGCTGCCCTTACAGTGTGCTTTTATGGTCATGTCTGATTTATTTCATTCTTATAAAGTTTAACATCTAGTCAGGTTAAACTACTGAAACACAAATTTTGCATCTTTCTTTCATCCATTTGCCTTGTAAGTGCTGTTAAATAAGCCCTGTATTTAAAAGTCAACATTTTCATGTGCTAAAGGTATCTATAAGTTACCTTGTTAGTGACTCCTAAATCAAATATATTATATAATGTGTAAGAAACCATAATTGAGTAACTTGTTTCTTATAGACATCAATATGAAAATAGAAACTGACGATTTTCAAAGACAGCATCATTTATACATTCTGTAATGAAACTACAAGCAGAACACCTCAAAATTCCCAGAGAAGGTATGCTGAGGAAGCGAGCGAAACCACAACTACTCAGAGCTCCTGAGTCACTTGACAAGTACATCTATCAAGCTTAAAGTTAGAAGAGGGCCTGCTGCACTAAGTACTTATATTGAACAATCAGTAAGCCATCTTAATGCCTATAGCATCTCCGGAGAGATGCAAGTGTTGTTAGGGAAAGCGCTGGCAAGGGGTGAAGGAAGACGGCATATACAAGCATAGAAAAACCTGTGTAGTCTTTGGTAACTCTTTTGAATTTTTTACTCACTGTAAGATGGTTATGATCCACTTTCTCAGAAAGGAAGGAAATAAAGAAGGAAGGAAAGAGGAGAAAGGGGAGAGACATGAAGGTTTTTGAAGTTACCTAGACTGAAAATGCAGGCAGCCAAGACGCCTTTTGCCTAATCACCCTTAGTCAGCTTTTCAATATGATATTTCAACAAGATGCCAACAGTACCACTGTATTGCAAGATACACAGATAAAGGATGAACAGTGGAGCTTCATTTTCTGTCCCTGACGTCATGAACATTCTCTTCTCAGTCCTGAGAGGGCAGATTCAGCACCGCCCTGCCTCTGACAGGGTCTGACATGCCTGCTACCCATTTCTATGAGAGGATTTCATGGTTTCCATTGTGACTCTCTTTCTGGAAAGAGACAGAAACCCTGACTTCTCATGCTGCCTAAACTTTTTCCACTAGTAGGTGGACCCAAGATAAAACACAGATATGCAAGAAATCAAGTTAAAATTGTGTACTGAAAGTTACAGTTGTTATTAAGCCTTATAAATTATAAACTAAAAATAATTTCAGGAATTAAGAAATGTTATTTATTGCCCCTTAATATCCCACTTTACCCCTTGCCATCTTCTGCAGTCAGGAGAGCTGGCCCTGGGGTCATAAGAGCAAGTAAGATGGACCTGCCCCTCACCGTTGTACACCTCAGGAGAGCAAGCCCTGCACCTTGCCCAGGCAGCACAGTAGAACTGACTCTGGAGGCAAGGGCAGGAGAGCAGCAGAGCAGCAGAGCTGACCTTGCCTCCTGCAGATGGTGGCGTTGGGTGGCCTAGCCAGATCAGTACTGGAGCACTTTCTCTGGTGGTGCCAATGCAAGAGAGCTGGCAGGCTGACCAACTCAGCTACCACCCAGGACCCAGTCCAAGACTTTGAGTTGGCACACCCCAAAATCTACATCATCTGTGAACTTTAGAGGACATGAAAGAACTGGTCTTCCTGCTGTTCCAAAGCTATGGGATCTCCATGACACAGGACAACTATAGGATGAGGGGGAGGAGTCCTGGTGGGGATCCAATATTGATGGTGTGACAGAGAAGCCTGAGACCTCAAACCAGACCAATGACTGATTGCAATGAACACTTGCAAGTAAAGATTTGTAGACAGAGAGTTATACTGTGGGACACACTGATACACTACAGCTTCCACAGCGAGATGGTTTTTATGCTTTGTTTTTTGTTTGTTTGTTTGTTTGTTTGTGTATTTTTTTATTTTCTTTTGTGGGAAGAGAGTTCAAGGGGCAGATAGGAGAAGAGATAGTGAAATGAGTGGGACTGGAATGTATAATGTGGAACTCACAAAGAACCAATAAAAGTTTAAAACTCTTTAATATAATTTAACAAATACATAAGAGTTATTTTTAAAAAATAATGAATATAGTAATTGGTTATAAACTTTAATGACAGCTGGTGGGTCAGGGACAAGATCTCCTATTCAAGTCATAAACATAGTTTGTCCCCCTGTGCAGTGCTGTGGTGAGCCAAGAATCAGGCAGATACATGGGAGGCAGAATGATCTTGTCATCAACATTTTCTTTCAAGATTTCCTGATGAAGATTTGCTTCCTCTGAGAAAGAAAGAGTGCCACCAATAATACTAGAGGAAGAAGCATGCAAGCAGAAGAGAAAAGTTCCAAAGCCTATGTGCACAAAATCCTCGCTGTCCTTTCTGTCATCATGGGCTCTTTGGTGCACATGTGAAAACTCAGCCCCATTTCTTTCCTCGGATGGGTCCTTGTGAGAGATGGCAGTGAACCCACTGCTCAGGGCTTCTCATGACCATGTCTCCTCCCATTGATTCAGAGCTGTCATTGAAGGGAGAGATGTGGGTATGGAGATGTGGCAGACATGACATAAATATATATTGTACTTTGCTGGATTACAGTGCACACACACACTCACGCGAGTGCATGTGCGTGCGCAGGAATGGAAAAAGAAAAAAGAAAAAATCCCTACGTACTACGCTCCCTTTTGTTGGTTGTGAACTTTCAAAGCAGTAAACACTTTGCAGAGGATCATTTCAGCAAGCCATGTGCTGTTTTCTGACTGGGCCTGATGATCCTAGGTATTTGTAAAAATTAAAAGAGGTATTTTGGAGTAAATTCTGTTAAATCCTACACTCACAACACAAATGCAAACAAAACCTAAGTTTAGTAGTGACAATTTCAAAGTACCAAATAGAGAAAAGGGGTTTTGTTCCCAGCCCACTTCTACCTTTAAGGCCACAGATACATAAAGTGCTATTGACAAGAAGAACTGCAGTTAGGAGAGAGTGAGCAGGATGGAAGAAACCCTTCATCTGATTCAGTGTAAAAAAAAATGGAGCTGAAATAGGAAATGAGACTTCACAATATACATAAACTTTCCAAAATTTGGTTTAAGATAAATCTTTGATGACTTCACATTGCCATAATTCTTAATGATAACAAGGACCATAATTAGTGCATAAACTAAGTATATATTAAGCATTACATTTTCCATAGGCAGCATTTAGGCCCACTTTTCATTTTGTGGTTTTGTACATAATTAAGGTTTAACAACCCAACACTAATATTTTTTACCAAATTCTAACTTTACCACTTACTGTCCACTTGATAGTGTCACCTGGTCTCAGCAACCTTGTCAGTAAAATCAGGTAACATGTACTTATCTCACTTGTGAGGATTAGGCCATGCTTGCCAAATGTCTAACACCTACTGTGTACTCACCAATTATCATTAGTGATCTTGACTTGAGGTAGTTGAATATTTAGCCTTTTTCTGCTGTGTGCGTGCGTGCGTGCGTGCGTGTGTGTTCGTGAACACCTGCCTATGTAAGTATATGCCATATGTTTCAGGTCCTCACAAGGGCCAGAGGAGGGCAACTGGATTCTCTGGACTTGGAGTTATAGGCCGTTGGGTGCTGAGAGGAAGCACTCTTTGACCTTTTTCTGCATGACAGATGTTATTAAGTATTATTTTATATATTCAATACAATTTATAAGGTTCCCTGAAAGATACAAGATACACAAATACACACACATAGAATTATTCAACCTTCATTGCCTCTAATTTGCACTACCATTACCTATAAAGCTTCACTCATTATTTAATGCTTGTGATTGAACACAGAGACTTACCCAAGTGAAGCAAACACACTATCACACACCCAAGCCTTTCAAAGCTTTAAAACATATATATATATATATATATATATATATATATATATATATATATATATATATATGCTAGTATTGTAGAATCACCACTCATAGAAACTAAGTGGAAATTTCTGGAGCTGGCTTTGCATGTAGTCAGTAGACCTTAAAGCCTGTCCTGGGTGGCTGTAGTGGCAGTCAGAGTTAAGAACTAAGAAAAACAATAACCATGAAATTTCAGAAAGAACACCTGGGTTCATTCCTTCCACTCACTAGCAATTCTGGCTATGAAAAGGGAGTATCAATCACTCAGAGCCCCGTTCTGCTTCCACCAGATGGGAAGTGGACTTGAGCACCGTGGCCTCCAATGAGTACTAATGTAAGGTCAACACCCTGACTTGTTCTTGAGAGTGAGTTCTGAGCGAGGGAGGCAGCAAACTGCTCAGGAGCTGGTGAATACAGGCGGTTGTGTACAAGCCAAGGTACTTATCTTGACATCTGGGAGAGAACAGAAGAGGGAAGATTGTACATTTCTCCAATGGGCAGTTCCAGAAAATGAATTTGCAGAAATTCCTGCAAAAGTCTGTCATGCAAAGCTCCCTACCAACCTCCTCCCTGAAAGAGAAGACTTCATTATCTCCCACTTCACTTTCCTCTTCATACACATGAAGTGATTCGATTAAGATCCGCAGTCACAGATATGCTGAAAGAAATGCAAACCATGACTTCTAGCACATTCTCCTAAGTGTTCAAGTAGCAGACATTTTGCTTACCTTATCCAAACAACAAGTTAGCTTTAATGAAAAGTTAATTCTGATTATTTCTTTTAGCTCATTCTCTCAACTGTATTATTAAATGAATGTCAGGTGAAAGATTGGTCCAATACAAAATGAATTATAGAAAACAGGAATCTAACTGGCATTATTACCATGAATCCCCTATTATCTCCTGAGCACTAATTCAGGCACACTAACTGTGTCAAACACTGGAAACACATCTGTGTTCATTATCTTAGTAAGGAGCTGTGAGGCCTGTGCCATTGCATAGATGTGTGCTGTGATCAGCTGAGTTGCTGGTTTGGTTTTAAAGCAGTAAGTCATCCAACTGAGAACTGGTTTCTTTATCATTCTCTCATGTTCTTACTTCATTACATACAATATTATGGTCTTTATTGCTGTGTTAATTGGTTTTAGTAGTCTATATGTAAATGAAAAATATCTTTCCAAATGCCATTAATCTACATTCATTTTTAACATTACACATTATGATCTGTCTGTACTAAGGTTACTATTACTGTATTGAATCACCATGACCAAAGCAAGTTGGTGAGGAGAGGGTTCACTTCGCTTACACTTCCA
This sequence comes from Mastomys natalensis, assembly GCA_021653895.1. NCBI lineage: Eukaryota > Metazoa > Chordata > Mammalia > Rodentia > Muridae > Mastomys > Mastomys natalensis. Next base: position 693,218 of record JAJTUV010000422.1, on the reverse strand, counting down.
CATAGCTGTTTATCATTGAAGGAAGTCGGGACAGAAACTCAAACAGGGCAGGGACCTGGAGACAGGAGCTGAAGGAGAGGCCATGGAGGAGTGCTGCTTACTAGCCTGCTTCTGATAGCTTGCACACCCTAACTACCAGCTCAGGGATGGCACCACCTACAATGGGCTGAGCCTCCCCCATCAATAACCAATTAGGAAAATGCCTTAATAGCCAGATCTTATGGAGGCTTTTTCTCAATGAATTTTCCCTCTTTTTAAGAACAGCAGCAGCAGTGGAGTGGAGCCAGCCTGAGCCTAGAAGACAAGCTATGTGTGCTGCCGACAGCAGAGCTGGAGAAGTGACTGTGCTCCCTGGAGGAGTCCACAAGATCACCAGTGAATCCCAGAGTATAAAGGACACTGAGTCATTTATAATGGTGGGATTTTGTTCTGCTTCGTTCAAATTGTGGTTGTGCCCTTGTTTTTTCCTCCTGAAGAAGGTACTTAATTTAATTTTGATTTGTAGGAGCCCACAATGGAAGGACTTTGAGCTTTTAAAAGGGGTTTTGAATTTTTAAAGAGACTGGCTGTTTTAAAGAGACTGAAATTTTAATGTGTTTGAATTTGTAAAGACTGTGGAACTTTTAAAATTATTTATGTTTTTAATGTAAGATGTTGGAGATGAATAAGAAAAGAAAGGTGCAATTTAATAGGGATGTATTTGTGTGTCAAGTTGACAAGGGGTCAGTTGTTTTGGGTAGTCTCAAGTCAATTTGATACACAACCTGAAAAAGGAAAACCTCAGTTGAGAAAACGCCCAGTCCATTGTAGGTGGGGCTACCCTTGGGCTGGTGGTCCTGCATTCTATATAAAAGCAAGCTGAGCAAACCATGAGGAGCAAGCTAGTAAGCAGCACTCCTCCATGGCCTCTGCACCAGCTCCTGCCTCCAGGTTCCTGCCCTTGTGAGTTCCTGTCTTGACTTCCTTCAATGACGAACAACTATATGGAAGTGTAGGCCAAATAAGCCCTTTGCACATCTACTTCCTATTGGTCATAGTGTTTCATCACAGCAATAGTAACCCTAACTAAGACATCATCTCTTACGGAGGGCCATATATGAGCTCTTTTGTTAAGCAAACCCTACTCAGAAGGTTCTAGAGCATCTTTGTTTAGGCTAATTAATAAAAAGTCTTCTTTTAAATGTTGGGTGTATCCAGAAAAGGAAATACTACAGAAAATAATTTCATTTAGAGCTAGGCATAGTGACACATGCCTATAGTCCCAGGTTCTCGGGAAGCTGAGGCAAGAGAATTATTTGAACACAAGAGTTCAAGGACAATCCAAGCAGAAGGAGATGTCATTTTTTAAAAATGTAGATCTATTTGTAAGCAACTTAAATACATACAGTAAGTTGCAGAGTTCTGTAAAATATAAGTTTACTCAGGTTGTGTAAACATTCTGGAAAGATAAGAAATTGTTAATGAATATTAGTTTCCAGACAGGGAAATAAGAGGTACTTTACTTTCTAGTTTATATTGTTTTGTCTTGTTAAAATTGTTTCCCAAAAGTATGTTTTATTTTATAATTTATTAAATGCACTGTGTAGCTCCTTTCAATTTTATGTGTTCATCTTCCTGTTTATGGGAATTGAAGAAGACAGAAAACAATCCCAGGTCATATTTCAGCACTCATAGAAAATAGCTTCAGGATGCAAATGTACTGTGAGACAAGTCTCCTACTTTTATGAGGGAATGGTACAATTATCATCTTTTACTATGTAGTGACCAGTGTGCTCAAAGTTCAACTTCGGAAACTTGGAAGGTCTGTCTCTATTCTCCTCAACAACATAGTTGAAAAAAGAGTGTTTTTGCTAACTACGTTACACATTTTTTGCATTTATTAAATTTAAAAGAGTCTTAAAACACCTTTAGATAAATAGAAGTTAAATAATCAAGTATTTCTAAAATCCTTAGTGTGGGAGGTGCATGTGTGTACACATGTATGCGTTAGTATGTGCTTACATGTCCTTGTGTGGTTGCTAATTGGATTGCCAAACTGGCCTGTTTTAACTCTTACATTTGGAAATCTAAATCTGTTTTCTCAGAACAACAACAACAAAAAATGTTTTCCGTAAAGAAAACAGAGTTTCAGCTCTAGAATATAATATCAACTTTCTACCACAGAACAAATATGATTGCTTTGATTTAAGCATCGTTTTCCTTTGTTCCTATAACCTTTAACTATAACTCTAGGCATCTTTTGTGTTAGCAACATCAGAAATGCGCTTAGAATAGATAAAAGTCCATGCTGTTAAAGAACGTTGAAACTGAAAAAAATAAATGCAGCAGAAAGCTACTTTTAAGTTTTTGAATACCTCCTATTCATAAAAAATAGAGAATTTCAAACTTCGGAGTTTTATATTGCAGCCAAATTTCTACAAAATCTCCTATTTTTTCCCAAATTCTGACCTGGGGCACTTCACCCCCAATCATCACTTGTGCCTTCCATTCAACTAGCATCTTGTCAAATCTGGCTGCAAGATTAAGTTTCCCAATTCAGAATTCAATATTGTAACCCTAAGGATATAAGATCCAAGCTGGAACATTCTGTTTTTTTTTTTTTAAACTGGATAAAATTGTTTCAGCCCAGAGACCACAGTTGGCCCAGACTATAATGATGAATCTTCAAGACTGACAGTAAGTGAAATGGGTTTGATGATCTTGGCTTTACTCGTGCACATTAAGCAGCATTTTACATTTGTCCTGACTCTCGACCTTTGGGAGGACAGGTTGAGAGAGTCTTATGTTCTCATATTATGTAAGGCTTACAAAATTAACTAGCTCTAACAGAGCAGTGTGGCCTGCCATGGGCTGGCTTTTTGTGTCTCTCTCCACTTCCTGCCCATGCTGGCCTCCAGTTTTAGAGAAGCAGAGCTGAAGATCTCAGGATTTCTTTTCCCATGCAGCTTGAGTATCACTAGGGCTCCTAGCACCCATGCTTCTGTTTCTATAGAATACTTGCTTTTCTCTCTCTCAGAAACAATGTATCTTATTTAAAAAGAAAGAAAGAAAAAAGAAAAGAATATGGATGTGAATTCTGCACCAAACCCCTTTATGCTTAAAAGGGGACTTAAGCTTTCTATAAATGATGCACTTTGTTCTTTTTAAGGGCGTTTGCCTGAGTCCCAATGAGTGCTACAAAATCTTAACTTTTCAAAATACACCTGTTTATCCAAGACACTGAATGCTGAAGAAATGTTTTCTTCTTAAAATAATTTCTAAATGTTCATGTAAAAGCAAATTGACACAAAATTAAGTCCCAGAAACACCTACTGGGGTAAGTCACTGCTACATAACTTCAGAGAATGTTTAAAAAGAGTTCCTTCGTTCTGAGATTCATGTATGATGTCAACACAAAAGATGATTATTTCCTTTAAAGATTTTATTTGTCTTAGATTGTTTTCACTATATGATCTCAGCTCAATTAGTTGTGAGATAATCATACATACACACACACACACACACACACACACACACACACACACACACACACAAACGCACACACACAAACACGAGTCCAATGTGTTGATGGGTTTGTTGAATACCCTTGAGCACTATTTTCTTCTTCTAGAGTACTTCCTGCCGGGCAGCCTACCAAGATTCACTGTTTACTTCTTACTCATTACTCTACTATGGACCACAGTGGAGAAGCACAGACTGACTGACAGGCAGATGACAATGAGTGAAGAGAATTCAATGCCAGAGCAATGCACTGGAGTGAATTAGCCTTCTCATTAAAAGTATTTGCTCATTTATTTCCATCTATGACTCCAGGAATGAAGAGCTGGTAATTACATGGAGCAACCCTAACCCAAAGCCAAACCCTAACCCTAACCCTAAACCTAACTCTAACCCTAACCCTAACCCTAACCCTAACCCTAACCCTAACCAAACCATAACCATAACCCTACCCTAACCCTAACCCTAACCCTAACCGTAACCCTACCCTAACCCTAACCCTAACCCTACCCTAACCCTAACCCTAACCCTAACCCTAACCCTAACCCTAACCCTACCCTAACCCTAACCCTAACCCTAACCCTTCACACAGGAGCAACTTACCTCTCAAGATCAGTGACATTTAGATTATTTTGTTGATTGTCCATCCACCCCATTCCTGCCCAGGGATCCTTTAATTAGAAAAGCACTGCCAAAGACAGTGGTGATGCAGTTGACTGGGATCAGAACCCAGGATCAACTGCTAAACTGTCTGGTGAAGAAAGTCCCTCCTATCAAGGGGAGTTTAAAGCTACTGATAAAAGCTATTTCCAAAGACCAGCTTGTAGTAGTAATTGTTATTTAACCCGCCAAATTTGTTGCAGTAAAACTTCTACCCAAGGAGACCAGTAAAGGAAGACACAACTCAATAATTATTGGTATAAATTGCATGCCTAGATTGGGCAGATTTACCACTACACTACTCTAATCCCCAGCTATGAGATCCCTTATAACTTGCGGTTTTATCCAGGCCCAGGCCGAGTGGTTGTCCAGCTCCATCATCGGCTTCCTTCTACCGCAGGCTTCCTTCTGCTTCAGCTTCCTCCTGTTTCTCCTCTGCTTCTCTTTCTGCTTCTGCTCTCTGGCGACTCCCCTCTCTTCTGCCCCTGCTCTGCCTTTTATATCAAATTCCTCTCACTCTCTTCTCCCCTAAGCCTTTTTCTCCACCTCCCCTTCTACTGCCGAATCTCTGGCTCTAGTCTTTATTTTACAGGTTTTAATTGGACAGAAGGTTTACAAGATGTCATCTGTGTACAGATTCAATCATCCCCTGCAGCCCCTCCCAGAAGGGTGGAACTAGGATCAAAATACAAGCCTGGGGCTATCCACTGGGAACTAGGATCAAAATATAAGGCTGAGGCTATCCACAACGTTGATTCAATCCTCCTCTGGAGCCCCTCTGAGGGGGTGGAACTAGGATCAAAATACAAGGCTGAGGCTATCCACAACACCAGCTGTGTGGAAGACACAAAGTATCTTACCATATAAAGAAAATCTAGAAAAAAATTTAATATCGATAATCAAAGATGCTTTCAATTGTTATTTATATATGATTTTTGTCTACAAAATGTTGGCTCTGAAATAACAATACAGTCATTTATCCATAAAATAAAATAAATAAAATTAACATGAGCTTAGTTTAACCCAGGAAATGAAGTTATCAGGTAAAAACCAAGCAGTTTTCACCCTCATTGGCTCACACTACTGGACTAGAAGATGAAGAAAACATGGGATGAGGAATGAACCCTTCCTGAGACTGTGCCTTCCTTGAGATCCTTCCTCAAAGGAGACTCAGAAGAGACATGTAAAGAGAAAGACTGGCACAAATCTCAGAAGAGCTCAAGATAGTGTGGCTCAATAGAGCTATTTCCATATGCTTGGGAAACAAGAACTGTGTCAGCCATTGATTTCACTGGAACACATTAAAGCTGTAAAAACGAGGAAGGAAAGTAAAGGGGAAAGAAGGGAATGGATGGAAAGGAAACAAAGAGAGAGACAGAAGGAAAGAGGACAGAGATGCTGGCTTAAGTTTCTATTTAGAACAACTATACAGTAGTTTAGCATAAATGCAAATCAATTTTAAAGTAGTATAATTTATGTTTTCTATTCATGTCCATTATATGGTCAATAGTTACCTGACCCCAAATTGTTTCTTTTTATTTTTGCATTTTATTTCCAACTTTACTCTCTGTTTGATCAGATGTTATAACAAAGCAAGAGCTTAAGAAGCCTGATGCAGTTGAAAAGAGTGGTTTTTCCACATGTGCAGATATGTTCAAAGCTAATTCTGATAAAACCAAAGAGAGAACAATGCTTTAAACTGCCTGGTAACGCGCAGTGTTCACAGCAAGGCGACTGAGTGGGAAAATGTCTTTCTTCCCTGCCCTCCAGCCAGTACTCAGGATTTCACAGGCAGCTCAACACAGGCAAACTTCTTTTCGCATGCTTATTTCACATATTATCACTGCCTTGATAAAATGGCTTCATACTTTAAACTTTGATTTTAAAATATTCAAAAGACAATAAGAACTGAGAATATCAGACAGGAATCACCTAAGCAATGTTAGACAAGCCTCTAAATTTCTATCTATTGAAACATTTGACATCAGTAAGAAGGACAGAGCACAAGTTCATATCAGTGAGTCTATCACCATTCTGTACCAGAAGAAGAATCTTTCATTAAGTTGTATTGTACTTATACACTAACCACCTATACAGCTCAAAGGGAAGTGGGTTTTTTTTTTTTCAATTAAATCTGAACAATAACAATTTCTCATCCCTGAAATGTATACATTTACTGGGGCAATATAACAATTTCAAAAATGTCACTCAGATTCATGTGACTTTTCCAAAAGTTTATGGGAGTCACATTTGGCATATGTAAGACAGTTAGGTAAGCCTCGATGTTTAATTTGTATGTATTTGGCATGTGTATATTTATTCTAAGCAGACTGATGATAATGTGTGTGCCATTTACGTGCTCTCTAGGCGAATTATACCTCACACCAGCTTGAATGTGTTTCAGGTAAGCACGTTATTCTTAGAAACCCTGGACTGCTTTTCTGGAACAAGAGAAGATAGAAATAAATCTATATTTTAGTTGTTTTGATACTAAAACATGACTTTCTAAAACATATTTAAACACTAGAATATAAGCGTGAAAGAACATGCACTTTAAGATGCTGCCACAAGTCGAGTGCAGGACACACAGTCAGAACAGCATCTGAGAGCCGTTCACACAGGCTTCTAATGGACAACTGTGAAACACTGCAAACTTAATAAACCTACTTAAAAAAAAAAAGATCTGCTTTCCAGAGAAGGAAACTGCAAATGCTTTTAAATACTCCTTCAATATTGTAAGAATTTTTAACTGTCCATGCGTTAATTCCTTTATATTCTAGTAATGTCCTCTGGAGTTGTACCTATGACCCAGTCATTTCTTTATTACTGGCAAACTCTTAAATATGTGTAATAAACACTTTTTAAAAAAATAAATATACCTTACTGTATCTGTTTTTAATACATAATTTAACATCATCTATTGATAATATTTGTTAAATAGCATAGAGACGTGTACTGCCCAGACCCTCAGAGCTGCACATCAGCATGGTAGATCTGCCAGTTTCCCTGGGGACCAAAGTGTCAAAAGGAGAATTGGACATAGTGACCAGTTTCCATGAGATGAGCAAAAACAAAACAATAAAAACAGCTGCAATTCTGGTGGGCTAATCTGTCACTCAAAATCAAAGGTCTACAAATGAGAAAAGAGGAAGTACACGTTTAATGACCTTAAGAGGTGGAAATTTGAGCGTTTATTTATAAATGGTAATTCAAGCCCACGAATCAAAGTCTCCTTAACTGCCAAGCTTGAATTTATTTGAAATCATCTGAAAGATAACAACTCAGCTTTGGGAAAAAGGGAGTTTGCTACAGGTAATTACTATCAAAATCTGATTTGATTTCTAAAAATTATATGAATGAATCAAGTTTCTTGGTCTTGATATACTAGGCAGAGAGCTTGTTCTTCCAAGTCTAGACTGCTTAATTGCTTGCTTGAGGGAGGGAAAATCCTGGGGGAAAGGCACATATGAGCAATATCTGCTGTGTGAAGCCAGAACTCTCCCAAGCTAGATCACGGCCAGTAATGCAGGCAGTTCTGCTCTCCCCTTCCCTCCAGTGCAAGTGACTATAGATATATGATCCTAGAGCTGAATGAAAAAAGAGAAGCAAAGCTGGCCACAATCGTGAGAACCATTCAGTATTTTGAGCGGAAAACATAGCTCTTGACTGCTTATTTGTTTTTCTCACCCAAAGCCATTTAGAAACAAAAATCAGAACAGGAGGGAGGCAAAAATAAATACATCAACGCATATTCCAAACAGAAGAAGCAAACATTTGCATTATTAAGCAGGATTGTCCACACCTGCTGAGTAGGTATTAGAAGATGTTTAGTCAAAGGCTTGAAAACAAAGCATATCTTGCTGGCTATGAGGGACTGCAAAGTAATATTTTTTTTTCATTTTCTTTTCCTTATTGTTACAAGTAATCATTTGAAGAAATGAATAATGTTCTTATTTGTGCTATAATAGTTAAAATGTATTCATTTCAATTTTTGGCCACTTCTATTTTTGTCTTTATAAACATATATCAAATTTAGACTTTCATTGTATACATCAAAGACTGTATGGTATTTCCCCCTTTCTTTAGATATTTTTGCTTCAATTTCAAATGAAAAAAATTAAATATTCCAGTACATGCCTTTGAGCACTGAAATTTTTACAATCTTGAGAATAATCACTTCTGCAATTTTTTATCTTGACAGTAAGGATGAGTTTTTTAAAACAAATAATTTATGAAAAATACTGCCAAAAAAATGTAGCTATTTGAATGCAACTATTTATAAAGTATCCATAACAAGTCCTTTAGACTTGCAGTTTCTGGACAGAGACTTTTGGAAATTCCTGAGGACACACAAGATACAACCCTAAGGAATAAAGGCAAGTACTTAAATCTTGGCAAATCAGAAGTCTTGTATCTGTAAAATACACACTGATTCATCTTTAACAGTGCAAAATGGAGCCTTTTAAAAGTATACAATTTATAATTGATTTCCAATAAAAAATTAAATAACTAACTAAAAGTACTCCTTCTGATTTTTTTTTTCACCACAAACATATACAAAAGGAAATTAGAGTAATTTTTCCCAGGACTAACTGCCATAAACTACTTCATGAAGAAATAGAACATGCAACTGAAGAAAAGTTTTATTAAACAGAACAAGTCAGATGTCATGGGTTCAAATTTTAATCATATCCAGCAACTTACTTTAACAGATATTTATTTAATTTGCCACTACAAAATTATTTTGGACTCCAATTGATATACTTCTGTCAGCAAACATTTGCAATACAGCTGATATTAGCAGTATATAAAATTAGTTGAATATTTTCTCCTGACAAATATATGCATACAGCCTTTACTTTATAATATACCAACAGAACAAAAAACAACTTAAAAGTTTAAAAAGAATGCTTTTGTTTCTCTTGAAACAAACGTATACTTCTTTTAAAATAGTGTGAGCTTATAGAAATATGGTATTATATATCTGACATTTTCCATCTAGAAATGTGTTACGAGCCATGCTGGTATTAATAAGCCATATGCCCTCAGTCCCCTGAAGCGCTTTGCTCTAATTTTGTTGCAAACAGAGTAAGAAGGAAGTTGACTAGCATGCAATTAACATACAGTAAACACATTTCTTGTCCTCATCTTTCCAGATTGCCTAGGCTGGAGAGTGTGCAAAAACCCCAAAACTTTTTAGAGTTCATAAATATTCGTAACCACATTCTGATTTACAAGTTAACAATTCTTAAGCAAGCATAGAGAACTTAGAGAAAATTTTACCAAAAAAAAGCACATTTAAAAAAAAAAAAACTGTATATATATTCCTCTATTTTTTTTTTTTTTTTGCAGACCCCACCCCCATCACAGAAAAGATCAGACTCCCTCCAGCAGGGCACATCCTTCCTTTCAGCACTTCAGTTATCAGAAGGCAAATGAAAAGACAATGACCTTTCCTCCTCTCATTTAGCTTACAACACGAACACTTAAGCACAAACATAAAGTACCGATTTAACAGAAAACACCAGACAGAGAGAGCAGGACTCACTGACCCATTTGGAAGACAAAGACGACAGAACAGCAAAGCTCTAAAAATCAGCTTGTGAGGCCTCTGAGAGATATTCTTCTGGCATTTCATCACAGCAGCCCCAGACCAGTTCACCTCCCTGGATACAGAGAGGAGGAACTAAATAGAGCTGTTTATTAAAGCTGGTGTGCTGGATTGCATTAGGAAGCGCGAGCAGGCCACCTGGACCTTTCAGATTGTGGCGGTGTTTAATTTGCAGCCTGCCCCTCTGCAGCAGAGGAGGCGATGGCTACTACTACATTTACCAGGCTCAGTCACACACCACCGGGGCTAGGAGTAAAGAAAGGCACTTGTATTTGTGTACTTAGATTTTTCCATATACAGAGAGGAAGATAGAAGAATACAATCCAAATGAAAATATTGAATAGCACAATAAAAAAAATTGTAACTACTGCCTGGGAAGCATGGCACTTTATTTTCTTCTCACACTTTATTTCTTTCAGAGATCACAATCTAAACAGAAAAAAAAATGCTTAAAATGAAAGTTTTTCATATTCAGCCCAAGACATAAATTTGATATGCTCTTTGAATTTCTTGGTGGTGGTTTTGTTTTGGTTTCTGTTTAAGAGCATCACACTGAAGTTTGCAGCTGAGCTTTCCTAGCCAGATTTAATGGGCGCCTTTTGCCTTTCGCACTTCCAGCGCTGCGCTGGCAGGTAGCTGAAGACACAGATAGAAAGATGGTACAGTAAATATGAATTATGTGAATCATATGGTGAGACCCTTGTGGAAAAGGGGGAGTTGAGAAATGGCTGACTCCATACCTGACCAATTACAGCTTGCATGGTCCCCGTGTCCTGCTGCGCTGGGAGATCGCAATCCATCATATGATGTCTTTGAAAAGGAGAATGGGGTTTCTGGCATGCATCTGTCAATCAACTTCTGCACTCACAACCATCACCAAAAGCAAGGGGGGAAAAAAGTCAAGCTGCTCCACCAAATAGGATGAGACTGTCATGTGACCTCCGGCAGACACGCACACACATTCACTACCTCCATAGAGCGTAAGAATTTTCTGTAGATATGAAATGACATTGACAAATATCCAATACCAAGTAAATAAAGTGAGACAAACAGCTATTCACCAAAGACAAAACATTAGCTGTAATCTTCTGCTAAAGGTATATAAAAAATAATAAAACGTGAGGATTTTTTTTAATACTCTAGAAATATATTTTAAAACAAAAAAATAACGATTTCATGTGACAATTGAATCTTTTTATGACATAAACTTCTACAACTATAATTCACTGCTGGACTTCTCTTAAGCCATCCCTTGTGATTTTATTTTCAAAGCTTCTAAATGACTTTTTGATGATATGCAGTAACCTCTGCAGTTTTATATAAAGTCACCATTATAGAAAAGCCTAAAATATTAACCATTTCGTATCAACTCTGATATTTGTTGATTGGCAATGGATATACAATCATTTGTGTAAACTCTGATGAATACTCAAATATAAAATATTCAAAGACTGTAATAGTACTCACTAAACTTTTCATCTTCCAAAAGGTTAGAGAAGGATTTACTTGAAGCTCATCCAAACTGAGGTGCCATAATGGCAAATACTTCCAATTTTTCTCGATTTAAATAAAATTATTTGACCCTACACACTGTAGGACAAATTGCTGGTGTATTGTGGGGCATCTGCTGTAAGACATGAAAATAACCGAGTAGCTTTTTAACCCTCTCAGAATTAAGAACTTGACTTTGAAGAAAATCATACAGGCAATACAGAAGCACTTTTAGAAAGGCCCAAACCACAAATGGCACCACTCATTAGTGATTTGTGAGCTAATAGTTCTATTCGTCTGCCTTTACAACTGGAGCTCATTAATTAATATATTTTACTTAACTAAAACAAAAAAAAATCACCAAGATTTTCTGTTATAAAAATGAAAGCTATTTTTAGGACTCAAAACTAAAACTAATATTAAACATATTAAGTGGTAAAAAAATTAAAAAAAAATGGTTAATACACATCATGTACACACACACACACACACACACACCAGCATCCCCAGGCAGAAAGAACCATGCCACAAGTCTTGAAAACTGAGAACTGGAAGGTGCCACTAAACACTATTAGAATTCTCAGTCTGTGCTGAAGCCTCTGTCCTGAGACTTGAGACAGGGACATCGACATGGCAGGATGCTTTCGAGGCCTTGCATGTTATATCACCCACCCTTTGCCCGGTATCCTGTAGGGAAGCTGAGGCTGTCGGGACCATCTGCTAAACCATGATGGGAGCCTGCAAGGACTGAGCCAAACGTGTTCTGTCAGAAATCTGCGGCAGGAGCAGGGGCGGAGGGAAAGCGGGGGGGGGGGGGGGGGGGGGGGGGGGGGGGGGGGCGGGGGTAATGGGGGACGGGAGGCAGGAGGTGGTATGGTGGTAGTGGACTCTGGGAACCACGCTGTGGACTCCAGTCAGACAGGCAGAGTGATGGGCAGACCCGGTTGCAGGGCAGGCTGGCTGAGCATCTGCCCAGACCCTGTAATTCTGTGGACCCACAGCTAAGCCTAGAGTGGCCCTGCAACCTTTGGGCTCCTGCAGCAGTAGGGGCTCTGCTATGCTTGAAGCCAGCCCTTGTTCTGCTTGGAGCCAGCCCTGAGCCAACTTGGTGAGGACTCATGAGCTTGCTAGCAGCTGGTTCCCTCTGGCTGTTTTCTCTCTGGGTGTTCAGTTCCCTCCCACCCCCGGACCTTAGGTTCCTGTTTCTGGACAGGGTCAAGAGTCAGGGGTGGGAGTCAGGCTGTAGTATGAGGTGGACACCTTTGAAGCTCCTTTCCCACGTTTTGGTGTTTACCAAAGTAAACACAAGTTTGGGTTGTGGTATAAAGAGTAGGACACCACTGCTTGCTCATAACCTGTCTGATATCAGCTGTAATTACTGTGGGTTAGACTCCAAGAGGGCCTGAGCCAGGCACTGCCAGACCTTGGCTTAATTCGTTATCTTCTATTGAAAATCCAGGGAGTCATAACAGTTATTTCCATTTCACAGATGTGGCTAAAAAGAAGTAACTAATGGGGCAGTGATTTAATGTTGATTTGAATCCAAAGATGGAACTTCTAAGAAACCAGAGTTGTCTAGCATTTAAAATAACGGCTACCTTATATGAGGCATTGACTTTTTCAACATATATTTAAGCCAAGTACTGTATTCAGTGCTGGAGACACAATAAACAGTGCAGGTTACTTTTGAAACAATAAAATCAAGCTGGGAGCTTAAAAATTCATTTGCGGGAATTGTCTGATTCTGACTGCTGGACATTTATAATTCTAGATTATCTCATATAAAGGCATCCCTCCTTCTATTACCTATGCTGGGTGGGTGTGGCCTTGGGCAGATGGCAGATTCTCTGAGTCACAACTTTTTCATTTTATACCAGAGATAATAATCCTTTAAGGGTTCTAGGAAACGTTTCTTGGAAGAATGATTAGAAAGGCAAGAAAGATGAATTCTGCTGGAGATTGTGGAAGACCATATGTAGATGGTAGAAAAGTTTGGGTTGTGGTATAAAGAGAAGGCACTTCCTGCTCCCCACAGGAAACAGCATGGTCTGTTTCCCATCCCACCCAGCTCCCAGAGTGAGTGACAGGCATTTCTAAGCCTTGAGGAGTGGGAGGCAAATGGGAGAGAGAAGGAATAGAGAAATTTACTTCCAGCCCTACAGTAGAATTTAGGAAAGGAAGTCCATTAAGTGAAAAACTTAGCATGACTATCTTCTGCTTTCTCTTCTCCTCATCCAGTTTCCATAAAATCATGCATCGTTGACCCATTTAGGCTACCTCCATCAACACGGTGCAAGGAGACATGGAGCTCCAAACACAGACCATCTTATAAAGCATATGGAATGAGCCAGACCGAAAGAGGCTTCGCCATTGCCCCTGATTCTAATAATGCTCAGGTTTTTTGGATTAGGGATTACCTTGATTTCTTAACATTAAAAAACAAAGGATGCAGAAATAAAGGCAGAACTGAGACCAAGGTACAATCTTTGCATTATATAGACTCTGTCTTTGCATTCAATTGATGCACTGCATTCTTCAGAGATAAGAGATGGCATACATAGACACTTCTTCAGTCTAAGGACCAATAACAGAAAACATGATAGGTGCACATTTCAAAAAATTCACCAACGAGCATCTCCTCCTGCTAAATGGAGACTATTTCACTTTATTCTATTAGAATGTGTAAGTTTACATTAGCACCCGGGAGCCTTATTCTATATTGAGATCTGTTTTGTGTCTCTGCTGTTATTGCTTCTCTCTTTGGTTGTAATGATACCATATTTGCCCCTTCATCACTATCCTGGATTGCTCATACTTAATATTCACACCTAAATTTTTGATCCTGAAACTGGCCTTACCGTTTCCTTGATTTTTTTCTTCTGGATTGTCTTTCTCCAGCTAATGTACCCTCAGTCTTTTCCCAAGATTACACATTACAGCACACTTATATTTTTTCTTGCATAGGTGTCTTTTGCCAGCTGCCTCATGTCTTTTCCCAAGATTAACTTCGCACAGCCCGTATAATGTGGTTTCTTGCATAGTGATTTGCCATCTATTGTTTTCAAAACTCTTAAGACATGATACGTGTAGTGGGAGTAAATGCGTGTGGTCAGGATTCTCTCTCCACTGCCTCTGGAAGCTCTGCTTCACTCTGTCTTCTTTTCAAGATCTTACGTTTCTCAATCATTCTGCGCCATCACCCTCTGGATGATCTATGGCGTTGTCTATTTTCACTACTTCTCCCCATCATCACATTTTTGTCTAGACTTTCAAAGTTTGCAGAGAACTTTTAGGGATGGTCTTTTCAATCACGATCTGTTCCTTAAGCGATATTGCATAGCTTTGGCTTCCACAGGGCACTGACCAGCATACGTAATCTGTACCCTGGGATCCTTGGTTGTTCTTATTTTCATATTTCTAGAAAATTGAACACAGGGAAAGTATCACAAGCAGAATGATGACAGTAGAAAGAGGAGAGGAGGGAACAGCCATCACCCCAAGACCCAGGGAATACAGAATTGAGAGGGCTTTGATCATGCACAACTCAAGCACCAAGAGTTGGGAGAACTTGTAATTTAAAGTTTTCTTCCAAAGTATAATTCTGGAGCATGTTTTCTTTTTCCCTCCACTCCGTGAGAAATAGTGACGAGATATTGCCTTTAGAATGAGTAGCTGAAAAAGTAGTTGAGGAGTCTGTTGATTCAGGACAGGAAGCTCCAGAAACATACTACACATCATCTGACCTCTGACTTTGATATCTTTTCTAACTGGGAACTAGGTATTCAGAATGAAAAAAGCATACAGGGAACTAATACCTCTTTTGACTCTCTTATTGCCTTTTGTTACAGCTTGGCATTTTTGAATACGTTTCTTCCCCTAGGATACACTAGAGGGAGGCACTGAAGTACATGCTCCTGGACTTCACAGTTCTCTGAGAAGTTTTGATGTCTAAACCTAAATGCTAACACAATTTCTTATGGAAGTCCTTTCTGGACAGCTGTAGGACAGATGCACAACTTGTTTCCTTAACACTGTGGTGCACCAGGGGACTTTCTTACCTTTATTTCTTGTCTAAAGAGACATATGCCTGAAAAAATGCTAACCAAGGTGTTGATTGGCTCTTTGTTCTTCATACTGGTAGATCTGAAGCATTAAGAGCTGTGCACTGTTTTAAAGACAACCAGTTTTCAATGAGTATCTGAATGGAATCAAATTCATTAAGAGAACGTCACCATTCCTAGGCCTTCCTTTGGAAAATTTGCTTTTTTCTAGTTTTCTATAATTACGACCAATACCAATTCACCACCACCATAAGCCAAGGACCGACTTCTGGGACCCAAGACCAAGGACTCAAGATTCTGAAGTCCTTTCATGAGATACAAAAGGTAAAATGTTTTTTCCAAATGACAGGAATAAGTTACCTGCTTCTGTCATGCTTCCCTTCTGAAGAATGCACAGTGGAGTTTTTGCGGGCTCTGTGCTGTGTGATTTGCTACCAGCATGAGGACACAGGCATGAGACTTCCAAGTACCTTCCAGTAACATATTCCTCAAGCATTGATAAAAAATGTAACACAGTGCCATGCATCTCACTTTTTTAATTTTTTAGGAGAAATAGGTATTTTCCATAGAACATTATTTATATAGCATAATTAAATATATTATTAGCTATACCTTTTCTAACATAGTCAATATTAATCAATATAGGCTATAAAAACAAACACTGTGAGGAGTTCTAACTAGTTCTTATAATGGTATAAAGGCATCTGAGGAACAACAGGGAAGTGAATGACGACAGGGCACTCTATTCCCACACAGTACCTAAGAGTTTCATTCACACCACCTTGGCCGCCGCATACCCACCCCAACACTTACCTATTTTTATCTTGCATTCACAGAATGTGGTGAAAGCATTACATTAAATATTACAAATGCAGGATTCATAAAGGTGAATACACCTAAAACAATAATATTGCAGTTTGAACTAAGATATGCAATACTTCCTAGGAAGGAATATTGCAAAAAAATATTTAAATTAAAGTTTTAAAAAGTTGTTTTGTTTTGTTTTCTAAGACTATGTGCTCATAAACAGCATCAAACCTGTATGTCAGTAATTCAAGAGGGCCTCTAGACAAAGTATCACGTCTTCAGTAGGATCCTAAGTGTCCATGGATGTCTGTTTCCACTCTTGTTTCTACTGCTGATACCTTTGTGAAACTGAGCCTGAATGAAGATGTTGGAATTTTAATGTATTTCTTGGTTACAGTTTGCAACAATAAAGCCTCTATGCCAGTTGGTACAAAGAACATGAAAGATGAAAATATATCATTTTAAACATGTATTTAATTGTAAAACTATAGTTAAAGCATCAAATAAATAAGGGAAAGATGGAAGAATGCAAAGCTAAATGTCTTATTAATTATCTGGTCCTGTTGTTGAGGAGTATGCAAGGGAGAATGTAAAGAAACTGCCAACAGGACAAATGGGACCATGAAGCTGAGAACTTCATAGCCAGCAAGAAACCCCCTACTGTGTTCCATCAGGGTAATGGTATTAGAAATCTTTGTGGGTGGTTTTTGGAACAACACCCAGATCCGAGTGGTCCCAAATTAAACATCTTATTCTATGTCAATCTATATAGTGCAATAACCCATAGATGACCCTTCCAATATTAGTGCTCAATATGCTCATTCTTAGGGGTCTTTTGTCTACTTTATATCAGTCTCCCTCTACCAATGACATACCTAGATACCAGCAACAGTTCTACCAGCTCCATAATGTAAATTCCAAGCCTGTCAATCTCCTCTTGTGTTTACACACTTATAGAATTGTCCCAAACCCATCATTTCTTTGAGCTCCATATTATCCAGATCCGTTGACTCTTACTTCCTTGGTGTTCATTATATGCAGAGAGTGGAACATTGTAGGTGCTGATTCTAATTACCTTACTTTAGGCTACTTCTACCCCCAGCTCTAACAGCCATTCCTTGCCTGTGTGTTAGGGCTAACATACCATGACTAATAGACAAAAACCTTTTGAAATCTATTAACTTATTAGACTACTAGCTTCTACAAACCCAAAAACTAAGAATGTCATCAAATGGCATCTGATGTTCTATTTTCTGCAAAGCTTTCCCTCATTTTGCTGTAACCACTCCTCATCTGTGTCTTCCAATGTATTTAAACTTTCCTTAATTCCTTACTTTCTTTGTTTTATAAACTATAAAACTTCATGAAACTGCCTCTACATTGAAACATTGTATTTGGGGAGATCAAAA
The DNA here is from genome assembly GCA_021653895.1 of Mastomys natalensis. Lineage (NCBI taxonomy): Eukaryota > Metazoa > Chordata > Mammalia > Rodentia > Muridae > Mastomys > Mastomys natalensis. Next base: position 675,681 of record JAJTUV010000422.1, on the reverse strand, counting down.
GGTATGTGGTCACTCATGGGCCATGGTCACTCATATATGGCTCCAGAAATAATCATTTCTTTAATCCTTTTAGGGTGTTCCTTTCAATGAAGTAATCATTTCTTTTCAAAAGCAAAGGACTAACAAGGGCCTCTGTGATCTTCCTTCTAGGCAAGGGACACCTGAGCATTACACTAGTACTTGAGGCCCCTTGCAACTTAGCATGGAGAATTATTATGGGTCTATTTAATACCAAATTGATGAAGGACAACCCAGTAGAATGTACCAGACAAAGCATGTGTATGGAGTGAGAACTTGCTCCTGGCCTGCCATGTATAAAGTTATAGAGACCTTGAGTTATGGCTATCTAGAGCTGGCACTCTATGTCATTATACATATCTCAAGTGCAGAATGACTGTGAAATGAGAAACTGCCTTAGAATTCACAGACCTTTGCAGTACCCATCACTCTACAGACTATTGCCTGCTGTTTATTTCTTCTTAACCTTAAGTAAACTTAAGATTGTCAAGTCCCTAGTGTGTCTTATCCATTGTCCCAAAAATTATCTATCTGCTCTTGTGTGTAACCTTTCCTTTGTTTCACATATCAAACTCCATCTCATGCTTAACTCAATGCTTTACCTTCTACGTGTACCCAAAAGATAGTATGTGAAGAAAGGAATATGAAAATCATGACTACTGTCTTGCTTTAATAACATTAACCTCAAATTAGCCCACCATATTGCCCTGCCATTCAAATTCATTTCCTTGCTCAATAGCTTCAACTATCAAATACGGGATGCTTTCTCTACCGTCCCCAGATCTTACAGTAATCCCTCAACATTCCTCTTGCCCAATGATAATTTTGTTTCTGAATTCCTGAAAGACAAAGAAACAGAGAGAGAATGAGGAAAAAAGACATTTTTACCCTTCCCTTTATTTGTCAAACTATAAAAACAGTAGTAAACAAGAAATTGTAATTTCCCTAGAAATCTCATTTGCTGGAGTCAGGTAATAGCCAAAGGAAGATCTTCTCTCAAAGGAACAGATTTCACAGAGTTCTGACAACTTGTCAGATTCTTACTGTAAAGACTAGAGCTGAGAAAATGATGGCTCAGTGATGAGCTGGACCACACCTTGACCAGGACTGTTCAGTTCTGAAACACCTTTTGCCTTCTATTTAAAACTAAATTTCATGCCATGACCAAAAGAAAGGGATTTGGTAGATGTGGTCTCTAGATATGTCGCTCTTGTCTTCCTACCAATGTGGCCACATCATTTACTTCTCTGCTTCTTACTATTATATGTCTCTTTCATGGTCCTATTGAAGACAAATGGCTGAGAATAACTCATTAAGACTTTCAGAACTGAGACTTTTACCCTAATAACTCCAGCAACATTCCTGCCAGCAAATCTGTCAACCTTTTTATTTTGACCAGATGTTCTGTCTTCTTCCTGCTAAAATGAATAAAACACACTTGCTTCTACATAGGAACCATGTGCACAAGATCTTGTTCCCTCTTGATTACATTATAATTTTGTTCTTGCAATCTTTCCTTTTTTCTCCATCAGCAAAATTTCCATCTTTCCTAGACTCTTCCAATCAGTGCTCAGAATACTCTACGTTATCTTTAGTAGTTCCTGTCCCCAGAAAGTCATCTATCATTTCTATTTTCCTCATATGTCACAAGAAAAATCCTCAAAACAATTGACTTTATTTGACATCTCCCAATTCCCATGAAACACAAGAGAAATTTTCATTATTACATTGCTTTCCTACAAATTCTACTCCATTTAAGCTTTATATAGACAGTCTATTAAAATCTATAAAATATAAGAGTCTCAATAGGTTGACAGATTTAGTAACAATCTACAGTCAGCTTTACTTCAAAAAACATTGTTAAAATGTCAATCTTTTCAAATTAATCAACAGTCAAGTCAATACCATCAAAACTGATAAAGATTTATGGTAGAAAGCAGTAAGCTAATTTTAGAATTTATATGAGATGGCAAAGAACAAAACAGCTTTGAAAAGAGAGAAAAAAGTAGATTGCATTAAAATGTAGGATAAAACAACAGTAATAACAATAGCTAACTGTGTGTCTATATAAGATAGACAAATGGATTGATGTAACAGAATAGAAGCTATAGTGCCTAATTCAATAAGATTAAAGTGATAATATGAACTTTATAAAAACCCAAAAATTTCTTTTCAAAAGATATGAGGAGATGATAAAATGGGGGGCTAGATATGATCATATATAATTATATACATATCTGTGAAATTCTTGATAATAAAGAAAAATTAAAAATAAAATATAAAAGAGAAACTTTTAAAAGACGAATCAAAGAACAGAAGAAAATATTTATAAATTACATATCTGGTAAAGGGTTTCTACCTGTATTATATGAACCACCCTCAAAAGTAAAAAAATAATAATTAAGAGGATAAAAGATTTGAAAAGACTCTCTAAAGAAAATCTACAGTCAGCAAATAAACACATGGAAAGTTGTCTTATTCATTTGGAAAGCACTAATTGGCACAAACATACAAGTAAAGGTGTATCTTGACTTAGTAATTATTCCTTTTGCAGTTTTCAAATTGATGGTGCTGATAAGTGATATACATTTAGGACACCTACACACCAAATTAAGCATTACGTTTTTCTTGGGCTAGCAAAATGCAGTACCACACTTTTCCATGATGCTGGACAGCATCACAGAACCACAGCTCCCAGTCAGCACAATCCACAGTGTGTCATGCTGCCGAGCTCTGGGGTTCAGTGGTTAGGTGGGTTAAATATTCTTGGAACTTAAAAGTTTTTCAAATTATAATATATTTGGGGGTGTAAGCTCAATGTGCATACAAAAGTATCTGTACACTATATGTTCCTGGTTAAAACTAAAAAAAACTAAACATGCCAATTGCTGGCAATAAAATAGAAAAACTAAACTCTCCTCCTTCAATGACAAGAGTAGAAGAACGTACACCTATTTTGTAAAAACCAGATGGGAAGTTTGAAAATGTCAACTATAAACTTACCATATGATTAAGGCTTTCCACTCCTAAGTACTCACTAAACCAAAGACAGATATTTTCACAGACTTGCTTACTCTTGCTTACAAATGCCTTTAATTCTCTTACTATTAGAAAGTCAAACTCATTGCAAAGCAAATGGTCATCAATAAGCAAAAGCATAAATCTATCTTCTCCCACATAAGTAGTGTTCCATGTTACTCAGTAATAAAAAATAAATAAACAGAACTGTCATAACATACTATATCATAAGGTAATCAACATGTTTATCCTAATCATAATGTACTCTACAACTCTATTCCTATTAAATTCTAGATGGTGGAAACTAGTACCAACAGAAAACAGATCAATATATAATAATTACCACACAGGGAGCTTTCACATTGGAAACACAGTGTGGCATATTCTGATACAGATATAGATGATTAGATATAGATATATAAGAAAAAGTCAAGGAGATAGATCAGGAGAAATGAGGGGGTCACTGACAAGCCTCGGATGTGACAGAAGTTTGACTATTTTGGCTGTGATGACTGAGCCATGAAAACAAGGTCAAATGATGTACTTAAAATATGACAATCTATTGTGTTTCAATTACATCTTTGGAAAGGGTATAATTTCTGTGAAATTCTCTTGTGAAATCTAGAGGATAGAGAAGCAGTATAAAATGCTGTCTTCTGGACATGATATGGTCATTGTATTCATGAGGACACAGCAATTGTGACTACCTACACATGCAAATGCGTAAAAGTAGTAGTAGTAGGATTTGGCAAGAGGAAAAGGATCAGTAGAAGTGGTAAGGGGAAACACCACAACATAGTGTCTAAATAATAAGCCGCCAAAAAAATTGAAAATATTTCAAAGATGATATAATTTTACAATCATAATTATTATGGCATCTTTGAGAGACTTATTTTAACAAATACTTTCAAATACTTTTTTATTATTAAAATATTTTTCATGCCTGTAACAGACTAGTACTTGGTTAAATTTTGGATGCATACTGTGGTGAAAATGAGGCACAGAAGTACCCATGGACCCTGCTCTTAACCACCTTACAAACTCACAGGGAATCACATCTTAACCAAATAGGCCTTCATGTAAATGTGCAGATTAACAGTTGCAGTAATTTTATGAACACCAGTTGAATATATGAAAGAATATTGTACCATTCTGTAATTCACTTTAACAATTCCATCATGCTTTATAAAAAGTATATTACGACAGTGTTCAGACTCCGTCTACTCATGTTGTCCATGAGTTCTTAAGCTAAACAGATTCCTCATTTATGCATTCCTGACCTTGATTAACCTTTAAGTTAGACTTTTATTTTCACATAAAAGTTTCAGGTCATTACAATTTCACAGGTAAGGCATACTTAAAAGTTTGCATTTCTATTGCCTCAAAAGTAAAACATTTCCTGATTGCATGAAGTATTTGGGGATTACTTATGTTTTCTTCAATTTTGTTTCCATTTATCCACAGTTTCCTGTCTCTTAATATTTCAGAGGAAAAGCGCTCTGGAATATTAAACGAGTCATTTTTTTCAAAAGCTTCAGTTCTTAAGTTTTAATCTTCATTCTTAATTTTTTTTAACTTTGCAAAGACACACATTGTTCTCTTTTGTTACTATTAGAAAAAAATTTAAAAAATATGTAGTAAAAGTAACATGAAGGGTGAAATGGGAAAAGTGGGATTGAGGGATGCTAGTTCAAATGAAATAGTAGAGGGATGCTGGTTTAAGTGAGATGCCACCCAGAGTCTGAGCATTTGAATGCTTGGTTCCAAAGTGTTGGCTGTTTGGTGAAGTTTAGGAGATATGGACTTGCTGGAGGAAGTACTGAGTGGTGGGTTTTAATATTTCAAAAGTCTCTTCTCATTTCACGTTGGCTCTTCCTGCTTCCTATTTTCTGTTTCTGATGTGAACTCTCAGGTGCTGCTCCACTTATCAAGTTGCCTACTACCTTGCTCCTCTCCCATGACGATGAAAAGCTCCTTTTCCTCTGGAATGATAAGAACAACATAAACCTTTTTTTCCATAAGTTGGCTTGGTCATAGTGTTTCATCATAATAAAAACATAACTAATACCAGGAGTTATTTATGCAGGTGGAGGGAGATCAACACACAAAGAGGATGGGAGAAGGGGGGAAAAACAATAAGGCTGTCTGAAAAAGTCATAAGGATTCATAATAATTTGTCTATATTTATACATATACATATATATTACATAGGCATACACATGAAAATTTCTCATTTGAGCTGACAATGATTACCAAGAGCCACAGAATAACAAAATCCACCTGACCAGGAGTGAGAAGGCTTTGAGTTGTCTGTTATGTTTGTCCAAGAGAATTCTAAAACATTAGACTATTGCTGTCACCCTTGTTTACTTCCAGAAGTTGAAGGTAAGTCTGTATTGCTCAAGACACCATGTATGTACAAAAGACACAAGGTCCAGAAGATCCAGGTCCAATCAGACATAAAAGCTTCTTCCTGAGGACCAGCTTCCATGGGACCAGAAGGCCATGTAAGCTTTCAAGGCAGGGAAGCAGCTAGTTGTCCTACCCAGCAATGATTCCTATGAACCACAATGACAAGTTCTTTCATATATATTACTGGGTTTTATACAGAAAAACTCATTCGTTAGAGATATTGGTTCTTCTTAAGTAGTTAATGTGGCCAACATAATGACGTACACTTAATCCTTTGCCTTTCATGGGTTTTGAGAGAAACAAATTCATGTGGTAACAAACTCTAGAACCATGATTTGTATTTATTTTCTTATTAATATAACTAATAACTCATAATTTTATAATTTCAGTGTCTGTACAATTGTACTCATTATCTCAGTGATGCTCACTACCATGTGCTTTGCTGAGGGAAAGCCTATAGCCTGGCTATGGGCCTTGACACAACCCCATTCATCTCCCAAAATTTCTTTGATTCTTTTTTTGCACCAATACTATGTTCCAGAATATTCTTATTCATTTCATATAATACACCTTGGTTCTTCTGAAGGAGAATGGTATTTAGAACCACTGGGAATATGTCATTTCAAAGGTCAAAGCTAGAAAATAAATGTGTTTTTGAAGGGCAAAAAGAAATCATGATGTTTACACTGATATTCTGAATTCAAAATTTAATATCATAGATTTGTCGTGATTTCTTTATTTTAAACTTATAACTCTTATATTTATATTTCTCATTATTAATAATTATTTTATAATAACATTAAAGTAATCATGTGCTATTTTATTCCTAAATAAATTTTAAATAGCTCACAAAATGATATGTAAAATTCCTATTCCTTCCACATTCATTTATTTATTGCTTCTGGTTGAAATGAATTCCATCTATGGGAAGCTTACATTCTTTCTCTGAATTGTCTTGTTTCATTTTATAAGTGTGTTGTTTGATGCATTTTCTCTGTGATCACATGTAACACTGAGTGACCTTTTAAGGCTACTGGATCCTTTACTCCACATGATTCTCTAACCTGGGCACAGCTCAGCTGTGGGTCTGTGTTCAGGAGAATGTTTCTTCCCACTGCTGTGGTTATCACTTATGGAAGCATAAGTGGTCTTGTGGGATTTGAGGATATCTCACTTTGGTGACAAACACTTAGAATTTAAGGATGATAATTCAGAAAACGTGGGGACCCTCATGCAGACAAATGTTTGAGTCTGAGTACATCTTCTTTGACTAGGAGAAGCACTGTTTCAGAAAACCTGTGGCTCTTTCATTGTGTTGGTGAGCCTAATAGCTAGTTCTCTATAGAAAAGAAAAACCACAGAAACCACAGCATCGTTTAACAGCATGTTTTAAATATAAACCTAATATTATTGGAAAGAAAAAGGAATCTTTGGGAAACAGAAATTTTAAAAAATAGAAAGTTAACCTCCAGCTTCATGCAAAAATAATGGATATATGCTTTTTGATCTGGGAATGAAGAATGAAGACAGTCTGGGACTTGAACATCCAGAAACCCAGGAACTAAGCTCTCTAGGCATAACTATGAATCAGGACCAGTGTCTGATACAACTCATTCCCCAGTTGGTTAAAATATAAAAGCATTTTGTTTACATTATGATGAAAGTAACAATTTTGATAAAAATTGGCCCCAAATTCATGACTTGCTAAGGACATCTGACACAATCAAATGCAAAATGATCATAATACAGCTATTGAAAGTGTCACAGGCTAACAATTACTTAAAATGAGTTGTATCTAAAGTTAGTTAAAAATGTGTGGGGAACAAAATCAGCAACAGAAAGGTCACAAAATAATTCATAAACAGAAGATTAATTCCTCATATTCTTCAAATTAAAAATCTTACAAAATGACTATCATAATTAAGCAAATTAAACAGATTCCTAAATTATAAAGAAGAAAATTGGTGAAATAGAAAACTGTTCAAAAGAAATCAAATAAGGCTGATGTGATGACATGTTTTTACTCTCAATGCTTGAGAGATAAAGGTAGGTGGATCTCTATGAGTTCATGGCCAGCCTAGTCTAACAGAGGGAGTTCCAAGCTAGCAAAGGCAACATAATGAGACACTGCTTCAATTACTTAATTGATTAATTAATTAAAATCAGATCTTCTAGGAATGAAAATTAGAACTGAAACTAAGATTTGGTGAGTAGCTGAACAATAGCAGGGGTTAAGTGGAGAATGTGGAAAGTGAATGGGAGAGTAGACAGGCAGGTCTTGAATCAGAAGAAAACTCAGAGCAAGAGCAGCAGAAATTAGCAAAAGACCTAAGAAACATGGGTTTTAGTAAGCAGAGTAAGAGAGCATCCCATTCCATCATATGTCAAATATAGCTGCAAAAAAGTGTTCTTTGGGATGAAGAATATTGAAAATAACTGTAAGACCCCGAGAACAAATAAAAAACAAAAGAACAAAACAACAGCACCTTGAAAATGTCTAAAATGAAATGAATTTGACATTAGAGCTATATAAATAAGCAGAAAGTCAGAAGAAGATAAAATATCACTAACAGAAAATCAAAGATTAAGAGAAAGTGGAATTAAATTCCAAAATACATTAATTTATAAAAGATAGAGATTCAGGTGAAACCTTGTAAAGCCTTTATTATCTGATACAAATACAGAAATATCAATATATCTAGAAATCAAGAATGCATGTTAAATGCCTATGGGTAGCTGCTAATAATAGCCTATGAGTTATGAACCACGATACAGTAAACAGGAATACATAAAGGATAACACAGTCATAGACAGACAGCAAACGGTATTGTAAGTACATACCAACAATGACAGTGGAAACAGACATACTTGGAATTTTCAAATGCTAATCAAATGATTCATTAATCAGATTATATTAGAAATTATAAAATATTCAGAATTAACAATGAAATTATTAGCCCTGATGTCTAGGTGTAAATATGTGATGCCATGCTGTAGTGATTAACTTTATAGCCATGGATACTGTCCCACAATTCCCAGCACTTGGTATTAGAGTCCTCATGTGATCCTGTCTGCCTCAGTGTGTGAGATAGGGCTCATAACTTGTTTATTGCAGATAGAATATGTCAGGTACCACGGAAAGGACATAAATGGTGCTGGGATACTGTCTTTTTGCTGTTTTGGGCTACGGTCACTTGTGCCTCCAGTAGAAGATACCTGACAAAATCTGCCCAGTGATAGGACAAGAAGACAGACATCAACCAGGACTTGGCAAAGGACCTCTGAGGCTTTAACTCAACAATACTAGAACTGAAGTCTGTCTATAACCACAGGAATAAGCATGAAGGAGAGGATCCTTCTGGACAAGCCTTGCCATGTCTGTAGTCCTGGCTGGTAGGTTGACAGCTGCTTTCTAAAGCTACAAACAAAGCCTGTGGAGCCAACCAAGCTGGGAACAGACTCCTGACTGCAGGAACTGGAACATTATTGTTTTAATCCACTATGTTGTGTTTTGCAATAATTCTAAGAAATTTAAATTTTTTTATTTAAAAATATAAGCTAAGCATTAAGCTGAACAATTTAAAAGACAGGAAAGGAAAAAAGCAGTAAACCAAAAGAAAGTCAAAGGAAAAAACAGTAAAAGTAGTAAAGGTTAGGGGACAAAACCCAAACCAAACAATGAATAGGAAAACAAATTTTAGCAGACACCAAAGAAATTTGGAATATTATAAGGGAGTACTTGAAAAACTTACACTCCATCACCTTAGAAAACTTAAAAGAAATGGACGAATTTTTAGGTTGAGCTGAGTCACCAATATTAACCAAGAAGAGATTGACCATGTAAAAATTATCTTAACAAGGAAAGAAGTAGAAAGAGTTATGAAAACCCTCCCAACTAAATCCAGCATAGGTTCATTTGGATTCCTAGCAGAATTCTACCAGATTTTCAAAGAACCACAACCAATACTTCCCAAATGATTAAACAGGTGTAAGCGGGGGCACTTCTAAACTCCTTCTATGTATTACCAAAGATACAACAAACACAATGAGAACTATCCAATGGACCTGAATGAAAAATTCCTCAATAAAAAAAATACTAGCATTATACTATACAATCATATATCAAAAAAAAAAATCTACCATGATTAAGTTGCTTTATTTGAGATCCAGGAATGGTTCAACATATTTAAGTTGATAAATGTAATAAGTCATTTAAGTGGACTTAAAAAGAAAATTTACATGATCATCTAACAGATGCAGATGAAGCCTTTGATGAAACTCACCATGTCTTATTTGAAAATCCTAGAGAAAATAGGACTGGGGGTAGATACCTCAGCACAATAAAGGCTAAATACATTAAAAACCTAAAGCCAGCATCATTCTAAAAGGAGAAAAACTCAAAACAATACCATTAAAACCAGAAATGACCGTCTACCATTCTCCCTTTCAATACAGCATTTGATGAACTAGGTAAGGCAACAAGACAAGGGAAGGAAATTAAAGAGATATAAATTGGAAAGGAAGAAGTCAAATTATCCCTCTTTGTAGATAGTATTATATTATTATTATATTATATTATATTATATTATATTATATTATATTATATTATATTTATTACATACAGGAGCCCAAAACTCAGTTCACTTGTAGAAATGATTGATGTTTTCAACAAAGTGGCAGAATAAAAAATTAGCTTACAAAACTGAAGACTTACTGTATACTATTAACAGTTTGAGAACAAGATCATGAAAGTATTTCCACCATAATAACTTCAAAAATAGAGTATCTACTAATAAACCTAACTGAGAAGATGAAAGACCACTACACAGAAAACTAAATGAAGAAGAAAATTAAGAAAGATATTACATGATGGACATACCACCCATGCTCATGGTTTGGTAGAATTCATATTGTTCAAGTGACTATCCTACAAAAAGAATTTAAAGAGTCAAGTCAAGACTAGTCAAAATTCCCATGATATTCTCTACAGAAAAAAAAAATCCTAAAATTCCTGTAGAACCACAAACTTCCCTGTGTACCCAAAGTAAGCTTAAGAAAAAGGGCAGCTAGAGGGATTACTATACCAGATTTTAAGTATATTGCTGAGCTATAACATATATTAATATATTATATGTTATTCATTATGTGTTATATGTTATATGATTGTGTTATGTGTTATATAATATGCTATATGATATGTTATATTATGTTAGATGATGTGTTATATGTCATATATCATATATCGTATATCATTTATTATATGTTAGATTTTTTTTTATACTTTCTTTTTTTTATTGGAAATTTTATTTACATTTCAGACGTTTTCCCCTTACCCCCTTTTCCCCCCTCCCTCTCAGGAACTCTCTATCCCTTCCCCCCTCCTCTTGCCTCTATGATGGTGGACTCCCACCCACCCTCCCCCGTACCTCACCTCCCCACCCTCAAATACCACCCCCCACGATGTCCAGCCTTCATGGGACCAAGGATCTCTTCTCCCACTTATATATAGCTCCCTTGCATATATAGCTGGAGCCATGGGTCCCTCCCTAAGCACTCCCAGGCTGGTGGTTTAGACCCTGGGGGCTCTGGTTGGTTGATATTGTTGCTTTCCTCATGGTGTCACGAATCCTCTCAACTCCTTCAGCCTTCACTCTCTCTTCTCTGTTGGGAACCCCATGATCAGTTTAATGATTAGCTGTGAGCATCTGCCTCTGAATATGTCAGACTCTTGCAGACCTCTAAGGAGACAGCTATATCAGGCTCCTGTCAGCATGTACATCCTGACATCCACATCAACATCTACCTTTGGTGACTGCACATGGGATGGATACCCCGGTGGAATGGTCTGCAAACGGCCCCTTCTTCAGTTTCTGTCCTGCACTGTGTCTCCATATTTGCACCCTTGAGTATTTTGTTACTCCTTCTAAGAAAGACTGAAGTCCCCCCTAGTTGGTCGTCATTCTTCATGAGCTTTATGTGGTCTGTGAGTTGAATCTTGGGTATTTCAAGCTTCTGGGCTAAAATCCAATAATCAGTGAGTGAATACCATGTATGTTCTTTTGTGATTGGGTTACTTCACTCAGGATGATATTTTCTAGTTCCATCCATTTACATAATAATTTATCGAATTCATTGTTTTTAATAGCTGAGTAATATTCCATTGTGTAAATGTACCACATTTTTTGTATCCATACATGTTAGATGTTAAATATATAGAGAGATATATAGCATGGTGCTGGCACAAAAACGGACATGTAGACCAATGGAATGTATTAGAAACCCTGGACATGAGTGCACAAAACTACAGATATCTGATACTTGACAAATATGTCAAAAGACAGCATATTTAGGAAATGGTGTTGGGAGAACTGCGTGTCCCCATATTGAAGAATTAAAATAAATATAGCCATATTTATTATCCTGCACAAAAAAAATCAATTCAAAATAAAAAAACATCAACGTGAAACATGAAATGTTTAAACTGATGGAAGAATACATGGACAGTAACCTGAAAGACATTGGTGCAAGAAAGAAAGAGTTTTCTAAATAAGACTCCATTTGTTCAGGAATTAAGATCAACAATTGATAAGTTAAAATGACCTAATAAAACCAACAAGCTTCTGCACAGTAATAGAAACAATCCAGCAGAGAGAATATCTTCAGAGTGGAAAGAATTGTCAGCTATACGTTCACTTAAGGATTAATATCCAGAATATACAAAGAATTCAAAAGGCAAACAGTCAAGGAAACAAATGACCATATTTAAAAATAGAGCCATGTGTCTAACTGGAGAGTTCCCCATTCACTGCTCGTAGAACTGCAAACTGAGCCACACTGGAAATTACTATAGAGAATTCTCAATACAATAAAATTAGATATATCGCATTACCCAGCTATATGATTTTGGAAAATACTCAGTGGAGTTTATATCCTTCTAAGAGACATTGCTTAGCTCTGTTCATTGTTGATACATAGATATTCACACTAACTAGGAAATGGAAACAACTTAAAAGTCCTCCAAATGATTAAAGAATAAGAAAAATGTGGTAAATGGAGTTATGCCACACCAGATGATAATGCTCCTCCTAAGATCTGTAGATTCTCTAACAAAAACACCAATACCAGGCGTGTGTTTTGGGTATCTGAGATACTACCAAACAATATAGATTACTACCATTGCCCTTGGTTTCTTCTCTGAATTTGAAGGTAAGTCTCTATTGCTGAAGACACTGTATTCTTCCAACACAAGACTTGAAGCTGCAACTGACTTGAAAGCCTCCTACATGAAGTCTAGTTCCCATAGTATTTGAAGATGCTATACAACCTGCCAAGGGTTAAAAGTGAACAAATATTATGTAGCTGTCACAGCTGCAAACCATAGCCTGACCAGCCTGGCAAGATATCCCTAGTGATGAAATACTGACATCATTATCTTGGGGGTAACCAACAGCTATTTAATGCACTTAAAGTTCATTCAATAGAAAATAATTCATAAGTGGTACAATAAACATAGCTGGCTACCCATAGCTGGTGAGGTCATAGACCCTAGAAAAGAACCTACTACTTCAACATTGACAGTGTAATTTCTAGCTGCATTCTTAATATTTACCCTTATTTATACATACAGATAAATGTAGGCCTCATCTCCTATCAGAGAAGCTTTTTGTCATAGTTAGAGGCTGTTATTGACACTGACAACTTGTCAAAATGCAGAGTATAAGGGACCAACAACTTGCAACTCCTACAATCAAGGTTCAGGATACTTCAAGAGAAAGAGACCAGAAATATGGTAAGAACAAGAAGACTAAATGCCTATGGGAGCTTGTCCTCCTCAGGGAGAAGACTTTCAAGTTAGTTGCAGCTTGAGTCCTTCAAGTCCGTGTCTGAAGTATACAGTGTCTTCGGCAGTAGATGTTGCTCTTAGATAGCATATTCTAGAGGTAAAAGTGATGCTGCACCCAAGAAAACCATTCAACATTGTGGTTTTCATAAATAAGACCTGGATAAAGATGACATCTCTTAACATGCTAGTGAGGATGGGGAAATTTCAAAAGCCCACCCTTAGATGAAGAACTACAGGATATTAATTGCTATCAAGAGAGGAAAAATCAACTTTTTCAGTGACAAGTCTACTGATAGATTATCCAGTCACAAGTTGTCCATCTTAAATATATGTTCATATGAGCAACAGTACACAGATTCAATAAGTTTTATATAACTATGCATATATGTGTGTACATGTATGTAACAATTATAATTAAAGAAGAAACGATCATGTGTTTGAGAGGGAATGGAGGGACATGAGAGAGCTGGAGTGGAAACAGAGGATAGAAAAATATGTAAATATAGTACTAAAGTAAAATTCCCCCCAAAAAAAATTAAATTAAAAATTATGTTCTAGCAAGTTCTATTAGTAAATTAACAAAATAAAAACATTATTTAAAATGTAATATCAGCTTAAAATGCAAATACCCAGAAATGAAATTAAAATCTCTGTTCATCTTCCTGATCTGCACATGCTTCATCAACCACTTTTGTTTGCTTTTTTTGTCTTTTTGAGAAAGGTTCTCACTATGTAGTCCTCACTCTCCTGAACTCAATACACAGACCAGGATGGCCTTGAACTCAGATATCAGTCTGCCTCTGCTTCTAGAGTGCTGGGAGTAAGGGTGTGCACTACCACATCTGACTCTTCAACTATTCCTATTTCTACAACAAAATTATTAAGGAAACTGTGTTTTTTGAATTACATATGATCCTATCAAAGGAAACGTAGGCAGTCTTCACTGAACTCTGGGTGATCACTCGCTGTGAACAGGAGGTACACTATTACTATTTGAAGGAAATATGAACTCAACATGATTTGTACCTTGTGAGATAAAAGACTTTGTCTCTTATTCCATATTTGTTGCAGCTTTAGATACTGTTATATGTTTTTTCCTTTATGTATTTTGATATGTTCAGACTATGTATTTCTACATTTTGCTTAGTATCATGTTACTATGTATCTACATACAAAATTAACAAGTTCTTCCAGTTTCTGCAAATGGAAACCTGTTGTTTTGACCACAGGATCTGTATCTGAAGCTGTCATATTGTTACTACTAGTTGGCTCAATGTTGGGCAGCTAAGCCTGGCTTTTCAGCGCATCAGCATTCAAATCCCTTTCAGAAAAGGAATTCTAAGTTCTGCCTCAGATTATAATTAGGATATACTGTTGTTTCTTCCTTTATGTAGTGTGAAGCTTTCAGATATTGACAGAATTCTAAAAGAATTCTGTTTTTATTTCCAATATACAAATTGGAGATGTAACTTTGCAAGTAAGATACTAATTACTTACTTAAAATAAGTTTGTTTGTTTGTTTTAAAGAAAAATGAGACTTTCTTTGGAACCAGAGGAAAATAAATAACAAAAGTCTCTCAATATATGATAAGAATCCATGTAACATAAGTTGTTCAATATACAACTCCAGAGTGCTAGTCACAGGCTCAATTCCCCCCCCCCAAAAAAAAGTGTAATAAAATTGAATTGCCATCTAAAGCAAAGATTAGATCCTCAAATTGTTGTTTGTATGCTTCCACTACCACACAAAGCAACTTTCAGTTACTAATATAGACTGTACAATTTTATGTGTGTTTTGTGCCACTACCACGCTGTTTTTATTACTATAGCTCTGTAGTACAATTTGAGATGTGGGTGACAGTTCTTTATTATTCAGGATTATGTGAGCCACCAACATATTTTTGTTTCCACATCAAGCTGAAGTTTGTCCTCTCAAGACCTATGAAGAATTGTGTTGGAATTTTAATGAGAATTGCATTGAATCTATAGATTGCTTTTCTTAGAATGGCCATTGTAACTATATTAATCCTACAAAATCATGAGTATGGGAGAGCTTTCCATCTTCTGATATCCTCTTCAATTTCTTTCTTCAGTGTTTTAAAGCTGTTATCATACAAGTCTTTTACTTGCTTGGTTAGAGTTACCTCAAAATTCTATATTATATGAGGCTATTGTTTCCATGATTTCTTTCTCAGACCATTATTATTTTTATATAGGAAGGCTACCGGTTTTGTGAGTTAATTTTGTATCCATCTACTTTGTTGAAAATGTTTGTTTATCAGATATAGGAGTATCCTGGTAGAATTTTTAGGGTAACTTATGTATCACATCATATTATCTACAAATAAAGATAGTTTGACTTCTTCCTTTCCAATTTTCATCCCCTTCAGCTCCTTCAATAGTTTTACTGCTCTAACTAAGACTTCCAGTATTCAATTGAATACATATGGAAGGAGTTAACAACCTTGTATTGTTCCTGATTTTAGTGGAATTACTTTGAATTTCTCTCCATTTAGTTTGATGTTGGCTATGGGCTTGCTGTAAAATGCCATTGTTATGTTGAAATATATCCCTTGTACCCCTAGTTACTCCAGGACTTTATTATGAAGTGGTGTTGGATTGTGTCAAAGGCCTTTTCTGCATCCAATAAGATGAGCATTTGAGTTGTCTTTTAGTTTGTTTATACAGTAGACTATATTTACCTATTTACTTATGTTGAGCCATCCCTGTATATTTTGGATGAAGCCAGTTAATCATAGTTCTAGAGGAAGTTTAATCTAGCAACATGACTGCTTTGGCAAGATATTACATCCTAAGACTTTCTAGGTTTGTGTGATCTGGCTGGTATGCAGACAAGCCACACACCTTTGATCTATTTGCATGAAATACAGACACAACTTTAGTATACACCTTTAATTCCAAACAATGAAGGTAACTGATTTGTAAAAGGAAGCACCATGTTTGAAAATAACATCTAAATGAGCTCCAGAAAAAGTAATGAATCAGAGAAAGATTTAACAGAATGAGTCAGAGATAGGATATGCCCAACTCTTACAAGAACAGCACAGAGAAGAGAGGCTACTTAAGAGAGCAAGGTAGGGTGTCAGGGAAGGAGACAGTTTTACTGGGACAGTTTTACAGAGACAAGTTGCAAGTGAAGACAGAATGAGTCAGAGAAGGAGAATCCAGATTAGAACAGACTGTCAGAGTTAGTTTGAGGCCAAGCAGAGTTATTCAGTCAGAAGCCAAGAGAAGCTTGTATGAATCAGTCAGCCTGGAGAGGAGGTTGGGCCAGACAGCTGAATTGAACCAGCTAGCCAGAATTCAGACAGAACTAGAAAGGGTGAAGTTATTCAGCAGTAAGCCTCCAAGATGACAACATCAGGTGAATAAAAGTTACATTTACAAATCATGGATAATTTTTTGGTGGGTGTCTGTTCTTAAATTTGGTTTCCAACTATTTTATTGAGAATTTTTGAATGCATTTTCATAAAGGAAATTGGTCTGTAATTCTCTTTCTTTGTTAGATCATTATGTGGTTTGGGTATCAAGGTACTGGTGACCTCATAAAATGAATTGGGCAGTATTGCTTCTGTTTCTATTCTGTAGAATAATTTAAGAAGTATTAATATCAACTCTTCCTGCCAAGTCTGGTAGAATTCTGTATTAAAAACATCTGGTCCTAGGATTTTTAGATTTTTAATGACTGCTTCTAATTCACTATGAGTTATAGGTCTGTTTAAATTGCTTATCTGGCCTTTATGTATCTTTGGTAAGTGGTACCTATTGAGAAAATTTTCCACTCTTTTAGATTTTCCAATTTGATGGAGTATAAATTGTAGATTATGTCCTATGATTCTCAGGGTTTATTAATTTCGATAATTACCTACCTATTAGTTAATTTGAATAAGGGTTTGACAATCTTATTGATTTTCTAAAGGAATAAATTCATAGTTTCTTGATGCATTTCATTGTTTCATCATTGTTATTGTCTCTATTTTATTGAGTTCAGCCCTGAGTTTGATTATTTCTTGTCTTCCCCCTTTTGGGTATGATTATTTTCTTTTTGTTATAGAGTTTTCATATATGCTCTTAAGTTACCAGTATGAGATCTCAATTTTTGTATGTTGGCATTAAGTGCTATACACTTGCCTCTTAGAACTGCCTCTATCGTGTCCCATAAGTTTGAGTATGTTATGTGTTCATTTTCATTCAATTCTAAAAAGTCTTTAATTTCTCTCTTTATTTCTGTCTTGATATTTTTTTCATCTAGTAGTGAGTTGTTCATTTTCCATGAGTTTGTAAGCTTTCCATTGTTTTGGTTGTTGTTAATATCCACCTTTAATCTATGGTGGTCTTAGAGAATGCATGGTATTATTTCCATTTTCTTGTATCTATTGAGACTTTTTTTGTGAAGAAAAATATGGTCAATTTTGGACAAAGTCCCATGAGGTGCTCAGAAGCTATATTTCTTTTGTTTGAGTGAAATGCTCTCTAAATATGTTAGTCAGTCCCATTTGGATTATAGCTCAATTAGCTCCAATATTTATGTTTAGATTTTGTCTGAATTGTTTCACTTTTGGCAGGATTGAAGCATTGAAGTCTCCCACTACCAGTGTGTAAGGACCATAAGTAATAAAATCTATAGTCGTGTTTCTTCTATATCCCCTGAGTGCCCTTATGTTTGGTACATAAATGTTAAGAATTGAAATATTCTCTTCATGGATTATATTTGATGAGTGTATATTGTCCTTCCCTATCTCTTTTGATTAGCTTTGTTTTGCAATCTATTTTGTCAGATATTAAAATGAATATACCAGCTTGCTTCTTGGGTCCATTTGCTTGGAATATCTCTTTTTCATCCTTTTTTTTTTATTGGAACTTTTATTTACATTTCAGGAGTTTTCCCCTTACCCCCTTTCCCCCCCTCCCTCCCAGGAACTCCCTATCCCTTCCCCTCTCCTCCTGCATCTATGATGGTGTACCCACACCCACCCTCCCCAGAACCTCACCTCCCCACCCTCAAATATCACCCCCCACGACGCCCAGCCTTCATGGGACCAAGGATCTCTTCTCCCACTTATATATAGCTCCCTTACATATATAGCTGGAGCCATGGGTCCCTCCCTAAGCGCTCCCAGGCTGGTGGTTTAGACCCTGGGGGCTCTGGTTGGTTGGTATTTTTGCTCTCCTTGGTGTTAAAGTTTGCTTCTTGGATAAAACTGAAGAATGAATCCTGTTTTTGAATTGTCTAACATCTTTTTATTGGGGGAATTATAGCCATTGATGTTGAGAGTTATCAAAAAACAGTATTGATTCCTGCTATTTGTTACTGTTGTGGTTGTTGTTGTTGTTGCTGCTGCTGCTGCTGGTGGTGATGGTGCTTTGTGTATGTTTGTCCACTTTTGATTTGTTGGTCTGAAGTTATTTCTTGTATTTTCTTGAGTATGGTTAATCACTTCAGATAAAAGTTATCAGTCTGTTGCCTTCTGAAGGGCTGAATTTGTAGATAAACAGTGACTAAATTTGATTTTATCATGGAATATAATTTTTCCCCATCTAAATAGTGATTGAAAGGTTTTGTGGCTATAGCAGTCTTGGTTGGCATCCATGGTCCTTAGAACTTTCATGTCCAGAACTTTCTGATATTTAGAGTCTCCACTGAGATGTCAAGTGTTATTATCATAGCACTACCTTTGAAAGTTACTTGTAGATTTTAATATTCTATCTTTTTCTGTATATTTAGTGGTTTTATTATTATGTAACAAAAGGAATTTCTTTTTTTATCCTGTCTTTATTTGGTGTTCTGTATACCTCTTGTACCTTGAGGAATCTTCTTTAAATTAGGAAAATTTTCTTCTATGATTCTACCGAAAACAATTTCTGTGCCTTTGAGCTCGATTTGTTCTCCTCCCTCTGTTCCTACTCTTACATATTAAAAATTCTTTTTAATGGAACCATATTGTTCTGATACCACAACCACACAAAAAACTCAACAAAACAAAAATTATATACCAATATCCTCTGGTTTTTACAATATTTCTGCTTTCTCTTCTGCATAAATGGTTTGATAAATACATTTCACTTAGGGCTGAATATTCCAAAATTATCTCACCCTTTCTATGTGACCTATTTTTCTGTCTCTGTGTTAATTACCATCTCCTGGAAAAAGAAGCTTTCTTATGAATCTTAAGTGATCTATTATTAGGAGTCATTTTTAGTACTATTATCATTTAGCATAATATTAGTAGGTTTTTCCTAAGGCCTATGACCTATCTTCTCACAGGTTCCTGACCCTTTAGCAGGAGCTGAAAGGGTTTGTGGCCCCATGAGGAGAGCAACAATACCAACCAACCAGAGCTCCCAGGGTCTAAACCACCAGCCTGGGAGCACATAGGGAGGGACCCATGGCTCCAGCTGTATATGTAGGGGAGGATGGCCTTGTAGGGCATAGGTGGGAGAGGAGATCCTTGGTCCTATGAAGGCTGGATGCCAAATGTGGAGAAATTCGAGGGTGGGGAGGTGAGAGTGGGGGGTGGGTTGGGGCACATCCTCATAGAAGCAGGAGGAGGGGGGATGCAATACAGGGTTCCTGGGTGGGGTGGGGGTACGGAATGGGGTAAGGGGATAACATCTGAAATGTAAATAAAATATCCAATTAAAAAAAAGAAGAAAGAGTAATTCTCAAATTCATTTGGAATAACAAAAAAAGATGGTGAAACTGTTCTCAACAATAAAAAAACTTCTGACCTCAAGCTGTACTACAGAGCAATAGTGATAAAACTGCATGGTATTGGTTCAGTGACAGGCAGGTAGATCAATGGAACAGAACTGAAGACCCAGATATAAAATCACACACCTATGATCACTTGATCTTTGACAATGGAGCTAAAAGAAGCTTTAAAATAAGCTTTTTTCCAGTGGAAAAAGACAGCATTTTCAACAAATAGTGCTGGTTCAACTGGCAGTCTACATGTAATAAAATGGAAATTGATCCTATCTTATCTCCCTGTATAAAGCTCAAGTCCAAGTGGATCAAGGACCTCCACATAAAACCAGATACACTGAATTTAATAGAATAGAAAGTTGGGGAAAGCCTTGAACACATGGGCACAGGGGAAAAAATTCCTGAACAGAACACCAATGGCTTATGATCTAAGATTAACAATTGACAAATGAGACCTCATAAAATTGCACTGTCAATAGGACCAAACAGCAACGATCAGATTGGAAAAAGATCTTTGCCAATCCTTTATCCAATAGAGGGCTAATATCCTATATATACAAAGAACTCAAGAAGTTAGACTCCAGACAACAAAATAATCCTATCTAAAAATAGGTAGCAGAGCTAAACAGAGAAGTCTCAACTGAGGAAACTCGAATTCCTGAGAAGCACCTAAAGAATGTTCAACATTCTTAGTCATTAGAAAAATGCAAATCAAAACAACCCTGAGATTCCATCTCACACCAGTCAAAATGGCTAAAGTCAAAAACTCAGGTGACAGCAGTTGCTGGCAAGGATATAGAAAAAGAGGAACACTCCTCCATTGCTGTTGGAATTGCAAGCTAGTACAACCACTGTGAAAATCAGTCTGGTGGTTCCTCAGAAAACTGGACATAGTACTACCTGAGGACTCAGCTATACCACTCCAGGGCATATACCCAGAAGATGCTCCAACATGTAATAAGGACACATGCTCTACTATGTTTATAGTAGCCATATTTATAATAGCCAGAAGCTGGAAACAACCCAAATGTCCCTCAACAGAGGAATGGATATACATTTACACAATGGAGTACTACTTAGGTATTAAAAATAATGGTTTCATGAAATTCTTAGGCAAGTGGATGGAACTTGAAAATATCATCCTGAGTGAGTTAACTCAGTCACAAAAGAACACACATGGTATGTACTCCCTGATAAGTGGATATTAACCCAAAAGTTCAGAATACACAAGATTCAATTCACAGACTAAATGGAGCCCAAGAAGAAGGAAGACCAAAGTGTGGATGCTTCAGTGCTTCTTAGAAAAGGTAACAAAACGAACACAGGAGGAAATATGGAGCCAAAGTATGGAGCAGAGAATGAAGGAAAGGCCATCCAGAGATTGCCCAAGTACTTTCAAGCATGTTAAGTTATTAATATGAGATGTCTCATTTTTAAGTTTTTTTTATCTTCATGTAAGTACTTAATGTACTACCTCTTAGAACTGCCTTGTTTGTATCTCATAATTTGAGGTATCTTATATTTTCATTTTCTCATTTAAAAATTGAATTTCCTCCACCTTTTCTGTCTTGACTCCATTTTTATTGAGTAGTGAGTTGTTTAGCTTCCATGAATTTGTATACTTTTTTTCTTCTCTCTGTTGTTGGTATCCAGCTTTAGTTCTTGGTGGCCAGATAGGAGGTGTCTTGCTTTCTGTCCTAATATACAGTTGATTTAGAAAAACTCCATGGACTGCTGAGAAGAACATATATTCTTTAGTGTTTTTTGTAGAGTACTCTAGATGTATATTAGGTTTGTTTGATTTATGACATTATTTCACTCCAGTGTTTCCTGTTTTGTTTGTATTTTTGTTTTTGTTTGTTTGTTTCTTTTTTTAAGCTTATATAAAATATTGTATTAAGTATTTGAGAATTTCATGTATTATATTTTGATCGATCCAACCTCCTCCCCTTCTCCTTCTAGACCCATCCTCAACTCAATACCCACCCAACTTTTTGCTCTCATTCTTTTATTTATACTCTTCAGTGTGCTGCTATCCATTGGAGTGTGTTAGATCTATCAGGGACCATAAAGAAAACAAACTTCTCCTTTCCCAACAGCTATCAGTTGCCAATAGCTTCTCAGCTAGGGGTTGAGATTTTTGTCAACTCTTCTCTCCATGCTGGATTTTTGTCTGGCTTGAGCTTGCACATGTCTTGGGTGTGATGTCACAACAGCTGAGTTCACTTGTATAACTCCTATTGTGTCCATAGAACATATTTTTGTTTGTTTGTTTATAATCACTCACTGGCCTTTAGGCTCCTTCTGTTTCCTTTTCCAAACTGCTCCCAAATCCTTAAGAGAAATAAGGCTGATACTGATGCTCATTGGTGGCTGAGAACTCCACACTCACTTATTCACTGCACCTTGAACAGTTGTGGGTCTCTGTCTTGGTTGCCATCTACTGAAATAGTAGCTTCTCATATGAGATTGGAGAGATGCACTAATTTAGCAGACTCGGTGGCACGGCTAGCTTGCTTGAAGATTTGGGTCCCTGTGGTTGGAACACAGAGAGGTCCTTCAGACAGGAAGTTAGGTGTGACTCATTAAAGGCCTTCTCTGTGTTTTCCCACGGGGGGGCCCAAAGACATGAGAAAGTCCATGGTTCCAAAAGGGTTTATTTTCATGGCAGATGTAGATAGATCTTACAGTATCCCCTGTTTGTTTATTTCTTGCCTGACTGACCTGTCCATTGGTGAGAGAGTGTCATTGAAGTTACCCAGTTTCCTGTGTTATGGTCAATGTGTGTTTCTTTTATGAAACTGAACATTCCTGTACTTAGTGCATAAATGTTTAGAATTATTATATCTTCTTAGTGGATTTTCCCTTTAATGACAATGTAGTATCTTTCCACATTCCTTCTGATTAATTTTTATATGAAGTTTACTTTGTCACATATTAAAATAGCTAAACTCACTTCCTTCTTAGTCCCATCTGTTCAGAATATCTTTCTTCATCTTTTTACATCTGACCTTGCTGGTGAGATGTGTTTCTTGGATTCAGGAAAAAGATGTATGCTGTTTTTTAATCCAATCTGTTAATCTGTGACTTTTCATAGGGACATTGAGACCATTAATATTGAGAGTTATTACTGAATGGTCTTATCATTTCTTGTTATTTTGCTGTGGTGCTGGTTTTTGTTTTCTTCTTATTAATGCTGAAGTCTGAAGTCAAAAATTATAATGTAGCATGGCTGATTTCTTCTCAGCTCCCCTTTCTTGACCTACAGATGGCCATTTTCTATGTCCTGCCATTCCCTTGTACTTATTCCCTCTATCCTTATGCTCTCTGCAATATGAATAGCAGTCAGGTAGGATTAAGGCCCTCCCTAATCCTATTTTACCTTAATTATATCATGGACTCCTGTGTCTTAATACAGATACAACCTATGCTAATCACACATTTGAAGAGAAGAGTCCAGTTCATCCCACAGCAGTTTCCTGCTCAATATTTAATTTGTCCAGATTTAATCTCTTCCTCATACTCATTCATCTTCATCCCACTAGCATCTTTTCTTTTGCCAGAGGCACTAATATCTTTTCTGCCCTGGTTCTTCACATATTGTCTTTCCTCCAAAGATGCTCTGCCTTCTGCTTTGCCTGGGTGCTTACTAATATTTAATCTCAAGTGAAGTGTTTCTTTCTGAAAAGTCTGAGATCTCAAATTAGCCTCTCTTCTTTATTGTATTTCAAATTTTTATTCTATAGTGCATAGAAAATTTGTCTATGAGATCATTTAATAATACCTATAAAATATTTATAAAGGATAATTAATTTAGCTCAAAAACTAAGACTGTAAAAATAATATTCACTTTTTCTTTGATCACATATTTTCCATTTCTAGGTAGTAGATCCAAATTTCATTCAGTTCTGTTTCTTTCTGCCTAAAGAAGTACATATCACATTTTTTTTATGGTTAAAAAAAAAAAAAAACGGATTCTATTAAACTTCTGGTATCCATAGTAGCACCAGTCATATTAGATAAAGCAGCCAATTTCTGGATGCATAATTTTATGTTTCTGCTTTTTGCTTATATTGGCTAATTTTTTATTTTATTTTATTAGTAACTTTTTTAAATGTTAATCAAAGGCTTTATAAGTTTAGTAATGCTCAATAACAAGATGCCCATACAATCACAAGTGTAATCCAATACCCAACCTAGATATAACAGCTATCTTTGAATGGCAGAGACACGCGAACATCCACCTCCATGTTTCCCTCCCCGTTCTCTCACTCTCACTCTCTCTTGTCTCCGAGCTCCTCCTCTTCCTCTCCTTACTCCTTCCACCTTAGCTACTCCTACATATCACCCTTCCTGTTAAGATAAAACTTTTCTCTCAAAATACAGTTAAAGCATAACTATACCAATTTGTATCAGTAAGGTACAAGATAGACTTAATACCCAGTCCAATATTTTGTTGACTAACCGGAACCTCTGTCATCTCTCCTAACTAAAAGACTTAGTTCTGAACCTGGCTTTTTTCTTGGCTTTAGGATGAATGTCAGCTGAAAACCATTCTCTCAAGTCTTTTCTCTCAAAGTAAATAACTGGGATTGGCTATGAGACTATAAGTCTTCAACCCCATCAAAAATCCAGAATGACTGAATTAACTGAAATTGTGGGAAGCACAAAGCATAGCTTCTAAAACTTAGCCAATTTATAGAGACCACTGAACACCTGGACAGTCCCTATACTACAAAACATTAGAGCATCCAATCTTCAGCCTTCTGGCCCAGGATCATCTGACAGACCTAGTGATGCAGAATTATTAAGGGCTGATTACTCTGTCTTGGCAGATATAATCAGTCGACTATTCTGCAAGTGTGTCCTTTTCGGGACAGTAATATGTCTGTAGATGAAAAGAGGCAATTCTTGCCTAGTGGCTGTCTCACCACAACTGGAGTAACTCTAAAGATGCTCAATTTCTTCTTAGAATCCAAGACAGGAAGCTGTCAGGAGCAGACATGTCTCTAATCAAAATGAGCATTAATACAGAAATGTTTGTAACGTCAATTCTGTGGACTTCTGACGCTTTGAAAACCAACTATCCATGTAAGGCAATCTGGTTAAGGAGTTGTCTGTTAACTCCTCTCAGCTATTTCTAAATAAAATATAGAAAACACCCTAACAATAAACTCAGAGCCATGAATTTGCTATAGGTCCTTAACTCACAGGTTAACCATCTCAAATCAGTCAAAAAAGTTAAAGAAAGACTAGGTCTAAGCCTTGTATTCCTAAATGTGTTATATTGGCACAATGCCTATGAGAGTAACAATATTAATCTCACTTCTATATCAATAAGAAACTCGTACCAATGAAAACCTTAAATTTAAAATCAAAGTCAATTTTGTACCATTTAAGAAATTATAGGTCATTGTGTCAACAGCATTGTACATCTAAGTGAAAACTGAAAATTTTATTTAATTAAGACACTTTGCTACCACAAGTTAACAAAAATTTCCACTGGTTTTGCCTCCTCTCTTGAGCAATAACTTTGTTTAACATTCCTAACTATTAAAACTTGAAAAGCTTAAAAAAAAAACAAAACAAAAAAAAGAAATTATAACTTCAGCTTAATAACAATTATACAGATTTATATCAATAGGTTATGGCTATGCAATAAATTCTAGATATTTGTCCCTGTTCCAGCAAAACCACTACTTTTCCCTATAAAGACAGTCCAATATTTATATTGGCTAATTTTAACATCTGTAGGATCTATATTTTTCTTTCATTAATGATGGTGGTAATTTGTACTTTCTCTTTATCATTACAACTAAGGCATGACAGATATAGATCCATTCAGGGATCCAACTTTTGATTTCACTTATTTTATTTATTCATTTTCAACTTATTTGGGAGTGTAATATTCTCTGTTCTTGCAACCTGAAAAATTGAAACATACATCACAGACTTTGTCAACATTCTGTTAATATAAATACTTAGAAATATAAATTTTCTTCTCTAATCTCTGTTCTATATATATTTTAAAACTTTTTATAGACTGGTGGTGGTGGCACACGCCTTTAATACCAGCACTTGGGAGGCAAAGGCAGGTGGATTTCTGAGTTCGAGGCCAGCCTGGACAGCCAGGGCTATACAGAGAAACCCTGTCTCGAAAAACCAAAAAAAAAAAAAAAAAAACCTTTTAAGTTATAAATTTATGGAAATATTTTTTCTGATTTACAGAGCGTGGTTTGTATGGTTCAGTCCCTCAATGTGGCCCAATAGACATTCTTTCAGGTGAGTATTGTGTACATTGAAAACAGCTGGAGAATATGTAGCATAGTCTTGAAATGTCAAGTAGATTAAGTTGGTTAATAGTGCTGTCCAAATCTGACCTATCTTTTATTCACCAGTTTTTGGCTGCTTACTCTTTCATCAGAAGATGATTAAAATCACCATCTGTAACTGTGGGTGTATCTGTTCTGTCACTTTCTACTTTATGTATTTTAAATCTACGACTATTGTACCAATAGAATTTTTCTATGATGTTGTCCCATACTTACTCATCAAAGAAAGACCATTTTTAAAAATCATAATAGTTCCTCAATAAATGGAAAAATATGGAACAAAATGTCATAACCTCTCTACCTTCAACTTCTTTACTCTTTCCACTTTCCTTGCACATATTTAACTGTGTCAACCTTTTGATTAAAGAGAAAAACAGCAAAAAGAAAGAAAGAAAGAAAGAAAGAAAGGAAAGAAAGAAAGAAAGAAGAAAGAAAGAAAGAAGAAAGAAAAGACCGGGCGGTGGTGGTGCACGCCTTTAATCCCAGCACTTGGGAGGCAGAGGCAGGAGGATTTCTGAATTCGAGGCCAGCCTGATCTACAGAGTGAGTTCCAGGACAGTCCGGCAGCCCGGGCTACACAGAGAAACCCTGTCTCGAAAAACCAAAAAAAAAAAAAAAAAAAAAAAAAAAAGTATTCTATAGCTCTAACCCCACCTTCAAGTCATATTTTTACCCAGTGTCAGTTTCACATGGAGCTGTGTGTCTTTGTTAAATAATGAGAGCAACCATTGATTTAAAACTATTTTATCAATTTTTTCATGATTTCACATACTGTATTTTTAAATATTTTTGTCTTCTTCCCCCATATCCTTCCAGATACATCCCCATTCTAAACATACATTACTTTATTTCTTATTTTAAAAAATCCCAGTCCCATTCATCCTGCCTGTGTACTCAGGTATGTGGACATCCACTGGAGTATGTTAGATCTGTCAGTGGCCACATTCTTAAATAAAACTAACCCCTCCCCCAGCAATAGCAGGAAGTAACCAACAGTGCCTCAGATGTGGTAGAATTTCAAACCCATCTCCTCTCTCCGTGCTGTGATCTTGTCTGGCTTGAGCTTGTGCAGGTCATACGTAGGTCAAAGCTACTGTGGGTGCTTATGTATAACTACTCTGTTGTCTTCAGAAAAATTTCCTTGTAGTCATTTACCACTACCAAGAGATTGCAGCTCTTACAATCTTTCTGCCCATTCTTTCCCAATGATTTCTGCGCCTTGGAGAAGGAGGTTGTAATACAGATGTCCCATTTAGGGCTGAGCACTCCATGGTCACTTATTCTCTGCACATTAATCTCTGTGTTAAAGTATGTCTGCTACAAAAAAAAACCTTATCTAGTGAAGCTTGAGAAACATACCAATCTATGGTTATAACAAGAAGTCCTTAGGAGTCAGTTTAAAACTATGTCTCATTAACAGAATAATGATAATAATGCCTCTCGTAGGGCCACAAATTCCTTTGCACAATAACTGTATATGATATGAGTTCCATTTTCTAAAGCAAGATTAAATCCAATCAGAAATTAGTTGGTTTCTTCCAAGACAGTTGTGCGATTATTGCACCAGTAGACATATAATATAATACATATTAATATAGTAAAAATGGCCATCTTGCCAAAAGCAATCTACAGATTCAATGCAATCCCCATTAAAATTCCAACTCAATTCTTTACAGAACTAGAAAGAGAAATTCTCAAATTTATTTGGAACAACAAAAAACCCAGGATAGCGAAAACCATTCTCAACAATAAAAGAACTTCTGGAGGAATCGCCATCCCTGACCTCAAGCTGTACTACAGAGCAGTAGTGATAAAAACGGCCTGGTATTGGTACAGAGACAGGCAGGAAGATCAGTGGAATAGAGTTGAAAACCCAGAAATGAACCCACACAACTATGGTCATTTAATCTTTGATAAAGGAGCTAAAACCATCCAGTAGAACAAGGACAGCATTTTCAACAAATGGTGCTGGTTCAACTGAAGGACAGCATGCAGAAGAATGCAAACCAATCCATTCTTATCTCCTTGTACAAAGCTTAAGTCCAAGTGGATAAAGGACCTTCACATAAAACCAGACACACTGAAACTAATAGAAGAGAAGGTGGGGAAGACCCTCGAATACCTAGGCACAGGGGAAAAGTTCCTGAACAGAACACCAATGGCTTGTGCTCTAAGATGAAGAATTGACAAATGGGACTACATAAAATTGCAGTTTCTGTAAGGCAAAGGACACTGTCAATAGGACAAAAACGGCAACCAACAGATTGGGAAAAGATCTTTACCAATCCCACATCTGATAGAGGACTAATATCCAATATATACAAAGAACTCAAGAAATTAGACTCTAGACAACCAAATAACCCTATTGAAAAATGGGGTACGGAGCTAAACAAAGAATTCTCAACAGAGGAAATGTGAATGGCCGAGAAGCACCTAAAGAAATGTTCAGCATCCTTGGTCATCAGGGAAATGCAAATCAAAACAACCCTGAGATTCCACCTCACAGCAGTCAGAATGGCTAAAATCAAAAACTCAGGTGATAGCAGATGCTGGCGAGGATGTGGAGAAAGAGGAACACTCCTCCATTGTTGGTGGGATTGCAAGATGGTGCAACCACTCTGGAAAACAGTCTGGTGGTTCCTCAGAAAATTGGACATATCACTACCTGAGGACCCAGCTATACCACTCCTGGGCATATACCCAGAAGATGCTCTAACACATAACAAGGACATATGCTGCACTATGTTCATAGCAGCTTTATTTATAATAGCCAGAAACTGGAAAGAACCCAGATGCCCTTTAACTGAGGAATGGATACAAAAAAATGTGGTACATTTATACAATGGAATATTACTCAGCTATTAAAAACAATGAATTCGATAAATTATTATGTAAATGGATGGAACTAGAAAATATCATCCTGAGTGAAGTAACCCAATCACAAAAGAACATACATGGTATTCACTTACTGATTATTGGATTTTAGCCCAGAAGCTTGAAATACCCAAGATTCAACTCACAGACCATATAAAGCTCATGAAGAATGAAGACCAAGTGGGGGGGGGGCTTCAGTCCTTCTTAGAAAGAGTAACAAAATACTCAAGGGAGCAAATATGGAGACACAGTGCAGGACAGAAACTGAAGGAGGGGTCATCTACAGACCAGTCCACCTGGATATCCATCCCATGTGCAGTCACCAGAGGTAGACGTTGATGTGGATGTCAGGATGTACATGCTGAGAGGAGCCTGATATAGCTGTCTCCTTAGAAGTCTGCAAGAGTCTGACATACTCAGAGGCAGATGCTCACAGCTAACCATCAAACTGATCATGGGGTTGCCAATGGAGAAGAGAGAGTGAAGGCTGAAGGAGTTGAGAGGATTCGTGACACCATGAGGAAAGCAACAATGCCAACCAACCAGAGCCCCCAGGGTCTAAATCACCAGCCTGGGAGCACTTAGGGAGGGACCCATGGCTCCAGCTATATATGCAAGGGAGCTATATATAAGTGGGAGAAGAGATCCTTGGTCCCATGAAGGCTGGACGTCATGGGGGGGGCGGATATTCGAGGGTGGGGAGGTGAGGTATGGGGGAGGGTGAGTGGGGTACACCAATGCGGAGGCAGGAGGAGGGGTGAAGGGATAGTGAGTTCCTGGGAGGGATGGGGGAAATGGGGTGAGGAGAGAACATCTGAAATGTAAATAAAATTTCCAATAAAAAAAAAAAAAAGATTGTACAATAGGACCCTGGACACTGTATTAGAAATCTCCTACAGCTAATAAATGCATTCAAGGACAATGGTAGAATACAAAATTAACACACAAAAATCAGTAGCCATCTTATATACAAATTGCAAGCATAATGAGAAAGAAATAAGATAAACAATACTATTCACAATTATCTCAAAAAATTAAATATCTTAGATAAATCTAATCAGGGAACTGAAAGACTTTTACAAGGAACCAGATTCTTCTTTATGGACCAGGATATGAGTAGGTGCTTTGTAAGGGGTCAAAGTAAAGAACATTGAATCCTCAGTCCAATACTACTAAATTAGAAGAGTACTTTTTAAACACTGGTAATATGCACATCTATAAAAATATCCTAACTGATATATATGAAAGTCAAATGGCGTGTGTGTGTGTGTGTGTGTGTGTGTGTGTGTGTGTGTATGTATGTATGTATGTGTTCTATTATATTCCAATAGTCAGCATAGTCTGGTCCAGAATACTCTATGAATGGAATCAGTGTGAATAAAATGCTGAAGGAGTTAAATATATACTCATACATTTAAGAAACAGGAGGACTATTGAGTGAGCATTGGATTCTGTAAATACTTCTTTTCAAAAAATTCTATTTAATGCCTTTATTTCCCAAATTTTAACCAAAATTAATCAGTCTATACAAGGACTCTTAGGTTGATCCAAGCTCATCTGCCACTCATAGTCCCTGGTTTCATTGCTATATTTGTTTATCTTTTCCTTAGGAAAATGAACAACACAGCAGATATCCTATAGAAACTGTGACAATATCTCTTAGTAATGAAAAAATAACTTGGACTTTTCCTTTGCTTCCCGCAAGAACTGAGTGTTATTTTGTTGATTTTACCATTCATTCCAAGTTCAACCTAGTGTGCAGAGTCTGGCCTCATTCTTCCTCCTAAGGCAACTGTAATAGGGCGGCATGACCTTGTCTATGTCACACCTTAGACATTTATGTTTTAAAGAATTTGATAAAATTACTTATTTTGTACATTCATCAGATTTGTGTTAGTATAAATTTTTACATGTAAATAAAGGCAAATAATACTTGTAAATGTTGCAAGACTCTGTAACCTTGAGCAATTCATTATTTGTGTCTAATCGACCTTTCATTTTAGCATCTCTAAAACTGTGATGCTTCTCATAATTGAAGTTGTCATAGTTTAATGGGGGAGGCTTTTATCTTTCCTCAGTGTGCCTTGCAATCAGTCATAGATTATATTCTATGAAAGAATAACTCTGAGTATCATCAATTTTTGTATTATTACATAGAGAAACTGAAAGAAACAAGATGTTTATCATGAACATAAAGAAAGTAATAATGGATCTTGAATTTAGTTCTGAGGCATCAAATTTAACACGTGAAATTATTTACCATGGTAGTACCACTAAGGATAGTCAGATGGTGTAAAAGGGAAAAGTTCATTAATGGATCATTTGTCCAAATGTAGATGAGCCTAAAAAGTACATATAATCTATAATATATCACATCTTCACACAGGGGCTTCTGCATTATCTCCACTTGAATTTTTGTCCCAACAGACTTCCTCATATATCTACCCATAAACATCCTGATTCTTTATCATTCATAATCACTCACAGTTGTCTTAAACACGACTCTAACTACTCAGATTTAGTATATAAAATTGTCCAGTGCCTTGTGACACTTCCCTAGTCATTGAATCCGAACACTGCAAAATTCCCTTCCTGGCACTGGTTAGATAAGATCATTGAAATCTACAAACCAAACTAAGCTTTCAGTTTCTTCCTTCGTAATGTTATCTGCTTGGTGAATGCATAAAAACAAACATTGTGTGTACTTAAGGGGAATATCAAACACTTATGTTTTGGCATTTTCAAATATGGTATTATCAAACACTTTATTGGTACTGGAGAATGAACTCACACAACGTAAGCACGGGCTCTAGTCTAAAAATACCTTCTGTACTTTTAGGTATACATAAACTCAAACAAAATTAACAGAAAGACAAATGTTATTAATAACAAAATCATTATAATACAGTGAGGAAATGCCTAAAAATAATTTATTTATGGATAATGTCACAGTCCAGACCATGCCAGAAAAGTCTTATTACAAAGAATCTTATTTGATGTACATTTTATAGTAATATATAATATAATCTCAAAGACAAGTAAAGTTTGGAAGGTTGGTTGAATTGAACAACAGATGTTCTTATTTCCCTATATCTATCTGTATTTCCTTTTCTTGAGAGCATGAATTTGACTATAACCACAACTGTCTTTTTCTCTGTGTATCTTCACTTAATACATTGGCAGACCGATGGCATTAAGCAAGCATGGAGACAGAATAGGCAGGATTTAGTATTGCTTTTCCTTATAGGTAGAGTCATTCTGAAATAAAAACTATTTGCAGGAGTGATGGAGGAAAGAGGTAAGGTGGTCCCTGGATACATAGCTGTAGCTAGATAAGAAGAAAAATAAGTTCTAACATTCTTTAACATGCCAAGTGATGAGAGTGGATAATCATGTATACTTTAAGCAGCTAAAAGATTTTAATTGTTAGAGCAAAAACTGATATGTATTTGAGATTGTGAATTATTAAACATATGATGTGATCACTCTGCAATGTATCCATGCATTGAAATACCACATTGTACCCATAGATATATCAAATTATTGCTTATTAACTAAAAATAATGTGTTTTGAACATAAGCATACTTTAATCATAGAAAATTTGATTTAAGAAAAAAAATAATGATTTTAATGAAATCATCAATTCACTCTTTTAGTTAAATAAAAACATTTTGTTAGGGTTGGTCTTGTGCACGGTGTATTCAGATGCTTAGTTCTGTGCCCAAGACCAGGTTGCAGTCTGGACATGGGCATTGTATTTACTAGGGTGCTGTAAGGAATGCTCCCCAATGATCTCTGACTGATTAATAAAAGACTATAGCCTGTGACTGGGCAGGAGAGAGGAAGGCTGAACTTGAGATCAAGTAGGGAGTCTCAGGTAGGGACCATGAGGAGGAGGAAAAGGGTAGGGGAAAGGTTTCCGTGAGGCAGGATGAACCATGAGGATGTAGCCAGGAGACGCTCACACTGAGCACACACATGAAACAGAACAAGACTCAGTTGGCAAATAATGGGGATATTTATCTGGTTATTAATAGCCTAGCTGGGTTATAATAATCTCAGAACCTACCCAATTTGTTTTGCAACTTGCTAATAAATTCTGCTGTCTCCTTGTTGTTTACTCAGGAGCTAAATGAGATAGAGTGGGGTAGAAACCCCCCATAAAATACTACCATAACATCTTGACTAAAGTCTGTGCATTTTAAGACAGTCAATATTGGATGAAGCTTTTCCTAGTATCTACTATGTTCAGCATGCTTGGTTGTCTAAAGCAAAATGGAAATGGCTCAAATAAATGTCAAGAGATCCATGCTGAGTTTCAACTACTTTTATTTAATGCTAACTTTTAGTCCTAGAAGCTCCTTATCTTCCAGCTTCCTGGAACCACTCTTCCACTTCAGACAATGTAATTGCAACATTTCTGACGTGTATGGTATTAAGTAGCTAGCCTTTCTTGAGTTTTATAGACTTTAAAAGGGTCTTCACAAGCTCTTGGCACCTTCCGTTTTACACTATGCTCCTTCTGAACTTACATTCTTGATATGCATGGGTCAATACCTGGGTTTCTGTCTTATAGCTTAAAGTACTTAGCTGACCCTCTACACCTCTACCCTTCCTTTGTTTTCTAAAAGAACGACTAACCACAACACTATGCATAGACATAGACATGTTTTTGGTAGCTTAGGCTACCAGAAGCAAATTATGCACATCCAGATTACAATTGACAGCCTTATAAAACCGACTATTAGGCATTGATGTGTTAGGATTCAAACAACATCTGGACTGAGAATAATTCTGTGGGAGATTATCTTTCCATGTGACTCCAGATTCTTCCTTCTCTCCTCAGAGTCCGTCCTTTCAACTCTAAGTTATCTTTTCTACCTCTCTTTTTCTGTTTTCCATTTCTAACTTTAAGCTTAGAGTCAGTCTTAGTTAGGGTTTTATTGCTATGAAGTGACACCATGACCAAGGCAACTCGTAGAAAAGAAAATTTTCACTGGGCTAGCTTACAGTTCCAGAGGTTTAGTTCATTATCATCGTGGCAGGAAGCATAGTAGCCTGGACGTAGACATGGTGCTGGAGAAAGGGATGAGAGTTCTAAATCTTGATTCAAAGGCAACCAGAAGAGGACAGGCAGGCAGCCAGAAGGCTCTGGATCACACTGGCCAGACTTGAGCACATATATGAGAACTGCAAAGTCCTAAATCTACAATGACACACTTCCACTAACAAGGCTACATACTCTCCAATAAGGCTATAACTTCTACCTGTTGAGAGAAATATTTTAATGCTAATGCCTACTACTCTTTGTCCCCGGTTGTCTCTGTCTCGTGGAGACTGACTCAGAGCTCCGAAAACTCTCCACCCAGCTCACTAAGATCCCACTGGCAGGTTGCTACCACACCAGCTCCATGCTTCAATATTCCCACGGCCTTTTGTGGTGCACTTCTGGCAAACCCACGCTTTGCCACTGTACCTTTCTCTCTGGAACCCAGTCGCCAGGTGAAGGAAAACACCACACAGACTTAGTTCAAAATCAATGGTAACTTAATCTCTGGGCTCATCAACTAGAATCCTAATCCTGTAAGCCATATTAAATCTAAATCCTCTGGTGGCGAATCCTGGATTTGCCATCTAAACCTGGAGACACTAGTAGCTACATCTTATACTCTCCCTAACCCCATCTAAAAGCCCCTATCCCTATCCTGCCTCCTCTCTTCCACTATCCAACCCAGAAGTCCTGCCTACTCGCCCAGTGATTGGTTCCTTTATTTATTAGGGAATGGTTTACAAAAAGTCACCTGAATACATGATTCATTCCTTGTTCCAGAATGTACCTCCTGAGAAAGCAGAATTAACATCAAAATACAAACAGCACCAGGGCCATCCACAACAATGGCCCATGGGCCAAGCATATTCAAACCACCTCAGAATCTTTTGCCTTTCATTCAAGGGAAATAATGTCACTTACTTTGTAATATGAAACTATCATATCCATATTGCTTATCTATATCCTCCTTACACTGTTCCCAACAGAATTTAGTGCTGTGTAGGCTATCGTGCTACGCAAAAAGAAAAGTATACCATAAGAGAAATCCTTCCTCTCTCCTAGTCCTGCCAGGTTAAACTGAAAAGAAAAGATGGAAATAAAGAAGGTGAAAGGCCCCTAGATAGGGGAAACCCCCACTCAAGAGATTACGACCACCCAATGACTCACGAGACACCGATCTTGTTGCAATTAGCAAGAGGTATATTTCAATCAGATCTGAGGTGGAAACTCGGAACCCATGCAGAGGCAGGAGTTTCGACATTGAGGCTCAGGACTGAAGGGTGGAAGTTCTAGCCCATATTATAAAAATAGTGGAAAGTCTCGACCTATTATTTAGTCAGTCATAAACCAGGGCAGGGGTAGGAAACACCTTGCACATATTCTTCTCAAGAATTTAACCTTGTATATCATTTATTACTACGTGTTAGCCAGTCTTTGGAACACAGAGCCCAGAGCCTGTAAACCAGATGACCCAGATGACCTGCATTCTTGGTTCTGCCCTTTTGTGATCAGTTAAGTTTCTGGAGCGTAGACGACCTGGCTAGTTTTCTTTGAGTGGCCAGCTAGTTCTTGGGACCTAGGCCTGTGAACTCGCTAACCTTAATTCAGATGAGGGGTCTCCATCTTTTCAAAGGTAAGAAAGAGGGAGAGGAATAAGAGGAAAAGAAATGGAAGAAACTGGAGGATGACAGGTAGAAGAGCAGAGGGAGAAAGAGGGAGAAAATTAACAATGATATATTCTTAATAGAGTTATCAGTAAAGAATCTTTCAACACAGGTCATCATGGAGAATAAGAACAGAGTCTGAAATTCTTTCTAGAATTGAACAGCACTCAGAAGAGATGAAGAATTTACCCAAACAATATAATCTTTTATCCCAGTATTGTGATCTTAATAATTTGCTTTGAAATGCATCAGCAGAGACAGCAGGATGAAAATGAATGTGTGTGCTAATTTTAATCAACACCACAGTGTGTCACTTAGCCCAGTCAGGAATTTACTCTCAACATAAGATCAACTGGTATTAAATTGAAAAGTACACAGCATGGCGCTATGAATACTTTTTTTTTAATTTTCAAGGAATTATGTTACTAGTTCAGATGCTGAGTGGCTGTGTGTTGGAGTAGATTTATGTTGAAGAGATTGTTGGCTTGGTCATTAGTATAGAGAACACCAAAAAATGGTAAAAGTAACTAACTGAACCACAAGAATGGTAAAGGGAGTGCAGAAATTTACATGTTAGTAACTCTCATGATCACCAACAAGCTCTCAAGCAAACACAGTTAGTCTTGGAATAAAGAAACCACAATGGTAAAGGGCCTACCAGACATTCACAAGCATGTGCCACTAAAAGGGAAAGGAAGCTAACAGTTGTCAGCTGTCAGTTACCAGTAAATTATCACTTCATCTTTTGACCATTGCTACAGTTGGCTGGGGGGGGAAGGGGGGGTATTGTAGATCCTTCTTTTTTATTATTTATTTAATTTATATCCAAATCACAGGTTCCCTTCATTCCTTTCCTCCCAGGACTTCCCTCTCACCTCCTCTCCCTGCTAATTCAACCTTATTCCCCTTTCCTTAGAAAGGCCTTCCATGGATATCAACCAACCTTAGCATATCAAATTGCAGTAAGACTAGAAACAACTTCTTCTATTGAGGTTATACAGAGACAGCCCCTGCTCATGCTTTAGGAGTCCCACATGAATACCCATTTGTACAACTGTTACATATCTGAAGAGAGCCTAGGTCCATCCCATGCATGCTCTCTGGTTGGCAGTTCAGTTTCTGAGCCCCTATGGGTCCAAGTTAGTTTGTTCTGTGGGTTTCCATGTGGTGTCCTTAAACCCTCTGGTTCCTTCAATCCTTCCTTCCTGTCTTCCACAAAATTTCCTCAAGTTCCATTTAATGTTTAGCTGTGGGTCTCTGCATCTGTTTCTATCAGTTGCTGGATGAAGCTTCTCTAATAACAGTTATGCTAGGCTCTTGTCTGCAAGAATAAGAGAATATTATTAATAGTATCAGGGAAGTTCTCCTTTGCATGGCTTGGCTGTCAAGCTTGACCAGTCATTGGTTGGACCTTCCCTCAAATTCTGCTCTATCTTTTATTCCTGCACATCTTGTAGGTAGGACAAATTGTGTGTCTAAGGTTTTGTGGCAGGGTTAGTGTCCCAATCCCTCCATTGGAAGTCTTGCCTGTTTACAGCAGATGGCTGGTTCTGGCTCCATATCCCCTATTGCTATGAGTTATAGCTAGGATCACCCTCACAGATTCCTGAGAGTTTCCATTTTCCTAGGTTCTTGATTAAATACACTAAATTAGATAGAAGAAAGAGTGGTGAGTAGCCTTGAAGACATTGGCACAGGAGACAACTTCCTGAACACACTGCCAACTGCTCAGGCACTAAGATCAACAGTTAATAAATGGAACCTCCTGAAACTGCAAAGCTTCTGTAAGAAAAAGGGCACCGTCAATATGACAAAATGGCAACCTACAGAATGGGAAAAGATTTTCACTAAGTAAACAGCTGATAGGACTGACATCCAAAATATATAAAGAACTCAAAAAACTAGATATCAACAAACCAAATAATTCAATTTAAAAATGGGGTACAGAGCTAAACAGAATTCTCAACAGAGGAATCTCTAATGGCTGGGAAGCACTTAAAGAAATGTTCGATATCCTTAGTCGTCAGGGAAATACAAATAAAAATGACTCTGAAGTTCCACCTTTCATCTATCAGAGTGGCTAAGATCAAAAACTTCAGCAACAGCTCATGCTGGAAAGGATGTGGAGCAAGAAGATCACTCCTCCATTGTTGGTAGGATTGAAAACTTGCACAACCACTTTGGAAATTAATTTGGTGGTTTCTCAGAAAATTTAGACTATATCTATCTGAAGACCCAACTATACCACTCCTGGGCATCTACTCAAAAAAAGCTCCACCATATCCAAGGACAATTTCTCCACTATGTTCATAGCAGCTTTATTTATAATAACTAGAAACTGTAAACAATCTAGATGTCCTTTAACTGAGAATAAAGATAGAAAATGTGGTATGTTTGTAGAATCTTTCAAAGAAGCAGAAGCTGAACCTTATTGGAACTCAAAGAGTTATATGATAGTTTCTGTGTCTGCTGTTTGTCCTCAGACCATTGGTGGACAGCTTTCTCTAAAATAGACTATAGAAGATTAACAGTGAGCTTTGATTTTAGTGACTATTAATATCTACCACAAACTAATAAGTGCGCATGTGTCAACAGATTCAGATGGATGCTAGTGTCACAATTATGCCAGTGGCAGCATCTGCTCCCATCAGATGATGCACAGAAACATAATAACTATTTAATAAATGAGTAACTAGGGCCCACTGCAAATCTAAGTTGGATGTTTGGGAGATAGGAATGAAGAAGAAAATGGATTGTATTTGTTCATTTTGTCACTTTGATGTGTCAGATACAAGCCTGGATAGGAACACAATAGATGTGAAATTAGACAGGCTGACAAGATCCGGGCCAGGCTTTGCCAAGAAACACCTGAATTAGTTGTTCTGTTGAATAGGCAGGGACATATGACATGCAGTTTTATAAAATTGAAAGTCTAAAAAACAAGGTAGGTTCCTGATTTTTCCCTTTATAATAAGAAATAAAAATTATATTATGAGACAAAGTTGTGACTTCTGCATGACCAAGGAAAACACTAAGAAAAAAAAACTTAAAAGAAAGACAAGTTAAAATAAAACATTGCTTGAAAACCAAAGATAAGCCAATAAATATGTAAATGTTCAACAAGCATTCTATAAATAAACTAACACTATTTCATCTTATCCATCACTAGGGACCCTACTGTGAAAAGAGCACCACTTGACTGCCAATATGTTAGTATAATACTTTATAGTGTCTCTGTGAGTCTGGAGAGGCAGGTCAGTATTTAAGAACATTGACCCTTCTTCCAGAGGACCCAGGTTCACTTCTTAGCACCCACATAGTGGTACACAAACATTTGTAATTCCAGTTCCAGGAAATCCAGTGTCCTTTTGTGGCCTCTGCAGACACCAAGCATGCAAATGGTTCACATACATATATCCAGGCAGACAGTTATACATATAATAAAGTGTTTTGCTGAAGACTCATGTGGAACTGGGTATGGAGACACATGGCTGTGGTCCTAGCATTTGGAAGGTAGAAGCAGGATGATTAGCACTTCATGATCATACTTAACAGTACAGCAAGTTTGCAGCAAGACTGGGTTTTATGAGACCCTGTCTCAAAGTTAAGTAACTAAATAGCTAACTAAGTAACAAAAGGCTCATTTTTGAAGACTTGATCCCAACTATAAAGAACACTCGTAAACTTTTGGAAGGTCAATAGATTATGAAGGCTTGCCTTCATCAGTCAGTTAATAAGTTGATGTATCCTTATTATAAATTCTGTATTGAGAGATAGAACTGTGAATGGAGGAAGTAGGTTATTAAGGACAAGTCTTTAAAGGATGTGACTCCCTTGGTCTTCCTTTCTGTCCTTCTTTGCTTCCTGGAAGCCATGAGGTAAACCAATCCACCATACCACATGTTCCTTCCACGATATTCTATCTTACTATGGGTCCAGAAACCAAGAAAGCAAGTGGTCATGGGAAGGATCTCGTACAAATTTTTCATTAGTTCACATTGTTTTCTTTGTTGTTTGTTACAATGATGAGAAAAATAATGACACAATGGTCAAAGATCCTCTTCAATTTCAGTTCTTACAGATATGCCCTCTCTCTAGAAAACATGAGCTTTGTTATGAGTCAATGTTGCAAGTTAAATGTCAGTTTAATTTTTGCTGCTTTTGCATTTCTTTTACAATATTGAGTGTGTGTGTGTGTGTGTGTGTGTGTGTGTGTGTGTGTACTCACACGAGCACATGTGCATGCACATGCATGCACATGGAGAAAATTATAAAGGTCATAACAAGATGAAATGAAGCAAAAGATATCTTGCTGAAAGAGATGTGAAGAATACCTTGCATGCTAGTTAGAGTTAGGCATTGAGAAGATCATCCTTGAGTAGGAATATAATAGAAGATGAAAATTAGTACAGTGAATCAAAACTGAGAAAACATGAAACTGTAGGGGGCACAGCTAGGGACTAACATCCCCACAACAATATGAAACAGCATTGCAGGTTGTGTGTTACTATCATTTGAAGCTTCACAAAAAGATAGAAATCTATATATTAATATGCATATTAAATTATTTATAATAAAGATATATTTTACTAAGGAGACTAAGTGTACACACAAGCCCTTTAATGGCAGGAAGTAGTGGAAAAATCTCTGGGAGGAAACTTGCTGCATCCCAGAAATAGTGAAGCAGACTCCCCTGTCATTCTAGACACAAGGCCTCTTGTCATTAAGCAGAGGTCATACACTGGAGAACCACTAGCCACATGTTTTATCAACATGTTGTCTTTGATTTTAATGATTTTTATCTCTTTTTATTTTTGTATTTCTCTACATCAAAGTGAAACAAAGAGTCCCCCCATCCTCCGTGTGTGCACATACATGTAAAAGTCAGAAAGCATCCTTGGATATTATTCTTCAGGCAATGTGCATGTATTTTTTGAGACTATATTGCTGTATATCTCACTAGTCTGCAATTTACCCAGGCTGGCTGATCAGTCCTCTGCAAGGATCCCCCGTCTCTGTCTCTCCAGTCCTGAAATTACAAGCACAATGTCCAGGGTTCTAAAATATGATTCTGGAATGAAACTCAGGTCAAGAATTTTACCAACTGAACTATCTGCCAGGGCACTTCAGGGCACAGCCACACTGCATCTGTAGTCCAATGAAAATCACAGACCCAAACAATAGCCATTTTGAGGAAGGCAAGCCCTCACTACATATTGCTTTAGCTAAGTTACACCCTCAATTTTGCCAACTACCTAGATTTGGGTATTTGAGTCTTTAAATACTATATTAAAATAACACTTTAAGGTTAAAAAAAAAGAATATATATATATCCATATATATGGATATATATATACATATATATATATGGAGAGAGAGAGAGAGAGAGAGAGAGAGAGAGAGAGAGAGAGAGAGAGAGAGAGAGAGAGGATTCTCTGTGCTACTCCAAAGCACTCTGTCATTAGAAATTTCCTTTCACTGCTCATAATTGTCTCTGGACAAATCATCTCTAGTATAAAACTATTGTACTTCATCTCCTAGGCCAACATGGTCCCTTTTCTGCAAGTTCACCTGAAATACCTACCAAGCTAAGTGTGTTAGCTTACTTCAGTAGGATATTCAGGAGGATCAAAAGTTCAAGGAAGTTCTTGTAGGGCTACACATTTAGGGCTAGCGATTTGGTTCTATCATTAACAGCACTCACTGCTGTTTACTGAGAACCCAGGTTTAATTCACAGAACCCACATGTGCCTCATAATGATCTATAACTCCACTTCCAGGGATCCAACACCTTGTTCTAACTTCTTCAGGTAACAGGAAAGCACGTAGTACACAAACCTATGCACAGACAAAGCATTCATACACATAAAATAAAAATAAATCGATTTAAAAAAAATGTTACAAATCCTTGGGGAATACTGGAGAGATGACTCATTCATTAGCAGCACCTGCTGCCTAATCATGAGGACCAGAGACTGGATTCTAGTACCCACATGGCAAGCCAGGCATCATGTATGCATGCACCTACCATCAAGGAAGGTAGGGATAGGAAAATCACTGAGGCTTACTGGACTTCAGCATAGCTAAGAAAACACAAGTCCCAAGATCAAGGAACGGCTCTAGTTTCGAAAGGAAGAGAGAAAGAATAGAGAGGAGGCAATGCATCTTCAGGCACCCAGCACATGCACAGACATACAAACCTGCAGACATATGCATTCACACAGAGAAACACATACACACTAAAATTGCATAAACAGGAAGTAAGTCTTTTAGAATTATCAGTCACATAATTGTGTCACATAATTGGGCTCAAGAGCCTCCACCCATATCTGAGAAACTGTGGATAATGGTGGTTCCTGGAGGAGGGACAGTTTCCTTTAAGAGGAGTCACTGGTAGATTGACCATTCTTCAATGGATGGCTACAAACCTAGGAATGTATGGACACCATGTAAGAGCTTGGATGGAAGAGTAATCTGGAACTCAAAAACCGAAGAACCATATAGCTCTGAAGGAAACGGTATACTAGTAGAAG
Source organism: Mastomys natalensis (assembly GCA_021653895.1). Taxonomy (NCBI): domain Eukaryota; kingdom Metazoa; phylum Chordata; class Mammalia; order Rodentia; family Muridae; genus Mastomys; species Mastomys natalensis. Next base: position 633,209 of record JAJTUV010000422.1, on the reverse strand, counting down.
GGCATCCTGAGACAATGGGAGCTCAGGAATCACTTAACTCCAAGAGGAAGCCTCTTCAGTAGAGTGGTTGCAGCTTCCAGGGGAAGGTATCCCCAGCTGAGCTCAGCAGCCTCAGCCCTGCTCCTTCTTCAATTCTTCTCTTCATTGCTTCTTTTCTTCTTGTCTTCTTCCAACAAGAGGCACACTAGGCAGAAAATATCATGAAAGAAATTGGAGGCTCTATGGCATGGAGAGACAAATCCAAGGATGGCTGCCCTCTCTTTCTGGGAGTGGGCATATTGGACAAAGGGCAGGGCTTACATATGATTTCTTAGGGGGCAGAGCTTTTCAGCATAGAGATTTTTAGATTGAGGATTGGTGGGGTTTCAAGTACTGAACTTGGGGGGCTCAGGGATTGGTGGGTTTTGTAGGACACTCAAGGGATTGATCAGTTTTCCTCCTCAGAGATTGGTGGCTTTTTTTTTTAACCCCCATTTCCCTGCATCAGGTCTATGGGTTAGAGTGGGAAGTCCTTCCTTGCCACAGCTGATTTTTGCTGAGGCACCATCTCTGTGGGGATGCTCTGGGAGGCTGGAGAGGAGGTGTTGCCACTGAAAACAGTAGTGTTTAATCAAGGCTGTAGGCTAAGGCAGGAAAGAAGGTATCATCACCATGGACAACTCCTCATGGTGGCAGTAAGCTGAAGCAGGAAAGGTGTGACCATTTTGACAGGATCTGCCATTTTTTAACAGCTTTCGTGGAGTATCTCACCATAGGTGGCAGTAGTTTGGGGCAAGAAGGAGGGGCTAGTCGTAGCTTTGAAGGATCGATTTTGCAATGTGTAGTTTAGGGGCTACCCCGTAAATTAGACCAGGTAGATTATCTTTAAAAAAAGAAAAAATAAGAGGAGATGAGAAGGAAAGGGGGGAGAAGGAGGAAGGAGGAGGAGGAGGAAGAGGGAGATAAAGGAGGAGGAAGGAGGAGTTGAGAAAGAGATGATAGTTGTAATAGTACCAGGCAGCGTGGTGGCACACTCCTTTAATCCCAGCACATGAGAGGCAGATGCAGACGGATCTCTATGAAGAAGGAGAGGCCAGCCTGGTCTACTTGAAGAGTTCCAGGACAGTCAGAGCTATGTAGAGAGAACCTGTATCAAAAAATCCATTCCTTTTTTTAAAGGCACAAACCTGGGGTTGAATAAGGAGGCGAGTTGGATTAACCTGGGATTAATATGATGAAAATAATTGTATGAAATTATCAAGTAATTAAATTATACTATCCCATATTTTCAAAATTACCTGTCCTAGAAATGAAGGTTGACCAGATACTCTTCTGTGATGATGAACTGATAGGCAAACAGGAGCTGCAGTTTTGTTTGTTTGTTTGTTTTTTTTAGTGTAATATGCACAGAGGTTTAATCTTAAGAATAGTTTTTAAACAACAATTTATAAGACAACTGGCTTTTGATGTCACATTAAGAAAATCATACTTCAAGCTCCAGAGTATGTGGGGCCATAAAACCTGATTAAAGTTTTATATGATAAAAATCCCAGTAAGTCGAGAAAAGCATCCCCACAGACATACCTATACAGAGAGGCAGGAAGAGGCTGATGTCAAGGATTACATGTGAAACAACTGGACAGGAATCACAGTTGTGTCATGGAAACAGGAAAATAAGTGCTACAGACCTGACATGTGTTTGATCCTCCTGATGTTTTTAATGCCATTTTCAGCCTCGGAACAGAATAGATGCTGAGTTTTATTGTGAGATGATATAAAAATTGTTCCACAGAGCTTTAAAGTGACTTCAAAAGTACAGGATATTGCATTTTATTCCTAAATCAGCCGATATAAAATGCAGAAATTGTCATATAGGACAATTTTCTAAAAGCTTTGAGCACGTGTTCTAGTCAAAAAGACATTTTTGAAAATAGAATCACTAATTTTCTCTTCCTCACTAAAAAGCATGTTTAGCATCTAATTAAATCTGATGCCGTGCAGTTCCTTCTGCAAAGAAAAGTGCTGGCATCAGGAAGGTAATAGGCAAAAACATGACTGTATTCTCAGACCATGAGGATAAAACCATCACATTTAGTCCATTGTCATCACTCAATCATAATTATAATCCAAGTTTATCAAATAAGTTATATGTTTTTGAAGATAAAAGAAATTAGCTAATGAAGGGCTGTATGTAAGGCCTTCTTGCTTTGAGGCCCTGGCTACTGATGTAGGTCCATGGCCAAGATGCCTCCTATTACTCTTAGCACCTTTCTGATCATTCTGCAACATGGTACTTCCACAATTGCAAGTACTCATCTGCCTTCTGCTTCCTACCCAATTGATCTCCCAAGGCTTGCAAGTGGTGACACACACATTTAATCCCAGGCATGGGAGGCAGAGGCAGTGGATCTCTGTGAGTTTGAGGCCGGCCTATCCACAGAGCAAGTTCCAGGACAATCAAGACTACACAGAGAAACCAAAGGCCAGAAAAATAACAAAGTTCTTCTTGTATGAGTTATTACTACTGTGATTTTAATAAGCAGCCTGCCAGTCATTCCAAGGAACTCCTAAGTTCTGCCAATGTTGAGTGTTTAAATATTTCAAAAATCAGCTTTCAATCAGAAATTTTAAACTGTTTCTCTTAGTTTTTTAACTTTGATATTCTAACAGAAAAATTTTGCACTTAACTCATGTGCTTCGGAGGGATTCAGCCTCGACAGAATCGTACTTCTTATTTCAGCTGTCTACAATGATGGCACTGATTAATTCAAGTCCAAGTTTGTTTTAATTATTCCCTGAAAACTACACCTGAAAAGAAAACACCCTAGAGTCATGCAGAAATGTCAAAAGAGTCATTTGTAGAGTAACTACCTGAGTTAACTCTGGAATGTGCCAATCACTGAAATACAGATTCGCTTCCTATTTAAGTCCACTGCTGAACTTTATGTCCTAACTCATAGATGTTCTCCTTTTTTAACCTAAATTGTGAGGTTCTGTCTGATTGCTACTAGTCAGTAACCATAATTTTAGTCTACGGGGAGCAGCCTCGTCCCCCAGTAAACCATAGTCTGTCTGCTTCTGGTCTTGTCAGACAGTAAAGCCTGAACCTAGACACTAACACCAGCAGCTTCTGAATCATGTTTACTGGTGAGTTAAAACTGTCTTGTGTAAACTGTCTTTTCTCACTTTCTATTAGAATTGCTTCTTAACTTATATTTGTTCTTCAAAAATTGGCATACTCTGATAAATTCGATTTTCTTATGTACACATTTTCTTTCTTTTTTTTTTTTTACTAAATCTATCATTTTCTCTTTCTTTTATAATTAGAAAGTTTCAATACAGAGTTAATGCACTCAACTGTCTAATGTTTTATATTATGTTAAAATTCATTTAATTAGATTTATAAATAACATCTTTGTATTAGATGTATGTTCACAGTTCTGCTGGTTTTGCTATCAAATAACACCCAAGCATTATTGACTGGATAATTTCTCTCTCTCCTTGTCTATGTTGTGCTTTCCATTAGTTAAGAAATATTTACCCTATCACTTTTCCATTTTTATTCTTTGATAGTTTCATAAATGTGTATGATGAATTTCAGTCTGTTCACACCACCCTATTCTTTCTCCTCACCCTTCGTCTCCTGCTGAAGTCCTTCTGCTCCCCAGTAAGACCTATCTTCATGTCTTTTCGTAGCCTGCCATTGTGCTGAGTGCTTGTGAACTCTAGGAGTTTCCGAGTGGTGTCTTGAGTAGCTCCGATGATGTAAACATCGTGTGTAAGCAGGGATACCTCGATGTCTTCCTTTTTTGTGTGTACCCTGCTTTCCTTCTCTTACTGCTCTTTGCTGTGACTTCAAGCACTGTGTTGAATAGGAATGTGGGGAGTGGACACCCTTGTGTCCACATGATTCAGATTCTTCTCCAGTTAACATGATGTCTGCTATTGGTTTGTTGTATGTAACCTTTATGATGTTGACACTTATTCCATCCATCCCTAGTTCTTTAGCGCTTTTATCATGAAGTGATTTTGAATTTTGTCTATTTTGAATGTGGCTCTAATGATATGGCCATGTGGTTTCTATCTTTTAATATATTTATATGGTGGCTTATATTTATTGACTTAATTCAGAACTATCCCTAAATTTCTGAAATGAGGCTGTCTTTTTAAAATATTCTTGAATTCAGTTTGTAGTATTTTATTGAGAATTTTTGTATCTTTGTTTATCAGGGAGCTTGGTCTACAATTTTCTTTTTCTGTTGTGTCTTTTTCTAGTTTGTCAAGAAAATACTCATTTCATAGCATTCCTTTACTTTCTTACTTTATGCAACAATATGAGAAATATTAGTATCAGTTCTTCAAAGAAAGTCTTATAAGTGACTTTCCCTTCCAGACCGGAAATATCATTTCTTGTTGGGAAATTTAGATTACTACCGCATGTCATTTCTTGTTGTATATCTCTAAATAACTTATTTTGGGACTACTTTTACAAGTCTACAGTTCAGGTCCCAGCACCCATGGTGAGACGCTCAGAAGCTCCTGTAACTCCAGCCCTGGCTGGATGTCCTATTCTGGCTGCTTCGAACACATGAGCATATATGTATGTATAAGCATGCATTAACATACAGATGAATTAAAAGTAAATATTTTAAATCATTTATTTCACTTTGGTTTAACGGAAATAGTTCATATACATATAGAAATGTATTCATTTCTTCTGGATTTTTCAATTTTAAATATGTCCTCATAGTTTTCTGAATTTCCTTGGTATTTAGTATAATGTCACTCTTTCCATTTTATTAAATTGGTTCCCTCTCTTTTGGTTAATTTAGCTAAAGTCTATATGGTTAATCATTTCGAAGAGCAACCTCTTTCTTTTGTTTTTCTTTATATTTTACTTGCTTTATTTCATTAATTTATGCCCTGATCATAGATATTTTCATTATATTTGTTTCATTTTTCCAATGTTTTCTTAAGGTAGGTCTCTGGTTTTTTTTAATGTGGGTAGTGAGAGCTATAAATTTCCTTCTAAGGACAGCCTACATTTTATTGCATGGGTTTTGACACATTGTATTGTCATTTCATTTGATTTTAGGAATATTTTGTTTTTTCTTGATTCTTTCAATGACTCCTTCATCATTCAATAGTGTGTTGTTTAACTTTCATGAGTTTAAATGTTTTCTATGATTTTTCTTACTGTTGATTTGTAGTCTTGTTCCATTGTGCTCAGATAGATTGCAAGGAACTGTTTCAATTTTTCTCTATTGGTCGAGACTTGATTTGTGTCCCAGTATGGAATCGCATTTAGGAAAATGTTCCATGACTGCTGAGAAGAATACATATTCTGTAGTATTTGAGTAGAATATTCTGTAGATGTTTATTAGGTCTATTTACTCTATCATATAATTTAGTACAATACTTCTCTCTTAACTCTGTCCAAATGACCTCTCTAAAGGAAAGTCTGGGGGTTATGAAGCCATTAATAATTACTGTGTTTGGGTTAATCTGTGTTTATATCCTGTAATATTTGTCAGATCTTAGAATAGCGATGCCTGTTTGTTTCAGTTCTATTTGCTTGGACTATCACATTGTATCCTACCCAAAGATAGTATTTATCATTGATGGTGATGTATGTTTCTTTGAGGCAACAAAATGAAGGATCCTGTGTTGATTAATCTCATATCAACTCGGCACAATCTAAGTCACTGGAGAGGAGGAAACTTCAATTAAGAAAATGTCTCTGTAGGGAATTTTCTTGATTAGTAATTGACTAAGAAGGCCTGACTCACTATGGGTGGGGCTACCCCTGGGATGGTGGTCCTATATTGTATAAGAAAGCAGACTGAGCAAGACATAGGGAACAAGTCAGTAAGCAGCACTCATCAATGTCCTCTGTGTCAGCTCCTGCCTCCAGGTTCCTTCCCTGTTTGAGTTCCTATCTTGATTTCCATTAATGATGAACAGTGATGTGGAAGCATGAGACAAATAAACATTTTCCTTTCCAAGTTCTTTTGGTCATGGTATTTTATCATTATAATATTAATCCTAACTAGGACAGAGTCTGGTTTCTAATTTAATATGCTAGTCTGTATCTGTTTTTTTCTTCTTCTTATTATTATTATTTTTTTTTTACAGTCCAATGGTTACCCTGCTTTGGTCTGCCCGCTCACAGTTCTTCATCTCATTCTTCTTCCCTCTGTCTTGAAGAGGACATCCTCACCCCTAACCCCAATCTCTCCATGCATTCCTATTCACTCGGGCTTCAAGTCTCTCAAAGGGTTAGGTGTGTCTTCTCTCACTGAGGCCATACCAGGCAGTCCTCTGCTTCATATGTGTCGGGGGTCTCATACCAGCTCCTGTATGATGCCTGGTTGGTGGTTCAGTGTCTGAGAGATCTCAGGGGTCTGGGTTAGTTAAGACTGCTGGTCTTCCTAATGGGGTCACATTCCTGCTCAACTTTTTCCAGCCTTTCCTTAATTCAACCACAAGGGTTCTGACCTTGCAGTTGGGTGCAAATATCTGTATCTGGCTAAGTCAGCTGCTTGTTGTGTCTATCAGTATACAACCATGCTAAGCTCCTGTCTGTAAGCATACCATAACATCAGTAATAGGCCTTGGAGCCTCCCCTTGAGACGGATTCCAAGTTGGTCCAGTCACTGGAGTGCCTTTCCATCAGTCTCTGCTCTCTTCTCCCTGCAGTTCTTTTAGACAGAAACAATTCTGGGTCAGAGTTTTTGACTGTGGGATGGCAACCCCATCCCTCTACCTATAGTCCTGTCTTTCTACTGGAGGTGAACTCTACAAGTTCCCTCTCCCCACTGTTGGACATGTCATCTAACCTTCCCTTTGAGTCCTAAGATTCTCTCTCCTCCCCAGGTCTCTGGTACATTCTAGAAGGTCCCCCTATCTCCCACCCTCAGGACTTCTCTCGTGCCCCTCCACCAAAACCTGAACATGTCCCCCTTTTTCCCTCCCCATCCCATTTTCCTGCCAGGTCCCTCCCTCCCCACTTGTGGCTCGTTTCTTCTCCATCACAAGTGGACTGAGGCATCCTCACTTGGGTCCTTCAGCATATTGACCTTTTTTAGTTCTGTGGACTGTATCTTGGGTATTCAGCACATTTTGGGGGGGTGGCTAGTATCCACTTATTAGTGAGTACATACCATACATGTCCTTTTGGGTCTGAGTTACCTCACTCAGGATGATATTTTCTAGTTCTATCATGATGTCCTCCTTCTTAATAGCTGAGTAGTATTCCATTGTGTAAATGAACCACATTTTCTGTATCTATTCTTCTGTTGTGGAACATCTGGGTTGGTTCCAGCTTCTGGCTATCACAAACAAGGCCACTATGAACATAGAGGAACACGTGCTCCTGTGGCATGGTAGGGCATCTTTTGGGTATATTCCCAAGAATAGTATTGCTGGGTCTTCAGATAGATCTATTTCCATTTTTCTGAAGAACCTCCAGATTGATTTCCAGAGGAGTTGTACCAGTTTACAATCCACCAGCAATGGAGTTCCTCTTCCTCCACATTCTCGCCAACATGTGCTGTCGCCTGAAGTTTTGATCTTAGCCATTCTGATTGCTATAAGGCAGAATCTCAGGTTTGTTTTGATTTGCATTTCTCTGATCACTAAGGACTTTGAACATTTCTTTAAGTGTTTCTCAGCCATTTGAGATTCTTCTGTTGTGAATTCTCGGTTTAGTTCTATACTCCATTTTTTGATTGGGGTTGTTTGGGTTTTTGGTGGTTAGCTTCTTGAGTTTTTTATATATTTTGGGATATTAGCCCTCTATCTAATGTGGAGTCAGTGAAGATATTTTTCCCAATCTGTAGGTTGCCAATTTGTCTTATTGGCTATGTCTTTGCCTTACAGAAGTTTTCCAGTTTCATGAGGTCCCATTTATCAATTCTTTATCTTAGAGCATGAACCATTGGAGTTCTGTTTAGGAAATTTCCCCCTGTGTCAATGAGTTTAAGGTTCTTTCCCACTTTCTCTTCTGTTAAATTCAGTGTATCAGGTTTTATGTTGAGATCCTTGATCCACTTGGACTTGAGCTTTGTGCAAGGTGACAAATATGGGTCTATTTTCATTTTTCTGTGTATCAACAGCCAGATAGACCAGTACCATTTGCTGAAGATGCTTTCTTTTTTCCATTGTATATGTTTGACTTCTTTGTCAAAGATCAAGTGCCCGTATATGTGTGGTTTTATTTTTGGGTCTTCAATTCTATTCCATTGATCAATGTGTCTGTCTCTCTACGAATATCATTCAGTTTTAATCACTATTACTCTGTAGTAAAGCTTGAGGTCAGAGATTGTGAGTACCCCAGCCATTCTTTAATTGTTAAGTATTGTTTTTGCTATTCTGGGTTTTTTGCCTTTCCAGATGAATTTGAAAATTGCTCTTTCCATGTCTTAGAAGAATTGTGTTGGGATTTTGATGGTGACTGCATTGAATCTGTAGATTGCCTTTAGTAAGATGGCCATTTTTACTATGTTAATTCTGCCAATCCATGAGCATGGAAGATCTCTCTGTTTTCTGAGATCTTCTTTGATGTCTTTCTTGAGAGACAAGAAGTTGTTGTCCTACAGGTCTTTCACTTGTTGGTTAGAGTTACCCCAAGATTATTTTATATTATTTGTGGCTATTGTGAAGGGAATTCTTCCCCTAATTTCTTTCTCAGGCTATTTACCATTTGTATAAAGGAAGGCTGATTTATTTGAGTTAATTTTGCATCTGACCACTTGGCTAAAGTTGTTTATCAGCTGGAGAAGTTCTCTGGTAGAGTTTTGGGGTCACTTATACTATCATATCATCTGCAAGTAGTGATTCCTTTATTTCGTCCTTGCCAATTTGTATTCCCTTGATCTCTTTTTGTTGTCTTGTTGTTCTAGCTAGCACTTTGAGCACTATATAGAATAGATTTGGGGAGAGTGGGCATCCTTGTCTTGTCCCCGATTTTAGTGGGGTTGCTTCAAGTATCTCTGAATTTAATTTGATATTGACTGTTGGTTTGCTGTATCTGTTTTTATTATGTTTAAGTATGGGTCTTGAATTCCTGATCTCTTCAATACTTTTAACATGAAGGGGTGTTGTATTTTGTCAAATGTTTTTTTCTGCATCTAAAGAGATGATCATATGATTTCTTTCTTTGAGTTTGTTTATATAGTAGATTACGTTAATGGATTTTTCATATATTGAACCAAACTTGCATCCCTGGGATGAAGCCTACTCGATCATGGTGAATGATGGTTTTGATGTGTTCTTGAATTCGGTTTGCAAGAATTTTATTGAGAATTTTTGCATGGATATTCATAAGCAAGATTGGTCTGAAGTTCTGGTTTTTGGTAGGGTCCTTGTGTAGTTTAGGTATCAGAGTAATTGTGGATTCATAGAATGAATTAGGCAGTGTTTTTCTGTTTCTATTTTATGGAATAGTTTGGGGAATATTGGTATCAGATCTTCTTTAAAGATCTGGTAGAATTCTGCACTAAATCCATCTGGCTCTGGGCTTTTATTGGTTGGGAGGTTTTTAATGACTTCTTCTATTTCCTTATGGGATATGGGCCTGTTTAGATAGTTTACCTGCTCTTGATTTACCTTTGGTATGTGGGTATCTGTCTAGAAAACTATCCATTACATCTAGATTTTCTAGTTTTGTTGAGTATAGACTTTTGTCGTAGGATCTGATAATTTGTTTTAATTTCCTCAGTTTCTGTTGTTATGTCTCTCTTTTTGTTTCTGATTTTGTTAATTTGGATACTGCCTCTGAGCCATTTAGTTAGTTTGGCTAGGGGTTTATTTATCTTTTTGATTCTCTCAAAGAACCAGCTTTTGATTTTGTTGATTCTTTGTATTGTTCTCTTTGTTTCTATTTGGTTGATTTCTGCCCTGAGTTTGACTACTTCCTGCCATCTACTCCTCTTTGGTGTGTTTGCTTCTTTTTTGTTCTAGAGCTCTCAGGTGTGATGTTAAGTTGCAAATATAAAGATCTCTCCAGGTTCTTTACCAAGGAACTTAGTGCTATGAATTTTCCTCTTAGTACTGCTTTCACTGTGTCCTATAAGTATGGGTATGATATGTCAACATTTTCATTAAATTCCAGGAAGTCTTTAATTTCTTTCTTTTTTTGTTCCCTGACCAAGTTATCATTGAGTAGAGAGTTGTTCAGTTTCCACAGGTATGTGGACTTTCTGTTGTTTTTGTTGTTATTGAAGACAAGCCTTATGCCATGGTGATCTAATAGGATACATGGGATTATTTCAATCTTTTGTATCGGTTGAGGGTTGTTTTGTGATCAGTATGGTTGATTTTGGAGAAGGTACCATGAGGTGTTGAGAAGAAGGTGTATTCTTTTGCTTGAGGGTGAAATGTTCTATAGATATCTGTTAAATCCATTTCGTTTATAATGAAATGTTATACCCATTTAGTTTAACAGTGTCTCTGTTTAGTTTCTGTTTCAATGCACTATCCATTGGTGAGAGTGGGGTGTTGAAGTCTCCCACTACTATTGTGTGGAGTTCAATGTGTGTTTTGAGCTTTAGTAAAGTTTCTTTTATGAATGTAGTTGCCCTTATATTTGCGGCATAAATATTCAGAATTGAGGCTTTCTCTTGGTGGATTTTCCCCCATGATTTTCCCCTCATCACTCTTGATAACTTTTAGTTGAAAGTTTATTTTATTGGATATTGGGATGGCAACTCTAGCTTGTTTCCTGGGACCATTTGCTTGGAAGACCTTTTTCCATCCTTTTCCGCTGACATAGTGTCTGTCTTTGGTATTGAGCTGTGTTTCTTATATGTAGCAAAATGCTGGATGTTGTTTGCGTATCCAGTCTGTTAGCATATGTATTTTTATGTGTGAGTTGAGTCTATTAATATTGAGAGATATTAAAGACAGACTACTGTTGGTTCCTGATATGTTTGTTTTTGTAGGTGCCTTTATGTGCTTGAGGTTCTCTCTTTTTGGCTTTGTTGTGAGATGATTAATATCTTGTCTTTTCTTTGGTGTAGGTACCTTCCTTGGGTTGGAGTTTTCCTTCTAGGATCCTCTGTAGGGCTGGATTGGTAGATAGATACTGTTTAAATTTGTTTTTTTCCTGGAATATTTTGTTTTCTCCATGTATGTTGATTGAGAGTTTTGCTGGATATAGTAGCCTGGGCTGGCATTTGTGTTCTCTTAGAATCTTCATGACCTCTGACCAGGCTCATCTGACTTTCATAGTCTCTTTTGAGAAGTCTGGTATAATTCTTATAGGTATACCATTGTATGTTAAATGGCCCTTTTCCCTTGCAACTTTTAATATTCTTTCTTTGTTCTGTGGGTTTAGTGTTTTAATCACTATGTGACAAGAGGATTTTCTTTCTGGTCCCATTTATTTGGTGTTCTATAGGATTCTTGTACTTTTATGGTCATCTCTTTCCTTAGGTTGGGAAAGTTTTCTTCTGTGATTTAGTTAAAGACATTTTCAGGTCCTTTGTGCTGGGAATCTTCGTTCTCCTCTATTCTGATTATTCTTAGATTTGGTCTTTTCATTGTGTCCTGAATTTCCTGGATGCTTTGGATTAGGAGTTTTTTATGTTTTGAATTTTCTTTGACAGTTGTGTCAATCTCTTCTGTGGTATCTTCTATACTCGAGATTTTTTCTTCTGTCTCTTATATTCTGTTGGTGATGGTTACATCTGTAATTCCTGACCTCTTTCCTAGGTTTTCCATTCCAGGTTTGTCGCCATTTGTGTTTTATTGTTTCTAGTTCCATTCTTTGCTCTTAGATGGCTTTATTCAATTCCTTCACCTGTTTGATTGTGTTCTCCTGTATTTTGTTCAGTGAGTTATTTATATCCTAAGGACTCCATTGTCTTCATGAAATAGGATTTTAGGTAAGCTTCCTGATTTTCAGATGTGTTGGTGTATTCAAGGTATTAGCTTCTGTTGCTTACAGTCTTGTCCTTGCCTCTTGCCATCTGGTTGTCCTGGTGTTTGCTGATCTAGGTGACTCTGTCTGGAGTCTGCCTCTTTTGTCCCTGGGTTGCTTCAGGTCTCCTTGTAGGCCTGCGGCCCTGGCTATGGCAGATCACCTGTGGTGCCTTCCAACTGGGGGCTTTTCAGAGGGGTAGAGAAGCTGCTAATCTGTTGCCCTGGTTGCAATAGATATCCTGGGAGGCCTTCAGACTGTTGGGTCTTCAGAGGAGCTGTCAAGCTGTTGTCTTGTGTGAAGATGTTCTTTAGGGGCATCTACTGACTGTGGTTTCTACTTCCCTGTGTACAGCAGAATTCCAGGGAGGCTTTCAGTCTGTTGGATCAGTTACCCTGCATGCCACAGAGCCCCCAGGAGATCTTCAGATTGTGGTGTCTATTGCCCAGTTGCCCTGTGTACAGAGGAACTCCTGGGATGCCTTCAAGCTGTGATGTCTTCAGGGGAGCAGACAAGCTGATGATTAGTTGCTTGGTTGCCTTATGTGTAGCAGATCTCCTGGGATGCCAGTTGTCCTGTGTGCAGCAGATCTCCTGGGATGTCTCAGGTTGTGGTGTCATTAACCCTGAGTGCAGTGGATCTTCTGGGCTGGCTCAGAATATGGTGTCTACAGGGGAGCATATCAGCTAGCAGTCTACTCAGCAGAAAGAACTGGGCAGAAGAGGAGGAATTTTTAGTGGGGGGTGGGGGGAGACAGATTAAGTGGTGATGGGTCCTGAATCCACTGGGTTCCCAGAGGCAGCTGTAGGACTCCCAGAGGGTTCTTACCAAATGCTCTGAGTGCAGAGGATCTTCTGGGCTGGTTCAGGATATGGTGTTTCCAGGGGATCAGCTTTCTTTCAGTTTTTATAGATAGTTTTGATTAATATTATTGTCAGTTGTGATCTGTCAAAATGTGAAATAAATGTTTCCAAGCCGCCTAGCAGTTTCAAGTTTCCATTGAAAAATCAATTAGTGATTCTGTTGAGTTTACTTTATATGTAACTTCTTTCTTGTAGCTTTCAATATTCCTTCTTTGTTCTGTATATTTCACATTTTAAAGTAATGTAAGGCATTTCTTTTGTAGGACTGTCTATTTGGTATGCTGTGTACCCCTTGCATGTGGATGGCTTTCACTTTTTATCAAAAGGCTAAGCCAGAGATAAGGCCACAGCTGTGGACATTCTCCCTATTTCAAATTGTGAACTTGCATAGTGTAGAGGGTGGTTCTGATGTTAAGGTCCTGTTCCCCAATTGGTTCTTGATTGATCAATAAAGATGCCAGAGGGCAGTTGCTGGGCAGAAGGGAAAAGGCAGAACTTCTGGGTCACTGTGGGCAGGCTAAGAGAATCAGAAAGAAGAAGAGGGATTTTCACCATGCTTATGAAGGAGAAAAGTTGACCATCCATGTGAAATCTTGGGTGTAGTGACCATAGGCCATTTCCCAAAGTGGGAGATTAGAAAGGAAACTAAGCAGAGGGAAGTTTTGGGTTGCTGAACAAGGACAAGGTAACTGAGCAACTGAAGTTGAGGGCAGATTTAGGGTGCTGAGCTAAGAGTATTGGGAAATACATGCTAGCTGTGGGAGATCAGAAGCACCCAGCAATTTAGCCAATAAGACAGGTTGAAAAATAAGCTAGTGTGTGTGTGTGTGTGTGTGTGTGTGTGTCCTTCATCTGTGGATCTGAAGGAACCTGGGTAGGACTGGTAGCTTAAAGAGGGGTAGCAAAAACTACATGATAGCCAGTGGTGGTGCACCCCTTTAATCCCGGCACTTGGGAGGCAGAGGCAGATGGATTTCTGAGTTTGAGTCCAGCCTGGTCTACAGAGTGAGTTACAGGACAGCCAGTACTACACAGAGAAACCCTGTCTCGAAAAACAAACAAACAAACAAACAAACAAAAAAAACCTACATGCTACAACATAGTACCATATCAAGCATGTCCTATATGTTACTGGAGAAACTTCAGCATATTTTTTCTATTCAATTTTGCTTTATTCTCATTGCTGTCTTATTTCCCCAAAATAACTAGAAATATTTTTTTCAGGTTTCTCTCTATTGTTCTCTGATTGTCAGAAACCTAGAAAATTTGTGAAGAGTTCATTTGGTCAAAATCAATATTTTTAAACAATGAGAGCTCAGTATGTGTGCTTCAGTGAAATATTTACCTGGGAGAATATATTGTAAAGACAAATATAGTTATCATTTATTGAATGCTTATTATGTGTTAGAACTCAGTGAAGATGCTGTATATATCAGGTGGCAATGGTAGCACAGAGGAAGATGGGGCAGAACTAATGTCAGTTCAAAGCCAGCCTGGCAAGACAGAAAAGCCCAGTCTTAAAATAAAATAGAATAGAATAAAATCTATATAGTTATGCATTGTGTTCGTGGTCCTGACAGCCCTGGTGTAGGAAGTAGCATAGTTAATATTTCAATGCCAATTTCCTCAAAGGACAGAACAAACACTCTCTTTCTAGTGAGCTCAACCCCTTCATTATTTTAAGAGACTAGTATCTTAGCCATACAGATGAGGGAACACTCTTCTCTAATTAAAAAATATATTTTTTTTTTAAAAAAGGGAAATAAATATTTACCAATGGTTCTGGAAAACTGCATGATATATCTGTGTGCAAAAATGAGGTTGGAGCTTTAACTCAATACCTTAATACCATGGGACCAAAGACCTAATAAAACAAAATAGCGGCTAGGTGAAAGCCTGTGCCAGGACCTGTTTGCTGATTATAAAGGGGTGATGTAAGTCTCTTCTATACCTAGTTATGAATGAAATTGGGGAGGGGTTGCAGGGGAGCTGGGGGAATTGATGTGTTTATAAAAAAGATAAAGAGAGTATGTCCAGTGGGTATGTGGAAAGGTATGGGGGAAGGGGATGTCTCAGGGGGCCCATGCAGAGGCATCTCTTCCTCCTAGGGAACCAGTCACACACCAGTATAGCATAGAATAGAGTTTATTCAGGGCATGGAGAGGGGAGCCAGGAGGGTGGTAGAGGCAGAGAAAGAGAGAGAGAGGAGAGAGAGAGAGAGAGAGAGAGAGAGAGAGAGAGAAAGAGAGAGCAGAGAAGTAGAGGAAAAGAGGCCAGTCATGACCACGTGGAGAGAGGGGGAAGTGAAGGGGAGAGGGGCAAGGGGACAGAGAGGAGCTAGAGGAAAGAGATCAAGAGATCAAGAGAGTAAGAGAGTAAGACAGAGAGGAGGGGCAAGCAGCCCCTTTTATAGCGGGCCAGGCCTACCTGGCTGTTGCCAGGTAACTGTGGGGAGGAGCATACCTGGCTGTTGCCAGGTAACTGTGGAGGTGGAGTTTAGACAGAATACTAACAGGAATGTTGCCCAGGAAGGATGGTTGGGGGACATCTGTCTCTCTGTGCTGTCCAGGTTCTGTGGGATCACCTGGAACTAGTGATTTGCAGGCTGTTTTGGAGCAGGCTTAGACTAATTAGAAATTCCACCAGAAGCATCCAGGACTGGCATGTCTGAGCCGTTTAATTGTCCACAGTTAATTGGAAATCTGCTGAGACAGATACAAACCATGGACCAAAGGTAAAGTTTAGAGTTCAGGGAAATTTTTTATCTTGAGTATTTACTTGAAATTTCCAGGATTACAGTCCTAGTAGTTAGAAGAGAGTCCCAAGACCAGGGGAAAGAGAAATCCCACCTCCAGCATTAGTCAGATAGGGAAGTTTCTCTTTTAATTGACAGGAGTACTTATGTGTAGTCCATTTGACCTGTAAAAAGTGGATCCATCTCTCATGACTCCCTGAAGCTTACATAAATCTTTTAAGTTTACAAAATGAGATAAAGATTTTAGTCAGCAGCAGTGGTGGCCACGTTTTTTATTCCCAGCACTCAGGAGGATCTCTTTGAGTTTGAAGCCAGCCTAGTCTTCAAAGTGAGTTCCAGGACAGCCAAAGAGAAACCCTGACTTGAAAAACCAAAAACCAAAATCTAAAACCAAACCAAACCAAAAATAATAATAATAAAAAAATTAGATATATTAGCATTGCCTCTGTAATCTGTCCTAAAATCCACCTTCCATGGTGAAGAAAAAGCAGTAGAGTCATGCCTTTGAGTCATAGTAAAAGCCTGTGGACCTAAAAGTGATACTAGGTTTAAATCATAAACACTCGTTCCTCTATCTAGAGGGCTGGACTTATAGATGGAACAGAGACTTCTAGCATTATAGAAGAACACTTTTTGTTTAGAAGACAACTAAAGGAAATTGCAAATTTTGAACTTTTGACTCTGATAATAGTGGCTGTGTTTTCCCTGGGCTAAATTAAAAGCTTATCTGAACTCCATTGATTACTGTTAACATTGTGAACTTTAGGAGTTTAACAATAGCAGAGAGAGGGAAAGATTTCTGGAACATTAAAAAATTTTTTTATGGTTTAAATCACTTCCTAGACCTTTACAACATGCATTTACATACCTTGAATTACTTTCTTTAGACTTTCTTAACTAGTTAAACTTTAAACTTTTGTTCCTCATCCAATCATTTACCATGAAGCATAAGTGGTTGACTATTTAGAGCCGTCATTGTATGCCAAGGTTTTGTTGTTTGTTTGTTTTTATAAATAAATTGGAAAAAGTTACTTTGAAAGCTGTTTTGTGAGTTTATTTCTTTAAGAGCAAAAGTCTGTCAGCAAATTGTGTTTGCTTTTCTCCTCTAGAGACCAAGCTGCTCTGTAAAGGTGTGGCCTGAGGTCTGAGCTTTACTTATGAAATGAACTCCAGGGGCAGTTGCAGCCTTGGGGAAGCTAGTTTTCTTGCAACCTACTAGGGCAAAAGAAGCTTCCTGGCACACCAGTCATAGAAATAGACAAGGCCGGAAACCCCAGGGAGACAGACACTTACACAGTAGAGGAGGAGAGGACAAAAAGAAATACCACATTGGTATAGACGCCCAGACAACCATACCAGGCCAGAGAGACAGAGAGGCGAATGGTTAAAACGCACAAAGGGAAGAAGTAGCTGAAGAAGTGGACTCTACACTCTAGAGTCAAATTTGGGTGGCAGAAGCCTGCAGAAACAAATGACTCATACATCCCTTAGGAGAGTCAAATCAGCAGCTTGGTTTCGGAGAGGAAAAAAAAAAAAAATTGAGGACGTGACTGCTCCCAGGTATGGTTGAGAAGGGTTTATTGCAGTTCACCTAGAAAACCACCAGGGGCGGAAAAACCCAGTCGTGAGCGGAGGTGATGGGGGCGGGGAAGTGAGAGAGGAAGAGTGCTTAGGAATCCAGATGCCAAAAGGGCAATAGACCCAGAGACCAAAGGATATACAGGGGTCAGATGCTGGGGGAAGGGAAGTCCAGCCCTGTCCCTGTGTTGGAGTTCTGGGGTAAGAGGTGGGGTATGTAGCCCGGAAATCTCTGTAACAGGTAGGAAGTGAGGAAGGCAGGTGACAAGAGTCCGTTTTGATATGTTAAATAGGCACCCCAGTAACCAATTGTCCCAGATTTCTTTGAGACCTAACAAAGTCCTGCAGGGCTGCACAGGCCTTGCACTTTGCAAAAATGAACCATCAGGGCATGTGGACAGCAAGCTTTTGGCGTGAAAGAACGAGGGGCTTGTTCTTTCTCATGAAAAGACTTGATTGGCTTTTTGGAATAGTTCTTGGACTGATAGGAAATTGAAGCCTCATCCTTGGAAATGGCTGTTGTCTCATTCTTCGGTAGATTATTTCAGAGGTTCCTTATTTGTGAAAGCAGAGGGAATAGGGGCGTGCAGGCATTCCTTCTAGACTCTGCCCAACAGTTACCTGGCAACAGCCAGATAGGCGTAGCTTGCTCTAAAAGGGGCTGTTTGACCTCTCCTTGCTTTCTGCCTTCCCTCTCTCTGATTCTCTTCTCTTCCTGACCCCTTTCTCCCTCTCTCCCCTTTCCCCCTGTCGCCACGTGTTCCTGGCCTACTTCCTCTCTCTCTCTCTCTCTCTCTCTCTCTCTCTCTCTCTCTCTCTCTCTCTCTCTTCTCTCTCTCTCTCTCTCTCTCTCTCTCCCCTTCTCAACTACCCTTCCCATGCCCCCCAAAATAAGTCCTATTCTCTACTATACCCTTTGCATAGCTGGTACCTCAGGGGGAAGGGATGCTTCAGCATGGGCCCATCGAGGCACCCCTCCCACCTCACCATACCGTGCTCTATTAAACATATCCTTGGCTTTTTATAAAATGCAACAGGGTGTTTTTGTTTATTTGTTTGTTTGTTTTGTTGTTTGGTTAGGCAAGCCTTTAAGGTGCTCGCAATTTCAATGCATGTCACTTAGAGCCTCCTTTTTAGGAATCACATCACTGTATAGATGTGTACAGAGATGTGTAGCCAAGGAGTATTTCGGGAAACAGAGGAGTCTGGTATGGAGGAAGTCAACACAGTGAAAGACAGTGCCATCCTTCTTTCCCTGTTCGTAACCACGGCTGCTCAAAGTGTGGAACTTTCTCCCATGTTGGCCCATAGATTGTTTATCAAGTCAGCAGTGAGTTACGTTCAGAAATCCAGAGTAGGTCTTCAGATACTGTTGTCGTTGTTGAACACATATATAATGGTACTGAACACATGTGTAAAGCAAGCACATCACATGCAGTGTGGTGTCCCACCAAGGAATAGTCACCAATAGCCAACCAACGTGAAAATATGAATACTGGTCAACAGGAGGCTTATTTCATTAATGGTTAATTCTGCTCCTGTGCTCCTATCCCCACTCCAATTAAGTATAAAACACACATTGCAAGATTTGATGCCAGACCATAAAAGCTAGAGACAAGCACTGCCACCCAGCAGTAAATATTAAGGGAAAGATTTAATGTAAACGGTGGTGTATGGCAGTGCTGATGGTTTCTTATAAGCTACATGGACTAATTTAGAAAGGGGGGAGAAAGGCAGAGAAGCCTTCAAGGAAGTAATAACCCAGAGGTAAAAAATATTGATTAGGGAAAAATATTATCTTAATCAAAATATGTCTTTTAGCCGGAAGTTGTTTAGACTCTAGAAAGAGAAAACAAAATATGTTTCTAAGATGCACTTTTTTTCTTGTGTTATGTGTTGAATAATGACCATGGCTATCACTCTTTCTCAGGTCTTTGTTGTATAAATCAAAATACGGGCTTTAAAAATTTTGTGAGAAACTTTATTTATTAGTGTGATAAACACTAAGCAGTAGCAACTATTTTCTAAAGATCTCCACATATAACCTGTGGCTTGTGGTGTTTTAAATTATATGTCCTGATACATTTTGCAAGTCTGGTCACATGCAGAATTTTTCTTCTAATGAGAACTTGCCACTTCTGCTCTTTGTCACCTGTTCTCAGAAGCAAATAATTCAAAACAGCCTTGCTTTTCAAGTGTCTGGGTTATAGGCAAGCAACTCCTACAGAATCTGCTTCCAGATGTAAACCTGCCTTCTCAAACATTAGGGCTAGGTATTTCAATGTGCCATATATTCTTAAATTTTTATGTAGCAAAATGTTGTGTACTTATTGTTTGCCATCTGGACATCAACTTTACTCATAGGAGAAACTGTCATTGGGATGCACTCCAGAGGTGGAAAAAAATCAAATCAAGACATAGTAAGAGCACATGAGTACAGTGTCTATTCATTCTGTGTCTGCATACACAAAATAAAAAACTCATAACTTGTACAATGAATTTAGTCTTTATAGCCTAGAAAATTAAAGGTTCAATTGATGAACAAGGGTTCAGATTATTAAGGAATCAAATTGCCTTGGAACCTCTAATTCACAATTCCTCTACAAGTACTGGATCTCTCTCCAGTTTCCTTCACCTGGCTGATGCATTTCCTTGCTTTGCTCTGAACACATATGCCAAAACGTTTCAGTGTTTTTGAAGATACGCAGTCTTCACTTGTGCTTTGAAAATGAGAGAGAGAGAAAGAGAGAGAGAGAGAGAGAGAGGGGAGGAGAGAGAGCTAAAAATCATTTTGAATCCATTTTCCCCTCATCAAAATATGCAGAGAGCACCCCCTGTTGACTGCTTAGCAGCAGGCAACACACAAAGCAGTTTACCTAGAGAGCCCTGGTGATTTGGATCCTGTATCAAAAGGGGGGAGGGGAAATCAATATTTACTTAATGGAAAAAAGCAACATTGATAGAGAAGGAAGTTTTATTCTCTAACTTTTAATAGGATCTTACAAGAACTGGAGAGGGAAACACTCTTTTTATTTCTTCATTCTTTTAGGCTTTTAGGTTTTTTTAGGCTTAAAATCAGGTTAATTTTCATTATTAGATAATTTCCTGAACAGAACTCTGAGGAGGGGCCCCGTAACACATGCATTTGTTTTGTCTGAGGCCACACTTGGCTCTTTAGGGTCCCTGTTTAGTCTGTTCCAGGAGAAGGGTAAGGAAAACACCTTCAGTCTGTACTCACCCCCAATTTTAGTTGGGCAATGAATGAAAACAGGAGAAAGACATAGCACGTACATTTTTGTCTGCTGTCCTGCACATTGAGTTAATAGAAGCAGACTTTTCTTGAGTTTACTGTGCATATACTATGATCCTAGCCTTTTAGTTCTCCTGCTGAAATCTGAGGTTACTCTTCTATATTAGACCAGAGATCTTTACTTAGAATACTGTTTTAAAAGTGTAATGTTATGATTAAAAAAAAAAAAAAAACAAAAACAAACTACATTCTTTACCAATCCTGCCAATGCAATGTTTTTCTCTAAGAAATCTCTTCTGTTTAAGAAATTTAAATATTAATTAAATATTCATGCTTTTAGCTTTTAGTCTCTATTCTATTATTCTGTTCATTCTAATAATCTATTCATATGTCTCTACATATGAATCTTAGATGCCCATCAAAGGACCTGATTTCTTATCCTGAGACTGGCATTTTCTGTCTGTACAGTATAAGTCATATAAAGGTCCCATAAGATACATGGGATAGTAGATGCACAGCCAGATGCTTGCATTAGATGATGTGTGCGAGAGGACTGGTAATGGTAAAGGAGTTTCCATGCCATCCCATTGCTAGGAAGACCAGTGACTTGATTCATGGTGATGTGTAAAAGTTCGGCAATTGTGTCTGATGGGCTAGGTCCTGATGGGATCAGGACCTTGGGCCACATGCAGACATTTTTACATGTTGTTGATACTCAGCTTTTTTGTATGGAAACACTGAGTTGATTTTCCCATGGGACACTGGTTGCGGATGGAAGAGAGAAGACTAGACCACATTCATGGACAGTAGGAAGGTTTTAAAAAGTATGCCATTTGACTTTGTTTCTTCATTTTAATCTTAAACAGCCCTGGATGCACACTGAAGAGTTTAGACTTTATCTTTGTTGTGTGACTTTTTTTGAATGCTATATGTCTACCCATCCTAGATAGGGCAACAACAGTCTAAAGAAACAATCCGGCCGGGCGGTGGTGGCGCACGCCTTTAATCCCAGCACTTGGGAGGCAGAGGCAGGCGGATTTCTGAGTTTGAGGCCAGCCTGGTCTACAGAGTGAGTTCCAGGACAGCCAGGGCTACACAGAGAAACCCTGTCTCAAAAAAAAAAACCAAAAAAAAAAAAAAAAAAAAAGAAAGAAAGAAACAATCCCCTTCACATTCAGTTTGGTAAGCCAGAGATTCTTGGGGATCCTTATCGAGTGTGGTTGGAATACTTACAAGAAGCATAGGTGAGTCTCACAGGGCTGCATCAGTAGAGTCTCTTGCACAGGCATATATGACAATGCATAAAAACTGCATCACTCCAGTTCCCCAAACAGTGACAAGCAGCTACCCCACTAGAGGAGTGTCTTCTTCCCATAGTAACTGTTTACTATTTGTTCGACATCAGGGAAACTCCCCCAACCCCCAGTCATATACTTTTCTAATTTCATGAGCTCAGGGTGGGGTAACTCTTTCCTCCCTCCAGAAGGGAAGATAGCAATGCAGAAGAAAACTTTACACAACAGTCTTACAAAGGAAAGTTGGTGTAATATTTTAATTAGGGATAAAACATAGTCATGACTAAGTTATCAGGATGTTAGGAAAACTGAAGGCTTTGGAGGCATAACTCAGTGTATTAAGAGTTCTTGCTGCTGTAGAAGAGGACTAGGTTTATTTCCCAAGCATCCACATAGCAGCTTACAATCATCCCTATCTCTGGTTCCAGGGAATCTGACACCCTCTTCTGTCGTACTCAGGCACCAGGTACACATATGGCACACATAGACACATGCAGGCAAGTGCTCACAGCCATGAAAATAAAGCTAAATATTCTTTCTCAAAATGTAAAAAGCTACTATGTGTGAACATTAATGCATTTTTAAAAATTACTATGATTGTGTTTTTCATAGGTGAACTTGTAGAGAAAAGACTTACACGGTATTTCTGACTCTGACTCTGATGTTGGATAGTTGTGTTCTAATGTTATGTCCTTAGGCCATAAAGCAAGGCTATTTTACGAAAAGTAATAAATTAGAAATCAAAAACGGAAGCTTAATCCATGGCCACAGGTAAACCTTTCATGTTTCCAGGCATCTCCCCTTTTATTTCTTCTTCCTTAGAATTGGTAGAAAGGCCTAAAACCTGTATGCAGCAGTGTGGAAATAGCTACCTGGAATAGAGTGAGCCACAAATGGGCCACACGGCCTCAGACAACAGTGGAGCTGAGCTTAATAAAAATAGAGGATGACCATGAAGCAATTATAAATCAATGATGACATTTTAAGTTTACTATCTGTCCTTTGAAAACTCAGTGGAAATACTTCCATTCAATATGATGTTTAATTAATTTATTGTCAATATGTGGAAGGGTTATGATAAACTTTGATTATAATTTCTAGTGCATTTAGTTTTCATTACCTAAACTTATCCTTTCAATTTTCTTTTTTGGGCTAAGAGCAAAATGGGAGAGAGGGCCCTCGTTATTGGGGAAAGTCGTTGCCATAATCACGTTGCTCCTCATTCTGGATCATGGGGCTGTAAAGACTTACAAAACCCCTAAAACTATAGGATGAATTGTTCAAGGGAAGGATGCTGTAATTAAGGTACATTGTTTTACTTAGTAACTTATCCTGTAATGCAGTCAGCAACTGTGTTTCTCTGTTTAAAAGTGTGTATTATAGGGACTGGAGAAATGACCCTGTGGGTACCAGTGGATGCGCTCTTGCGGACCAGAGATCAATTCCCAGCACTCATGCCAGGCAACTCACAACTACCTGTAACTCCAATTCCAGGGACTCCAACAGCCTCTACTGGTCTCAGAAAGCACCTGCATTCATGTGGACTCAACAGGCACACACATGCACACACACACAAACATTCACACAAATACATATATGCCCACATGTGTGAGCATGTGTGCTCACGTGCCCAACACACACACACACAAATAATCCTAAAAACGTTTTAATGTGTTAGATGATCTTTAAAAACAATATGTATTCTTCCACGTTTGAAGAATTAGTTTCTGTCTTCAATTAGAAAGCTTAGACACTTTCCTAGCCAGGGCAGACCCCCTCCTCCAGAAGAGTAGGGCCCTATTTCAACCACCCTGGCAGGTGGTGGCCCAGTTTTTAATTTCTTGAAACCTACAAATATACTCTCCACTTTGAAAGAGGCTCTTAGAGCTCAAAATGTATTTCTTTAGAAAGATTCACTGAGAAGCACGAAGAAAAATAAAATCCTCCCACAAGCCATGTACTTAGGCAGTCTCTTTCAAGCACCACTTAATGGCGTTGAGCTGAACCATGGATCATGGTTTGAAGCCTGGCGTGGCCACTCTCAGCTCTACAATCACAGCTGCCCCAGGAGACGAGGGTTTGGGCTCTGGGTTAGCCTCTATTATTGAGGAGGTTTAGGGAGGCAGAGAGGAAATAGGAAGGAAGACTATTTCTGTGAAGAGGAAGGAATTGGTACAGGAGCTAGAGTGAAATTGTAATAAAGATGCTGTCATCTGTTTGGTCAGGGAGTGCTGGAGAACTGAGACCCTGCCCAAGGCTGTCTGTTGCCATGGGGAAACAGATGGCATGCACAGGCCTTGGAATTTTTCAGTGGGGGAGAGGGGAGAAGGAGAGAATAAAATACAAAATAAACAAAATAGCAATCATCTGTAGTCTCTCTGAATTTAGTCCAATATCCTCACACTGTACATTTAGCTTCCTGTTACCTCCTCTCACCCTAGCTCAGTGGAACTGCCTCTTAATCTTTGATCCCTGTTTTTTACTAACTACAAGGAGATGGTTAAGTTAATTACTATAGGTATGTACACAAATATGTGTTGTAGAAAATATGCCTTTTGAACTATTGTCTACACAAATTATATAATGATAGTGTATTGTTAATAATTTGGAAAGTCAGGATGTTAGACACATTTCATGCATGAAAGGGTCTGATATAGATTCCAGAACTAACCCATGGAAACTCTCTGACAAGGACTATATTATACAATTCTTGGCATAAAGTTTACCCAGATGAAAGTCTACCCTGAAATCTCCCTGCAGTAAATAGTAAGAGCAAGCATTTAAATATACTCAACTAGACACTACTGTATGTCACTTGCATCGGTGTACATGATCTCTAGAGCTCAGGTTTGAGGCAAAGTATAGGTGCTATTTTAGTTTAGTTAGCATGAAGCAAGAAATCAAACAAAATATTTGCTTTGCAAGAATATGCATCCCATTTAACTGCTTAGCCTAGTGGAAATTCACCGGTTGAAATAGATGGTGCCCTTCAGGTAACCCAAATCTTGCAGAGGCTCCTGTCTTGGGACTTTTGTTGACGCCTCTTCCAAACAGAGAGGCAGTATTACAGGACAAAATGACTCTTTGTCTATAGATGCATTAAAGGCATTGACCAGGCAGCAATTTGCAGCACGGTGGGACTCAGAGAACAGCTTATGGCTGTAACCGGAGTTCTGTAACCAGGAATGACATTGTTTTGAAATAGCTCCAGATCTGTGAAGACCATCACTACCAGAGTCTGTTTATTTTCTTTCATCCTGAGGCTAGCATCTAAGAGTCTCTGATAATATTTGCAAATTTTGAACCAGAGTGTAAACCTGGCAAGGTTTTCAGATCGTTAGAAATATTAAAGAACTGTAATTTGTTTCTGTTTGTTAGAGGAAAGATTTCCAACTATTGTAAGAGGGGTAAACAAAGGACTCCACTCTTGAGTAAACTGTACCTCTTTTAGGGAGCATTATTTTGCAAAGCTACATCTAAGTCTTGGTTGCATAGTGCTTTATGCCCATGTGTAGAACAGCAGTAGACAGTTCACTCAGCCTCATACCACTAAGGAGACAGGAGGAAATGCATTACTTTTAACCCAAGAAGTCACACAATTGTTTACAGCAAGGTGGCTAGATGTTGGTGTTAACATTTGTCTGAAGATGTTGTTCTTTGGACTCTTGACTTCAGATCAACTAGGAATGGAAACACAAGGCTAGACTTCTTTTGATCTAGTTCTTGAACCACTTAATATAGCCAATATCTTTGAATTACAGTTTTTCATGAACTTGAAAGTGCTTCTAAAATGGTTCTGACTGTTGATCTGGGTGACTGCTCATTTGAGACATAGAAAGGAACGTTTGGTAAAATCAGTTACTGGCTGCAAATTAAGGTAGCATCCGAAAGGTGAGTTCAGCCTTGATTATTGTTAGACACAAGTGTGGTAATATACCAGGAGAAAGTAAAAGTGGGCAGTTTTAACCAGCATCCAAAGAGCACAGAACACAGCCTATCTTTATCTGAATAGAACTTTCCTTGATTCTTTGATTCTGGGAAATAAGGTAGTTTCTTCGAAAGTCTACTGGAGAGACAACGTAAGGACTGATAAGAGGAGAAAGCAAATTTTATATGTGTATCTACTTGTCAGGTAGGGCTCTTTGTATATATTGGAAAATGGATTTAAACTTTTTTCAACAAAAAAGTTTCCCACAACATCTGGCAGAAGATAAACTTCAGAAAATAGTTTGATCTTTATAAATCTTAATTCCAACAATCTCAGGAAAAGAATAAAGATCGGTAATGTGCATGGAGCTAGGGATGAGCTTGGTGAGGTATGGATGGTGAACCGGGGTATAGGCTTTGGTACGGGTGCTTAGCCAGGGTTGATCTTGGTGTGGTATGAATAGAGAGTCTGGGCATGGAGAGTAAGGAAAGAAGCCCTTGAAAAAAGATGAAGGACAGATGATTTGAAAACATATCTATCCTATATATAATAAGTACTCAACACAGAATGTCTCTGACATTAGGCTTGTGGGAGCAGAAAGGGTAGAACATTGTTGTTTGAAGCACAGTCTGTGGAAACAGATGGGACTAAAGGAAATTCGTAGATAGGGCCTTGAGAATTTGTGGGGAGGAGAGACTGCAGAAAGTGCCCTATAAGCTCAAGGTCACCTGTAGGAGAGGCTCTAGCCTTTGTTCTGGTTATGCCACAGAACTACGTCTCTCAAATTCTCATTTGATCCAAATAAAATTCAAGTACTACTCAGATCACCCTCAGTGAATTAGTTCCAGGAACCTCAGTAATAATCAGATCCTCAAATACAGTCTCTTATAGAAAACATTATAGGCTTATGTAGAACCCATGTAGAGAGCCGCTATGCGCAGCACCTGAAGGTGGTGCTGGCTGAGATTGCTCCTTGTGGTAAACAAGTCCTCATTTGGCTATGCAGCTGTGCAGGGGCAGGGAATGGTCATACGTGGACGTATGGAGAGATGATAAGTGGCATATGCTCATTGGCCTTTGCTTAGATATAAGCCTGGTCCCCGGGGTAGGTGGGGCCGCCACCACCAGAAAGCTACAATCCTGAGTAAACTGCCTTGAGAAGGAACCTTGTTGTCTTGCGTCTAATTTCCTGCTGGCCAGGAAGGGCGCTGGACAAACCCACACACATCCTCCTGTCAAATAGAAATCATCTTTTGCTTACTTATAATTCCTAATGGAATGTAAATGCCTTGAGAATCGATGTAAAATAATTTTCAGTGTGCTGTACAGGAGAAATCGTTTTGTGATGTTTCTTTTCCTTTTGGAATATTATCTGAGACTGGTTGAATCTCCAGGTGCAAACCCTGAGCTGTCCCTCGAGGGAGTCTGATAAGGTTTACCTAAGGGCCCTGGTCTGGCTTCACTTCTTGTGTAACCTCATCCCACATCCTCATTTTCTGAACTTTCTTTTTGTTCTTCTCCTTCTGCTGTGTACAATTTGAAGGCTACAGCCTGAGTAGGGGTGGTCAAATCAGGATTTTTGCAATTAAAGGTTCATTTACTATGATAATAATGATGGTACATGTGACAGCTGAGATTCCCATTGGTCACATTCCAAAATTGCTAGAGCAATAAATGATAGGATGCAGCAGAAAGACAAAATAAAAAATAAAAATAAAACCCTGTGACAGTTAAATTTTATTTTCATTGTAAACTGCTTTTTAATCCAGGTCCAAAATATTTGAACTAAAATAATGGTGTTTATTTCTTTTATTCCTTTACAGGGCAACAATATGCTCTGTTATGTACATATTATCTTAGAGATAGCTGTATTATGATTAAATAGCAACCAGACTATGAATGTTTCACACTACTGTTTTTTAACACTAAGAATATTTTATTCTTATTAATGAATTCATATTAATTTATGAATATTAATTTCCAATCACTGACATACTGATTATGTTAAATTTTAGAGGACGCCTGTTGTTTTCAGTGTGTACAGCAAATCCTTGTGCTTGCTGCCTCCCTCCTCCTTTTTTTAGAATTGTGCTATTTTGTCTTTATGTTTGAAGGGCTCAATATATAAGAGAGAAAAGTTGGGCTCATCTACAAGCATATCTTGATCTAAAATCCTACTGAAAACAGACCCTGTCTTTTAAATAGTATTTGGATTTAGTGGCAGGATGTGTTGAATATTTTGTTTCAAATTTTTGATTGAAAATGAAGGATTTTTATTATATAATACATTTCCTGGCACAGTCAAACACCTGGATTCAAGATAGATTGAATTCATACCTTTAAAAAATTGTTTGTGCTCTTCTATCAAAAATATGAAAGCAGTTTCGTAAGTGCGTTGCAGACACAGTCTATGTCGTGGTCCTTTCAAACAGATGGTCCCAAAAATATCTGATAGAAAGACACACAGTTGGAACCTCACGCTTATTTTACATTTTAGTTCTCCAAAGTTGTATCCCCTAAAACTTATTGTCTCTAGTGTTCAAAATGTCATTTTAACATGTAGCTTGAGAAAATCTCCTCAAGTATTCCATATCAGTATACTTGGTATTTAATGGGTCTTTAACAGGCATTTTGTGATATTTAAAAAAATTTTTTTATGATGACTTGAAAGATATCAATGACCAGACTATTCCCTTTCAACATATGTTCTTAAGGAAATATTTACCAACTGGACAAGAGCAATAGTAATTAGCTATACTTAAAACATAGAACAAAAAGAATATTTATCAAAATTAGGATTTTTTTTCATAGAACAAAACTATAATAAGCACCACTGAATGAATATTTTAGGACCTATATAGTATTAATTCAAAGTGAGTTTTAAATAGGACTCAGTGAAGAAAACAAATAACAAAATCTGATTACATGTTTTTACTAGAAAACAAATCTTTAAACACAGAGAAAGAGCAGGATGGGGGGTAGCTGAGGAAGAGGAGGAGCAGGGTACAAAGATGTGTTCAGCCATGGAGACCTGAATTGAGAGTCATGCACAGGCTTTATCTTTCCCATTACATGTACGAACATATATTATGTGTATAATTAGCAAAGGATTATTTTAAAATTCTAATAGATTTACTCACTTCTGTTACATGGATAAGTGTCTCCTGAAAATCCAAGTGGTGAAGGCATGGTTGATCTCCAGCCTGGTGCCTCCAGCCTTGTTCTGTAGCCTTTAAGAATTAGGATCAAATGACAGGCAGTTGGGATTCGATGTGGCCTTAGAGGAAGCAGTGAAATCTTGGTCTCCTTTTCATCTTTTTTCTTTTAGACAATGAAATGCTTTTATTTTCACTCCCACTGTGGGCTGCTGCCTCTTCACAAAGCAGGGGAAGAAGGAGGGATGAGGTCACACACACACACACACACACACACAACACACAGTGGATTAAATGCCCTGAACTGTGAACCAAAATAAATCTTTTTTCTTTATAATTTGAGTATCTCAGGATTTAACAACATCATAAAACCTAGGGGTTGGAGTCAACAGCTGGTACTTCTAGTCCGTTGTATGTTTAGATCACTTTTCTAGTAATAGAAGACAAAGGCTTCACTGGGTTCCATTTTGGAAAAACTAAAATGTGAAAGAAATCAAGGTTTATTGTTGTCACTAAAGGTAACATCAATATTATTTTAGCCATTTTGGGGAAAAGTTAATTAAGGAGAAGCTAGGAGGCTACTTGAAGCAAGTAGCGTAGTGTGCTGTGAGTTTGATTGTCATTCGCTGTCATTTCATCCTAAAGATTGTAGGTGAAAAAGTTAACAGTTTAATGCCTTCTCCCCAAAAATAAGTTGAGCAGAAAAAAACAAAAACACCTTGAGGAGAAGGCTTCAGTAACAAGACCTAAGCTCAAGACTGGGTTGTTTTCTAGAAATTGCCAAAGAGGCTCAAGACTGGGGAGGTTTCTTGAAACTGCCACTTTGTCAGAAAGTCTAAGAGGCTGATGCTTTGTTAAGGTCACCTTCTCCCTTGGAGAGTTCTCCTTGCTAAACTGAGAAGCATTATCTCATGAGTGTCAATATTAAAGCCATTCATATTATTTAAAATGAGATAAGGTTATTGTGAATAGAATGGATATCATAATTTACAAAGTTACTATATTGTTTCAAACCTGTAGGGACAACAAACAACTGTCAAGACAAATCTTTAAAGTAAGCAAATTACTCTGTAAATAGACAGGCTATGGTCTGGTTGCTAATACCAAGTAACAAGTGACCAAGCAGCTCAGTCAGTCAACAGTTTCTCCAGTGCAGGAGTGAGGATTAAAAGAAAAAAAGATGCTCTTTCCCGTCTTGCAAGATGGCGGGTGAAAAGGCGGAGAAGCCTGATACAAAGGAGAAAAAAACCGGCCGCCAAGAAGGCCGGTGGTGATGCTGCTGCCTCTGGTCCCCGGCCCGCTGGTGCAGCTAAAAAGGGTAAACCTAAGAGTAAAAAACTCAAGAAGGCGAAGCCCCATTGCAGCCGGAACCCTGTCCTGGTTAGAGGAATTGGCAGGTACTCCCGATCAGCTATGTATTCCAGAAAGGCCTTGTACAAAAGGAAATACTCAGCTGCCAAGACCAAGGTTGAAAAGAAGAAGAAAAAGGAGAAGGTCCTTGCTACTGTCACAAAAACAGTTGGTGGGGACAAGAATGGTGGCACCCGGGTGGTGAAGCTTCGAAAAATGCCTAGGTATTATCCTACGGAAGATGTGCCTCGGAAGCTGCTGAGCCACGGCAAGAAGCCCTTCAGTCAGCACGTGAGGAGGCTGCGATCCAGCATCACCCCCGGGACTGTCCTGATCATACTCACCGGGCGCCACAGGGGCAAGAGAGTGGTTTTCCTGAAGCAGCTGGGCAATGGCTTGCTACTTGTGACTGGACCTCTGGCTATCAACAGAGTTCCTCTGCGCAGAACACACCAGAAGTTCGTCATCGCCACCTCTACAAAAGTTGATATCAGCGAGGTTAAAATCCCCAAACACCTGACTGACGCTTACTTCAAGAAGAAGCAGCTTCGCAAGCCCAGGCATCAGGAGGGCGAGATCTTCGACACGGAGAAGGAGAAATACGAGATTACAGAGCAGCGAAAGGCTGATCAGAAAGCTGTGGACTCGCAGATTTTGCCAAAGATTAAAGCTGTTCCTCAGCTCCAGGGCTACCTGCGATCTCAGTTCTCCCTGACAAACGGGATGTATCCTCACAAGCTGGTGTTCTAAATGGCTTACAACCTAATTAAACAGATTCATATGTTAAAAAAAAAAAAAGAAAAAAGATGATTAGACAATATTGCAGCATGACCCCAGCCAGTTCTGAGGCTGAAGGCTGAGGCGGGTTTTTTTTTTTCCCCCAATTTTCTTTTTAAACCATTTTAATTATGTGCAAGTATTTAGGTTAGTTCTAGGTTGAGGAATCAACAATACAATAGCTGCAAACTGTCAAGCAACAAACAAGGCAATAAACAAAGTCCCATGATTACTCCCCCTGATCACTCTCAAGACCACTATTTCTAAGGGGTCATCAGGATGACAAAAAAATCTGAGCCTACTTCCCTGTCCTAGCTCACATTCATATTCATGCCTGAGGCCTACTTCTACGTTCACGCCTAAGACTTAGATTCCTGCCTGAAATTACTTCCTAGTCATGGCCCAATGTCAGATTCCTGCCTAAAGTCCATTTCCTTGTCCTTGGCTAACGTCAGATTCCTGCCAAGCAGTCCCAAAAGCTCTCCACAAACAATTTTCAAGTCTTATACAGGGATGATGAGTTGTTGAACAGTGTTTCCTCCCATAGCTTGAAGGAGAGAGTGAACAAACTATGTGCATTACAGCGTATGTGATCTGATGTAGAATTAATGATTGTTAGGTCAAACACTTTTCAGGGTTTAACCTATGTCTGTATAATCTGAGGCCATTATTGAAATTCAATTACTGTCCAGTAAGTCATGCAAAAGGTCGCCAATTATTCAGTTCTAATGAAGTCCTAGGTGGTCTGTGAAGAGTACTTTGAGTAGCAAAAAGAAGCTCTAGGACCTTTCAGATAAGGGAGTCTGAAACTCCCACAGGAGAAAAATTGGGGTTCAGAGGTCACATGCCAATTTTATTCTGCCTAGTAGTCCAGAATAAACCTAGCCTGTAGTAAGTTTTAATTTTGCATGCTTGTGCCTCTTCACTTCCCTCGTGCCCAGCAGATCCCATGTATTTGCTCAATACTCAAGTACTGTGCTCAATGTATTTGAATATAGTGAAGATGGTAGATGCAGACAGCACTGTCTGAGGGCTCTCAGGGATTGAGTGAGTAGACAAGAATGTGCAGCCAACTTCAGCTGCTTCTTCAAACCCCTTGAGAAAGAAAACAGCTCAACCATTCTTCATTCCACAGAGTTGAATGTCCACCATGGGCTAGAGCTGGTAACGGGCTTCCAGCTTTGCTTGCCTAGACTTGTCTTGCTGGGTTCTTCATTAAAATGTTTATAAGAGCAGAACCTGTGTAATGGATGGAAGAGATGTACCCTTCAAAGAATCTTTGGAGAGAACTCATTCAACATACAAACCTACAGCTCCATCCAACTTCTGGAAAAGAAAACCCAGACAGACAGTCAGACAGGAAAATCAGCAATGAAATCAGAGCTGCACCCCTGGCTGATTTGAGTTCTTGTTGAACTCTAAGTTTCAAACCAGAGGACGTGCTTCCACAGAAACACACATGGACAGGGGATTCGCTGCAAAAACATGAGGTTTAAAGATAATAACCAATGCACTGGGGTTCCCTCACACTCGGCAAGGGTAGGTCTGTCCTGCAGAATGTGTCTATGTGCTCTGGGCCTTCCCCATCCACAGGTAGGGTCCCTTCCCTGTGGTCTGAGGAATGTTAATCAGCCTCTCCCTTCTTTTTTATTTATTTGTTTGTTTATTTTTGGTTTTTCGAGACAGGGTTTCTCTGTGTAGTCCTGGCTGTCCTGGAACTCACTCTGTAGACCAGGCTGGCCTTGAACTCAGAAATTCACTTGCCTCTGCCTCCCAAATGCTGGGATTATAGCCTCTCCCTTCTTTCTCTGAATGATCCAGCAGGTGTCCTCTACCTAAGGAATGTGCTCCTCCTGGGATGTGTCCTGGGGCAGTTAATTTTTTTTTTTTTTTTTTTTTTTTTTTCTCGAGACAGGGTTTCTCTGTGTAGCTCGGGCTGTCCTGGAACTCACTCTGTAGACCAGGCTGGCCTTGAACTCAGAAATCCGCCTGCCTCTGCCTCCCAAGTGCTAGGATTAAAGGCGTGCGCCACCACCGCCCGGCTAGGGGCAGTTAATTTTTAAGTTTAACCAAATTCCTACATTCTCAGAAGACCTTTTGCTTCTTATTTTGAAATTATCATCTTTTATTTATTTATTTTTATTTATTACTGTGTATGCATCTGTGTGTCTATGTGTGAACACATATTCATATGTGTCTGTTCAGGCTGACTCCTGAAGATGGTGACAGCAAGCACTCTTAAGCACTGGCCCGTATCTTCACCCTCAGAGGACCTTTGCAAGGAAGACTTTCAACTGATAGGTAGGATTAAGAAGAATCCTGAGCTGGGCAGTGATGGTGCACGCCTTTAATCCCAGCACTTGGGAGGCAGAGGCAGGAGGATTTCTGAGTTTGAGGCCAGCCTGGTCTACAGAGTAAGCTCCAGGACAGCCAGGACTACACAGAGAAACCCTGTCTCGAAAAAACAAACAAAAAAAAATTAAAAAAAAAAAAAGAAGAAGAATCCGAGGCTAAAAAGAAAGAAGGACAGTGAAGTCATCAAAATTTGAAGGTTAGGCATGGTTACACACACTTTTAATCATAGCACTTGGGAGGCTATGAATTGTGAGTTCAAGGGCAGCCTGGTCTATATATTGAGATCTAAGCCAGCCAGGGTTTCATGGTAAGACCTGGTTTCAAAAAAACCAAACAACAACAACAAAATCATAAACATTTGAAGTGGATGGAGTGGATCACACACTGTGTCCAGAACAAACCCTTGTTTGAAAGTTCATTGGTGACTTTCCCAGTAGTTAATCACTGCTGCTAGGTATGACTGATTCTCACCAAAGTTAAAATGAACAATAAAACAAGGAGAAAACCATGGTGATAACCCTGCTTCTGTCTTCCTCTTTCTTGTCTGTGTCTGATTAAAAACGGGAGACTGCCCGTCTGAAGAGGATGCAGTCTCCCTGGCTTCTGTTGATCCAGCTCACAATGGGAAAAGGGAAAATGATGGTTTGTAAGGAAAATCAGAGGAACACACACTGAAGAATTTTAAAGCAAGCACAATGGAAATTCTTCAATCAGACATGACCTTGGTCTCTTGGTTGTGGGTGTTCAAATCAGTTACATGATGGGCAAGCTGGAAGAGGTGCCCCAGCAAGAACTGGAGACTATTTAGGCCCTTGGGAGAAGACCAGTGTCTGAAAGATGACATCATCATGGCCTCCGGGTCACTGGGGACCATGAATTGGGAAAGCAACATCTATAGACCAAGGAAAATGCTTAGTACTAAGTATGTGACTTCCTACTAGGCTAGAGTCAGTGTGTGTCACAGGGAATGAAAAGGCACTGAGGCTTCTGCTACAATCTGACAACTGTGCTGCCCTCTGTGAGTTCCAGCTGCTTAAAACACTAAACAGACAATGACTATCAGTGGACAAGATGAGTGGATTTCCACAGAATAGGAAAGATAGTTCATTTTGTCTAGAAACATAGGGTATGTCAAGTTTTCTAAACTTGTCATTTTATAAATGACAAACTTAGATTTATATCTTGAAGATAGTCAATGTAAGTTTAACAAGCAATTAAACAATAGAGATTTATAAGATTCGATATTTATATGTCAGTTGCTAAGTTTTCCCTTCCAAGGGGCCAAATTTGATTCTCACAGTTATATGGCAGCTCTCATCAAATATCTATATCTCAAATTTCAGGGAATCTGATATGCTATCCTGGCCTCAGTGATTCATAAGTGTGCACAGACATACATGCAGACAAAATATCTGTACAAATAAAATTAAATTTTAAATTAAAATGAAAGATGTGTCAACTTAATGTACCAAGATACTAAATCTTTGCAGGAATACACACTATTTTCTTACTCTCCACTGTAGACATTCTTTTCTAGTCACTATCACTTTAAAAAGGGAGTGGGCAGGCACAGCAACATACCAGACTAACGAACATTTGATACAGTAGTCTTAGGCTTCGGAAAGGGATGGATTCTAAACCTAGGTTTTTCGTGTCAGTTTAGTGAGATCTCCGAGTTACTATTCTTTCCCCTATTAAATGGAGATAACAGTAGGGATTGCAGAGAGGACTAAATGAGATAATTCATAATTTTACTGTAAACCAGAGCCTGAAAGCGCTTAATGCTACAATAACAACAGACATAGACCAACAATAAAATAAGAATCTAGCATTAACTATAGGTATATTGGAGTCTCTTAAACATGACTCTGTTGAGCAAAAATAAGAGCTGGTCAAGGAACCAGACTGGTATGCGGGAAAAACTACATTTCCCAGTAGGCTGTGGCTAAGGGGCTGTTTTCTCCTAGTTCCGGGTACGTCACGTGACTATCAAGCTGCGCTATGGCGGAAGCAGAGGAGCAGGTAAACGCTGGCTCAACTAGTTCGGGGCAGCCGGGACGTGGAGACCCGAGTGAGGGGTTCTGGGACGCGGAGTGCCAGGAACGTGGCAGTTCTGGCCGGGCGAGTTAGGGCGGCCCTTCTCCGCGTGGATAGCGCCTTGCACACCCGCTTCGTCCGAGCCGGCCTTGCCTGGGCTCAGCCCTTCTGGTTTATGTTAAATGGAATTTTTCTTAAAAGGCAAGTCAAGAGTGGACTCCTATGCAAGGCTTTAAGGATTATTCCTGTTGCTGGCGAGACTTAGATGGCAGTGTCCAGCTATAGCTGAGAAGGGACACTGAGGAGCTGAGTAGAAATTATTGCCTTGTTTTCATACAGACGTTCTGATAACCACATTATAGGGCGAAGGACAAAATTAAATGAAACTGACAAAATAGAAGACTAAGGCCAGAACTTGGAAGAGATGCCTTACGTATATGTATATATGTGTATATATGTATATGCACTTGCATATATACATACATATATATATATATATATATGCATATATATGTATGTATCTACCATATTTCCCCCTCATATATTAAATGGCCTGCCTGCCAGTTTAAGTGATGTCCCTAAGACATATATGGTAATGAGCTGTTTGCTGTCCTAAGAGACATTTACTTGTGGACATTTTATCATTCACATCTGTGCTTTATTTTGATTATGCCAAAAGTTAAGGAATTTGACGAGGAAAAATTTGGGTTTTGTCATCGAGTTAACAAGAGCCTCTTACCATCATTTGTGCAAACTGTCTTTTGCAGTGCAGGTCCAAGGAAAAGAGAATTTGCCTTCACAGAAGACCTTGCTTAGTTTGACTACTGCAGGACGGCTTTTCCCATTGAGCATTTCCATTTCACATTGAAATATAGTTGTGCTTTTGTAGTAAACCAAAAGTCCTAGTTGAGTTTTTAGATTAGACCCAGTGTGATAGAAATATGGAGTAGCCCTTATATTCCCACTCAGGCAGAAGAGGAGTTTGCCAAGGCTGTCTGATGTTAAAATGTAGAAAATCAGGCAGATAACATGGTTCACAGTTGTACAGTGCTTTCAAGCTTAAAAAGATCCTTACAAGTGGCATTTGGTCCTTTTAAAAGAATTCTGTGAGGAAAATATTCTGATATGGAAGTCATATAAAACCTCCATGTCCCAAATCCTCTTGTCCCAAACTGTGGTAAAACAGTGCCATTGTAATTACCCTAAGGACCTTGAGTAGCCCCCCTTTCCCTTCCTCTGTTCTGGGACTCTGTTCCCCACTGTGGTCTTCCTCCCTTACTCCACTCTGCCTCACACTGCCTTTCTTGCTGTTCTGTAAACAGGCCAGGCATATTCCTATTGCAGAACCTTTGCTCACACTGGTCCTTTTCATGATCTCAGGTCTACAAGGCCTTCTCCCTTACTTTCCTCATGCCTCTGTGGAGTTGTGCTTTCTGATTGTTGCTTCCTGCTCATTCTCTGAAACTGCCTTCTGATGTTATTCTGCATAATACTTATGTCTTAAGCTTGCTATTTCTCCTTGTATATTCTCACGCTTGCATGCCACATGATAAGAATGCATTCAGTACTGATGACTGATATTGGGATATTGTTTGATACTTAATGATTGAATCTTACAGATAAATGGATTGAAATGCCGTCAATTTGAACTGGCTCATGCTTACATCTATAATGTTTTAGTGTCATGTCTCCAGAGCTCACTACACTACTTTGTTTCTTAAAGTATGCTGAGGAACCTAAGTCTAAATTTTATATATGAGTATATATGATATATATGTATATATAAACTTTATGGTGTGGAATTAGCCCATATCTTAATGTTTTTTCTTTTAGCCCTTATTCCTGCTGTAGTGTTTTAACAGCTGATACACTATTGGAAAAAGCATTCTTCCCCATTGGTATCAGTGTAGCCTTAAGAAAGACCAGTAGTCTATTTACTCTCTGTTGCAGAAAGAAGCAAACGTTCATAAATTGTTTCATAAATTTGTAAAAATTACTATTTTGAAAAATATAAATAAATAATATTCATGTCATTAGTTTAAACATGAGTTGGGTTTTCTTTTTTTTTTTTTTCTGGATTGGTGCTGCTAATATTTTGGCACCTTGAATATTGTTTGGAAACCATGACATGTTTTTTTTCTTCCTACTGAGTACGTTAAGAGTTGACATGTGTATTAAATGAACTACTATGACAAATTACAGAGAGAGGCAAAGCATTTTCTTGGTACCCTGTCCTGTAAATGCAAAATTTCTCTGGGGATGAATAGTACAAAATTAAGCCCATTGGCTTATCTTTCCTTACTGTTGTGTTCTTTGATGATTGTCTTCACTTTAATTTTATGAATAGCCCAAATGGTGACATCTGCACTGAGTTAACATACTATAAAAATTTCACAGTTTAAAGTTAAAATCATTATTTGAGTAGAGATAAACAGATGTCTTTAAGTCATAATGAAAACCTTGATTTTGCTGAATATAGAAAAAGTACTTTGTAAAAGTAACATTTGTGTTTTATAGTTCACAGAAAGCTAATAGCCTCAATTCTGCCTGGAATTCTTGTAACCAGCAGTTTTGCTTAGTTCTGGAACGATTTATAGGTGGCTTTCATAGTCACAGATGCCCAACAGTGTTTGTCCCGACCACTCATGAATAACACTCTGCTTGAAGTCTGGTTGGTGGTGTATTTGTCTCCTACGGATTGCTGAGTCCTCAGAATGAGCACTATAGCTTACTCATGTCTATGTCTCCCCAGGAGCTAGTCGTTTTTAAACCCAAAGTGAATGAATAGAACACTTATAATTGTCACATTGTGAATTCTGTTCAATAGGGTTTGTGTGTATCATTGTCTCATATTTAAAATGTTGGGATGCTAGTAATTCACGTGTAATATGGATCACTTTCTCCACACGTCTTCCTCTTAGCCTTCACCCGCTTTCATCTTCTCCACTCAGCCACATAATTAATCTTCTGGTCCTTAGCTGGATGAGACAGTATTTGTTTTGATTTCCACTACTGAATCTTAGAAATTAGAGGAGTTTCATCCTTATTGCAGGTTATCCGATGGTACAGTCCATGCCTATGAATATCTCTATGCATAGAAGATAAAAATGAGGTTTGTCTATACTTTAGTGCTTCTGCTTTTTCTTTTTCTTTTAAATTTATTCTCTAAGACTTATGAAATAAATTATTAAAGTGGTTAGAGTGAAATAGTTAATGTATAAATAATACAAAAGATTAATCACCCAGATCCAGGTTTGGCTGGGGCAACCAAGGTTGGGGCTGTAAAGGAAAGTGAGTGTTTAAACATAGCCAGTGCTCTTCAAGTTTAAGTCGAAGGTTGGTACTATGGACTTAGAGTCAGGACAGTCAAGCTCACAGTGAAGCAGCAGGACACCTGCTGTGAAGGTTGTCCCCATGGAGGTCCATTGTAATCAGAGATACTACTTGAAGCTGAAAACTGAGGTATCGCCAGACTGCTTTCCATAGTGGTTGTACCAGCTTGCAATCCCACCAACAATGGAGGAGTGTTCCTCTTTCTCCACATCCTCGCCAACATCTGCTGTCACCTGTGTTTTGGATCTTAGCCAATCTGACTGGTGTGAGGTGGAATCTCAGTGTTGTTTTCATTTGCATTTCCCTGATGACTAGGGATGCTGAGCACTTCTTTAGATGTTTCTCAATCATTCGAGTTTCCTCAGTTGAGAGTTCTTTGTTCAACTCTCTACCCCATTTTTTAATAGGGTTATTTGATGGTCTGGAATCTAGTTTCTTCAGTTCTTTGTATACCTTGGATATTAGCCCTCTATCAGATGTAAGGTTGGTGAAGATCTTTTCCCAGTCTGTTGGTTCCCGCTTTGTCCTGTTGACTGTATCCTTTGCTTTACAGAAGCTTTGCAGTTTTATGAGATCCTATTTGTCAATTCTTGATCTTAGAGCATACGCCTTTGGTGTTCTGTTCAGGAACTTTTCCCCTGTGCCCATATGATCAAGGCTTTTCCCTATTTTCTCTTCTATTAGTTTCAGTGTAGCTGGTTTTATGTGGAGGTCCTTGATCCACTTGGAATTGAGCTTTGTACAAGGAGATAGGACTATAACTTATATATTTTTGTTGGGTTTACACTTGATTTCACTATTTCAATATTATTTGCTTTGTGAAGGAGCTTATTGTGGTTCTGAATTTTTTTTAAACATAACTCAAAAAGTATTGCTTGTTTGAAGGCTCTATAGAATTCTTGTATAAGTATGTCTGACCCTTGGTATTTTGCTTGTTTGTTTCTTTTCATTTTATTCTGTTTGAATGCTATTTAAATTTTTTTGATTTGCTGAAAATAAAAATTAAAAAAAAAAAAAAAAAAAAGCTGAAAACTGCTAGGATCCCTGTGGAGTTGAGCCAGGGCTAAGGAATACCCTAAGGAAAATCTCATTGGAGATCACAAACTGAGGCCTGGGAGATCACTGCTGGTTCATCGAGGCTGCCAGTGATCAGTCTGGTCTGTGCTCTGGGAAGAAAATCTAGGTGCAGCTGTTGATTGTTTCAGGGCCAACACAGAGCACCGGCGAAGTTCTTCAGGTGGATGCTTTGAGTTTGGAGGATTGGTTTGGAAAAGAAAGGTAAATTACTGAATTTATTGTTAAGCTTGCTGCCTAGGGTTTGTGTGGCTATTCTATTTGTGTCAGTGGATATCTGCTATCCCATTACCTTTGCTTCAGCCAAACAAACAAACCAAACCCCAAAACCAAATCAACCAACCAATCAACCAAAAGCAAAGAAACAAAAAACACCCTCTCCCCCAATTTTTAGTTGGACATGAAGTTCTCCAGTTCAGTCCTTTTTAAAGTATATTATTCAGTGGAATTAAGTATATTCAGGTTCCTGGGCAGCCATGCCCACCGTTTATCTCTGGGGCTTTTTACACACTGAAACTTGACCTACTGATAACTCCTCATTCCTACATTGCTCTGAAAATCTCTGTTTTCCTTCTGTCCTGTATACACAAAGCCACACAGTATTCGTGGAGTGTTTTGGTGAGGTCGACTTATATTACACACTGAACAACACGGTCTTAGCTTACATTTTTTGGGATTCAAATATGAGATTTCTTGAGGCTAAAAATGTTGAAAGCTGTGTAGTTTTAAATAGTAACTTTTTCATGGTTCAGTCCTGTTTCTTGGGTTTGCATTTTTATGCCTTTTATTTACTTCTTTGTCTGTAGAGCATTAAGTAGAAGGGTTGGTCAAAGAATGAAGCTAAGAAACTATACTGGCCTCACACCTGATGTTTATCATGCATTGTTTTCTTAACATGGTCAGAAATATAGATGTGTTCAAGTAGTTGGTGCTAGCGCTGGTTGGAGATCTTAACGGAGTCCTGAAGCACGTTCTCAGCTTTTGCCAGCCCAAGTTATCCCTGAGATCTGCACGCCTTGACTCCTCAGGTTCTGGCATTCTTTCTGGTGTGGAGAAGTGTGAAATTGGATTTTAAGGATCTGGACCATCTCTGTTGGTTGATGATTTACATTGTTTTAATGAGCCACATGAGTGGGCAGACCCCCATTTACCAAATGTGTATATTTAAGTGGCTTCTACATTTAAAAAGATGTTCTGAGGTTTAGTGTAATTTTTCTGGAGGAGTAGCCAAATATGTTTTTAGCACTCTAGATATGGGATATGTTTTTAACACTCGAGATGTGGGAAATGCATGGGTGTCACAGCCTTGCTTTGCTAGAGTGGTATTTAATATTCAAGGAAGCTCAGGGATCAGAGAGATTTTAGAAACCACTAAATTCAGTCTCTGTACCTGGCCTAGGAGGTTAGAGATGATCAAATGCTGTATGAGAGACATACAGATGATAAAACATTTAATATTATGAGTGGTATATAATAGAGGGTTAGTAATGAAGTCAGAATAGTAACTATAAAAATCAATATATATTGGTTACCATAGTGAGACATGAAGATACTTACCCCTTCTTGGAATTGTCCAATTCTCCTATAACTATAATCTGTTCTCTGGCAAAAATCCTTACAATTCATGGAGTATACTCTTAGCAGCTATGGCCTTTATTTTGTACCTGAGCTCATTAGAACACTTATTTCTACTTGTCTGTCACTTTGTGTCCTGTGACACATATTAACTAATTCCGTACACCCATGTTTAGAAACCACTGCTTTATTATGTTTGCATATTTGACATTTCCCTCTTTACTACTGCACATACAAGTATAAACAGGACCTTTCCAATTCTCCTCACCCTTACCTTTCTGGTAAAAGCTATCCTACATTTATCTGAAGTGATAGAGTGTTTTTGATTAGCATTTTTATGATTAGAGATTCTGAGAACTTTTCATGTACCTTTTGTCCATTTTTTTTAAATGTCTTCTTTGAAGAAATGTCTATTTAGGGTCTGTTTCTAATTAGGTTATATGTTTTCTTGCTGTTGAGTTGTGTGAATTCTTTGCAAACTTGGAAAGTTAGACCTTTGTGAGGTATATGGCTGACAGATATTTTTTCCTAACCTATAAGCTGCCTTTTCATATTATTTGCTTTGTGATGCAGAAGATTTTAGTTTAGTGCAGTAGCATTCATTTATTTGTACATGTGAAGCCTCAGGGTTTTTTTGTGTGTGATAGCCAAGAAATCAATGTCAAGGCTAAAGTCAAGTAAGGTTTCTATATGGAGCTTTAGGATTTTATGGCTTAACTGGGTATTTTGTCCATTTTGAGTTGCTTTTATTCTTTTACATGTAGAGACCTAGTTACTTTCAGCCTCCTTATAAATGACAGGCCCTTTCCCATTGTGTTTTGTTAGGTAGGATACTTGTGGGAAATTAGTACTGCTTACTTGGATTATTTTTGTCTTCTATTCTCTTAGAATAGTGAATTCAATATAAACGTGGAATGTAATATAAACATGTAGAAGAAATAGATGAAGACAGTAAAAAGACTAAAACCAGGAACTGAATGGCTAGTACAGAGGAGAAATGGCTTGGAAGAGTAGGTGGGGTACATGCCATTAAGTGTCTGGACAACCAGTGGCCAATGGTAGGAAGGTTAGTTTCTTTTGTCTTATTTGTGTGGGTTGCAGATGTAAGATAAACAGTTGTTTTGGAGGATTGCAACTTTAAAACTAATGGAAGTTCTAAGATTCTGAGTCACATTGAATAAAACAAACTGCAACCACTCAGAGAAGATTTTATGTTTTACTCATGTTAAGGACACATGTACAGTAAAAGTCTTGATAATAACATCTCTCTTTTTTACATGGTCTTTAAGGACAAGGGCTATATTTTCCTTAAGACTTAAGCTTACTCTAGGTGTTATCTGTCTTCTTCCAAGCTTTTAGTGTTTCTTTTTCCACATATAAAATAAAGCTGTATTTTAGCATCAAATTTGCATTTATGCTGCTATCTGTTTTGAATTGAGTATAATATGCATCTGACTTTCTTTAAAACGGTCAGTCTAGAATGTTCCTACCCCACGTCTTTTGTTGTTCTCTTTGTTTATCTCATGGATTGTAAAACGCTTACATTCGGTGTCAGCATATTAGCTGGAACTTTTTATTGCTATTGATATCTATAAGTACGTTAAGTAAATCTTCATTTTGCTGACCTCTTGGAGGATGCGCGGCATCAGCAGATTCTTCCTTCCAGTGGACAGGTGAGAGATTAGCGGGATCAAGTCCACTTTTTCTTTTTTTGCTTTGTTTCCTCCAGAGCAGCAAGATTCATTGTACAGCAAGAAGGGAGCTGTTGTAATGGAGGAATCTGTCTTAGAGTTACTGGTTTACTAAAGGGTTTTTATTGTGTCTGATGAGTACCAAGGGAGAGAGATTCTCTTTGACAAGAACTGTTCTAGAGTTGGGGCCGTGGCTTAGGTGTAGAGTGCTGGCCTAGCACACACAGATCCTTGAGTTCAATCTCCAACACTAGATAAAACCAGACATGGTGCCTTGAAATACCAGCGCAGAGGACATAGAGGAAGATGATTAGAAATTCAAGGTCCTCGTGAGTTACATAGAATGTTCAAGGCCAGCTTGGAAAGCATGAGAACCTGTTTCCAACAAGCAAACACAAACTAGCCACCCCTACCCCACAAATCCCTCCCCAAACTTTTGGCAAAACAGTAATTTTGGCTCATTAGCATAAGAGATTTCAGTATAAAAACTGGTTCATTTCATGTGGTGGTTTCTTTTTCCCCTGTACTATCAGGGAAATTTTACTAGGTGGATTTCCATTAGTGTCATATCCTAGTGTTGTTTGTCATTGTCCCCCAACTCCCCATGTCCCAGGCCAGCCAGATGTGAAGTTGCAAAAGGAGTATTTAAGGCAAGCATGTGGAACCCTCTAAAATGCAGTTGCAGATGATGTTTCCAGAGAAGCTGGTGGGGTACAGTGACTTTACTACTGCAAATATGTTTTCTTTTCTGACCCCCTCTTTCCTCTGTGCTTGCAGGAAACCGAGTCTCTTGAAGAGTCTACAGATGAGTCAGAGGTAAGGTAGAGTGTACAGGTTTGCCGTTCACCTTGATGCTGTCATAGGCTTGCTTGGCAACAAAGTGTGGCATTCTCAGAGGCTGAAAGATTGGAAAAGTAGGGCTTTAAAAGATCCTTAAGTAATAGCATGCCAGTTGTCTTTAAAAGATTAAGTAGATTAGGTCAAACATAAATAGAGAAACAAACAAGCTGTTTCTCTTTATCTTCTGAGGCACAGGCTATAGCCACTACCCCATGGACCTCTATCTGTTGTCTTGAATGGTGTCTTCAAGTAAGCTATGCATGCTGGGAGGACTGATGTAAAGTTTTAGAAACCAGTCCCACCCATTAAAGTCTGCTTGTTTTCACAGTTTTTGCATTAGGGTTTTACAATGTATATGTTTTCTCCTATAATTCTGAAGATTCTTCCAGCTCCTTACATTTGCTAGACACATGTCTCACTCTAGAGCCACACCTCAGTCCCAAAGCATGTTCATTTTTTTTTTTTTCACAAATGTGAATGATCATATAGTATTTCCTGAGTTCTAAAAGGGAAACTACTAGGGAGTTTTGTTAAAGATTATGACTCACAGGGAATAAAATTCTTCTTTTAAAATTGTCACTGTGCCGGGCAGTGGTGGCACACGCCTTTAATCCCAGTACT
The DNA here is from genome assembly GCA_021653895.1 of Mastomys natalensis. Classification (NCBI taxonomy): domain Eukaryota; kingdom Metazoa; phylum Chordata; class Mammalia; order Rodentia; family Muridae; genus Mastomys; species Mastomys natalensis. The sequence continues at coordinate 588,830 of JAJTUV010000422.1, read as the reverse complement.
TGGGAGGCAGAGGCAGGAGGATTTCTGAGTTTGAGGCCAGCCTGGTCTACAGAGTGAGTTCCAGGACAGCCAGGGCTACACAGAGAAACCCTGTATTGAAAAACCAAAATAAATAAATAAATAAATAAATAAATAAATAAATAAATAAATAAAATTTGTCACTGCTTTGAAAAATTCCTTTTTAAAATTGCATAAGGTAAGCTGAGCATAATACAAATTAATTAGTATACAAATTGTGTGGATGGACTAATAGATGACATGTTTTCTTTTAATATTTCATTTAGAGAAGGCAAATGAAAATGTATCTTGCCAACCTGTAAGAAATTTCTACCAGTGTGACAGTATCTATGATAATTTCTTCATCTTTGGTTGATATATACTGCATATTTTTATATGGATTTTGCTTTTCCTATGAAATGATGGGTTTCTAAACCTCCAGACAACAACATATATATTATGATACTTTCTGGTCCTGGCTCTTAATATTTCGCTGTAGGATTTTTAACACCATGAGACCCCAGGTGCCACATTTCGAGTTTGCTCATAAATAGGAAAAGATATCTGTTAACTTCTGATAGTGTATGGAAGAACAGTCCAAATTACCATTGTTGTGCTTGGTAATCTAAGGTTAGGACTCTGAATGCCCAGAATCATTGGTATAGATTTAGGCAGTGCTTGAGCCGTGTCCTAGTATTTTATCTCACGGGTGAAGAGGATATTGAAAGCCACTCAGACCTACATCTTTTCAGATATCCTCAAGATATCTAAATGGAGTAACAGAGAGAGTAAGCAAAGCATAGAACAAGCCCTCTCGGAGAGCCAGAAAATAGGGGATAATACAGATCAGAATGTGATGATAGAAATAAGTAGCCATGAAACGAGAAGATCCAACGCTGGGTTGGTGCCAGAGCTGAGAGATGCAAGGAGACTGGCAACAGAGTCACCTGCAAGCCATCCTTAGTGACTTTTATTTAGCCTTTGTGTATGTGGGAAAATACTGACAAGGGATAGAACATTTATCAAGGAATCTCAAGGACTGCACTTAAAAGAGACTGGGAACAGAGATGGCTGTGCTGGATGCTGCTGCTTCTGAGCAAGAAGTGGGAGGCATTCTTTAAAAGTTGGTCCTAAAGGGAAGTGTCAAAGTAGAAATGTAAAGTGTACTTGAGTACTGTGGATTATTGGGAGACTTGATTTCTCCTTTTGGGACAAGGCAGCATGATAAAGAAAGTTCACAGCTGTCCATTCTCAGAGCTCAGCAAAGTACATAGCTGTCCGTCCACAGCTCTCAGAATCCTAGTAGGCCCCCAGGTCCTCCAGCCTTCCTAGGAACCTCTGCTGTTGCTATCCCAGGAAACCCAAGCTGTTTAACATAAATGAGAGGCAGCATTCCTCGCCCAGATGTTACCTATTGAAGTGAGTTTGTCGTTGGACAGGGTCAGCTTCAGGCCACAGTCCAGCCTTCGGAGAAATTTTTGTGCATGTCTTTATGCAGTTTGAACCACTGTCAGTTCCAGGAATAGAGTTTTATGACATCATTGAGTAGGCTGAAAAAATTTCCTTCATCCCATTCTCCTTTTCCTCTCTTATTCTTACCAGCTTTTGTAACCCTTGACTTTTGGAAGACAGGTATTTGCTTTACATTTTCATTTCCGTATTCAGGGGTTCAAAACTTCCATTTTTTGCAAATTATTATTTATGACATAATAGTTTTCAACAATGTATTGGAACAAGGTGCCTGAAATTCCTATCATTCCCAGAGATTCCACATTAAACGAGATCTTACGTTAGTCATATTTATCTCAAGGTTTTATTTTCTTGACATTTTTGAGAAGTCCATACATGAGTAATACATCTATATTATTTTCCCACACTTGTCCTTCCCTAATCCCTCCTGTGCCCGCCTCAACTCCTCCAATTCATGACCTCTTCTTTAATTACTGTTGTTACATATATTATTGTTATATGTACATACAAATAAATAGAATCTACAGAATCTATTTTTTAAAGCATTGCTTGTATGTATATGCGTTTAGGGCTGATCACTTGGGATTGGACACTGCACCAGAGAACAAGATAGCCTTAAGGGTACAGTAGGAATTTATAACATCAGCCATCTAATTGGTCTGTTCAGTTGGTGTCTTAGTTAGGGTTTTACTGCTGTGACCAGACACCATGACCAGTGCAAGTCTTGTAAAGGACAACATTTAATTGGGGCTGGCTTACAGGTTCAGAGGTTCAGATCATTATCATCAAGGTGGGAGCATGGCAGCATCCAGACAGGCATGGTGCTGGCAGAGCTGAGAGTTCTACATCTTCATCTGAAGGCTGCTAGCAGAAGACTGGCTTCCAGGCAGCTAGGATGAGGGTCTTAAGCCCATGCCCACAGTCATACACCTACTCCAACAGGGCTACACCCTCTAATAGTGCCACTCCCTGGGTTGATCATGTAGAAACCATCACAGTAGGATAGATTTCTGCCATTACAGTAAACCTAGCCAACTACTCATGTCTGGTGACGTAAATCATGAACCCTAGAGGAAAACATACCACCACTTCTTTCAATAGTATAATTCCTAATTATATTTTATAACTCTATCCTTATATCCTCATACACAGATTAAAAGTGTTACTCTCACCCCTCAGGAAGTTCTTTAATATATATCTGAGAAAGGAACACTGTCTTCTATTGTAGATGATTTTCATTAATTTTGAAAAGTGAAATCAAATAAAAAGAGTTTGCCAAGGGTAGTAGTGCTGATAAAATTTGGAGTTATACTAGATGATAAGGACCAGGAATGGAATTTTATGGATCAAAAATGTTTGTTAAAAAAAAAAAAATTGATTTAAAGAAGGCATCCAAGGAGAAGAAAGAGCACATGTAAGCTGAAACATTGAGGTCTGCTTTTTGTGAGTGAGGGCTCTGTTGGTCACATGTGATTCATATAAGCAACTGAATAGCTGAGTTTTGGCTGGTTTTGCCTGTAGTGTATTCCATTAAGGCAAAGATTCAGGAACATATTTTGCATCTCTCAGCTCCTGGCCAAGATGTGTAATAACAGAATGGCTAATCACTGTCATCTCTATATTTATAGTTTTTTGCTACTGTTACTAAAAACATACTTTTTTTTAAACATGATGGCTTTGAGGTGGTTTAGTTTTTTCACAGTTTAGAGGCCATGAGTATGTTTAATAAGTTAAATATATTAAACATTTAATATTTAACATTAAAATTAAAGTGAATTGACAGCTGAAGCTATTTAAAATAATATATTGAGTGAAAAATTAATCTTAAAATAAAATCTACTATTATAGATTTCAGCCACATGGACACTTCCCTTTCAGTTTTGTTGACATGAGAAACCAGTCATTATGAGAAATCAGGAGAAGTTATTTTTAAACCAGAAAATACACCACACAAAGTTATTTATCTCACCTGGTAGTCAGATTGTGAATCATTTATTGAAAATTAAATTGATTTTCTTACACATATTAATTTTAATAAACAGGTTTCTACCAACTAGTGCCTAAAATGGTAATTACCCTGTTCTGAAATTGATTGCTGTGGAGAAAAGAGCATGGGTTTACAGTGTTCCATTTTTCTAGGGCTGTTGGATTTAAAATCTGTTCTTTTATTTAAGGAGCTATTAATATTAACAGGCTCTGCTGATTATTGCATCATTCAGGCATGGACAAATACTCCCCTTGAAGCAAATATTATAAATATCATCCCTTTAGAAACCTGTAGAACTTTCTGGATGTAAGGTTTTCACTCTATATTTCTCCCATCTGTTATAGATGAAAAAGATAAATATGGCATGATAGACCTCTGAATGAAATTTGTAATTTCATTGCTTAGAAGGAAAATTATTTCAGACAGTTCAAGATTGATGTCTTTATTCAGAGGCAGATGCTCACCGCTAACCATTGAATGATCAAGGGGTTCCCAATGGAGGAGTTGGAATTAAGACTAAAGGAGCTGAAAGGGTTTGTGGCCCCATAAGAAGAGCAACAATACCAACCAACCAGAGCTCCCAGGGTCTAAACCACCAGCCTGGGAGCACATAGGGAGGGACCCATGGCTCCAGCTGTATATGTAGGGGAGGATGGCCCTGTTGGACATAGGTGGGAGAGGAGATCCTTGGTCCCATAAAGGCTGGATACTGTGTGTGGGGGAATTCGAGGTGGTGGAGGTGGGAGTGGGGAGGTAGGTAGGGGACATCCATAGAGAAGCAGGAGGTGGGGCGATGGGATAGGGGGTTCCTGGGTGGGGCGTGGGGGATGGGGTAAGGGGATAACATCTAAAATGTAAATAAAATATCCAATAAAAAAATGAAAACAAAACTAAACAAAAGATTGATGTCTTGATCACTCAAATATTTATTGAATACTAGGATAATATAGTGCATTAGTGTTTGACTAGGAAAGTGAACAATAAAAAATATTTATCAGGATATGTCAGATAATGAATATACATTAAAAACATTATGGATGGGGAGGTGGGGAGGATCTAGGAGTTGTTGGGGGAGGGGAAACTGGTCAGCATATATTGTCTAGAATTTCTTTTCAGTTACAAAAGCAACATTGACTAAGAGCAGTGTGGAGCAGCCTGAGGGGTTGATTATATACCTTTCACTGTTCGGATTTTTTTCTGATACGGTGATTTTGTGTTCTTCTTTTGGAGATGGTAACAGGGGACTTGAGAGCATCCTGTATCAAGCAGAAGCAATGATTGCCCCTACCCCGAGCCAGAATGAGAATTGTTTGATTCTTGGACTGTATCCACAAAGTGGCAATAATTGAAGAAACGAATGAGACCTGTTTAGCTTTAATTTTGACTCTGGGTATGCAGCATTATATAGCTTACGAACTTCATCTATCTGATTTTTAATGTTAGTCTAAGAACAGAAAGAACGTTTCCCCAGAGATATCTCTATCATTATGCCCAGAATTTGTGAATATGACCTATTACAGAACAAGGAGGAAGTAAGTTTGCCAATCAACTGGCTTTGTGATGCAGAGATTCCTTGAAGCATGTGGGCAGGAATCACTATGATCGTAAGGGTCCTTATAGGTAGAACAGGGAACCAGGAGTCAGTGTGGTGTGATGTGGTGTGGCGAGGTATGGTATGGCATATAGTGTGTGTATGTGGTGTGTTGTGGTATATGGTGTGGTGTGGTCTGTGGTGTAGCGTGCAGCGTGGTCATGTTGTGTGGTATGCTATGGTATTGGTATGGTGTGGTGTGATGTGGCATGGAATTTATGAAAAGGAGTCTGCTGCTTTTGAAGCGGGGATTTGAGTAGCTTTCAGAAACTAAGAAAGACAGGGACAGGCTTTTTCCCTCTTGCTTCTAGAAGAGTCCTGCCCAGGGTCATTTGCTATGGACTTCCTACTACTGAATTGTAAGACAGATGCACGTTGTTTTAAGGATCAGTATTTGTGATCAGTTTTACAGTAGTGATAGGAGTCTAATGCATTAACTAGTTTGGGTGGATGACCTTGTCCTTGCATTTCTGCCATGTGGCTTATTTTATAGTTTGGGAAGTAAAATACATCCAAGCAAGGAAAAGCATACTGGAAACACATGGTATTTAAACTGGTTATTCTGGGATGTAATGGAAACTGTTGTAAAGATACATGTATCTTTTTGATGGCTCTTTTCAACTGTTGTTTAATTAATCATTTCATTGACATTGGGGTCAAATCTGCCTTGTGGAGGCTTGAAGCCTCTGTTGACTGACTAAGAAGCTATGAGGCCTCTTTTAACCCAGGTTGATGTTTTGTTTCTAAATATAGAGATTCCTACTCACCTGTGCTTTCGTGTATCTTTACTTCACAATGTGACTGGTACCTTCAGGTGGACTAAATTTATCTCCAGTACAGTATGAGGGACAGATTGGGGAAGGACAGGCTCTGAGAGAGCTTGAGATTTTAGCCTGTTTCCATCATTTTCGGCATCAAGGGACTTGGGTGTTTTGAAGTGTTTTGCTTTGTGATAAGCTTTTAGGAGAGGCTCCTGGATAATCTGAAGGGTCAGCATTACCTCCTCTCCTTTTCCCATTGGCTAGACTCACAACTATGTTTCAAACTATGTTTGAAAACTTTTGTTTTTCCTCACCAATGCTCAGGATCAAACCTCAGGACCTGAGCATGCTAGAGAAGTACTCTGTCACAGAACTGCCTCCTGAGCGATCCAAGGTGATGCATCATTGTTCTAAGTAGTCTAGAGCAAAGGAGTGACTAGAGTCCAAGCACTTCTGTTCACTCGATAATATATTCTGGCAGTGTACTAGGATGTTAAATTCCAATAGAGGATATGAGTGCTGCAGTTTAAACTTGGAGCGTTACACACATCATTGACAATACCTTTAAAAACTGACATTCACTGGATATTATCAGATACTGTACTTTGTGTATAGTTTTTGCATTTAATGTTTACATAAATTTCCTAAATACGTATTGATCATCCTTTTAAAAGTAGGGTAACTCAGGTTTTAAGATACTTCCTCCATATATATAGATTGTGTAGGGTACAGCCAACAGGGAAGATGGCTGCTTGGTTGTGGATTTGAGTAGGCTGTTGGTCAACTCTCACTCTCTCTCCAATCTCTGCTTTTTCCTCAGCTCCCATTTTAAATGATAGTAGTGGAGATTGTTTTCTTTAGTTTTCAGGAATAAACTTTACCTAACAAAACTGTGGGTACCCAATAAAGACCAGTGGAAACAAAAATCTATAGTGGCGGCAGACCCAAGTTCAGTCAGCAGCTTCTCTAAGGGCATTCGCAATTAGATCTCCACACTCCAAATCAGAGACTAGAAACCAAAGCAACTGCAAGCCTCTAATTCTCAGGAGCTGCTGTTAACTGTAGCTCCTGAGTTTCTTCCCTATTATTTGAATACTTCCTTAAAATATATTTCATTTACAGAATGACTTTTCTGAATCCTTGGGCTATGTTCTTTGGGGTAAACCATAGGAGAAGGTGGGCATCCCTGGGATAAATGCTGCCAAAGAGATCTGCATACTCTAAATGAGAACCTAGACACCAAAGCCACTGCCGGTGTCATAGAAACCCTGGAGGGTGTGTTACTTTTAGATACTGAGAGGGGAAGAGAAGGCTCCAACAACGAGAAATCTTTCAATTTAATGTTGTTAATTGTGCATGGTTGTAGAAATGGTTTCATTGTAAGAAGGGGCAGGCTATAAGATATTTCTATACATTTTAAAAAATGTGCAGTTAGGCATGTCTGAGAAATAGTAAGTCTCTGCTAAAACAGTGATTTCAAGGACTTAACATTTATTCTTTTTCATATAACAGTGCAAATTTTAAACGGGTTTTGCAAATTGAGTTTGCATGGCCTTTGATTTCTAGAAGGGGGGGGGCGTCATTTTATAAATTTGGATAAAATTCCAGTTTACACTGCCTTCCCTCTTTCTGAAGCCTCCTCCCTACTCTCTGTATCTCAGAGTAACATACCCTCCATGGTTTCTGGGATGCCTGCAGTTGCTTTGGTTTCTAGTCTCTCATTTGGAGTGAGGAGATCTAATTGGGGATACCTTAGAGAAGCTGCTTACTGAACTTGGGTCTGCCGCCACTACAGACATTTGTTTTGACTGGTCTTTATTGGGTATTCACAGTTCTGTTAGGTGAAGTTCAGAACAATGAAAAGGCATAAACCCTGCTTCTAAGGATCTTGCGATCACCAGAGGATATTGGGAAGAAAGGAAAAGAGGGTTATGTTGGCTTTAGTGGCGGAAATTGTCCACCAGAGTGGCGTATCTTGAAGATTGGGGAGGTTATTCCATATGGCTGGGAGGAAATGAAAAGCTTATTTGCTTTTCTCATTTTCCTCCTCTTCTATATATTCTTATCACTTTCCCAATATAAAACAACTGATGAGAGTTGATCCTGTTTATGGTATGTGGCTCAGGGCATGGGAACCTTCACCTTATTTTTTGCTCCTTGAATTGAACATGGAATTGTGATACTACAGGGCAAAGGAGAGAGCAGGGTTTATGAAGACTGCCTGACGTGTGCATCTTAAGCAGTGCTCCTCAATCATTACAGGCTCAACTTCTCCCTTTTTCAGTTAGAGTATTTGAGAGAGGAGAGAGGCTCCAAACCACAGGGATTTCAGTTCAGTTGCTATGCTCCAAACAATACTGAACAGTGGCATTTATTTTTATAAAAACAGCATAAAATAGAATTTATTTTATAAGAAATGCAGTGCTTATTTGTTTTAGAGTGTATTGACCAGGTAGATACCAGAGCAGTGATTCCTTTCCCCCTCTTTAACAAATCAAGTTATCACCCACACCCCACAGATAAGGGATGTGAAACCTGAGGGAGATTATAATTTGGTGTATATTTTTCAGTTTATTTCCTTGCCAAATATGCATATATTTCTAGAGAAAAATCTGCTTCATGCAGAGTATTTTATGATGTGTTTCATCTAAGAAGTACCAGGAGAACGCTTCCTGTGAATGGTGCTAATGTCTACAAAATATTTTATCAGGAGACGCTTGTTAAGCTTGTATCTAACTTTGGCATCATGGTTTATTTAATTGAGTGATTTTAGTTCCTAGAACTGCCTTGTTCAGTGTAGGTTACCTCACCCCCACGCTGACCCCTCACTGGAAGGGAAGAATGCCTTCTCTCCACATGCTCCAGATTGTGGCCACAGTGACTTCAGGGCACTTACTGGGCAACAGAACCATCTGATTGCAAGTTATGTATCAGTGTTTTATGTTTTTAAAAATAATGTGTGGATACAAAGAGTCACGGAGACTTTTTCTATACATTTGAAAAAGCAGACTCGATCACCCGTGCTAGTTCACCAGTTCCAAATTTTAGTCTTTTTTTAATGATTTTTTCATATTAGCAATATTGCTTAAAAGATGAAAATTTAATGTTATTTGCATTCATATAAGAATGTAATTGCTTATCTGTCAGCAGCCTGATAGAAAGATATGCAAGAAGCTTTGAGCACAGTGATTTTATTATAGATGGAATCTGGTATCTTCATGTCACTTTCTTGAGAAGTGTGGTCATTGAGGCAGCTGTAATACCTTGTATTATCAATGGGAATCAGAAATTACTCTTTCAGCTTCATTATGTAGGTTTTTTTTTTTTTTTGCTATATTTTGGTACTGTAGAAGGCACTGTGAAGTCATCCTTCTTAATCACATGCTCATCTTTTTGTATAAATAAAATGCTACTTCTGTAAAAGAAGTATAGCACACAATAATTAACAGCACACGGTGCCCATTAAGGTGACCCTATTCATTCTGTGGATTTTGCGGAGGGGCATTAGAAAGCTCACTGAAGGCCTGAGCCCTTGACTGATTTTGAGATTTCCCTGCAGTATCTTTTCATAAATCCCTTTTCTCACCGTAAGTCCCCTTTACCCCCTCTGAGGGGAGTGCACAGTTTTTAGGATCCCTGTACTAAATTGAAGGAGCTGTGGGTTCCGAGAGCCCATTTAGAGATAACAGTTTCAAGTAAATGTGTATATTCAGTAATGTATGAATTTCAGTTGCTTCTGCTGCCTTTGTTCATAATACTTTGTGGAGGTAGTTAGATCTATTCCTTCAAATATTTCTTCTTGAGTTTCAAATTGTGTTTTGATTGATACTAATTTCAATAATGTTTTAAATTATTTCCTTATTTGTATATGTTCTTCATTTCCTTTAACAAATTATAATTGATCAGAAATATTAGCATTTTCATGGATGTTATATGGAGTGAATTATGATAATGAGAGAAAACTTAAAATGTAAACATTCTGAAATTTAAATGTTCTGATATTGGATTTTGATAGTTATTTTTTATATTGAACTTGTAAGAATGAGTACAATTCTGAGTATTTCAGTTTTCCTCAAGGTAATTAGAGTTTTAGACAGAATGTCCTAGAGGAAGCAAACCTTTATTTTAAACTTTCATACCCAGGTTGATTATTGATTTGCTTTTTATTAACACTTGGTTTTGACTGTGGAAATTCAAGCTGCATGAGAGCAATTTTTTTTTCTTTTAACCCTGAGAAATTCTTTGAGGATGTGTACAGCCTTCCTATTGTATCCAGTTTTAAAACATTGGGTATTTATTAAAAGTTTTTGCCCCTAGTCAGATGTAGCCGAGGACAGGAAACTAGGTAAACCACTCATCTGATTAAATTTTCTAATGCTTAGCCGAGGTGATTGGAAGGGAAGCTGTGCTGGGAAGGCCATCCGCACAGAGCGATTGCGGGTTGCTGAGTATATTTACCCAGAGATGCTTTTACTAGCTTAATCTGGGCTTTATGTGATAGTTCACCTCTTAAGTATATTTAATGTCAATTTTGGTTTCTAAAGTGAAAATTGAATTTAATAAGGAAGTGATATTCAGAAATAAAATATAACTTATGAATAAATAGTATGAATAGAAAATGTAATGGTTGATGTCCCCACCCTTAGTCAGTATTTTTATTTTGAGAAGATCTTGCTAAGTTAATAGTGTTGGCCTTGAACTCAAGTGTAGTCCAGGTAAGCCTCAAATCCTCCCTCAGTTCCTGAGTAGCTGGGATTATAGGTCTGTACAACAAAACCCAGCTGACATTTTTCTTTTTCTCTGTAAATGAAATTCAAGTCTTTATTTGGAACATAACAGTGGTGAGCTGTATAAAATGTATTAACATGCAAAACAAAAATATTGACAAAATAAATACAGGATGAAAATGTAGAATCCATTAGCTAGACTAAAATTTTTCCTTAGCCATGGGTTTCTAATGGTGAGAATAATGCAGCTGCTGCAGTGTTGGCCCACAAGTCTGGTGAGGTGCCCTGAACTTCCCCAGGACAGTCAGCCTCCCAGGACACACTGACAAAAGGAAGGGCTGCCTAGTACTTCTCAGGAGAAACCCTTAAACTTTAATTTCTTATTTCCTAAAGTGATTTTCTCTCCTGTTAAGTTTAAAACTCAGTAAAAATAGCCTTGAAATGACATTTATTTTCTGATAGTATGCTAGAATTTCATAGGATGGTTTAAGGATCTGTCTTTAATTAAAAGTGCTATACACTTAGTACCAATCTGTGTTTGTTGAGAAATTGATTCCTTTGAAGGAAAGCTGCAAACTTTTCTTGTATGGGTAAATGTCACTCTATTCATATCTTCACTTAGCTGCAAGTCAGTGCGTGTTCTGTTCTACCAGGTTGTCATAGTAACACAGTTAACTGTCATCTCAACTCAGACTGTTGATGGTTTTATTTGTAGGTTTGTAGGATTATTAAAATTTAACAAAATTATTGATTTGCTTTTTATTAACACAGAGTTATTTACCATGAAAGTTCAGGCTGCACAAAGGTTTTTTTTTTCTGTTTAAATTTTTTTTTCCAAAATTAAAGTGAAACTCGATATTAAATCCTTGTGATTAAATTTTTTTTATTTAAAATGTAATATAGACTCTTCAATAGCAGAATAACCTCTGAATTGTAGTTCTGAGTCATTTCCTATTTTCTTTCTTCTGACAAGGAGGCAAAAAATAAAAGCCTTTAAATTCACCTTTAGCTTGCGTTTAACTAAACATAAAGGATACCTGTCAGGAAAGCGTGAAATGGTACATAAAGTGCCTAATACTGAGTTTTCACTTTATTTATGGCTTTTGAAATCTGGTGGGAATGCTTCACTGAACTGTGTTGTAAAAGTATTTATTTTCGTATATTTATGTGAGAGAAATTACTTAGTTTTCACTTATAAATAAGGCAGCCAAACCTTATTTACAGTAAGCTTATCTAATGGTCCGTGGATGAGTGCTTTTATGCAAAATAGTCAGGAGGCCAGAATTAACTTTCACATTGAGTGCACATTTGATGTCCACACTTGAGCAACATGTGGCATCTTATTCTAAGGGCTGCTATCCAGGACTCAATTTGTATTTAACACATTTACCTCGGAAGACACAGCTTACCTTTGTGACATCTCATGTTTCCTTTAGAGCATCTCTTTCTGCCTGGGAGATGCAGAGGGTTTATTGGTGTTGTACTCTTTCCTACATATTTTTAAATTCTTGGTTAATAAGCTGTGTCATATTACATGTTAAAATAGATCAGTTTGGGGATGTTACAACAGTCTGGATTGATTATTGTAAAGTATTGATTATTGTAAATCTTTTCGTATTCTGGTGGAATACTGTGTATGTTCTTGCTCTTAGTTCTTAGTCGTGGAAAATTAAAAGTATGTACACCATCTTTGGTGAGTTCAACAGCTGGCAGGTTATTAAGAATGCTCATTACTGTTCATGAAATGTTTCTCTTAAATATTAATATTCTCGTAGCTGCATGGTGCCCCTCCCTCACTGTTCTCACGCTCTGTTATTTACAACCTGTGTCCTTTGCTCCCATACTGAATCATGGCTGACCCATAAATTAGAATATTGAAGAAATGAAGAGTGCATCCTTTGAGGCTAGGCCTAAGAAAGCATAAGGCTTTACCTGATTCTCAATCATTCATAGTGGGAGAAGCTGAATACCTTTGAGGTGCTCAGGCAGTTCAGGAAAAAGCCCATGAGTAAGGAAATAATTTTTCCCACCAAAGACAATTTTCCCACCTTGCCAGCCATTGCATAAGGCTCATACCTTCTTTTCTTAGAATTTTATTCATGAGCATAATAGATTTTCATCATATCCCTCTCCTCTCCCTACTCCCACTCCTTTTCCCATCCCCCTTTTAAGCTCATGTCCTCTTCATTTGTGTGTGTGTGTGTGTGTGTGTGTGTGTGTAAAACCAATTGAGTCCAATTGGTGTTGTCCATAGTATGTGGGCATAGGGCTGACTTCTTGGGCATGAACTTACCAGACAGCTTGCCCTCGAAGAGTACTGACTCTCCCTATCAATTGCCATCAACTGCTTGTAGTTCTTCCAACCAGGGCTGAGTCCTCATGAACTGTCCTCCATTCATGCTGGAGTGATAACTCTTGTGATCTTTTACAGGCAGCTGTATTGCTGAGAGTTCATGGTACCATATTCATGCCATGTCCAGATGAGACTATATTGCTTAAAGTCTCCTAGTCTTCTGGGTCTTAAATTTTCTGTACCATTTCCTGAGATATTTCTAGAGCCTTGCAGGTAGGGTTACATAGGCACTTGGCAGTTGCTTATTCTCTGCACTTTGACTGGGTGTAGTTTTCTGTAGTAATAGTACTCTATCTGGTATGAAAAGAAGCTGCTTTGATGTGGTGGGTCAGAGCTACACTTAGCTGTGGATATCAAGTATTTAGAAAGTAGTTGGACCAGAGCTCCCAGGGTCTAAACCAGCAGCCTGGGAGCACTTAGGGAGGGACCCATGGCTCCAGCTGTATATGTAAGGGAGGATGGTCCTGTCAGGTATAGGTGGGAGAGGAGATCCTTGGTCCCATGAAGGCTGGACACTGTGTGTGGGGGAGGTGGGAGTGGAGGGGGGTAGTGGGGGCACATCCTCATAGAAGCAGGAGGAGGGGGATGGATAGGGGGTTCCTGGGCGGGGTCAGGGGTGGAATGGGGTAAGGGGATAACATCTGAAATGTAAATAAAATGTCCAATAAAAAAAGAATTAAAAAAAAAAAGTAGTTGGAAACTATATCAAATTAGTAAATTGTAGTAGTAGGTTCTCCTCTAGAGAGTGTGATGACTTCTCCAGGCACAGGTTTTTGGATAGGTTTACTGTACCAGGCATGAGTTTCCTCATATTAATTGGATCTTATATCCAATCACATTAGCTGTTGGCTACCCCCAAGTTATTATTGGTACTAGTTGCACTATTGGGCATATGTTGCTGGGCCAGTCGTCATTGTAGTTTACAAGAATTTCAGCGGAGGAGGACTGTTAACTTTTATAGGTATCTTGGATTTATTGATTTGTGGTTATTATCAATACTGATTACCAATTTTATTCATTAACCATGCAGATGGAGAAAATCTTAGGTACCTACCATACATAGTAAGGTCAAATATACAGTTTTTTTTACAATACAAATAAGTTCAAATACAAGTAAGTTCAAATATCCATGTTTTCAACTTTTGAATTTATTTTATCAGTGAAATTATATATGTAATTGGCAAAAGGAAACAGGAATATTAAGTTATATTTATAATTATAATTTTTAACAATGAGTGAAAGGGCTATCTCTTGTACCTTGAGAAGTGTATTTTGAATCGTTGAGAACAGAGCCACAATAATTACACTGTTCCTTTGTTTTTCATGCAGGAAGAGAGTGAGGAAGAACCCAAACTGAAGTATGAAAGACTTTCCAATGGTGTGACGGAGATTCTTCAGAAGGATGCAGCAAGCTGTATGACAGTCCATGACAAGGTAATGAGCAACTTAAGAGTATTGCAGGTGCCTAACATCTATGTTGTTGCTATGGCAAAGGTGTTAGGTCATTCCCTGTGAGCCTGGGAGTGAGCCTTAGACCTTTCAAACATGGCAGATCCCCACCTCTGATACATCCTTTGGATTTATGGTATGTTGTTTCATTCTGCAGCTGGCCTCCCACTTAATGCCTTTTGCTTCAGATTATGTTCCTTTATAAATAGGTCCCTATATTCTTTTTTTTTTTTTTTTTTTTTTTTTCCGAGACAGGGTTTCTCTGTGTAGCCTTGGCTGTCCTGGAACTCACTGGTAGGCGTGCACCGCCACCCCCCCCAACCCCCCCCCCGCCGGTCCCTATATTCACTCAACACTTTCATGATAATATCTACTTTGTTTTTACCATAAATTCCCTGCTGTGTGTCCCCTGCCTCCTTTGGCTGTCATGCCATGGTTGCTGAGCCCTAGCTAACTCTCTGCTCTTCTTCACTGATCAAGATTGCCTGGCAGTTCTTCAAACTCACTTTCATTGAACTTCACTTCCTTATGGTTGTCTTAGTCACCATATCCTATTATGTGAAGAGGCACCATGACCAAAGCAACTCTTTTAAAACAAAACGTTTAATTGGGGTTTGGCTTACAGTTTCAGAGGCTTAGTTCATTATTATCATGACAAAGAGCATAGTAACAAGAAGGAGTGATACTGGAGAAGTCGCTTAGAGCTACATAGAGCCTGTCCTGGCATGGGCTTTTGAAATCCCAAGCCTAGTCCACAGTGACACCCTTTCTCCAACAAGCCTACATCTTCCAGTCCTTCTAATCCTTTCAAATAGTGCTATTTCTTGACTAAATATGAACCTATGATATCAAGGTTGGAAGAATTCTTATTCAAACCACAGTGGTGCACCTCCCACTCTATGGTACGTGCTATGGATAATTTTAGTAATTAGAATTTGATGATCTTTGACCTCTGCATATGGTCTTCAAATTTTGATGTTCATTTTTACATAAACATCATTCCTGACTATGGAGTCCCATCTCTATTTTTCTTTGTTTTCTGTCCTGTGAAACTGCTCATTATCTTAAACCTACCAGTCTTCTTTATCCTGCACTTGGTAAATGGGGGACTGTTCTTGTTTTTTTTTTTTTTTGTCTAGATTCTTTTGCCTCTTGGTTGCACTGTGCTGTATTGAAAATACAGAACTTTGTAGACCCTTGTATAAGTTCATCATCTAAATAAAAGTTCATCTTCAGTGTGGCATGGAAGGTACTCTAGGATCTTGCCTGCTGTGTGTAATTGAGCTACTCTCTCACTAGTCTTTGCTTTGGGCATGAGACTGTGGTAAATGTTTGTCCTATTCTGCTACCAGCTTATGTGCTAGATTCTTCTCCTTCTGAGCTTCTATAGTTCACATTCATCATTTCTCCCTGAAACTGTTGCATATACCATGAACTAGTCTGCATTCTTTCACATTTGTTTTCTTCCTAGTCCTTTTGCTGGAGTGGACATCCAGAGACTCTGATCTGAACCTGGGTCTTGTCCCTTCAAACTTGCTGATTCTTAATGTCTTAATGATTTGTACCTGTCCAGCCTGCTTTCCTCTACTTCCACCTTTCATCCCTGTGTAATTTTTCGGTGCTCCTTGTTAGTTAGCCTTTCCAGCTGTACCACCTGCCTTTTCTCTTGGGCATGAATTAAATGGATCTTTCATCTGTGTAAAGCTGCTTATAATTTCTTGTCTCTTGTTATAGAACTTCATGCTGTTCAGCAAGATGTTTCTGCTCTGGCCTTTCTACCTGTCTGTGTCAGCTTTCTAATTCTTCCTTCCATGTTTATCACACCGACTCTTCTTATTTCTGTGGGTCTTTGAGGTACTGCATTTTAAACATAGTCTTTAAATTGAGTTGCAATTGCTTATTTTTATATCAATTTTCCTCAGTGTAGCAAAATCTTTATGTTGTGTTTGCTCATGTTCTAAGTACATTACACTTATTTTTGTATGCTTGTTGATCATTTGAATACATGAAATGAAAAGCATGTTTGTCCTTTAGTTAATACCATACACAATTGGCCAGAGAGCCTGATAGCTGGGAAGGATTGTCAGTGCTGATATTTAGACCATAGACTTTCAGTTGAGGTATGTATTTTATATTTAGAGGATTCCAATTGAGTTGATAGCATTTCAGTTTTATTTTGGCTTTGTTTCTGTAGTTCTAGGAAGTGAATGCTGGGTATAGTAGACATGTGCTCTGCATCCCAGATGCTTTCTGGGCCCTGCATTTCAGTGTTTATTTCTGTCGCTGTCTGCACTGTATCTGTTTTTAATGAAGTCTCATCAGTTCCTGGGACCCGATTCCTCATGTGTGACTGAAGGCTGTCCTAGTAGCTGTATGTGGAATATCGTGAAATACTTGAGAAAGGGCTGAGCAGGCATAGAGTGTGCTTCCTTTTCTTGGTGATACCAGGACTGTTCACAAGCCATCACCCACATGAAGTTCAGTTGTACACTTAGTGGGGTAAAGTGTCTACCCTTTATAAAGCCAGATTAATTAAACACTAATGAGGATATTGAAGCTATATTTATTATTAGACATCCTAGATTTTACACATTTTTAGGCAAAACAAAACAACAATAAAAACAAAGAACAAAAACAAAAACAACCCGAACTCTAATACCAAAGTAGCTCAAGGATTTAAAAAAATTATTTTCTGAGAATTTCATAAAGTGTATTTTAATTATATTATTCTTGTATGTGTGTTTCACCAACTCTTCCCATTCCCACGTCTATTTCCTTTCCTCATCGAATTTAGTTCCCCTCCCTCTCTCTCCTCTCCATCTATTCCTCCCTCCTTCCCTTTCTCTCCCTCCCTCCCTTTTCCTTTCTTCCATTCTTTCTATACCTGTCAAAGACCAAATTGTGCTACCCAGATATTTTTGGGTATGTGGCCTTCTATTGGAGAATGGTCAGCTAGCCAGGAGCTGTACTCTTAGAGAAAACTGACTCTCTCCCAGCAGCTGACAGTTGCCGGCAGCCCCATGACTAGGGATGGATTATGTGCCAACTCCTATGTTCATAATGGGATTTAGTCTGGCTTAGGCTTGCACAGACTTTGCGTACACTGTTGCAAATCAAGTTCAAATGTGCTGTGTTTCCTTATAGTTTTCTACTACCTTTGGCTCTTAAACTCTTTCCTTCCTCATTTCTGCAATGATTCATGAGCCTTGGGAGGAAGAAAGAGTAAGTATGGGTGGTATGCGTGTTCCATGTAAGCATGCTGTAGATTCTTATTTTCTGTATCTTAACCAATTGCCCTTTTATTACTTATTTATTTATTTTATTTATTATTTATTTTTTATTGTATATGTGTGTGAGACAGTATATGTGTATATATAGGCATGAGCAAGCCATGGTGTGTGTATAAGTGTATAGTGTGTGAGACGTATATGTGTAATAAGGCATGAGAGCCATGGTGTATTAGAGTGTGTATGTGTTGAGACAGTATTGGATATAGGCATGAGCGAGCCATGGTATGTGTATATAGAGTGTGTATGTGTGTGAGACAGTATATGTGTATGTATAGGCATGAGCGAGCCATGGTGTGTGTATTGAGTGTGTATGTGTGTGAGACAGTATATGTGTATATATAGGCAGAGCGAGCCATGTGTGTGTATAGAGGTCAGAAGACAACTTGGTGGAATTGGTTCTCTTCTTATGCCACGAGGATCCTAGGGATTAAACTCATCTGCCTCAGTAGCAAGCCACTGAGCCCAAAGCCTCATGGTTTTTAATGACTAGAAGAAAAAAAATTTTTGAAGGATTTGTTCTTATATTCTGTCATATTGTAGGGAATTTTGTACTTTGCATTTTTGCTGCATTTTAAGTTAGTTAAAAGCATTAGCAAAAGGTTATATGATTATCCATAATTTCAGTTATTAAATATGATCAGCATATTAAACATTATTTGGAAGGGCATTAAGTTGCTTAGTTCAACACAGTAGCATTCATTTACTTTTTTTTTTTTTTAAATGATGACATGGTTTCCTAAACAAAAGATAGCTTGCCATACCAATACCTGTGAATTTTTTTTGTAAATGGTCCAAATTTACTATATCTTTAGATTGAAATTATAAAATCAAAACAATATTTTGCTATCTATTCCAAATGGTTAAAAACAGTAATTCTGCAAAAAAAGAAAAAGAATTACTATGAGTAAAATACTCTGTATTTTAAACTCCCAATTTTTCATAAAATAAAACGTAGTTATTTTTATGTGGCCTTGACGGTGATGCCGCAGAGTGACACAGTATCACTGCATTTTAAGGATCCAAACTCCTGTAGTTTCCTAACAAACTAAATGCAGAATTTATGAGGAGAATCGATACTGTGAGATACGTGGGGTGCAGTGAGCTTTTAAGACCCATTCTTTTACCGCAGAAAGCCGTCAAATGGCATAGCGCTTGCCTTTGGTCTGCATTTTATATGGCATCTCCTATTCAGATATCATCAGTTTCACTCTGAAGATAAAATTACAACCACTTGGGTCCTCTAGTTCTGATTAGAATGTTCTTGTGCTTTGGGGAAAACACTGCTGCTTGCTTTAAATATTCAGACTAATTTCCCACCAGAATCAGCTCTTCTCCCTTTCTCTTGCAGCGCCCAAGCCTCCTGTTTGCACCGGCTTGCTGTCTGCCCTGGATGACTAATCGTCATGGCACCTGGTGCATTCAGGCAGGCCTGTGCAGCGGAATCGTCATCCCTAGTTATGTCTGCACACCTGATGTTTTATTAACCAGTATTGATTTTTTTACCCAGGGGACTTTTTTCTTCCTGAAAAAAGGCAACCTTGCAGGAGTGAAAGGCATTGCGGGGGATGAATTCCTAATGAACCCCTTTCCCCCTTTTTGTGGTTCCTCTTTAATGTCGTGTCGTATTTTAAGTGCTTGAATTGAAATTTCATTTTTAGCAATTCTATTTTGATAAATCCCTTCAAATCTTGACTTTCTGTGAGGTTATTTTTTTTAAAGATTGTACTGCTTGACTGAAATGCTTAGTAGTGCCCGTGAATTTGAGCATTTCATTATAGGCTGCAATGAAGCATGCTCGCATGCAGTGAAATACAGAGGATACTGGACTATTTGAGTAAAGCTTAGAGAAATGAAAAGGAAGAAAAATCTCATGTCATATTTCAGGTAGTCCTTAAGTTTCTTCTGGCTTGTTTAGGATCAGCTCAGAGGAATAAAGAAACAGTGGGATGCATGAACTAGTCTGATATCATAAAATGAATATGTAGCCCAGCAGTCACTAAGTGACAGGAAAGGATTATTTTTGCATTGGAATATAAACATTTACTGCTCAGGGTTATGTGGAGCCATTTTAGAGATATCCTAAAGCTGACGATACAAGTACATCTGAGGTCTTTTTATCCCTCAATATGGCATGGATTTTTCCATTCAGGAACAATATTTTATTGTTTTTAAGCATTTTTCCTCCCTTCATTGGCCTGAAATGATGGCCCAGATTTTCACATTTACCTTAAATTAGGTAGAGTTTCTTAATCATTTCCTCTGACTTTGGGTTCAACTGTAGCATTGTTGAGCTTTTACTGTTGCATTTTTAATTGACTGCCTCAGTCCATCAGGCATTGTGTACAGAACACATCCACACCATTAGTTGTCAGTAGATGAGGGTCCTCATGTGTCATTGTGACAGCTGGGATGCACTGTCACGGTAAGAGGCCTGGCTCTGTCATTTTCCCCAAGCTGGAGCCATGCCTTTTCTAAGGAATGCATATCTTCCAAGTTATTGCAGATATTTATGTGCTAAGTGTTTTCACTTTGAAAGGCTTTTATTAACTGCATACTAATACACGGCATATTTATTAATTGACCTCTCCATTTTTCTTACAGTTTTTGGCACTGGTACAATTATGGCAAGGTTTATTTACTTGACGTCCAGGGAAACATCACTCAGAAGTTTGATGTAGTAAGTATATGGTATAAAAAAATGTACCCATTAAGTGTCATCCTAAAATTGTGATTTTTAACAGTTGGGTAGCATAAGAAGATATTAACTAAATTTGAGTGCTAAGAGTATAAGTCTAAAATTTATAATATATTCTAAATGTTTTGAAGGTGAATTAGAGAAAGAACCTCTGGCGGTACAGGTATACATACATCTAACTGATGTGTATATATGTATACTCTATTTGTATAAATTTATAGAATTGCAATGTTTTGGTTCATTATAGTCATCTGTTTGAATTAAAATATTATATGTAATGTATATATTTTTAATTGGCAATGTGGAATGTCTAGATCAATGGTTTTCGACCTGGCTAATGCTGTGACCCATTAAAAGTTACTCATGTTGTAGTGATCCCTAGCCATAAAATTATTTTCTTTGCTGTTTCATAACTGTAATGTTGCTATTGTTATGAATTTTAATGCAAATATCAGATACACAGAATATCTGGTAAATTAGCCACAGGTTGAGAACCTCTGGTCTAGATGAATTGTTATTAAAACAGGAAGATCCTGTTTTTATTAGTGATGATGTTAATATACATGCTTCAGAATTTGTGGGATTCTCTGTGTGTGAGCCCCTCTTTGATGTCTTAATTGTCTTGCCATCTCATTGAGTTGCCAGATGTGATTGAAGCTTTACTGACAGTGTTGGTGAATCAGTTTCTCTCTTCTAGTATATACAGTGCAGATGTTTTATGTGAATGCTTTTAGGCTTACTTGATTGGGACTTTTGGTTTCAAGGATGAAAAAAATGTTACATTTGAAGTTTGATTTTTTTTTTTAATGTTTAATCTACTGTTAAGTTTTAAAAATTTTTTATTTTATTTTTGTGTATGAGCATTTTGTCTGCATGCATATTTGTCCACCACCAGTGTCCCTGGAACATGGAGTCAGAGGAGGAGCTTAGATATGCTGGAGCTAGAGTTATAGAATATTGTGAGCCATCATGTATTTCTGGGAACTGAGCACAGATGCTCTACAAAAGCCATTTCTCTAGTGGGATGGGGTGGGAGGGAATGGCTGATACTAAATACAAACAACACCAACAAAACTCCTCAGCTCTTGTTGCAAGACCTATCACAGGATATTGCAGTTTAGCCAACATGTGATACAGAAGAGGAAAAGGAATGCAGGGCCCAGAAAGAGAATATGTGCTCTCATTGTACTGCCCCATCAGGACAACTGTGGGCTTGGCGTGTTTGTTTCTTTATTTTTCTCTTAATTGTTCTTTTTGGCGAGGGGAATGTACTCCTCACCGTTCCTCTTCTGATACTTCAGACACTGGCTTACATTATGACTGTCTAAGCTTTTGGCATTTCCACTGTTATCTGTTAACATGAAAATGTGTATGTGTGTGGGGGGGGTGGGGCGAAGGACATGCATTACACATGCTTTCTCAACTTAAAGAAAAGCTTACCTTTTTAAAAGTCTTTAATATGCATTGTTTAGAGCCTGCGTGTTTGCCTTCGAGATTTATAGTCATATATGTTTGTTCTGTTGCCAGAAAGCAGTCTTTGTGTGTACTTAGCATAGGCTTTCAGTTCTGACTTTCAGTGTCATGTTAGCTATGTCTTCCATCCATCATTTTTCAGGTTATTAATTATCTCATCTGTAAGATTGTCTGCTCTTTTAGTTTTTGGCCTTGTCTAACATATTGAAAACTAAGTGTCTTCAGTGGTTTTTGTTTTGTTTATTTTGTTGTTTCCTTTCTTTGGTAGATGAAGAAAATAATTTGATGATATTTTACTTTATCATTTTTAAGAAATTTGATAATCTACATGAAAAAGTTAATTGCTTAAGGGCATGGCTTTTTGATGGTTCTTGTCAGATTAAATTTTTTAGTGTCAAATTGCAGATGGTCATTATCTTTTGGAAGAAGTCCTAATGTCAGTTTCAAGTCTGTCATGAGATTTTTATTTCCTTTTTCTTTGTTTCTGAAGTGGCTGATTTGTAGTGCTCAGTGTGCCTCTTTAAAAGGTTGCCTTTTGAGTTTGAAACCATTGTAGCACTTGAATTTCTGCAGATGTGATATTTTCCAATTTTTACATTGTTCTGTTTTACTTTGTTTTTTTTTTTTTTTTTTTTTTTTTTTGTTTAGTTTGAGACAAAGTCTCACTCAGTAGCCTCCCACCCCCATTCCCTGTGTTTATTTGTATCCTCAAAGGGACTCCTCGGCTCTAGCTCCTCCTGAGAGCTGAGATTGAAGGTGTCAGTCGTGCCCCTGGCAATGGTTGCCATAGTTAATCTAGAACCTTTCTTTTCACTAGGATGTTAATAAGAGAAAAGCAGAGATTTTTAAAGAAATTAATGAATATATTTGGCTTGGTTTTTACCTGTAGGTAAAAAATAATGAAACAAGTAAGTAAGACAAAATAATTCATTATACTTGTATAATCTTTTTACTTTCTTAAGAAGTGCATCTTCAACCCATTCATTACATTGGTATTTTGATTCCAAGAGTGGAATCATGAAACAGTACTGTTGGCTTTTGTTGATCAATAGGGCTTGGTTTGGCAGGGGATGAAAGTGGGGAAGGATCACTTTAAAAAAATATGTCTAGGTGATTTAGATATTAGAGCTGCATAGTGTCATTATGCCAGAAGCTAACTTTCTCTTATCTATGTAATATAAAAAAAGAAAACTGGACAACTCATTCTATATTTTAAAAAAGTAATATTACTTCTGCCGTTAATAGCTCAAGAAGAATAATGTTGTTGGTGAAATCTACTAAAGCTGAGCCAGGCTGCCTGATAACCCAGCAGTCCCGCTTTGAAGAAGTTCATTTCCAAGAAAAATGCGTGGAGTACATATGGCCATAAAACTGTAGGTCAGCGATGGCTTAATTCATGATAGCCTCCAAATGGAAGCAGCCCAAATGCCCACCGGTGTAGAAATGGATATGTACATTTTGCGGTGTTCTGAGCAACAAAGGTGAACACAAAAATAGTGAGCAAAAGTGAACCGTGCATGCTTGCAGTGACCAGTGAATCCAGATCACTAGTCTTCCTTTTGAACTCTTGGTTGGCATGTATGAGCATAAAACACCATTATGCTTTCTCTATAAAGCCCCTCATTTTCTGTAACATATTCATTTAAAATTTACCACCAGAGTACTTATTTTAAACAGTGATCACATAGTTGTGTCATTTCTATGTTGAATATTGTAGAGCATTATGGCACATCAGTGTTTTTGTTTCTTGTTTTTAAACTGTTAGTAAGACTGGAAAGACTCCATTAGTCAAACCAAAACTTCTGTCATTTACCAAATTTTTGTGTTCTTCTTTCTTTACTAAAAATAGAAAGTGACAAGGTTTTCCTGCGATGTCAAGGGGGGAGATGCTAGAGGATTACGTTAGAAAACCATTGTTGAAGAAAAGGAAAACAGAGCTAAACAAGTGCATTTTGTTTGTTAGGCTTGATAAAGTTTTTAATGCATTTAGGAATTTCCCTTCTATTCCAGGCAGTTGTCTGTTGGCATTTCTAATTGCTTTTCATTTAGGGTTAAATTAACAGCTTCTGGTCTACAGTTGCCAAACTTTGGAGCTATTCATGTTCATGCATTAATACAAACCCGTCTTCAAAGCTTAACTAGTGTGAAAATATTTTTATGTGCAGGAAAATGGATGGAAATCATCATAGTAAGTGAAGTAAGTGAAACTCAGAAAATGCATATTGCATACTTTTTTATATTGAAGTAGAGTTAAAGAAAAAAGGACTTAAAGGCATAAGGGGGTCTGTTTGGGAACAGGAAAGTCACCAGTGGGGAAGGGTAGAGGAACAGGACAGGGACAGTGGGGTTGATTGTGTGCAGAGTACATGACAGACATGTCACAGAAAAACCCTACATTTTAGAAAATAAATATGTGCTAATAAAAAAAATGCCCCTTTTAGCCAAAAAAGCTGATTTTTTGATATAATTACATAATTCCATCCTTTCATTTTCTCTCTCAAACCACTTTCTCATTTACTCCATCCCTTCTTTCTTTAAAATTCATGGCTTCTTTTTTCTTAGATTGTTGTATCATGTGTGTCTATGTTGTCTATGTATATATAGTACATTAGTTATATATATATATATTATATATATATACACACACACACACACACACACACACACATAATATATACACACATATACACATATATAACTATATATATGTGTATATGTGTGTATAATATGTATATTCCTAAATATATAATATAATCTGTTCAGTCCATAAAAATGTTATTTGCATATACATGCTTTCCATTTCTTCTTGGATAGACAATTGATGTGCTCTTCTCCCAAGAGCTGTAGAATATCTAACAACCACAATACAAGACATGAGAAGCCATCATGTAAGTTATTGGTCAGGGTTGTTCAAGAGACTCTCAAAACATTATAACTATTGTTATTGCCCATGGTTGTTTTCCCAAGGTAGAAAGTAAGTTCTCTGTTGCTGATGACACCTATGATTTTCAGACAAGAAGCTCAAAGGTCCCTAAGCTAGAACTGTCCTGAAAGCTTTCCCACTGAGAATTGTATTTTATGGTACCAGAAGGCACCATCCAAGCTTCAAAGGAAGGAAGCGGCCAATAGTCCTGTCCAGCCATGACACCTATGAAGCACAACAGCAAGCAGCACGGCACGACAGCCCCAAGGGTACAGCAATGGCATGTATACCGTGACAATAACCACCATCTTTCTAATTGACCTTGTAAGACACTCACCAAGAGGGGAATTATGCTTGGTACTAGAAACCTGTCCAAATTCTTAGGGCTAATAAAGTCATGGATCTTGAACAAAACCCTACAATTAACTACCAGTTTATTAAAACAGCATAATTTGTCCTTATACCCACAGTTTAGTTCTCACTCGTCTTTTAGAAAATTTCTTTTTGCAACAGAGAGATTTACAGAAAACCCTAGCTAATGAAGAGATAAATTGTAAATCCCAGTCGCAACTGATATATCCACTACACAGCTCCTACACTTGAGGCTCAAGGATCATTGTGGAAGATGGGACAGAAATATTCTGAGAACTGGAGGAACGGGAAATTTCCTTTGAGATTGTGTCTTCTAGAAATGTCAAGAACTGTCTCTTACTCTGCATTCTTGATCCTGATAGGAAGAGATGGTATAGCAATTTCATCTGAATTCAAACAGCCTCTCTAGGATGGAAGAAGTTTATAAGACTCAGAAAGTTAAAACTTACAAGGCTTAGGAAACTCATGGAAGAATTACATGATTCATAAGTCCTCTCCCTGCCATCAAAAATCAAACAAATTAAACAAAACAAAACCAAACCAAACTAAAACAACAACCATATTACCATTTGCTAAGGAAGATTGATTCTCCCCCTCTCAGGAGTCACTGACTGCCTGTAGTTCTACACTTAGGGGTAGAACCTTGTGAGATTTCCTCAGTCCACATTGGGTGTGTCAGCTGGTTGGTATTGTTACTGCTAAGGTCTTGTTTAGAATACAAAAATTAGTTACAGACCTAATTAGTGTGATTCCTGAAACATTAACATGGCTAGAAGAAAACAGGCAGGACACTGTAAGAAACATAAGAAAGTTCTTGATGAGTAGGAATCCATTTGCCCAGGAATTAAAGCCAACAACTGATGAAGTGGGACCTCATGACACTAAACCATTTTAGGTCCTAAGGAAACAATGAAGTGAACAGGAAGCCTATGGAGTGGGAGACAAACCTTTGTCAGCTGTGACTATGCTAGAGGGTCAATTTGTAAAGAACTCCAAAAACAAAGAATCAAGAAACAAATTACAAATGGGCTAGGAATCTGAACAGCGTTCAGATTTATTTTCCAAAAAGAGAAAATAAATGTGGTTAAAAAAAATGTCTCAAAGTTTTCAATACCATTAGAAAATTAGGGAGACATAATGAAAATTTGCAATTATTTGAATTATTTGATATTTATTTGAAATATCCTCTTCCCAAGCTGAAAAACACTTGCTGGTGAGGATATGTGGGAAAGAGGACTGTCATCCACTGTTCGTTGGGTTGCATACTCTTACAGGGTCTCTAGAAGTCAGTGTAAAATATTCTCAAGAAACTAAAAATAGGTCTTTGATATGACTCAGCTATGTCACTATCACAGTTTGTTCCAGTTGCTGTGATAAAGATCATGATCAGAACAATGTTGTGAAGAAAAGATTTATTTGCCTTATAGGTTACAGTTGATCATAGTGGAAGGAAGTCAAGGCAGAAACTCAAGGCAGGAACTTGAAGGGAGGAATTGAAGCAGAGAACATAGAGTTAACTGGATCCTTGGTCAGCTCAGCTGCTTGATGGCTTGTTCCTCATGGGTTGTTCAGCTTGCTTTCTTATGTTCCCCCGTACTCCTCAAGCCCTAGAAATACCTGCCCAGGGGTGCCATTGACCCAATGTTCTAGCCCCTCCTTATCTGTCATTAATCAAGGAAACATGCTACAGACCTTCCTGCAGGTAATCTGATAGAGGCATTTTCTCAGTTACAATTCTTCTTCCCAGATAATTCTACCTTGTGTCAATATGTCCAATAAATGAATGAATGAATGAATGAATGATGAATGAACACAACCAGTTCTTGGCCTACTCACAACAGTAATCTAGGAAAAGGACTTCACAGAGAATAAAAATTCATAGAAGAATGGCATTCTAGACCCAAAGGATGTGATGAAAATCTTAGGAACAGGCATGCACACATAAAACTCAGAAGATGCCATGTGATCAAAATGAGTACGGAGAAACAGGTAGATCTCAGATTGTACAGGACATTCCTGGCCATGCCCAGGCTCCATGGCTTTTCCTTCCTCCGAACACACACATAGCATTGTTATCGTTATTCTTGTAGAATGGTCCTTCATCTTGCCAGTTACAGCTCACTGTTCATATATATGGTCCTGAAGAGCAGAGGTCAAGTCTGTGCTGTACTTTTCCATCTTCTCCCACTTTTCTTGTGGGTTGTTTGGTGCCTAGTAAGCATATCCTGATTGATAGTACCATGTTTGGTTCACACCTGTGAAGCTAGTTAGTTGTCATTGTGTAACCTTTCAGAAGAATCTGGGAGTCAGCTCTTACTTGCCTGTGTATCATTCAGCCATAGGTTTCTCACTGTATTTATGATCAGAATTTTTTTCTATTGCAATCTGCTATGGAAGGAATTGTGTCTCCTTATTAATTTATATTTTGAAGCCTTAATCTCCACTGTAATGAAGTTTGGGAATGAGACCTGTGGGAAGTGATTAGATTTAGGTAAGGCTGTGGGGGAGGGGATTAGAAGCACCAAAGAGGTCCCCTGCCCCAGAACTGAGAAATCTGTTGTATGAGTTGCCCTAACCATAGTATTTTCCTAGGGTACATCTAACTGACTGGTATGAGATGTGGACTTTCAACCTTGCTTTTGAAATTAATTCCTTTTGGCAATTAATTTGCAAGATTTTTCTTTCTTTTCTTTCTTTCTTTTTTTTTAAATCAACTTTACAGAAACCTAGACATATCTGGGAAGAGGGTATCTCAATTGGAAAGTTACCTTCATCAGGCTGGCCTGTAGGCAAGTCTGTGGGGGCTTTTTGTTGATTAATCATGATGTGGTGATACTCCTCCTCTCCTCAGCAGTGGTTCTTTTAAAAGAAACAAGCTAAGCAAGTCCTTGGAAGCAGGCCAGTAAGTAGTATCTTCTATGGCTTTTGCCTCAGTGCCTTCTTTGAATGTCTGCTCCAACTTCTTCTCAATGACTGACTGTGGTGTGGAAGTGAAAAATAATATAAATACTTTCCTTCCCCACATTGCTTTTGGTCAATGTTTTATCAAAGGAAACAAACTAGGATACGAGTCAAAATAATGTTTTTTGATAATTTAATGTATGATTATTAGATTTATATCATTTCCCCTTCCTCCTCCTGATCTCCCCTACTCCCTCTCAAATTCAAGGCCTCTTTTCCCTTATTTATTGTTACACACACACACCACAGCACACACACACGCACACGCACCACGCACGCACGCACGCACGCACACGCACATGTACACGTACACACACAAGCACATATATCCCATCTGTGTTGCTTCTGTGTATATGTTTTTAGGGCTACTTATCACAATCTTAATATTTACCCAGGTCTTTTTTGGTTGCTGTAGTAATTCATAAACCTTCGAGTTTAAGTGTTGAAGAGACTTTCAAAGACCATTCAAAACATAAAAGGTACTAAGTAAGGAGTGCAGGAGTCAATGGGCTTACGCTGTCGCGAGCTTGTGTTCCTTACCATTTACTATGTCGGTCTCCTTACCGTCTAAGTGTTATTAGGTGTCTCTCTAAATTTCAAAGGATGTTTTTGTTTTGGTTTCTTCTGTGAATAATTTCATATTTGTTTCTAGACATTAGTACGTGGCCATCATTGGACTAGAATGCACTTTTGACCTTGCATTGTCTTCTTTGACATAGAATCATTTCGAATCCAGATGAGTTCTTCTTTCTTTCCTATTGGTGAATAAATGTTTGGAAGATCACTTATCTTCCTAGTGCGTTTCAGCAAACGAAAGTCTGTCATCTCTCCATTCTCTCTTTGCCAATACTACCCAAAAGTTTTGTGTTTCTTTCAAGCTTCTTAACTTGCATTTTTAATATTCATATAAAAATTTTCGTTTCTGTAGCTTAATTGTTTTATCTGAGTTACATTTAGTAGAAGCATTTATACTTTTGTACAAATTGTTTTTCTATCCATTGGTGTGCTTAGTTTGAAGCTGTGAGCAAGAAAATAAAAGTTCTCTAAACTAATATAGACGTGTTATATGATAGTGTTTCAGTGGTTGGGGACCATAGACTGCAGCTGTCCCGTAAAGCTACATTGTTGGAACTTTTAGCAGCTAACTTAGCAAGAACACCATATAATGGTATAATCATGATGTTACCTGGCAGCCCGTCATAATATTTCATAAGATATTTGTTCAAATCTGAAAAAAAATCCAAGTATCAGAACAGTTTTCCAGGGAATTAGAGCTTTACCGCTTTCTTCCCATATCAGAATTACTAGGTATGCATGCATTCATGATTTCCCCAGCTATTTTTTCCTTATTCATCATGTGGCCAGTGTGGTATTGAGGGTGATTATTCATTGGAAGAATCTGGAAAATCAGGTCTAAGAACCTCATCTAGCTGTCCTCAGTCAAATAGCCATGCTTTATATTCTAGGTCTGCTGGTACCTGGTGCCTGTCCTGAAGCAGATACTGTCTGTAGTGTGCTATTTTAGCTGTGGCATCATTAATTAGGAAGCAGGTCTTATATCTATTGATATCAAAATGGTACTCTGTTGGCCCAAATGTGCCAGTACCTATAATTCTTATGTAAGACTGATTGACAGGTCTCAGACTCTCATGCGCTTAAAGAACCTGTTTTCTGTATTTGAGCATAGTGTTTTCAGTGATAAGAGATGTATCAAATGAGTTATGAATTACTTAAATGGGAAACAGTCTAACTTTTGATAAACGATGGTGAGGAAACTCACATTTCCAATTTTCTGCATTAAATATAATCTCAAGTTGTGGATTAAGCATAGGTACCTTGATAACTTTGTGGCATCCCTGCATCTAAGTGAGTAAGAAAACTTATTTGGCATTAAGGCTGCTTGCTTAATTTAGAGTCAGGTGTAGAGTGAAGGATGCTGGAATATCTGCCCCTTTTGTGGTAAGTGTGTTTGGGAAGCTGTCTCTTCAGCAGATAGATTTTAATAGTTCTTTGTAGAAAAAAAATACGCTGGAACTTTCCCTGTTTTAAAATTGAAGTTAAAGTGATATTAACTTCTCCAACATGACTGTGCTGTGAGATGGGTAGTAGCCGTATCACAAGGCGGAGGAGCAGTCTTCAGAGGGTGTTTTTATAAACATTTGTGTATCCTACAGAAGCTTTAGAACAGGGGAGTGGACAGGAATGGGTAAGCATGAAATGTTGGTTGACAGGTTTAGTTATCAAGATGAGAGTGGTGTGTTTTCAAAGACTATCTTTGCAAAATCATTGACTTTGAAGGTTGATGTATTTAGGGACTTAAGTGAAACCTGTTACATTTGGGCCAACAATCATTGAGTGGGCGGACATCTTTTAAATACTTCTGTAAGGTAAGGGGACCATGTCAGATGGCATCAAGTTTCTGGTACAAGTTGCTCTGTTTCCCTATAATGAGGCATGCCATGTTACAGTCACCAGCATTGTTTGGAGATGTGCTACTCCTGGTCCCCAGCATTGGCCATTCTCATGCAAAACCTCATGGATTTAGGTTTTGAGGAAATAGGAACTGTAATGATTAAGTTTGTATTTTTCTGGTTACTTACGAGGCTTTTTACTTGAGAGTAGTTAGCTCATGTATTTTGTTAGTATGTATGTAAGGTTCTAAATTGCTTGGTACTTAGAAAGTTTATTGTTTATAGGCAAAATTAATACGAGTGAGAAAAGTAACTCTTGAGGAGGGTGGGTCATGTAATGACTCAGAATCAGAATCATGACTAGAAGTCAAATTAAATGGTTTTCATCCTTAAAATGGGGGGTGTGACCACTTGTATATTGTATTGATATTTTAAATATTAGCTTTATTGGTGTCATTGACTTATATGCTTTGATTCTTTGTTTTAGAAAAGCTATGTTTGCGCCATTTAAAAAATATGTTATTGTGTAAAAATGTTACCTGTATTATGAAATGGCTTGAGAGATTGTTTAGTGGTTAAGAGCACTTGCTGCCCTTGCAGAGGAAATGATTTCTGTTCACAGCACTCACATTGGGAAGTTCACAACTGCCTGTAACTCCAGCTCCAGGGAATATGACACCCTCTTCTGGCCTCCACAGGTATCTGTACATGCTGGCACTCAGTCATACACAAATTAAAATCGTAAATCTTTTAAAGAATGACAGATATCTTCTAGTATGTGGTTCATGTTTAAATTTCTCAGTTATAGCTATTTCAGTTAATAACTTTTAATGGAGTAAATATTTATCAGTCTTCACATTAATAGTTTGGTGTGCATGTGAGTATGTGTGTGTGTTACAGGGGAAGGAAAAAAACCATTTGCCATTGTTAAAATATCCAAAGTTATAAAATTATTCTGTATTTTCCCCTAAAAGTTTTCAGTTTTTGCTTTTTTATAGTAAGTCTTCATTTTTTCCTCAAGAGAAATGTTCCCAGGCATGAGGAGAATTATATTTCTCTTAGCGTTAGGACAGAGTTCCTGTCTTGCCAGGAAAATATTACAGTAATTTTCCCTTACCCTTGGGGTTTGTTCCAAGACCTATGCTGGATGCTTGCAACTTTGGGAAATACTGAGCCCCATGCAGTCTGCAGTTAGTATGTTTTCTTCTAGAGGTGTTTGCCTGTGCTGATGTTTAATTTGCAGATTAGACATGGAGATAAAACACTTAATAAAATAGAATGTTTATCCAAGTGTAGTGAAATAGCATTGCCTGTATTACTACTCTTGCTTTTGAGACATTGTGAAGTGAGAAGAGGTCATCTGAGTGGAGACCTGTGATGATAACCACGTTCCATTTGATTGACAACCAAGATAGCTACCAGGTTACTAGTGGGTTGGTAGTGTGTAGAGTTGAAACCTGTTGGACAAAAGGCCAACACATTTTCTGGGAGGAACAGAGTTGGGCAGAGCAAGTAAGCATTGTTTATCACCCTACTCAGAACACTGGCAGTTTAATACTTCTAATTATTTCTGGAATTCTTCTCACATGTTTTTAGACCACAACTGCCTATACGTAAGTACAACATTGGAAAGTGAAACTCTGGCTAAGAGAGGACCACACAGCCAAGTGTGCAGACTTCCATTTTATTGCCTGTCCTTATCTGTACTGTGTTATTGGAGACCCACTGCCTTAGAATGCATGTAGAACTAGAGGTAGCTATGAAATGACTTTAAGTGAAACTCTAGCAAATCAGGGTCTCCAGCAGAATGGTCGGCAGGATTGTGGAGGTGGCGAGTGTGGACTTGAGGCTAGACAGTAATGGGATTGCACTAGAAATAGATCAGTGATGGTCAGACTCTTGTCTTTCACCCCATGCCCATGTTCAAAGGCTATTAAATAAACTCTTCCTCCCAACGCATGTGTATGTGTGTGTGTAATGTGTGTGATCATATTCTTTTTTTTAATCTTCAAAATTGTGTCATAGTTGTACCTCAGGTTTATAGTACAGTTTGGGGATTATTTGAGCTTGTTCATGTAAAGCATGTGGTGCAAGACCGGATAAATGATTAATGACAGAAGATGGATCAAGTGAGGGTTGACTTAACTGCAGGCAGTTTTATACTTATTGAAGAATATATGTTCTTTTTAATTTATTTGTATACTTGGCTTTACTAATGTTTATTGTATATAAGGTTGAGAAGAAGGGAAGGAAGAAGAAAAAGAAAGGAAACAGTTTTCTGTAGTATACATACTCTGACAGCAGCTGTACCAGCTGCTCCATTAGGTCCTTTGTTTATTTGGGAGGGCCCTCCCTTTACCATATGGTACAGATAGAACTTCGTAATTAGATACGTGAACTCTGTCCAGGGAAGATCTGACATGACTGAGGGATGTAATGTAGAGTGACTGCAGCTTGGTGTCTAGGCATAACTCTTCCTATTGGAAATGTTTTTGTGAGATCATAATCTACTTGGGAAATGACCTACTGGAAGACTGTGTTTACTGATGATTATAGTAGTACTTTTTGTGGGGAAGGTTTGGCTGAATTTGTAAATTGTGAGGTGGTATTTCTTTATCAAATATTGGAAAAGTAAGTTAGACAATGATTTGGTTTCAATTATGTAAACTATATTGTTTGTCTTTTTTAGGTAGGTGATTTCCTTTTCTAACTCTTAAATAGAAGGGCTTTAACCTCTTGAATGTTTGGTGTTCAACATTGTTGTTGCTGCAAAGTTGAAAATGAAATGAGGAACAGGAGACCATCCTTACTGCTAGTGGATTTTTAGTGATAGTATCATTGACTTGTGTAATGGAAAAACAGGAATGTCTGTGGGCATTCAGGCATTGGCTTTTTGTGTGTGTTTGGGGTGAGGTAGGCTCTCACGTACCTCATACCAGTTTTGAATTTTCATGTGGCAAACATGTCTTTGAGCTTGTTTATTCTTCTTGAGTCTTTATGTAGCATATCCCTAAAACATGTCCGTGCAAGGGTAGCCTTCTAAAGACCTCATTTTAAAGAGTGGGGTTATGTTCTTTATACTTTCATATTTGTATAGTATGAAGGGTGGCAACTCGTTTCTGTTGCCTTACTCTTAGGAAAAAACCCACGACTCTGCTGAATGGTTATCAAGGAAAAAAGAGGAAAACTTTTTGCATGGGGTTATAGTGTTACACACCCTGTAAATTAACTACCAGAGTAACACAGCGAACTCCACAACACTATGCCCACCTTTCTCCATATCATGAGGACAATTAAAACTAGTTTCTATTTATTCCTATGCAAACTTATTACTTAAATAACCCAGATTATCTTGATTGAGTGGTATGTGCAGATGATGCCCACTGAAGGTTACTGTTGGAGTTGAAGGAGCGGCACCATGCTCTCTGCACTGAATTCTGGCTCCATAGGCTAGCAGCATTGCTGTCAAAGGGTCTGCTAAAGGGGTAAGCCTTTTAATGTGACAGAGAGTGCTCTTTTCTTCTGGGATCTAGAGGGCCTACAAGGCAAAGCTCATTCTTTTTTATATAATTGCTGAAGAAGAAGAAAAAAATTACTCTTTGCCTAATTGCAAAGAATAGCCTTTTCTAGACGCTGGTAAGTTATCTCTTCGGAAGGCTCTGTTTTTTTCTGTGCTTCCGTGTTTACTTTCATCTCTGGCATTATCCCTGTCATCACCCCCTTTGTTCTCTGTCTGTTCTCCCAATGATCCTTTTATCGTGTTCTCTCCTTCACTAGTTTTTCAAATTGACACCACTCTTGTTCAAGCCTTTATTGAGTCTCATGTGGGTTATTGCAGTAAAGCCCAACTGATCTCCCTGTCTCATGTCTCTGCAAATTCAGCCTTCAAACAGCTGGAAATCTTCCAAGAAATCTTCCCAAAGTGCCCCTGGGCTTTTATTCTCCTTTTCACCAAAAGCAAACAGGTGGCCTCCAGAGTCCAGTGCAATACAGCCACCCTTCTGGGTAGAGTAGGACTTACAGTTGGTTGTCACAGTGTCTGTATTGTAGTGCATGCTGTTGCTGCCTCTGGATAGAAAGTTTGTCCCTGTGACATTGCCCTTAATTTTTATAGGCAGAAGAATATGTATTTGATATTCATTTAATAATTACTTCTTGTTCCTTGTTGCAATATTGTCCAAATTTGACAGTAATATGATGACAGGTAAGTATAGTGTAGGCCCCTCTAAGTCAGTTAGTCGAAGTTGATCTGGAATGTAATGTGTTAAATTATTACAGAGAGGCACAAAGTGCTAGGACTGCATACAGACACCTCAAAGGCAGACCTGGTTTATCTATTTTTTTCCTTAAATTTGGCTTACGTCATGTAGGGTAATTTAGTAATAGCTGCTGTTTTGTTAAACCAAGTCATTACAAGTTTGCCTCCTTCATAACTTGTTTGCAACAACTTGGTGACAGCCTTTGTGGTGGTTTGAATACATTTGGCCCAGGGAGTGGCACTATTAGGAGGTATGGCCTTGTTGGAGTAGGTGTGGCCTTGTTCGAGAAAGTGTGTCACTGTGGGGGTGGGCCTTAAGAGCCTCTCCTAGCTGGTTGGGGACAGTCTGCTCCTGGCTTCCTTTGGATGAAGATGTCGAGCTCTCAGTTCCTCCAGTGCCATGCCTGCCTAGATGCTGCTGTGTTTCCTAGCTTGATGATTACAGACTGAAACTGTGAACCTGTAAGCCAACCCCATCAACTGTTATCCTTTATGAGAGTTGCCTTGGTCATGGTGTCTGCTCATAGCAGTAAAACCCTAACTAAGAGAGCCTTCTTTTTTTGTTATTCTTTCTTTTATGTTTTTGATGGCTTTGTGTATGAGCAAGGAAAATATTTGCTCAATTAAAATAACAATTTCTATAATACTTTACACATTATACATCACCATTGAAAACTGAGTAGTATTTCATTTCAAGTAATTTATGTTTGGAGTAAATGATTATCTGTACACAGTGGCATTCTAGTTATAAGGATCACTGGCTTGTGCTCAGCAATTCTTTATTGACAGCATGCATGCCAGGAAGAAAAGCTTTATTCGTTCCTTTCTGTACCAGGGCCCTTCAGTGCTCCTTCTTATATCAAATGTAGTGTTGCAGGCAACCATTCAGGGCACCATGGCGAGTCTAGAATCAGGTTGTTCTAAGATCTTCATCTGAGTTGTTAGGAAATTTAATATTGTCTCAGCAGTAGGATGTGGATGTGAACACTGTAGGCTCTGGGGAAGATAAGCTCCAGGTCTGGATTTGCTGTTCATTCACCTGCAGCAGAGAGCATCTGCAGGGCGGATCTCATGTTTTCACAGTTTAATAATGGCAAGGCCATTTGCTTTTATCATTGTAGACTGTGTTCTTTCCTTGAAGCAATCTGTGCCCAAATGGTGAATATCTGTCTAGCATATGGTTACTTACTCTCTGGTGTTGTGTGCAAGCCAGCCTTCTGCTGCTGTTGATGCTGCAGCAGGATGAGCAGAAGATGAAATTTCACAAGAGGAAGGCAGGTCTAGGAATCAGCAGTACGTGATTTTCACAGAGGCCAACCCCTTTTAGATCTGGTCTTTTCTTTTAAAGGTTGTTAGGATTTAGACAAAGAACATCATCTAATAAGTCTTCTGCAGGCGGAAAGGCCATTCTGTGCCCCATCTCTGCAGAGGTTGCAGTGTCCTGGCAGTGCACAGCTACAAGGTCGGAGCCTTTTTTCCGTCACAAAGCTCTTGGTCTTGGATACTGGATAGAGGCAGCAGCCTAAGGTTTTAGAGAGCCTCTAGCTTTCTAAGGTTATAGTGCTCACATCTAGTCATGGTCCTCGTAGGGGCTGGGGAGGTGGTTAAAAAGTCTTGAGTAGAGGAAATTCTTAAGAAAAACAGTACTTAAGATATTTTGGTGCTCAGCAAAAGCCTTTTAAGTATTCTCATGCATGATGATAATTTAAGGTCAGCAATTAGCTAAGATAGCAATGAGGGCTGGGAATGTAGTCAGTGGTAGAGCC
The DNA here is from genome assembly GCA_021653895.1 of Mastomys natalensis. Taxonomy (NCBI): domain Eukaryota; kingdom Metazoa; phylum Chordata; class Mammalia; order Rodentia; family Muridae; genus Mastomys; species Mastomys natalensis. Next base: position 552,346 of record JAJTUV010000422.1, on the reverse strand, counting down.
CTAGTTATAATACAAAAACTGAAAATAAATAAATAAATAAAGCAAGCAAGCAAGCAGTGATCCAATGACATAAAAGGGCAGAGTTACATTCTTTTCAGAGAAGAAGACTTCTGTTCAAAGCTTCTTTCCATTCATTTCATTTTTACGTGACTTTTGGTTTTTCATGTTGTATGTAGGATATTTGTTCAAGCTCAGGTTGTGGACAGTTATTTTCTAATCAGGTGATTTGGTTTTTAAGTCATTGAAATGGGCTAGTCACATACAAGTGGCTAATTAATGATAATGCATAAAGGGTTCAAAGACGGCACAAAATGTGTTGCACAAGGGTGAGGACAGAGTTTTGATCCCAGTACCTGTGGAAATGCTGGGCATAGCAGTGTGAGCCTGTAACCTCAGCTCGGGCAAGAACGTGGTGCAGACAGACCCCTCTGGGTTGCTGGCCAGGTTCCGTGAGAGACCCTATCTCAAGTAAGGTGGGAACTGATGGAGGCAGACATCCATCCAGTGTTGGTGTGTGCCTCACAGGCCAAGACAAGCACACCTGTCCATCTGCACACATGCACATACCACACACAGCAACATGCAAAGGAGGAAAAGCACATTTCCTTATTAAACAGCATTTTTACTGTGGAAAGGAGAATTATTTAGGGCTGCTGGGAGGTTTGTATGTAAACAGTGAACTCTATGCATTTTTAACCCGTCTGTATTATTGACATTTATTTTTTCCGGTTGAGGATGGTAATGGTGAACTAGAAAGCCTAGGAGCCACTGGGGGAACATGGCCTACAGTTCAGTATGGTGTGTTGTTCCTGAGATATTGGTGGCGGCAAGCTGACTTCACCTTCAGTGAGAGGCATGCTATCATTCACACTGTTATGGTGGAGGCATTCATGTTCTTGGTTTGTCCTACTCTATAATTTCTCAGGCACTTTTCAGTTCTGATTAGCTTTGCTTAAATAAGTAAGAGTGAACTTTTGAAAGTATAAATTAATAGTAGACTATGAGTACTTAGTTATGGAGTGAAGGGAATGTTTCTGCTACTTTATGAAAATCTAAAATGTAGCATACCATCAGCCCTACCATATTTTGTCACCTCTTCTGTTAGTTCAAAATGGAAAATACATTCTAATAAAGTGGTTGACTTTTAGGTCATTGGGATAGTTTTGCTGCTTTCTGAGCTTTCTGGTTATTTCTCAGTGTGGAAGGAATCATTACTGACAAAACTCCTCTCCCCTATCTGTAGGACAGCAGCTTGGGTTACAGCTATTATGTCTTCAGTTTCTCAATTCAGGGCTAACGAGGAAGCCCTCCCAGCACACTTCCTGTGCATGTCCCTGCTTAACTGTGAAGTCCAATTAGTAGTATGGGGATATGATGACCACCATGACTGTCAGTTTTGTCATCTATTCAAGCCCCACTTGAAGCTTTGACAGTTTGGGTTTTGCAAGAGCCACAAGCATATCAGAGGTTAGCCTTTTCCTTTAAAGTTTTTTTGAGGTTTGACTAGTCTCTAAAACTTTTTAAAAAGAGGTTTAGGAAAGAACATTGTAACCAAATTGCTTGTTTTTCTATCTTCTTAAGTCGTTTGTATTACAAAGGCTTTTGTTTGTTTTGTTTTGTTTTAGTTGTTTTCAGACCGACTGATTCTCCTACCTGATGCTCATTGAGCTTTTTAACGCTATAGTCCAGCTCTGCCAGTACTGTGCAAAACCCAAAGGACACTCTGTCTTCTCACAGATACCTATACAGCCCTCTGTGTTTATACTACTTTATCATAGTAGCGAGCACACAGAACTAACCTAGATGCTGCCTCTCAACAGATGAGCAGGTAATGGAAATGTGATAATGATGATGAGATGTGTGTCTAGTGGAATTTTATTCAGCCAAAAAGAAAGGAAGGTTTTTGTTTGGGAAAATGGCTATAGCTGGAAAATAGCAAATAAAGTTACCCAAGCTCAGAAAAATAAATACTGCATTTTAAATATTTGAATCCTAGCTTCTAAGTTTCATCTGTATATCATCTTGTAGGAGTTAGTTGGTTTTATATTATAAAACTAGAAAGGGTTTTCTCAAGAGTGAAGAAAAAGTTTGAGGATGGGGAATGGAAAAATTAACTGAATACATGTAACATGGAAGTGGAAAGAAGAGAGAGGATTCCGGGTAGAAACATACAAGTAGGGAGATGCTGGTGTGTGTAGGAGGAGGTTCAACCAAAAGGAAGCATGTATGAAAATGGAAAGGGCAATGTATTACTTTGTTTTCTTTGTATTAAAAAGGATCGTGCTTTGACTCAGGGCAGAGATTTCCTAGGTGGGAGAAGGAGACTGTGTTTGGTGCATTCAGGCCACAGACGCTGAGTTAAAAAGGACAGTTCAAAATCAAGACTGCTAAAACTGCTCTGAAGTGATAGAGGATGCTAGGATTTAGTGTCTTGGTCTATGTGAAGGAACTTTGGACAGGGCTGTCTAAATGGATAGAAGTCATTTAGGGACTGAGTGAGCATCTAGAAGGGTCTGATTCTCAAGTGGCATGTTGACGGAGAGCTGTAGAGCAGGGTGTGAGCACTGGACTCTGCGGAAGCCGGAGCACAAATGAAGTGAGTACTGATAATTGAGAGCAGGTGAGATGCCGTAGCCCAGAATGGGGCCTGCGAAGCTTACTAAAATGGCAGTAAGGAAATGAGGAGGATAGGTAAGGAGAAGCAAGTGCAGGAGAGTGTCTGGTGCTGGAGAGTCGTGTGGGCTGTGGGCATCCAGCCTGTGATGCAGAAGCAGTGCTGGAGACTTTTCCATGAGCAGCTTCGCTGACCACACTGAAGCAGACTCTGTATGTGGCAGTGAGCCTAAGGAATGGAAGGGAGCCTCACTCGCTGTATTCCTTGGAAGAATGATGACTTGTTGAAAATCTTTAAAATTCCCCATAAATGTAACATTTATAGGATTTATCATTCAATATCAGTTAATAATTCAAAAGCAGATTAGGAACATAGAATATTTTCAACTTCTCTCGTCTTTGTTATGCATGCTAACTTGGCACTACAGCCCTTCCCCTGGTTTTCGTAATGAAGAAGCACGTGTAGTAAATGTCATTAAGTAATTCTCTCCCAAACAGTATTTAGTGGGTTCATGTTTTCATAACCTTTTTGTGGAGGTGGACGTGCTGTGCTGGTAAACATGTCTGTTCTGTCAGTAGGACCACAAATAACAAAAGGCTCCATTGGCTTTTTATTCTTTTGTTCAGCGGTGTTTCTAAGTATAAAACATGACTGTCATTACTAGGAAGAGAAGCAGTGGTCAGCAGGGGCATTTGTTACAAAGTAACCAGCCAGCTACGTGGTCAGGAAGAGTATTTGTTATAGAGTCAACTAGCTAGCTGCAGGTCCTATTTCATCCTCTGAAGTTCTTGGGGGAGAGCAGCTGGCATTGGAGGCAGGGATGGCAGCTGCCCAGGTACACATGAGTGACTCTGGGACAAGAGGCTGGGTGGCAGTGAATGTGTGGGTTTCCTCAAGAACCATCTGGAGCTTCTACATCTTCTGTTCATACTGAACCTGTATTTGGATCTTTTCTGGAAATAGTCACAAAATGTCTCTCACTTCAAGACTGTCCCCTGTTAATTGTGTTACCCATCTTGGAACAAAGAAGGTGTTGCTGCTTAAGATGAAGTCTGATGGTGCTGAGGTTTACAATTTATCATTAAAGTTGGGCTCTTATGGGCCCAGTTAAAGTAAATCAGTGAGAAAAATAAACGTTTTAGTTTCTGTTGTGTGTAGTTTGAGAGCACCTATAGTCAGACATGCCCTCCTGGGCTAGTGAAGTCTGCATAGAGACCCTGTCTTCCTGCAGGATGTATTATCAATACAAACAAGCAGTAATGTGAGCTTTCCTCAATTAGGAAAGTAGGGACATTTGCTTTTCACACATGGAATGCAAGTGTGAGCACCTCACTAGCTGTGACTAAGGGGAAGTGAGCTTCCCTGGAAACCATGAGGATATTGGGTACTCGCTAGTGTGCCTCTGAGAGCAGGAGAATGAAGGCCTGTCTTTTCCTATTCATTCCACTCAGTGGCTGTGGGGATGCAGCATTTGTGAAGGGATCAATTATCCATTTGTTAGTCAAAGGAGCCTTACAAATTATACATTAGCAGATTGATTTCTTAGGTTCACTGTTGGGGGACGGATAGCTTAAGGTGGGATGATGAGGAGTGTCTGGGGACACGGTTGCCACTAAGAACACCATTAAAAGCAGCTTTTGAAATGACCAAGGATTTATCCCTAATTGAAGAATGGGCATAATCCATACTAAGTGTATTCATTTCAAGTATTTTATGTTAGGTAATTGATTGTCCCATGAGGTGTACTTGTTAGTAATTTTGCCTTTTCTTTAAGAACTTGGCACCACATGTAGTGGACTTAGATTTAGAAGGTTTGTTCTGGTCCTTGCCCCCTCCTGTTTACTTGGACTTCTTTTTTTTATTCCATTAAGGAAACATTTTTGTACGTTCTATAGTGTCAGCTTGACATTATTGATTTTTGAACAAACTCACTTATATTGTCCAGAATTCCAAATGTATCTCCATTAGGAATAAAATTGTAGCTAATGGAAATTTCGCACAGCTGAGTCCATTTTCCTCTGGCTTGTTTTCCTTTGGTCTCTTTTCTTTTTCTGTGTCTGTTCCAGCATCCTGTCTTTGGAAACATGTACCCAAAATATGTCTTTAGATATGACTTTTTCCTTTTCTCTGCTTTTAACTAAAAGCGATAAAATGATCCCACTCTGAAGAAATACAGAGTCTTGTGCCTCTGGGGCTTTGCCTGAGTCTGGGCATCACCAGCCTTTAGTTTTACTGTTTGCAGTTGCGGAAATGCCACAAGAATGCCAGCCCTTTGCTGCTGTGTGAGAGGTATGATGATGGATGCTATGCTGGATACAGCCGTTTACAAACATTTGCAGCTCACTTCTTGTTTGTTGTTTCTTACATGTTACAGGATTGTTCTACAATTGGTGATGGGCTGGTGATCACCAACATTAACTGTGTGCAGTAGTTCCCTCCCTGGTGATACTGGTGAAAACTAATGATGATTTACTTTCTGAAAAAGTCATATCTAAAGACATATTTTGGGTACATGTTTCCAAAGACAGGATGCTGGAACAGACACAGAAAAAGAAAAGAGACCAAAGGAAAACAAACCAGAGGAAAATGGACTCAGCTTTGCGAAATTTCCATGTTTTGATCAGTTTTCTATATAGCCAGGTTTTAAACCTATAGCTCATTGATAAACTAGCTTGCTGGAGAATCATGTCTGCTTTCTCAAGCACTGGGAATTACAGGTGGGCTGCTGTGGCTTCACAGCATTTATGTGGATTCTGGAATCTAAACTTTGGTCATCATGCAATCAATTTATCCTCCGTGGCATCTCTCCAGGCACTTACCCGTGATGATGTCTTTAAGAAAGAAAAAAAATATATTCAGTGCTACTATTTGGGAATTTCTGTCTTTAATTCTATAAATAATAAACATATATTTGAAAATATGGTAAGATTTGTAAATACTAATAAATACTTACCTAGAGAGAGCCAGACTTTGAGATTTATGAGCACGTTCCTCCAGACTTACATGTCTGCTCATCACTAATTAGGTGAGTAAATAAGGGCATACACAAGTGTGAATGTTTATTGCAGGGTACAGTGGTTAGTGTTAGTTACCAACTTGACAAAATTGAGAATCATCTGGAAGGTAGCTTTGGGGCATGCCTGTGGGACTTCTTGATTGTGTTGATTACGCCGAGAAGACCTGCCCACTGTGGATACTATCATGCCCTGCTGGGATCTTGAACGATGAGAGGGCAGAGGACTTCTGACTGTGGACACAGTGTGACCAGCTGCTTGAGTCCTGCTGCTTTGACTTCCCCACCGTGAGTTGCTAAAATAAACCCTTTATTCTTTAAGAAGTTACTTTTGTCAATGTATTTTATCCCAGCAATAGGAAAACAAACAAACAAACAAACAACAACAACATACACTAAGACACACAGAGGAGGCCCATGTCAAAAAGCCAAAGGTCAAAAGCCACAGCCTGGGGCAACTGTAGATGCAGAACTTCCTTGCCCTGAGTTGTATGTGATACACTCCTGCTGTAGATGTGAGCTGACCAGGAAGTAGAGTGGAGTCCCAGCTGTGAAGGTTGTATGCTCTCAACCTCCAGATTGGATCTTGTTGGGTGTGCCTCTATTATCAAGTGAGGCTGCTCCTCTGCTCTATAACCCTTAGCAGCTGTGACACACATTGCTTCCCAGAAGCCAGGACAGATGTCAGCCATATCTTGGAGGAAGCCAAATATTTTAATGCATGATACTTGACAGTATTTATTTTATTTTTATCATCTATAATTACTTAGATTGCTCGCTTCTAGAAATTTAAAAAACTTCCATTTCTCAGCCTCATGCAAGAGAAAACTTGCCAGAGAAAGCAACATTTCTTGGTTTAACTGGGAATATATATTTTAAATAATTCTAATTCATATTTTAAAACATCTTTTAGAAAGGGTTTCAAATTTGGATTGTAATTTTTATGTTTCTTCAACCAACTAGGTACTTTAAAACTCATTGCTGTTTCCATATGTAAACACTCTCATTGTTTTAGTTCTTGAGTGTCAATTTGTTTTTTAGTAAATTTGATAGTTCATAACCTCATGACCTTTCATTTGCAGTATTTCCTTTGTGAGTTGACTGTTTGCTTTTGATTTTGGTGAATCAAAATTTCATATTTCTTCAAAAACCATTCTAAAGAAAACTGCAGATGCAACAAGCTACAACCTTTTTTCTGTTTGTATGATGAGGCTAAATATCAATCTATAGTAGTCTTTTGAATTGTTTTGAATGTTTTGATACGGTAGTGAGGAGATAATTCTAGATTCTCGCTTGTGAAGTTTAAGATGGTAGTTTTTACTGGTAGATTTACTAGCTTTTCTCTCCCAATTTTGTTTTAAGGAACCCAAGAACTATCAAATATCTGAATTCTTACTCTAGTTCGCAGATTAAATAAATACCTTACTTTCTAAATGAGCCAGTACTTTTCCATTTGATCGTTTCATAGAAATACAGTTCAGGTATCAAATAAAGGCACTCACTGTGAAGTTAATGGAGACAGCATGTAACTCTGGGAATAAAAGAGTAAAGAATGTGAGTAATGTCATACCAGATAAAAATGAAGTTCTAAGACCTAGGGAGAAGTGCTGTTGTACCTAACTCAGGAGGTAGAGGCAGGAGGACTATAAGGCTAAGGTCTGGGTGGACGATGTAACAAGGCTCTGTCTTGAAGAAGCAAGGGCTAGAGCTGCAGTTCTGGTGGCAGCTTGCCCAGTGTATGCAAGGCCCTGTCTATGTTCAGTGTCAGCAGCCCCCTCCTTCCAGAGTCTCTCGGTATTAAGTACTTTGCATCAAGATTATGTAGATAGAAATGCACCATAAAAGCCAGGCTCAAACTAAGCATGAGGACAGCAGAAGCACAACAGTGTAGCTTAAGGCAGAGAAACAGACTAATAGAAGCATGGTGTTTTGATTGCATTTAAAAGTTAATGGAAGCTTTAACTGCTAAACCCCCTGAAACACCAAATTATAGGGAATATAAAATAAGTATAAATTTATTTTAACTTCAAGTAGAAATGTACAAAACTATGCTTGTATTGTGAAATTTTGAAAACATTTTAAATCACTAATGGTTAGATAAACAGTAATATCTATGGATAGTAGTTAAATAATATAAATGTCATGTTAAAATATGTATATACACTGAGGCTTTCCTAAACTCCTTTTTTCAAAACTATGACAAGTATCTGCCAGAAGCAGCTTACTAGAGGTCTGTTTATATTGGCTCACAATGCAGAAAGTACAGTCCTTCATTCAGGGAAGCATGGGAAAGGGAGATGTTGAGGCAGCTTGTTGTGTGGAGCCAGTCAGAAGCAGAGCGAGAGCTTATAAACCTGAGTCTACCTCCAGGGCACTTTACCTGTAGGTCTTATGTCCAAAAGGTTCCACAGCCTCCTCAAAACAGTGCCACCAGCTGGGGAACCAATGCTGAAACACATGAGCCTGCAGCGGACATTTCATAGTCAAATTATAGGCCTGAAATAGAGAATATGGACTATTTATGACTATGGTATTGAAGGTTACAAAGAAAGTCATGTAACTACACAGAGCACATTGTGTAAACAAGTGGGATCACACCAGGGTTCATGATTAGGTGAGTCTTCTCTTATTCTTTGCTTTCCATGGGTTCAGGTGCTCATGGCAAACAGGCTATCTAAGGCAGTGGTTCACAACCTTCCTAATGCCACCCTCCCTTTAATATGACCCTCATGTTGTGGTGACCCCTAACCATAGTATTATTTCTACTGCTACATCCTAACTATAATTTTGCTACTGTTACAGATCATAAAGTAAATGTCCGTGTTTTCCAATGGTCTTAGACGACTCCTCACAAAAGGGGTTGTGACCCATAGGTTGAGAATTGTTGGTCTAAACATTAAATTGGGAATTCTAGAAGAACATCAGAAAATGTAAATTGTACACTATTCTGAGCATGATGACATCTTGTTGTGTCACCTAGAGCATGAGTTAACCATTACCATACGTTGTATTTTATACTACCCACCCCTTAGTTCCTCTGTAGCCATTTTGGCTGTCAAATAAACTATCTCTTCCCTGTTATTCTAGACAGAGGTCAGTACTGTTAGCATTTTTAGGCATCCTCTGGGTACTTGGAATGTATTCTATGTAGATAAGGGGACCTCTGCAACATACTGCCATCCTCAGATTTGAAGCAAAATAAAATGTGACTTTATTTAAAAAAGAAAATAATTATTAAATAGTTAGATATTGTGTTTTAGATTATAGAAAATGCTAATTAGAAAATACTTCATTGTATAATTAATGAATTAATAATTATTGAGTAATGTAGCAATGTCAGGAAATTAAAGTAAGACAATCAAGATTTTTTTTCTAAGGCATAGAGTGAAAATTAGTAAGAAATTAGTAAAATTGAAAACATTTAAAATCCACAGGAAATTTTTGGGAGCATTGTGACTATTCCTGGTGTATCAATAACAAAGAAACTATTCCAGTGCAGCCCAACTTGGTGAGCCAGTGAATTCCACTTACCAGGCCATGTGACCACTTACCAGGTCATGAGTTATTCAAAGGCAGCACTGTCATGGAGAAGGCTGCCTCTTCCTGGGTGAGGATGCACAAATGCTGCATCCCTAGACCCCCTTGTCCAGCTGACAGGCCATCGGCCCATGAAGCAGGGACCTTGGGAATCTGGTAATACCTTCAGCTTCGCCACCCTTGAATGTCTCATTGGCATCTTCATGTTAAGAGCCTTCACTGAGAGAAGTGTTTCAGTGCAGAAGAGAAGGCACGCAGCATGGTATTGCTGCTGCAGAAGAGCCGCTACAGTTGAGGTATCTGATGTGGCTAACCAAAGGAAATGGCAGCCACATATTCATAATGGAGCATACTACTATGTGCATGTTTTCATTTTTGCAAGTAAATATTTGTGTGCTGAAAATGTAATTGAGTGCTAGTGTACATTTATCATGTTCAAAGCAGTGGTTTTGTTTTTGAAAATATAGATGATCCAAGTACAAATAGAACATTTGAGTAGTCTCACAATCATGGTGGCAGACATAAACACAAAAGAAAATGCAAAGGCCAAACCTTGAAATAACCTACTAAAGATGATCATCCCAGTCATTTTAAAACAGTTTTAAAATTATAAATGAAAAAAGCTAATGCTTATCTTTTGAAATGTAACTTTTTACAATATGGAGAATAATGTATGGTAGGTATATATATGGCAATGGCATGATGAAAACCGTTACTTTTATTCTATTCTATAAATTATCCATAAAAAGAAAAGTATGTTAAATGGTGTAATAAAACAGTCACAAAATAAAGATGGTACTAGTCCATGGGGGTAGCATATGGGCAGACCTCAGAACTGCCTCTTTTTCATTACCCTTCCCTTTACAGGGGTGATCTTCTTACTTAAGAAAGTATTGCCTATTTTTATATATTTTATAAATGAGGATAGATTGTAAATGTGAGGAGTAAAGAAACAATGCTTACTCTCTATCAAGACTTTTCTTAAGAATAAAGCATAGGACTCTAAAAAGAAAAACCTGAAGCTTTTTAAAGACATCTAAACAGAATTTAATGGAGGAAGGCTTCCCATGGAGAGATGCTTCATATGGAGGCATGTATCATATAGACACACACACTTCCTATGGGGAGATGACTTCTCATACAGTGACATGCTTCATGTGGAGAGATCCTTCATATGGAAAACTGCACTATACCTCTGTGCATGGAAGGATAGACTTGCTAGTCATATGCAATACTCTTTAGGAGACTGAGGAGTTTTCCTCTGTGCTAAAGGGTTTTTTTGTTTGTTTGTTTGTTTGTTTTTTAAGAACGAATGTTGACATTTCTTTAAGTGCTTCTCGGCCATTCGAGATTCCTGTGTTGTTAATCTCTGTTTAGTTCTATACCCATTTTTTGATTGGGTTGTTTATTTCTTTGGAGGTTAGCTTCTTGAGTTCTTTATATATTTTGGATATTAGTCCTCTATTGGGTGTGGGGTTAGTGAAGATTTTATCTCAGTCTGTAGATTGCTGATTTGTCCTATTGACAGTGTCCTTTGCCTTACAGAAGCTTTTCAGTTTCATGAGGTCCAGTTTGTCAATTCTTGATCTTAGAGTCTGAGCAACTGGAGTTCTGTTTTGGAAATTCTACCCCACTCCCTTATCTTCTATTAGATTTAGTTTTGAGGTCCTTGATCCACTTGGACTTGAGCTTTGTGCAAGGTGACAAATATGGGTCTATTTTCATTTTTCTACATACAGACAGCCAATTAGACCGGTACCATTTATTGAAGATGCTTCCTTTTTTTCATTGTATATTTTTGTCAAAGATCAAGTGTCCATAAGTGTGTGGTTTTATTTCTGGGTTTTCAATTCTTTTCCATTGATCAGTCTGATCAATCTGTCTGTCTCTGTACCAATACCATGCAGTTTTTATCACTATTGCTCTGTAGTAGAAGCTTGAGGTCAGGGATGGTGATTCCCCCAGAAGTTCTTTTGTTGTTAATGTCCTTAGTGATGAGGGAAATGAAAATCAAAATGACCCAGATTCCACGTTACACAAATTAGGATGTCTAAGATCACAACCTCAGGTGACAGCACATGTTGGTGAGGATGTGGAGATAGAGGAACACTGTGGGAAGGGAACATGATCAGGTATTGGGGGTGGGGATGGAGACAGGAGAGAAGCCCCGAGGGCCAGCAGAATGAATGGAAATATGCATCCTCGGTGGCGGGGGGTTGGGTGGGGAGGGTGGGTGGGGGTGTGGGGGACCCTCTAGAATGTACCAGAGACCTGGGAGGTGAGAGACTATCAGAACTCAAAGGGAAGGACCTTAGGTGGACCTCCCTCCAGCAGTGGGGAGATGGAGCTTGTAGAATCTACCTCCAGTAAGAAAGACAGGGCCTCAAGTAGAGGGATGGGTTTGCAATCCCACAGTTAAAAACTCTAACCCAGAATTGTTCCTGTCTAAAAGAACTGCAGGGACGAAAATGGAGAAGGGACTGAGGGAAAGAAGGTCCAGTGACTGTCCCAACTTGGGATCCATCTCAAGTGCAGGCTCCAAGGTCTGATACTATTACTGATACTATGGTGCGCTTACAGGAGCCTAGCATGGCTGTCCACTGAGCGGCCCAACAAACAGCTAACTGAGACAGAAGCAGGTACTTATACCCAACCAATGGACTGAAGTCAGAGACCCCTGTGGTTGAGTTAGGGAAAGGCTGGAAGAAGCTAAGAAGTAGGGTAACCCCATAGGAAGACCAGCAATTTCAACTAACTTGGACCCCTGAGATCTCTCAGATACTGGGCCACCAATTAGGCAGCATACAGTAGCTGGTGTGAGGCCCCTCACCAGAGGACTGCCTGGTCTGACCTCAGTGAGAGAAGATGTGCCTAACCCTCAAGAGACTTGAGGCCCCAGGGAATGGCCTGGTGGGGTGGCGGTAAACGTTGGAGGTGGGGGCATGCTCTTGGAGACAGGGGAAGGAGGAATGGGATGAAGAACTGTCAGAGGTTAGACTAGGATGGGGACAGCAACTGGATTGTAAAAAATGATTAGAGATAAATATTGGAAAAAAATGAATGTTGAGTTTTGTTAGACATTCTCTACACCTGTTGAGATGGTTCCATAAATTTTCTCTTTTACTAATACAAAACTAGTGCTGTATCATGTCTGTGCTAAACCATACTTGCAGTTTAAGAATACAGTTTGCTTTAATTTTATAATTGGTTTTGTTAATTATTTTTTCTTGGTTGTCCATTTAGGTCCTTGATTTTACTTTTTCCATGATGTTCTTGCTAAAGTTTGTTATTTTGGGCTATCTGGGAATAGTAAAGTAAGTTGAGGAGCATTTCCTTATTCTGTTCTTTGAAAGAACAATTAATAGTTTTTTATTCTTTGCAGAATCTGAAATTAATATTTGAGTTAGTGAGCTTGCAGCTGATGACTGAGTTAAACAAACAGTGTTAAGGGCCAAGGAGAGGCAGAAATGGTAGGACAGGTACTTCAGAAAAGCTAAGGGCAATTGAAAGGTTCTATTTGGAGTGCCTTCCTAAGATGCCAGAACACATTTCATGTGGATTCCTGACTAAATCCATGTAGAAATGATAGGAACATGGCTGAATCAGAAAGTTATCTTTGCATATAAATAATTATTGTTTGGTTGTGTTGGTAAACACATTTCCTTTTAGGAGTAGAGGACAAATTATTTAATAATGAGGCTAACTCTGTTGGTACTCTTTTGCAGAAAAATAAAATGATTTCTGGAGAGATTTAAGGTAATAATATAACCAACAATAACCAACTTGAAGAAAGATAAGTGACTTGGTATATGTTGTGTGTGTTAGTTATCTGGATGAATATAAATCAAGAAACATCTTTTTTTTTTAAAAAAAAGATTTGTTTTTATTTTATGTATATATGCTTTTCCCCGAATGTATGTTTGTTTACTTTGTATGTGCCAGCTGCTAGATACACTGGAAGTAGGGTCACAGACAGTTATAAATCACTGTGTGAGTATGGGGACTGAATCCATATCCTTTGAAAGAGTATATATGTATGTGTATGTGTGTGTGTGTGTGTGTGTGTGTGTGTGTGTGTGTGTATGCTCTCTCTATCTGTATACACATACAGCAATGGAGGAGTGCTCACCTTGCTTCACATCCTCACCAGCCTGTGCCATCTCTTGAGTTCTGATCTTAGCTATTCTAATCGGTGTAAGATGGAACCTCAGAGATGTTTTGGTTTGCATTTCTGTGATGACTAAGGACTTTGAACATTTCTTTAAGTGCTTCTCGGCTCTTGGGGAGTCTGTTTAGCTCTGTAGCCCACTTTTAAATTGGATTATTTGAGTTGTTAGTGTCTAACTTCTTTTTAAATTTTGCATATTAGCCCTCTGTCAGATATAGGGTTGGTGAAGATCTTTCCCATCTGTAGACTGCTGATTTGTCCTATTGACAGTGTCTTTTTGCTTTACAGAAGATTTGCAGTTTCATGAGGTCCCATTTATCAAGCCTGAGCCATTAGAGTTCTATTCAGCAAATTGTTTCCTGTACCAAGCATTCAAGGGTATTTCCCTCTTTCTCTTCTTTGAGAATTGTTTTTTTTTTTTCTGGTATAAAATGAAGTTTATTTGGGACATGGGAAGAGAGTCTGGGGAAGAGAGTAGAGATAGAGAAATAAAGGGTACAGAGGACAGAAAGAGAGAGGAAAGAGAAAAAAGGGAAGATGCAGGCTGGGAACATGTGGGGAGAAAGGAAGAAATGGCTCTTCTGTGAGATTTCATGTATCCGGTTTATATTGAGGTTCTTGATCCACTTGGATTTGAGTTTCGGGCAGAGTGATAAATAGGGATCTATTCTCATTCTTCTGCGTGTGGATATCCAGTTAGTTCAGCACCATATGTTGAAGATGCTTTCATTTTTCCATTGTATAATTTTGGCTACTTTATAAAAAAAAATCATGTGTCTATATGTGTGTGGGTTTATTTTTGGGTTTTGATTCAATTCCATTGATGAACGTGTCTGTCTCTGTACCAATACCATGCAGTTTGTATCGCTGTTGCTCTGTAGTACAGCTGGAGATCAGGGATGGTGATTCTTTTGTTGTTCAGAATTGTTTTGGCTATCCTGAATTTTTTGTTTTTCCATATGAAGTTGAGAATTGTTCTTTCAAGGTCTATAAAAAAATTGTGTTGGAATTTTGATGGGGATTGCATTGAATCTGTAGATTGCTTTTGGTAAGATGGCCATTTTCACTGTTAATCCTACCTATCCATGAGCATGAGAGACCTTTCCATTTTCTGATATTTTCTTCAATTTATTTCTTCTGGGAATTGAAGTTTTTGTTATACAGATCTTTTGCTTCCTTGGTTAGAGTTACACTAAGATATTTTATATTATTTGTGGCTATTGTAAAGGGTGTTGTTTCCCTAATTTCTTTCTCGACCTGTTTCTCATTTGTATAAAGGAGGGCTACTGATTACTTTGAGTTAATTTTGTATCCGCCACTTTGCTGAAGGTGTTTATCAGCTATAGAAGTTCTCTGGTAGAATTTTTGGCATTACTTATATATACTATCATATCATCCACAAATAGCGATACTTTGACTTCTTCTTTCCAATTTTATCCCCTTGAACTCCTATAGTTGTTTTATTCCTTTGGCTAAGAACTTCAAGTACTATAGAATGGACAGCCTTGTTTGTCCCTGATTTTAGTGGAAGTACTTTAAGTTTCTCTCCATTTAGTTTGATGTTGGTTATTGGCTTGCTGTATATTGTTTTGATTATGTTTAGGTATATGCCCTATAATCCTGATTTCACTAACACATTTAACATGAAGGGGTGTTGGATTTTTTCTTTTTAATTAAATTTTATCTTTACAATTTCATACATAATAATATTTCTGTATTGTTTTTGTACATACTAGTGCTTAGCTATTTATTCTTATCAACCTCTTCCATCCTACCAGTTTATTTCATGAGTCATGGCTTTTATTTGTGTTTTGATGGACACATTAGCTTAAAATGTTGGATTTTTAGCAAAGGCTTTTTCACATCAATGAGATCATCATGTGATTTTTTTTTCTTTCTAGTTTGTTTATATAGTAGATTATATTGATGGGTTTTCATATATTGAACCATCCCCGCATCCCTGGGATGAAGCCTACTTGATCTTGGTGGATGGTATCTTTGATGTGTTTGATTTGGTATTTTATTGAGTATTTTTGCGTCAATGTTCATAAGAGAAATCAGTCTGAAATTCTCTTTCTTTGTTTAGTCTTTGTGTGGTTTAGGTATCAGGGTGACTATGGCTTCATAGAATGAGTTTGACAGTGTTCATTCTATTTCCGTTTTGTGGAATAGTTTGAGGGTATTGGTATTAGCTCTTCTTTGAAAGTCTGGTAGACTAATGCACTAAAACTATCTGCTCCTGGACTTTTATCTTACCTTACCTTATCTTAGCTTACCTATCTATCTAATCTGTCTATCTACTCTATCTATCTATCTATCTATCTATCTACCTACCTACCTACCTACCTACCTACCTATCTATCTATCTATCTATCTATCTATCTATCTATCTATCTATCTATCTATCTATCTATCTATTATTATATTGGGACACTATTAATGACTGCTAGCTCTATTTCTTTAGGTGTTTAAATAGTTTACCTGATCTTGATTTAACTTTGGCCAAGTGGTATAAATGGTATCTGTCTAGAAAATTGTCCATTTTAATCCAGTTTTGTGAAGTACAGGCTTTTGAAGTAAACCTAATGATTCCTTGAATTTTCTCAGTGTCAGTTATTGGGGTACTGTCTCTCTGTCTCTTGGTTAGTTTGGCTAAGAGTTTGTCTATCCTGTTGATTTTCTCAAAGAACCAGCTCTTAGTTTCCTTGATTCTTTGTATTGTTTTCTTTGTTTCTAATTGAGTCATTTCAGCCTCGATTATTTCCTGTCTTCTACTTCTCTTTGTTAAAATGCTACTTTTTATTCTAGAGATATCAGGTCTACTTTTAAATTACTGATGAGAACTTTCTATTTTCTTATGGAGGTACTTAGTATTATGAACTTTCCTCTTAGCACTGCTTTCCTTATGTCCCATAAATTTGGATATATTGTGCCTTCATTTTTATTGAATTTTAGAAAGTCCTTTAATTTTTTTCTTTATTTCTTCCATGACCCAGAGATCATTGAGTAGAATGTTGATAAATTTCCATGAGTGTGTAGGCTTTTCGTATTTCTGTTGTTGTTGAATTCCAGCTTTAATCCTATGGCAGTCTGATAGATATAATGATACAGTTTTCTTATGTCCGTTGATGCTTGCTTTGTGACCTAGTATATGGTCAGTTTTGGAGGAGGATCCATGAGGTGCTGAGAGAAGAGTTTTAAGATGTCTGTTGCTAATAGATTGAGAGCATTGTCATACATTGTAGATTTTTTTTCCGCGTAGTATTTTTATTGGATTGATGCAGTTTCTGCAAGGTATGTCATAGTAAATTTGGCTGATCTACTCTTGAGATACTGTGGGATGCCCTAGCTATTTGTTAGGGCTTGGATCACACATAGAAACTGAGGCTGCATTTTTCCTTATGTGAGATGGAGACGCCTCTTCTTAGCTTACCACTGTCTTCAAAGATTGGGTATCAGATCAGATAAAGCATATGCCCCATTTGGGGGATAATAAGTGTGATTCAGAGACGCTATGGACAGGTCATGGCTCTTTTAGAAACAAGAATCCAGGGATAAACCATATAAAACTTGGCATGGTGTGGGATGAAAATCTAGTTTTAATAAATAACTTGTGTAAAGGCGTCATAATGGAGTCTTGGTACTCGTTGGTTATATCCAGCACTTGGATTTAGTTTTGTAGGTGTAGAATATATGGTCCTCTGGAGTTTTCTGAAATGGAAAGATAATGTGGTCTCTGTGTCTTTTAGTACAGTCATGTATGGTTTTCAAAGCCTTGATATGTGTTACTATGAGGGAACAAATTTTATTTTACTTAATTTTCAGTGATATAATCTTGATGTTTTCATTGTAACCCTAGCCTTTTTAATGACTGAGTCATTACTCTGGCCTACTAATATAATTTTTATAGTTACTTGTGGGCAGTACTTCATTCATCAGAGGAAAAAAAGAGTTGTAGGCCACACCCACCCATGGAGATATATTTTAAGCCAACCATCACAGATGGTAGTTAATGTACAGTGAGGGGTCTGTATAGTTTATACTTGCCAAGGGTAAAAAGTCGATATAAAATGTTGTGTGATGATAGATCAGAACAGAAGATGACCAACTTGAAGCGTTGCTTATCCCCAGAAGTATGTGGTGCTGACATTCATTCAGAATTTGGCTCAGCCTAGTAGCCATGTTCTGCTCTGTGCTTTCCCAGGGCAGACTTCCTCTGTCTTTTCATTTTCCTTGCTAACTCTACAATACTTATCATCGTCAGTCCTTCTTCACACTCACATGATACTATACATCTGCTGTGGTTCTCTAACATGGGCTTCAGCTTATCCTCTTGTGAAGTGGGTCGCCTGTCCCCAGTGACCTTTTCCTTGACTAATATGCCAGGAACTGTTAGAGCTAGCTGATTTGGACTACCTATCAGAATGTTACGTGGTGATGTAGGGATCCAGATGTGAAAGGTTTCCTAGCCAGAATACTTATGAATTTGTCCCAGAAATCAGTCAGTATGTAGCCTTTGTACAGTGTGCGGGTCTTGTTGTGCCTGACCTTTCCTTAATGACTGTGAGACACTTTCCTGTTGAAGATTCAGCATTTGGTTTTGTGAATTTCCTTTTATCGTCAAGGAGGCAAATAGGGTAATTTTAAACTGTACTTATATGCTTTTGTTGTTAACTGCTATGGACTCACTTTCCTTTTTATGGCTTGCTGCTGTGGAGCTTTGTAGAAGGTACATGGAAGCTGTAGTTTTTTAAGAATTGAGGAAAAGCTATTGTGATGCTGACAGTGGTCACTGAGTTTTGACTTTATTAGAAATCCCATGTGTGAATATTTTAGTAAATGAACAACTGGCTATATAGAAATTTGAAATTCACTTTTTACATTTAATTTTTAGAAAATACATTAATAGTTGTTATTAAATTTGAAATTATTTAAAATTAGGGATTACAAAATTAGTTAATATGATATAGACTATAGTTTTCTTAAATGAAATATTAATCATAAACTATAAATGAAATGTTGATCTGGTTATTCATTAGGGAACAAACAGATTGGTGAAACAAACTAAAACAAGCCAAAAAATGCCTTTACATGCTAACTTCCAGTTTTACTTCTTTGTTGTTGTTGCTGTTGTTGTTCTTTTAATAGATGTTGGCTGAGAAAGAAAATTTTAAGGGTATAAAGTAAGTAAAGCAGATGGCAATAAATATAAGATTCTGAGAAGTAACACTGTCCCTATGCTGCAAATCTATGAAAGAAAGCCTGTGAGCATCGTGGCTTTCTGAGTTCGTGCTCAATGCAGAAACATAGCTCTGTTGGGTTTATGTTCTTGAAATGTAAACATTTTTATTTCTGAAAAAGTATACCTTAATTCATGAAGCTGATAATTCATGTCATGTCAGTTTTACAAAGAGCAAAGATACCTGATCATTAATATGGTTTCCTAACGTGGTACATACCATTTTTTGTTTGTTTTTAATAGAGTCCTGTGAAGATAAACCAGATCAGCTTGGATGAAAGCGGAGAACACATGGGAGTGTGTTCGGAGGATGGCAAGGTATGTGGGAAGTGGGCATGTGGCAAGTTGCTTGGGCATTGGGTGCTAGCTTTTGCCCACACAAGTGACTGGATGTTCTCAGCTTACTTTACACCTGTGTGCAGAGAGCCTTGATTATTCTTTTTCAGTATTGGACTTGCTTTTGATTGCTCATAATTAAAATAAAATATATTTTGCCCAAATGTGCCTTAGGAAAAGTAATTACAAGAATGTCAATAATCTAACTAGTATTAAGCTGATTAACAGCTGTGGCAGGGTGACGTGTCTCCCTTAATCATTACTGCTGTGCCACTTTGAGTTCAGTGACTAGTCTGCAGTTCCGTCAAGACAGTAGTTTAATGCTTTTCTGCCATAAATCCACAAAATTGGATTTTGTGGGCATGATTTCTGTGGGCTGGTGGTTTTCATTTTAACACACAAGTTATGAATGTTACTCTTGAATTATAGAATCTTTTGATAAGCAATCATAGTTTATCAGAAGAATAAAGTGTCTTACAATGGCCACATTAAATAAATGTAAAATCGATATATGTACAGTTTTCTAAAAACCTGGCACCTACTTCCTGAACCGAAGACATACATCATTTGTGCAGTGTACAGCTAACAACTATCCGTGCTTCTTGCTGATGGTATGCTGTGACATTTAGTGGCTGTGATGATTGATTTTCCACTTGCAAGAATATCTTCTTTGTTTTTAAGTCCATGGAAGTCTTTTCTAATGTGGGTGTGCAGTGATAAAATTCTAATGCAGAGTATTCAAGCTACTTCTCTAAAATAACTGTTTAAGAGAGAATGCATTAAAAATCATTATATAAGTTTATGCATTTCTTAGTGAATAGAAATTTCTTAATTTTATACAGTTTAAGTTCTGTGAATTCAATGGGACATTAAAGTGAGTAAACGAAAAACCATATACTCAGTGCAAAAGAGGTTATACCCATTTCTATCTATCAGCAGTTAGGTAGACGCTAATGTCCATTCATCTGTTAACAAGAGCAGCGTAAAAGCTTCAGCTCACCCCAAAAGTCTTTGAAGCACAATTATGATGCTACTACTTTACCTCGTGAAATTCTGAGATGAACACGTGTGTGTATGTGTGTGTGTGTGTGTGTGTGTGTGTGTGTATGTATGTGTAGGGGATTATGGTTTATGTGGAAGTTGAAAATACTGTTCAAACATCTTTGTGCATATATTTGTAAAGAAAGTTAATCTTAGTTTTTTTGTACTCAAAGGCCAATCATTATTTTTGCAGTTATAGCAGATAGCAGTTTCCTTAGACTAACTGAGCAAGTAAGAGTATTCTGTTTTTTAATTGGAAACATTGGTTAGGGATTCCAGCACTTGGACTGTTCAGGAATTATTAGTGATGTGTCAGAGTCGAATCTTTTAGTTATTCCATCGGCTCCACAGTGTGATGGCCTGAGAGTGCCCAGTGCCCTTTTAGCAAACACTATGCTTTCCTGGCTTAGAAAAATGTATATCTGTCTTGTTTTTGTAGTTCTATGATGTACTTTAAAGTGTTTTTTCATATCTTTCATTAGCATTAATAGAACTGTATAGAAATCTCCTAGTACCTGTATTTATGTAAGTCAGCCCTGACCAGAAGTCAGTGTTGTGAAAACTGAAAGGCTGTATAAAATGTTGTATAAAGTGATTAGTTATCAAAGTCAGCTCTGTCTTTGAGTGGCTATTATGGTTTTTGCTTTCATTGGCTTATTAAGACTCATATTCAGACAGTTATATTTATTTCACTGCTAATCTTTGATACTTGCATTGGTTTTTAAAGTCATCATTCTGACAGTTGAACTTTACTCGTGTTCTATCTCATGACTTTCCAGTGCTCAGCTTGTGAGGTGGGAGGTGTACCAAGTGGGTTTGTCGGTAGCTTCATTTTGGTGGCATGAGTTTGTAGACAACGTTTAGGATACGGTTTATTTTCTCATCTGTGAAGGATGCCGTCATACAGAGTATACAGAACAAATTCTGAGTTGATAGATTTTTCTCTCAGATTTTAGAGATAATGCCCTCTTTATTCTGACACATTGTAGCATACCTGCTGTCAGTCCACTTTTGCTTTTTAACAAACCAAAATAACCCTTGTCCTTCATAATTTTGAGTCTAGTAATAAAAAACCAAAAATAATAAAGATGACCTTTGTAATTTGTTGCTGTGTTACATCTCATTCTTCTCTGTTGCCATTAATTTCATCTGGAGCATGCTAACTCCTTTTGATCCATATACCAAAGTATTGTTTTCATTTTAGAAAAGTTTATTTCAGTTATAATTTTGATTATTACTTCAGTTCTATTTGTTTTTCTTTCTTCAAAGAAATTCAATAACATGAAGCTGGAGGCAGTGTTGGCTTAGAGGCAGAGTGTAGCTGTTTTCCAGCTGCTTGGGCCGCACCCCACTTGCTGCCTTAATGATGGTGTATTTCCTGGTCTCCCTGGTCTCTCTTCTTTGCCTCAGATGGCTGGCTTGTGTGCACAAAGGGAAGCCTGCACAGGAAACGTGTGAATCCTGACTCTGATGTATATTAATTATCTTTATTTCCAGACTTTCCTTTCTATTGCATTGCAGTGTGAACTTTTCCCCACTTCCATTATTCTACCTAAACTTTTATTTAGGTGGTAGGATAAATGGATGTTCACTGTCTTAAAAATGCATAGCTTCTAAGAAACAATCGGATGTATTGACTCACTCCTGGCACACTTGTTTTGCCATCACGTTGGTCTTGTGCTTATGGTTCTCTGAGGAGGGCAAGCAACTTCTTTACTTATTTAATTGGCTTTTCTTCCAACATTATTTTCACCCCTTTGGATGTGGATGTATTTGCCATTTTGCATTTTTAGTTTTTCTTTGGGTATCAAGCAGTATGGTCTAGGGATTCAGTTTTGAATTACACTGCTGTGTTTTTATGTGTTGTTAACTAAGCTTGTTTTCTTTCCTTTCTGTGCCTCAGGTTGTCTCCTCCTTCGTAAATTACGATAATCATACTGAGTCCTGACTATTGTGAGGACTCAGTGAATTAGCTTCAGCCACTTGGGATAGTACCCAAAGAGAAGGCCCATGTGGTAGCTCTTAACTGCCCTTTTAATGCCGGTTACCATCACTCTCGACATCACCCCGCTGTAGCTTCAGAGATGTCTTTCCTGTTGTTGAAGTTTCCAAATAGCCTTTGGGTTTTCCTTTGGCTTCTGTGCTATTAGGACATGTTTAAATGCATTGTTTTTTTCTCCCTTTGAGTCTTTGGAATGGTGTTCTACAAATTTTAAGTATATTTCTGTTTTTTTTTTTTTTTGTTGTTATTTTTTTTTTAAATTTATCCTAGCTAGAACCATGTTAGCAAACAGATTCAGTGCCTGGCAGACACTTGAAGAGCCTGACTTGATATTTTTTTGAAGTTGTAGTAGTTACTTTCTGTTCCTGTGGTAAATTGTGACCAAAACTAACTTAGAGTGGAAAGCACTTATTTGGCTGTGTCTGAGTCCATCATTGAGGGAACTCAGATTAGGAAACTTGAGGTAAGAACTGAAGCAGAGACCATGGAGAACACTGCTTACTGCCTTGCTTCCCAGCTTGATCCTCATGGCTTTCTCAGCTTACTTTCTTGTATAACCCAGGTCCACCTGTCCAGGGCTAGCACTGTCTACAGTGGGCTATACCCTCTCATATCAATAATCAGTCCCCTAAATTCCCCACAGACATGTCCATAGGCCAACTGATGAAGACAGCTCCTTGTCTGAGGTTTTCTCTCTCTAGGTGACTCCTGTTTATGTCAAGTTGACTATATCTAGCCAGCATGGAGTATTATAGAATCACTTTCTTATATCCAAAAGAAAGGCCCTCAGATGAACTAGATCTTTGATTTGAGGAATTTGGTGAAGTGCTTTGCTAGAAAGAAGTGCAGCTTCTCTTCTGACCACTTTTAGTCTCAAATGTTCTGCATTGATGAACAGCACGGACAGCAGTAAGCTCTCCTTTTCCTGCCCAAGATAGATGAAGTGCCAGCTCACAGGAGTGCCCTTGGCCTGCCTCCTGACCTGTTGTTGTCTGGAAGCTGGCAGGGTGCTGCAGTGCTTTGGCTACCTTAGTCATAGTTCCTGGGTACTTGGCGGGCTACTGCCTGGTAGTACAGTTGGCAAACTGGTAGAATTCCATGGTAAAGTTAGTCACATGCCCTCTCATCTCATTCATAAGGGCGTTAAGGCATGTTCATGTCTCTGAAATTCATGTGGCTCTCTGGGTGTTTAGTTCATGGAAACTCTTTTAAGACTTTTCAGGAGAATGGCTGTAAGCCACTTGTTGGAAATTCTTATTCATCCATTCATATTCATTTTTCTTTCTGTGTCTCTATCTTTGTTTCTCTGCCTCTCCCTCCCTCCCTCCCCTCCCCTCCCTTCTTCCCTTCCTCCTCCCCCCACTCCTACACACACACACTAGAAGTTTTTGTGGCAGGTTGTTAGAACTGCTATGGCGAATACCATTTTCAAAGAAAACTTTCTGTGGTGACCTTTATGATCTTTATCTCAACCTTGATCTTTCTTGAAGTCAATACTCTAGGCTATCATTGACTGGATTCCCTTTATAGATTAGTATTATTTTCAGTGACCAGTAACCAAATAAATAAAGAATACGGAGAAAAGAAGTGGAACTGCTATGTAGTGTAACTTGTGAGTGTGTAGCTTAGGACATGACATCACTGGAGTGAAGCACAGCGTCCGTCCATAGTTTTACAGAAGACTGTAGGACTGTCACTGATATTGTTGAGATGTCACTTATGAAGGTATGGGAGTTTCCTTGTGTTTCTGTATGCTCAGTTAAGCTTACTGTTAATAATAGTGCATCTGGAGTGGTGGTGTTATCTTGTTTTTAAGAAAGGGTCTCATTTGTAGCTCAGGCTGGCCTGGAACGTGAGATTCTCCTGCCTCAGATGTGTGGCCAGCTTTACGTGAGGACTCAGCTTGTTCTTCTCCCTGTTTTTCGTTTTTTTTTTTTTTTTTTTTTTTCCAGTGTTTTTTAACTGTAAAAAGGCACTCTGAGGCTTGTCAGGGACAGCCCTGAGGGCCAGTGCCTACTTTTTTGGAGCTTGTTTGCTTTGTC
The DNA here is from genome assembly GCA_021653895.1 of Mastomys natalensis. NCBI lineage: Eukaryota > Metazoa > Chordata > Mammalia > Rodentia > Muridae > Mastomys > Mastomys natalensis. The sequence goes on along the minus strand of JAJTUV010000422.1, from coordinate 528,354 downwards.
CTCTTGTGTTTGTCACATCTGGGCTTCAGTCAGTAAGTAGGTTCCTGTAAGGATAAAGTGCTGGTCTTCAGGAGATCATGCTCACCCAGCTTCTAAGTGGTACTTATCTATTCAGATGAATACCCTGTTTCCTTTATTTCCACTCCCATGAAAGCTCTCTTAGTTCAGACGCAGACTCCTCATTCTTCACAGTTTGAGAGCCAACTTTCCAGTGTTGTTATCCTATTCTGTTCTTCTTTACATTCATGTGAAAACGTACTTTCCTTATTTGCAGATTTTACATTGTCTGCCGTGATGTTATCCTATAGGAGTTTTGGTACACTTGGATTCTGGTCACATCTCTTGATTTTAATCATCATATGAAGGTCTTTAGCTTAACAGCAGAATTGTCTCTTGAACAAGCACATTGGTGTGGACTCTAACATCCCTAGCAGCAGTATAGAGCAAGATCTTCAACCTACATTGGTTATTATCAGTTATGACCATTACAGACATCACTTCAACCAACCAGAAAGATATGTAGTTTGTCTAAGGTGAGCCTACAGTTAGTCCTCAGGGATCTAACAACTCATCAACAGAGGTGAGGCCTGTTACAGGGATAGAGTTGTTAATGGGTTGTAGTAGTATCTGACCACAGACTGTGTTGTAAAGATGTTGTGCTGGGGAGGAAATAGATGGAGTTGGGAGCTTTCTGAGTGCTAGTTGAGCAGGCATTAACACTGAGCACATCACTGAGGGCCGTGCTGATTTCCTCCATTACCGTTCAGTGATACAGGGCCTACCTTACTGTGTGGAAAACTTGCTCATCTCCATCAAGCTTCCTGTGGTACAGTAAAGGCCTGAGTGCAGTGTTTGCTGAATGCAGTGCTTGACTGTTCTGCTTCAGAAATATCAGTTTCAGGAATTTATGGAAAGGAAGTGCCTTCTTCTTTTTTTATTGGATATTTTATTTATTTACATTTCAGATGTTATCCCCTTTCTCATACCCCCACCCAGAAACTCCCTATCCCATCCCCCTCCTCCTCTTTGCTTTTATACCATTGTAATTACATGCAAGTATTAAGGTCAGTTCTAGGTTGAGGGTCTAGCAATACAATAGATGCAAATAGTCAAGGAACAAGCAAGGCAATAAACAAAGTTCTGTGAAAATGAAAGAAGATTTTTAATTAGCTCAGAATGACAAGAGTAATAGGGCTCTCTAATTCAGAGACGCAAATAGTTAAAATTGCAGGACCATGAGACTGCTAGCCTTGGGCCTCAGTGATTAGCTACAAAAATACAAGGCCAAAAAACAATAGACTACTGAGAATTCCGGGAGTCCAGCCCATGATGTTTCAAAGCCAAGAAGACCAAGAACAAAGGGTTGTTCCCGTTAGGTTAGTCCGTCCCACTATACCCTGGACCTGCTTATGCAAGTTTGAAATAGCCAATCATATACAACCGTGCCAATCCCCACCCCCAATCACTTTGTATAAAAACCCTATGCTTTTGGGGGTTGGGGTCGACTCCTCTATCTCCTGCGTGAGATATGTGTCGATCCAGAGCTCTGTTATAAACTACCTGCCTCATGTGATTACATCAAGATGGTCTCTTGTGTGTTCTTGGGTGTGTTCCCCCGGGACTTGAGTGAGGGACTCCTTTGGGGGACCTTTCAAAAACTCCCGTGATCACTGTTTCTAAGGGCTTATCAGGATGACCAAAGTATCTGAGCCTACTTCCCTGTCCTAGCCCAAAGTCATTTTTATGTCTGAAACCTAATTCCTTGTTCTAGCCTAAGATTTAGTTTCCTGCCTGAAATTACTTTTTGTTCTAGCCTAAGATTTAGATTTCTACCTGAAATTACTTTTTTGTTCTAACCTAATGTCACATTCCTGCCTGAAGCCCACTTCCTTGTCCTTGGCCAATGTCAGATTCCTGACAAGTACCCCCAAAAGCTCTCTGCATCCCCCCCCCATTTTTCCATAAACAAGACTGAGCCTGTCTTAGTAATTCTGACAAGAATGCCTTCCTTACCTGTTGTGGAATATGCATTCTTAAAAGCAATGCACTTATGTGTTAGGTTGGTAAGGCTCTGTGCAGAATCTTACCTGTCCTTGGCTTGCCAGCCTGTTAATTTAATAACTCTGTCTGGGGGGTCCATTTTCAGTGTAAAGTCATGTACTTTGGCTGCCAACATGTTGATGTTGTTAAAGAAAAGCTTTAACATGATGGGCAGGAATAAAAGTATTCCTAGGACAAAAAGGGCTAGCATGATCAAGCTATATATGCCGTTCTTGAAGCTTGACCTGAGAGACTCTGCCAGAGCCTGACATATACAGAAGCGGATGCTTGCAGCTAACCATTGAACTGATCACGGGGTCCCCAATGGAGGAGTTAGAGAGAAGACTGAAGGAGATGAAGGAACTTGCTGCCCCATGGGGAGAGTGACAATACCAACCAACCAGAGCTCCCAGGCTCTAAATCACCAGCCTGGGAACACACATGGAGGGACCCGTGGCTCCAGCTGTATATGTAGTTGAGGATGGCCTTGTCGGGTGGCCATCAGTGGGAGAGGTGGGCCTTGGTCCTATGAAGGCTGGATGCCCCAGTGTTGGGAAATTCAAGGGCAGGGAGGCGGAAATGGGTGGATGGGTGGGGGCACACCCTCATAGAAGTAGGAGGAGGGGGATGGGATAAGGAGTTTCTGGGGGGGGACTGTAAATAAATAAAATATCCAATAAAAAAAACCAGATAATGGAACTGACTATTGCAGTTGAGCATTTGAGACTTTCTGTCAACAATTTACTATTTCCCATGTTACTAGGAAGTGCTTTCGTACCCTCCCATCAGTGAGAGCCATGGTGGCAGTGGTGCATGTTTGCCATGCCTGGCGGCCATTTTGAGAGAATTCCATGTGTCTCATTATGTCATGCTGATCTTGTGCTCAATAGCAGAAAGAACAACAAAGATTTGCTTATTTGAGTCAAGATCTGTATATGTAGCCTCAGACTGTCATCAAATTAACAATTCTATTTCATCTTCCTGCTTGTTGGAATACAGGCATAAGCATGTTCATCACACCTGCTGAAAGATTTTATTTTCTAATGCCTGAATTTGTCTATTGGGAGAATTCTCTGCTTGAAGCTTAGGTGAATGAATCATTCATTCACAACTTATGAATATTAAAGCAAGAAAAACATTGAGTTTGCATAGTCTTTATGAGTACAAAAAATGAATTTGTTATTTAGAATATCAAAGTTTCATTAGACTCCATTGATTTAACAAAATACTATTAGACTTGGCAATCTTTAACAAAGAAACATTATTTCTGATAACTCTGAGCATATGAGGATCCAGGGTTCAGTGTTTGGTGAGGAATGTCCTTACTGCTCCCAGAGTCCTCATTGGTTTGAAGGATGCATTAGTGTCCGAAAGCAGGCAGACAAATGTGCCTACTTAGCTTCTTTCATTCCTTTACAATGGTACTGCTGTACCATTCCTGCAGGAACATCCTGCAGAAGGCCTTCCCCCATAATACCATTACTTTGGACATTGGATTTCAACAGAAAAATCTGAGGGATACAGACATTCAGACCAAGGGTATGTGCAAATGGCCTCATGGTGAATTTCTACATAGTGCAAATGGCCGCATGGTGAATTTCTATATAAGTAAAGAAGTTCCGTTAGAGACGAGAAAGAGAACAAACCCATCCCAAGTGCTGGGACAATCAATAGAATCCTAACACCATCATTCGTTCTGTTTCTGTTAAAACTCCTACACTTCTGGTAAGATTAGAACCAATCTGTTGTGGTTCTAATTCATCTGTGGAGAGATGGCTTAGTGGTTAAGAGTTGTTGCTCTTCCAGAGAATTGGGTTCAGTGCCAACCAGAACTGATAACTCTAGCTCCAGCAGATTTGATATCCTCTCTTCTGGCTTCTTCTGGCATCAGGCAATCATGTGATGCATGTACATGCATTCAGCCAAAACACTCATAAACATTTAAAAAAAAATCTTAAATAAATGAAACAAATCTATTAAATATTTGTCTGTTAAATAGGAACATAATTATAACCTGTGAGTTAACATTCCCACCCCTTGTTATATGGGCCTCACACATGTGTGTAAGTTAACCAGGAAATTAGGAAAGGATGTCTGCACCAGCACTGTTCATCAAAGTTCTCATCTGCTGCCAAAGCAGCTGGTCGTCAATGGAAGGAGAACGTTAAATGTGGCACAGTTGCCAACTTCACAAGCAGCTACAGAGAGGCGATCGCTGCAGCATACAGAAAGCTCACGGACACTTCAGAAAAGGGCAGCAGTGGACTGGAATGTGCTTCCATTTGTGCGAGGCTTGCAGGGCAGTGTGGCTTGTGCACAGTGATACGCGGTGGTGGGATTCAGGGAATCGCTCACCGAGAAGTACAGTAGAGCAGCTCCTTGGACTTTGTTTCTTTTTGTTTTTCTTCTTTCTTTCCTTCCTCCTTTGTTCCCTCTCTCCCCTTCCAGCCTCTGTTTTTCTCTTTCTTCTCCCTCCCTTCGCGTCTCTTTCTTTTCTTACTTTCTCTCTTTTTCTTGGCTTTTTCCTAGGCTGGACACACTCGTGGTCTTGCAGCCTCAGCCTCTGAGTATGAGAATTACACTGACAGTTGCATAAATTCTCATTCTTTATCTGGGTGAGAGTTGAAGGGTCAGGTTTATGTCACAAATTGTGTCAAGCTAAGAATATGTGATTTGTATCCTTTTATGTTCTACACATAAAAAAAGACCTAATTATTCTTTGTTGTGTTTCTGTTGTGACTGATGGAAAAGCTGGGGAAATATAACTGAATAAAACAGTTTAAGATAGCTTGAAAGTAAACACTGATGAGGGGCAACTATAAACTTTCATTTACACACAGAATAGATTCTGTATAAGATTAGAACGGATTTCACTTAGGTTTTTCTCTTGCCACATCAACGTGTGTATGTACAAGCATGTATGTATACATACATGCATGTATGTGAATGCATGTGTATATATGTGTGTGTTCATGTTTGTATGTGTGTGTACATGTATGTGTGTGTGTGTGCATGTGTGTGTGTCTATAAACCATGTATGTCTGACTCAAGGTAATTTCTTTTTTTTTTTGGTTTTTTGAGACAGGGTTTCTCTGTGTAAGCCTGGCTGTCCTGGAACTCACTCTGTAGACCAGGCTGGCCTCAAACTCAGAAATCCACCTGTCTCTGCCTCCCAAGTGCTGGGATTAAAGGCGTGCATCACCACCACCTGGCTACAGTAGTTCCTTCTGCCTATGGGAGGAAAACAGTTCTATTAGCTTTTGAGAAGTTCATAAAAGAATGTTAGCAACTTGTCTATATCTGCTTCACTTCTGAAAGTTTATTATCTGTTTAATAAACCTGCGGTGAGTAAAGGGAATTCTATCCATGTGATGCTCGTAAAGCCTTTTTTATTTTTGTTTTAAATATTAAAATATAATTTTACACTGTTTTCTACTTTCCTCCCTCTTATCTTCTCCATATACCCTGCCTATGCCTTATTCTTTAAGATGCTTGTAAAAGCTTCATTGACACAGAGGGCTCTACTCTGATAGGATAGTTTGCACTGGGTACTTCATAGGGGTCCCAGGGACTTAGACTCGTTGGAATGTGTCACATTTCTTTTGCTTTCTTTCCTTTTCTTTGCTGACTCGGCCCTCTCTCTGTCACGGTCATGATAAACTGATGTGCTCTGTTTACTTCTCAGCTGCAGGTCTTTGGACTGTATTCTGGAGAAGAATTTCACGAGACTTTCGATTGTCCCATTAAAGTAAGTATTTAAGCAAGTTTTCCCTGATGAAAGAGTTTTATCCCCTAGATGAGGATGATTGTAGAAACAGAGACACTGCTCATCCGGTTACACAAGTGTCTGTTCAGTCCATTGTGTGCTGGTGCCACTTAAATGTTAAGACTGAGACCAGATGCAGAGATCATGACTTTGGTCTTACTCTGTGCTCTGGGAGCTTTTATTTGAGTGTATTAAATCAAGCGCTCTCTCTCTCTGTCTCTCTGTCTCTCTGTCTCTCTGTCTGTCTCTCTCTCTCTCTCTCTCCTCTCTCTCTCTTCTCTCCACACACACACACACACACACACACACACACACACACACTTCCCATTCTGACTAAGATGACAGGGTCATAAACAATCATAATAAGTTCTGAGGTACAAGAAGTCATGCTTAGCTGGTTTTTGTTGGTGGTGCATTTTGTTTTAGAGTGGTAGCTTTATAGATTGAGTAATGTCTGACCAAGCTTTGATACAAATGCTGGTGTAGATAGAAACTGACCTTCCATGTGGAAGAGCATGGGAGAAATGGAGAGGCCAGAAAGTTCCAACTGTGTCTAGTAAGTGGCAGAGTGTCTCTTGCTTAGATGTACATGGAAGACTAAAGAGTCAATAAAAGGCCAACTAGAATAGGCCAGATCTTCAGACTAAGGAACTTGGCTTCCATCTCATAGGTCAGTGCCTAAGAACAAAAGCAGCGTAGATGGAGCCTGACTCTAGCAGGGCTAATATGGTGACTCTGCAGGAGAGATGGCAGGTCTGATGGGTAGGACACAGAGATCAGTTGGAGATATCTATCATGCTAAAGTATCTGTTGTACTCTCAAAGGAGGTGATTTTCTTCACGTGTTTATTCAAATATTGATTGAACAGTAGTACAGGATAGATAAGATCTGACATGTGTATTAGAAAATTGACTTTGCCAGAAAGGAAAGGGATTTAAACACAAGAGTTGCTGCGAAAGAGACAATTTAGAAGGCTGATGTAGTGTACTGAACAAAGCACTAAGGAGCTTAGTCAAGGGAGCGAGCTTGAGTGTTGAAGATGGGGAAATGGATTGAGACAGTCTTCAAGAGGTAGATATTGTAGCCTTAGTGACAGTGGGCTGAAGGATGTTAAAGATGAAGGTGCAGAGAGGAAATCCAGTGTTCTGCTGCAGGAAATCTCCCCAATTGTATTAGGTAAATTTGAGGGAAGGCATTGGGAAGTTGGTCAGACATTTTGAGAGCTGGGCTGCATCTGGTGGTTTTACAGAAAGTTTATGAATAGGTGCTGGCCTTTGTGGTGAAGATTGTCCCTTAAACATAGTTGGTAATTTGAGATGAGTTGAGAAGAAACCATTTTTAAAGATATTGGCCACTTCACAACTACAGGGTTGAAAGAGAAGATTGATGTTGATATTCTGGAGCTCTCAACGGACTGCAGTGAAAATAAAAATAGCCACTAGCCTGAGAGGTAGTTCTTAGGAAGGCTGGGAAAAAATGCAGGCTGGTGACTCGAGCCTCAAGAAGAGAGTGTTTCCAGGAGATGGCAATGCTATTAAAAGCAGCCTGCAGGCAGAGTAGTGTCCAGTGTTTCAACCCAGTACCTGTGAGCTTGCTGATAGCCTTAGTGAGGATAGCAGCCCCACTGAGTCCCAGAAGATGGAGTCAGAAACAGAAGGAAAGATTCTTCATTCAAGACATTTGCTCATAAAAACAATGTCATCTGGCTGATACAAAGAAGGCCAGTGTGCAGACATAATGTCCATAGACTTTGTTTTGGTTAATAGAAGAATGGGTAGAGAGCGAAGACCAAAGGAAATAGTACTTGGCAGAGCAGCACTGAGTGGTGAGATTGGCAGCTTAGGGAGGGAGGGCCTGAGTCCTTCCCATGAGTGAGACAAGCCCTGGGAGGGAGGCTCAGCCCAGCTGATGAAGGCTCAGAGGAGCAGCTAGTGCGTCAGTGCTCCTGGCTTATCTTTCTGAATCTGTATGGGGTGGCGGTAAGATTTTTTTTAAGGAGAGATGCTCATTATATGGTGTGAGAGAGCTTACGGGGCTCTTAGAGGTTTCAAGAATGTGGAGGAATGTAATGTGTGTTTCTGTGTTGGTAGTTAGGATGGGGTAGGGCAGAGCTGAAGAGAACATTGTACTAACAATGTATCACAAAAATGATAGCATGTCTGTTAAATTACCCTGACAGTGGCAGTGTAGAGAAATTATTAACCTGTCCAGTTGGAGGAAGGAAATATATTAGTCAATTATAGAAATGTAAAGGTTTGGGGAGTTTGTGATTTCATGGATAGTTGGGGATGAAAAGGTAAGAAGGGATTAGCTCTTGTACAAAGCGCTTATTGTCAAGGGAGCCAGGCTGACTCTTATACTTTACTGTTTTTCCTCCTTCACCTGCATTGTGTTCTTGGTGTTATGTGACACAAAGCCACCAGCAGGAGCAGTGTGGAGCAGTCCTGGAGAGACCTGCAAATGGTTGTGTCCTCTGTGTACTTAGTTACAAATGGTTGAGACATTGCGCACTTCCTTGATCCATTCCCCTGCATGACTTTAGGAGAGGATTCTGCTCTGGGAGTCCCACTTAGCCAGAAGGCAAAAGCCCTTCATTCTTGTGCAGCTTTGATTTTGCTTCAGAGAAGACATTTTAACACACAATAGTATTTTCATTAGTCTCTGAGTCTTACCTGCATTCATTGTCCCTGCCAAGATCCAGTTTTTAGATCAGGCTGCCCACAAGACAAGAGACTGTCACACACTTTCACCTGTGACTTTTAAACCCGGCTTGGGTACTTTTTCTTTTGTAGATCATTGCTGTGCACCCACAGTTCGTGAGATCCAGTTGTAAGCAGTTTGTGACCGGTGGGAAAAAGGTAATGCTGTGTGTCTCTCCCAGATGTGTGGCCCGTGACAAATGATGATGTAATGAGACTGAGACTTTGATCTCTAGGGTACTTGCAGCCTGAGTTAGTCATCACCTTTGAAATAGGGAACAGCTGATGTGTTGAAATGACTGGCCTTTCCACAAAAAGGAGGCAGCATTTAAATGTAACAGTCATTGTATTAGGGATTGCTGCTCGTGCTTGTGACAAGCCTCCTGTAGGAGAGGAGAGTTACTGCTGCTCTTCGGTGGCATATTCATGGCGCTGTAGGATTTCGGTGCTACCCAAAACAGTGAGGAAGTAAAACTTCCTCAGCATCTTTCTTTTTATCGAAATAACAAATCCCAAAATTAAAGAATCATGGTGATTGTTTGTCAGTTATTTTCTATTTTATTAGCCATAGTTTTAAAATATCATTTTTATAACAAACACTATCACATACTAGAAATGACAATATTACTTTGTATACTGCCGTTCAGAAAGAGGTAGCCTGAGTTATTTCAGTAGTGATTTGCTGTAAGTTGACAGCTTTGAGACCCACTTTCCAAAGTATCCAGATATTCTATGGTGTGAGTTACCTGCCCTCTCCTAGTGCTCTGGTATGACATGGAGTGAGGTGGCAGGAAAGAGCACCGTGCATCCCTCTTCATTCTCAAGACCATGTGGCAGACCTGGGGAGCCACACTCTGATTTCCTCGAAGCAGTTCCCCTTTCTCCTCCCATCTTGCAGCCCATTGTCACCTTTCGGTTCACCTCGTTTGGAATGCTTGTGTTGTTAGTACCATTACTAATCATAGGCTTCATCTGACCGTCCTTGCCGCAGACAAATTACCTGCCTTCCTTGTGTTTGTCAGCCTTGAGAAATAACTTTAAAACCCCTCTTATTTTATCATTAAACAGATTTTCATGAGGAGATTTTGTTTGCATAAAATTACTTAGCTTTAATTGTGACCCATACATTCTGATAGAATTCAGTGAAGGTAAAGATTTACTAAGCTGCTGCCATTTTAAACATTACTTAAGACAGGTTCCTTTCATTAATAGTTGAATTTAAAGAGTAGCTCAGAGATTGGGTGCCAGCTGAGAGTCTAGGCAAGTACTCAACAGCAACTTATGTTCTTCTGCTCCTGAAACATTCTTGAGCTCTCTTTTAGGGGCCATTATAAATTCTCCTACATGTTAGGAGCTTCATGAAACATGTTTATGTCCTTTATTCAGTATTGATTTGTTTCCTTGTATTTGTTGAGTGTATTATGTAAATTTATACTTCATATAGTAAAATGTTACATTGTTTTCATAAACTCTGATGACATATTTAGTTAAATGGTATTTTCAAAATTTATTGGTTTGATGTAGTTGTAGAAATCTCTAGAACACCTCTTTCTTCTCTGCACACAGTGTACACGTTTAAAGATTGCCTGTGCTACATGGTTTTTGCATTATTGTGTTTTGTTGAAGTAGTTGCATTTAATTGAAGATATAGTATTACTTTTTATTTGCTTACTATTTGTTTTGATATAGGGTTCTTAGAATAAGGTATGTAGACTAGATTGGCCTTGAACTTACAAAGAGCAACTATCTTTATCTACCTTACAAGTGTTGTGATTAAAGGCTTGTGCCACCATGTCTGGGTTATTAAACATATCTTGCTTTAAAAAATATTTTTTGCGTATGGTTGCTGTGTTTGAATGTATTTCTATGTATATCTGGGCTAAGAAATGTATCTTCCTTTTTAGAAAAATATTTTACATGTGTGTGTGTGTATATATATATATATATATAACACACACACACACACACACACACATATATACATATATATGTATGTAAAATATATATATATATATATATATATGTATGTATTTTTTCTGCATGTAGTATGTATACGACCTGTGTGCCTAGTGCCTTCAGAACCTAGAAGGCATTTGATCCCTTGGAAACAAGAGTTACAAATCATATAAACCACCATGTGGGTGTTGAGATTCAGACTTGTGTCCTCTGGAAGAATAGCCAGTACTCCTAACCATTGAACCTTCTATTCAGCACCTTAATTTTTTTTTCTTTAAGTAAGAAAAGACATTTATAGCTGATATTAAGTAGTAATTATTATTTTTTAACTTTTATTGATTTCTTGTGAATTTCACGTCATGCATTCCAATTCCCATTCATCTCACCATCCTTTTGTATCTGCCCTCTATCCTTACAACCTACCCCTCAAAAGAAAATAATAAAAAAAAATAAAGCAAAAAAAAACCAGAACAAAACACCACACACACACACACACACACACACACACACATACACATGGAAGCTGTAGTGTGTTCAACAGTATACCCTTTTGCCCACACAGCTTTACTTACAAATGGTCATTACAGTGAGTCGTTGGTCTGCTTTGAGGCCTCTGACTTCTGCTACACTGTCTATACTAGATCCTCACCAGGACTTCTCTCAGATATCCCGTTGTTCCCCTGTGTCATGGAGATACTGTAGTTTTGGATCTGCAGGGCCAGTTCCTTCATGTGTACCATATTGAGATGGACAAACTCAAAGCCCTGGATGGATCTGGAGCTGGATGATAACTAAGCGAGTCAGCCTGCCCCCTCTCCCACACCCATACCTGACCAGGGAGAATTCTCCAGCACTGCTCCGGCTAGCTCATCCAATGCTGCAGGCCATCAAGGGGCAGGGCCAACACTCCAAAGCTCAGACCCTTGAGGCTGGCATTCCAGTGCTCCCTACACTAGGGCCACCTCTACTGTACTGACCAGGTGAGGTCAGAGCCCAGTCTCCCGAGTGCTACAGCCAGTGAGGGCAGGACCAACTCTCTTGCCTGCCATAGGGGGCTGGGGTGAGGGAATTGGGGTGGGAAGCTACTTTTACTTAGGCGTACGTGTGCTTGTGTCTGGCTAAAGGAACATGCCCACAGAGGTCAGATGTGTTGATTGATACCCTAGAACTGGAGTTACAGGCCTTTGTGAGCCACGGGATATGGGTGCTTTAATCCAAATTCAGTCCTCTGAAAAAGCAGTTTGTGCTCTTAACCCCTAAGTCTTTTCATCCCCCTTCTTATAACTTTGCTTCTGACAAATTCCCATGTATCTATCTACCTTGCCACCCTGTGGTTTCTCAGGACATTTGGACTTACAGTATCTTCCCCTCCAGTGACCAGATGCATTTCTATGGTGTCCAGTAGTACAAGCCTTAGATCATTAATCTGTGGTCATCTTTCAAATGAAATTGTCTCTCAGTCCCCTCTTTAAAATCATAGTTTGCTCAGTTATCACACCTTTCTTGCTTTGTATTTCTTCACAATACCTTTTCAACAGCTGGCATGGACCAGCTCTCCCACTCTCCCTCACCCACGTTACCACACAATGCCAGCATAGCTCTCCTGTACTTGGAGCAGCTCACTGGCACTCCTTGTCACTAGGGCCAGCTATTCTATGCTGCACAGTGCAGTAGCCTGCAAGGGGTTGCCAAACTTTCCAGGGTGCCATGCCAATAAGGGGTGGGGCCAGCTCTCTAGAGTGCCACAGCTAGTAAGGGGTGGGGCCAGCTCTACAGAGCCTTTGGACATCAACATGGTCCCAGTCAGCAGGCCACACCAGGGATGTCCCCATGGCCTTTGGTGGTAATAGCCACAGATATTGACATAGACCCCCTAATGCTGCATGGCCATAGACCCAGATATGTCTCTTAGTGGCAGCATGGGCCAGGACTTCACCATGGCCTCAGGCGGAAGGGCAGGCTTCTTACATCATTCCTTTCTGCCCTCATATTTCCATTTATCCTCTTTGTAATGCACAAACCATTCTGCTTCTCTTTCCCATTGCTCCACCCCATATTTATACATCATAGTGGCTCTGCTGTGGGCTGGTCATGCATTGGTGGGCCTCTGGGTGTCTTCCGCCTGCCTGTACCACATGGCAGCAGCAGACCTCTGAAGTAGTGACTATTGTGAACAGTTAATTTCTTCTGGCATATGTTGACAAACTTTTAAGAGTTACTAATTGAGTTATAGAAGTTTATAAACATTGAAAAATGACGAAAGCAAAGACTGCATTGGTCCAAAAGCAATTCTTATTGCTTTAACTGGAGTTTTAAACTAGCACCATAAATTCACACAACAATTTGAAGAGTCTAGCATTTAGTAATTATTGATAACCTTACAATAATCGTATGTCATGGGCACCAAGAGCCTACTGAATAGAGTAGGAAGCCGATGATGTAGAAGAAAAGTAAAGGCAAATACTGTGTAACTGAGAGGGTAGAATCAGAAATAACGTGACATTCAAACACCTAGAGAAGAACTGCCCAGATGGAGGTATGATATGTACAGAGGTATTTTACCATGAGAACACTCATCTATTCTGCAGTCCTTTACATTATGAGCCATCTTCTATAAACAGGATTGAAGTAGCCCATAGGAAAATTTTCTTTGTTCATAGGGAACAAGGAAAGCAGGCAGGAAAGCAAAGGTCTGCTATTAAGATATGTGGGCTATTTATAAGAATAGTGAGACACTGTATTTAATATTTAATTGTTTAAATATTTTTAAAGATTTCTTTCTGTGTTTGTTTATTTACTTATTTTATATATGAGTGTTTTGTCTGCACACCAAAAGAGATTGTCAGGTCCAATATAATTGCAGTTAAATGCTTTCAGGCCACCATGTGGTTGCTGGGAATTGAATTCAGGACCCTGTAACAGCAGCCAATTTTCCTAACAGCTGAGCCATCTCTCCAGACCTCAGTTGTCTTAGTTATATTGTCTTAGTTGCTGTGAAGAGACACGGAGGTTGAGGCTGGTGTATAGTTTCAGAGGTTTAGACTGTTATCCGTCCATTTCCATCATGATGATGACAGAAAGCATGGCAGCATGAAGGTAGACATGGTGCTGGAGGAACTTAGAGTTTTACATCTGGATCAGCAGGCAGCAGGAATAGAACTGGCTTGAGCTTCTGAGACTTCAAAGCGCACGCCCTAGTTATAGTCCCTCCAACAAAGGGACACCTGTGCAAGGCACACCTCCTGGCAGTGCCTTCCCTGTGGACCTATGGGGGCCATTTTAATTCAAACCACAACTATTAAAGTTAATTCCTTAAAATGTCACAAAGTGTTAAAATTTGTTTCACATTGGTCAGCATAAATATAGATGTGCAGGAAATTCAGGGCCTAATAGCCCTCATCTACGGTACCCCTTTAGTAGGGACATGGCTTCCTCGGGATGGACTATAGGGAGGCTTTTTTCCTTCTTTATTTTTTTTTATGTTTAGAATTTTTTTTTTTGTTCCCAAAAATTCATTAGTAGAGTGCAGTAATTAAATCTGTAGACTTCTATCTATTTACTTGACAATGTACTCGAGCAATATAGAAGGCTATATTCAAAATCTGATTTTTTCCATGTTAAAAAAGAAAGAAAACCAGAAGAAGAAGAACCTCTTCTGAAAGTCACTTGAGGGGCTCTAACACACAAACTAATGAATTTTACAACAAGTAGTAAGTCGATAGATAGATAGCCAGGACTTTGCTTAGATGCAAACTACTCCTGAATAGTGTTCCTGTGGAAGCTTTTTCCTCTCCTCTTTTCTTTCTATCCCACTCTCTCAGTCTGTCCTCTCTTCTTCTCTCCCTTCTCCTCCCTCCCTCCTCTCCTCCTCTCCCTCCCTCTCTCCCTCCTCCTCCTCTCCTTCCTCTCTCCTCTCCTCTCCTCTCCCTCCTCCTCTCCTCTCCTCTCCCTCTCCCTCCTCTCTCCTCTCTCCTCCTCTCTCCTCCTCCCTCTCTCTCTCTCCTCTCTCCTCCCTCCCTCTCTCTCCTCCTCTCTCCTCCTCTCTCCTCTCTCTCCTCCTCTCTCCTCCTCTCTCCTCCTCTCTCCTCTCTCCTCTCTCTCCTCTCTCCTCCTCTCTCTCTCCTCTCTCCTCTCTCCTCCTCCTCTCCTCCTCTCTCTCCTCCTCTCTCCTCCTCCTCTCTCTCTCCTCTCTCCCCTCTCTCCCTCTCTCCTCTCTCCCTCTCTCTCTCCTCCTCTCTCTCTCCTCCTCTCTTCCTCCTCTCTCTCCTCCTCTCTCTCCTCCTCTCTCTCCTCTCTCTCCTCTCTCTCTCTCTCTCCTCCTCTCTCTCCTCCTCTCTCCTCTCTCTCTCTCTCTCCCCTCTCTCCTCCTCTCTCCCCTCTCTCCTCCTCTCTCTCCCTCTCTCTCCTCTCTCTCCTCTCCTCTCTCTCCTTCTCTCTCTCCCCTCTCTCTCCCTCTCTCTCCCTCCTCTCTCTCCTCTCTCTCCCCTCTCTCTCTCCTCTCTCCCCCTCCCCTCCCCCTCTCTCCTCCTCTCTCCCCTCTCTCCCCTCTCTCCCTCTCTCTCCTCTCTCTCCCCCTCTCTCTCCCCTCTCTCCTCTCTCCCCTCTCCCCCTCCTCCCCTCTCCTCCCCTCTCCCCCCTCCTCCTCTCTCCCCTCTCCCCTCCCCCCCTCTCCCCTCCTCCCCTCCCCCATCTCCCCTCCCCCATCTCCCCTCTCCCCTCTCCCCTCTTCCCATCTCCCCTCTCCCCTCCCCCCTCTCCCCTCTCCCCTCTCCCCTCTTCCCTCTCCCTCTTCCCCTCTCCCCTCTCTTCCCCTCTTCCCTCTTCTTTTTAATGTTTGGCTTTCTTTGTCAGCAAGATAAGCTTAGCTTTATACAACCTTTCCCTTTGAACTCCGGAATACCCTTCACTGATCGCTGATTCTACTCCTTTTACAAAGTATTAGTCCATGTGACAGTGTTCATAGTAGGGCTCATTGTTAAATGTGAGCTAGTCAGCTCTTGACCTTGTTGTGGGATAACGTGAAGGGACCTGGGTGCGGAGGCAGGTTGCTTTAGATGCTGAAAAATGTCAGTCAACAAACAGGGAAAGGACCTTCTGAATGAAATGAGGACAGCCACTTCCCTGTTCTAGGTTGGAGGCTTGTGGTAGGTTTTTGTTTTGTTTGCTTGTTTCTTTGTTTGGGGGCGTATGGTTGCATCATATCCTGCCTGTAGGGCTCACAGGATTTTGACACTGCTATGTACACTGTTGTGTACAGTCCAAGGATCAGCTGTCTAGGATAGCTGTGAATATTGTCATGGAATGGTCTGGGAAGCCTTCTCTAGGCATGCTGTTTCTCACAGTTTCCATTATTCTTTCAATGGAGCATTTTTGAAGAATTAAGAGTGCATGTTGAAGAGTTCCTGGTCAAGTCAGTATTAAGCCACAGGATATTGCCAAGTTTATGTACTAGTGGCTTTATGTTGAACTGCTAAGAAATCCCCCACCCCTCTCTGCTTTGGAATACTCTGTTCCAAGGTGCGTTTCTGTTTCTAGAATTTAATGCTGTCAGCACACCAACATGAAAAAGCACCAGCTAATAGGAAGTAAAACACAAACATAACCTCCACAAACCATTTTTCTCAGCCGTAAAACCAATTTGCAAATTAACTCTGTGGCAACATATTTGGGTGAAGTTTTCCATATATTCTGTACTGGTTGAGGCTAAAAATAAAAATCAGTTTCTTAAGCTAGAAATTACTTACGTAACCACATTGACATTTTCTTATTCATCTATGCCAAATGTCAGTTGCTTTCCTATTGATTCTCTGTAGGATTCCCAGTCTTGGAATGTTGTCTACACTGCATGTGGAATGTGGGAAGGATCATGCTAACTTCATTTCTTTCATGAGCCTGGTGATGCAAGGCCATCTAATGCCTGTTAAGAAAGCTTTTCTGCAAGGAGTTCAATAAATTCAATAAATTTAAAAAATTTAAAAAATTTTCCATATATAAGACTTCTTTTTGGTTGTGCATGTTCACATGTATGTGTATATGCATGTAATTGTGTCTGATCATACATGTGGAGACCAGAGGACAACATCAGGTGCTATTCCTCAGCTGTCATCTGCTTCTCTCTCTCTCTCTTTGTCTCTCTCTCTCTTTCTGTTTTTCTTTCTTCGTCCCTTCCCTTCTCCTGTATTTTTTTTTTTAAAAGATAGTCTCTCACTGAACTGAACTATGAAATAAATTAATTAATTTAATTAATAATTAATTATTAATTAATTAAATTAATTATTAATAATTATTATTAGCTAATTAGTTCATTTAATCTATGTAGACTAATTTGACCAGTCATTGAGCCCCAAGCAATCAGCCTTCCTGTGACTCCTCAGTACTGGAACTAAAAGCATATGCTTGCCTTCTCTTACATAGGTTCTGGGGATCAAACCTCATGCTTGTAAGGCAAGCGCTTTGCAGGCTGAAGTTCAGCTCCTTCTATGTGTCACATATGCGTATTGATCGTAGCACCTCCTTGAATCCTTGAAGCCTCTGTCAGTTTCTATCTACTGTATCTCTCATTGCATATTTGAATAGGAGAACTGGTGGAGAGATGCTCGGCATGTTTTCTTGTGGGGCTTAATCCAGATGGACTGTTATTAATATTCCCTCTTTCCCTTTCTTTCTAGATAGGGCTGCATACAATATGGTGTACAGCAACAACCACTGTTAGGTAGTATCACTCATAAAAACTGAAGTGTTCCTTTCAAGGACTACTTAGCTCAAATGTGCTTCCTGAGCATATTTCTCTGTGGAGGGTCCCAGAGAGTGTTGTTAGTGTCATTGCACGGACACTACTACATCGCGACAATGGGTGATGGTTTTGAAAGAATGTAAGTCAGGCAGTAGAAGTGGAATGACAGTAAGATTATTAATTAACCAGAATGATGATCTGATGAGAAAATAAATATTCTGAATCATTGGAGAAAAGAACTTATGTACAGGTATTTTTATTTGTATACATATATGTAAGAATTTCTATGGAGAAATCTGATAGTGTTGTTTTCTTTGTTTTTAAGCTTTCAAACAATATTTCTCTTTGATATTTTTAACATTGAAGATTGAAACACACTCCATACCTAGATGGCTGTGTGCCCTTTATCTCTAGATCACTAAGAGACCTGTCATATGTTTTAGGAAGAGGATGTCAAAAGATAATCTTTGAGGATGGAGTCAATTTTAGGATGTGATTTACAGGAGGCAATTTTTTTGTGTTAGAATCTAGGCTTAAAGAGGCCAGAGTAATCGTGTTCTTGAGTACCTAAATAAGCTTTAGCTAAAAGGACAGAGGCTACACCAATGCTAAAGCATAATAGTAAAGAAGCAGGGTCTGTGATTTGAGATAGGATGAGGTATGTGATTATTTTTTGGAAAGTGTTCATACAGACAAGCTTATGGAGTAGTCTTGTTTTTACCAAGATCCTCCAATCTCACCCAGTGGCCTTGTATACTGCTGGTGCTCTGTGGAGTTGTTTGTTTATCAGCAGACCAAGGGTTACCTGTGAGTGAAAAGCCAAGCCCTTGACAGATCAATCTTTCCCTTTGTCCGTGGGTTTAAGTAGTGTGATAACATCTGATAGATTGTTTTTATTGATGTACTTTTTAAAAGTGTATGAAAGGTCCCATGGCATTGTTTTAGAAATACAATTATGTGTGTAGGTACATTTAGGAAGGGCAATACACCATATCATTGATTGTGGTATGTCTGAGCAAGATTATGAACATACTTACTGGTCTTCTTTTTGCTAGACACATTCATTTATTTTATAATAAATTAATGAAAGCATATATCAAGTCATCCCAGTTTAGGGCTTGTTTTTACTTAAAAATTTGTTATGTAAAATTCCCTGCATTCTTGAAGTTGTTTTATTGGTATTGTTTAATAATTGTAATAGTTGCATGATTGACCATTCTATAGGTCTGCTTAATTTTCTCAGCTGTTTTTCTGTTATTGGACCTTTAGTTTATGTCCATGTTTGTCAGTCGTCTACTTGTGATAAAGCTAGAAATGCTGCTGCTGCTGCTTCTCTTCCTCCTCCTCCTCTTCCTTCTCCTCATCATCATTGCAGTTGTCATTGTAGTCATTATCATCATACTTTGCAGACAGGGTCTCCTGTAGCACAGTTGGTCTCAAACTCTTATTTTGATACAGATGGCCATGAAATTCTGATCCACCTGCCTCTATATCCTGAATGGTAGGGATATAGGAGTAAATAGTCAGACCTGATTTATATTGTGCTGGGGATAGATCACAGGACCACATGCTTGTTAGGGAAGCTCCACCCACTGTGCTCCAGCTCTAGTATACAAATGCATAGTAACTGTACACATTAATAAACTTCACCGTGACATTTCTGTAATTCATACAGTGTGTTTTGAATGTATCTACCCTCCTTACTTATTCTTACCCATTCTTTTCTTCCTTCCTATTTCTCTATGCTTGCCTCTCTCCCCTCACCCCATTCTCTTTCCTAGTGGTCTCTCTTCTACTTAAGAGTTGTGTTTTAAAATCTGTCTTGCTTATTTCACTCAGCATAATCTTCAGTTTCATCTGTTGTCTTACATGTAATTTATCATTCTTTGTGACTGAATGGTATTCTATTATGCATTTATGCCATATTTTCTTTACACTTATGTCTTAGGTAGGATTACTTTTGCTGTGAAGAGACACTATGATCACAGCAACTTATTAAGAAAATTATTTCATTGGAGCTGGCTTACAGTTCAGAAGTTTAGTCCCCTGTCATCTTGGCGGGAAATATTGTGGAACTCAGACAGACATGGGCTGTGGAGGTAGCCGGGAGTTCAGTATCTAGATCAGTAGACAGCAGGAAGAGAGTGCCACGCTGGATTCAGCGTGAGAACCTTGAGATGTCGAAGCCCATCCCTAGATACATTTTGTCCAGCCATACCTACTCCTGCTAGGCCACACCCACTAGTGTTAGTATCACTCCCTATGAACCTGTGGGGGCCATTTTCTTTCAAACCACCACAGCTTCCAACTTCTGGTGGGCACCTATGTTTACTTCATTACTTAATTACTACAAGTAATACTCAGTAAGCATGGATGTACAAATATCACTGTAGTATTATTATTTCTTGGAATATATATTTAACAATGACTAGTTTTCATTTTTTGAGGAATATCCCTAATGACTTCCACAGTGACTAGACTAATTCCTGTTCTCAGCAGCAGCACAATAGGGCGTTTTCTCCCACATTTTCATCAGAATATTAATTGTTGGCTTTGCTTGTTTGTTTGTTTGATAATAGCCATTCTGATTGGACTGAGAATCTCAAAGTACATGAGATTTGCGTTCCTTTCTGACCAAAAAATTGAAAAGTTTTTCATCCTATTTATTGGCCATTTGTTCTTCTCTTGAGGTGTATTTGTTACTTATTAACTTGATGATTCATTCTTTTGCTGATTAAATTGTGTTCATTGTTATATATTCTAGATAGTCATTACCACTTTTGGATAACTGCCATCAGTTTCCCTGTCTATATGCCATCTCTTCACTTGATCATTTTCTTTGCTGTGCTGAATCTAGGAATCATTGGGTACAAGCTTTTACCTGTTGTTGGAATTATTTTTCTAGCATTGATTCCTTTGATTAGAATTATTAAGTCAAAGGTAATCACTAGTTTTTAAGTACTTGAACACATTGCCGAATAAACTTACATTCCAAGAAATGCACACTCATTTATCCCAGCTGTGTGCAAACAACCTCCGTCATGGTTTTCTCTGCCAACCATTATTTTTCAGGGACTTTAACTATTAGAAATTTTGAAAATTTTATTATCCACATCTAAATCTGCCTTTGTGGTATGTCTGATAACATTCTTTGCTCAGGGCAGCTGTTAATGTAATAGAAACCAGGCCAATGAGGACTGTCCACTTGATATTTATTGTCACTTTGTACACAAATTATTGCTGCTTACTGAACAGCCTGAAGCCTTATTGCCAATATTGCCTAAATCTGGGATAATTATTCCTGTCCTCAAGGAGAGACTATATAGGAAGTCAAGTGAGCCAAGTAGAAATTGAAGTCTATAAGGAGTGATGGCTTATGTTGACTGCATTTGCATATCACATCCTGGGGATGTGAGTCTATCCAAACCCATCAGTTCTGCTACTTTTATAGATCTACCAGTGACTGACTGTATGTCCAGTTAGTGTCAGGCTTTCATAAAGATGATAGGAAAGGTGACTAAAACAATTTAAGATGAATTCATTCCTTAGGCATTTGTAGCCGTGAACATGCATCTGTAGGTATTATAGACAACAGTGTTAAATAGTCTACATTTCACAGTGGGTAAGATGATATTTTAGGCTGTAGGAGGTAGATAGGTTATTCCATAGATTTATATCAGTTGCCTGTTGTTTTATCTGTTATTTTATAATACAAAAGACACTGCTCCTCGTGGGACCCTTTGTATTTAGCATCATTTTTTCATGTTCATTTTCTAGTTTGAAGCTGTGTTAGCCAAGTAGACTTGACCTTGCAGCGATTCAACATGTCCACATAGTTTTCACAAAATTAGTTAGCCTTCACGGTCTTGGCATCATGCTTCTGAAATATTACCTATGAAGTACATAGTGGATCCAGTGGCTGTGAGACTCCCGTGCATAGGTGCTTCATGTGGCAGCAGTGTTTGGTCTGCATTTGACTTCTTTTCAGCGCATGAAATTAGCTCTAGAAGTAGACGTTTGAAGGATTTAACAGGTCCAGAAATTAACCAGTGAATTTAAAGTGAGAATATGCTCGAGAATATTCCCTATCATGCCATGCTTTATGAGCTTTCTTTGCGGAGATTTTAAAAGACAAAAACACAGTATGTTGGCCCTGTTGGTCCTGAGCCAAAGCTAGATGCACAGCGAAGGCTTCCACCTGCTCCCCTGGCTGCCTGCTCACCCCTGGCTCTGTCAGAATGAGGGCTTCTCTCAGCTGTGCACAACCAGCACCTTCTCCACACGGGATAGTGTTTCATTCAGTTGTCTTTTCCATTAAAAAAAAAAGACTTATTTCAGCTTTAGTTATGGGAAGTTATGTATATGTCTGAGAGAAAGAGAGAGAGAGAGAGAGAGAGAGAGAGAGGAGAGAGAGAGAGAGAGAGAGAGAAAGAATGTGTGCGTGTGTGTGTGCGTGCGCGCGCGCGCGCCTATGCCTGTGGAGGTCAGTTAGCCACTGGTGAAGGTATGGAGAACCAAGCTCTGTTTCTGTGGGAGAACAGTGAGCCTTAACTACTGAGCCATCTCTTCAGTCCTTGTTTTCTATTAACAATTTTATTTTGGATCATTCTCGAATCTTTTAGTTCCATAGCAAGACTTCCTGTCCTTCTGCCCTTGCCTCGTTTTCCTGATACTGCCCTGTTAGGTTCTGACTTGAAGAGGTTTATGTTCATAAAAGATTAATTATCTTTTCCTTGTCCACTGTCTCATCTGACTTAGCAAAGGTTGTTGTTTATGGACTCTTTCTCTCGAGCTCCTTTGCCTTCCTATAGGAACAAAGCTGATGGCGTGCTTATCTACTTCCTGTGGCATGATCCCTCTGTCCCAGTTTTTGCTGCTCAGAGCAAGCAGTATTGCAGGGGTTGAAGAAGGCTAAAAAGTCACATTGTTCATAAACTTGCAAGATCCTGAGCTGACTATTGAAACATGCCCCTTTCCTTTATTAGGGGAGAGTGGGTGATTGGTAATGATAGCACTGGGTACCAGAAACACAGGCTGTATTGCAGCCTGCTAGGGATCTTGGCACAGGTGTGGGAGATTCTGGGATGTGCATCCTGTAGCACTTTGTAGTGTAGAAAAGTGTTAGATACATCTATCAGCACACAACATAGAAGAATAAAGTATATTGCTGGTATGTGAAGGCTCCTATTGAAATATAAGTACTGAGAGTGCTGACTGCCAGAATGTGGATTTATGGGAAATAAAGCCCTAAAATACTCTCTCCAACAACAACAAAAATATAGACCTCTTGGAAACAGCTTTTCCTCTCTGTGTACTTAGCTCCCATTGAGCTTAAATTGCTCTCAGTATTGGGATAATGACAATTCGATAATACAGGATGTGGAAGACAAACCAAATAAATTAACCAGCTGCTTTTAAGGCTAGTTCGTTCAATGACTTACCCCTAAAATGCTTTGTAGAACACTCGTGCCCAGTAGGTCTCTAGGCAGGTTTATGACTAGAAGAAAGAAATGGATTTTATTAAATGTCAGTGAAATCAGGGCAGATAGCTTTGTGGTACTTAAATTAGTGCAGAATGTCTGTACGAAAAGTCGTTTATCTTTCTCTAAATCATCAGTGCAGAACCTTCCTTGGCATTCCTGCTTGAAAATGTGTTCCTACTAAAAATTCCCATAGATTAGTATAAAACCGTAAACAGAAAGTGCACTGTTTGATTCTGGTCTCCTGCATGAAGCCCTGTCTCCCCTGGACCAAGCCCCACAGAAGGACAATGATAAAAACATCAGCAATTAGTGGCAGACATGTGAAGTTGAATACCGTGTAAGGCTCAGCAGCTTGTGTTAGGAATAAGGGCAGGGGACGAGGGTTGAGAGGAACTGCCTAGGAGCATACCTCAGGAGGAACATGATGCAAGGGAGGAGCTGGTGAGGTTCAGAGAGCCAGAGAAGTGAATGCCATTAGGTCCAGAGAGCCAAACACACGTTGTGTCCCTCAGTGAAAAGATCATCAGCCACTTAAATGGAGCACGGGAAGACTGACATTAAAAGTAGTTTTCAAATTTGTGATAAGCTTTGTACAAGTCACATCTTCTGCCCTGAAGGCATGGGCGTTCCTCATCAGGAGCTGGGCATGAGCTCAACAGAGTGAGTGCCTTTTGACAGAGAAAGATGTGTTAATTGTGTGATTAAGATGAAATCTTTCCTTTAAATTTTAGAGACAGGACAGATTTCCATGTATTAAGTACAGTTAGAAATTCCATGTATTAAGTAACAGAAAATTTCTTAAACCAGTCGCAAACACATCATGTGTTAACAATGAGAGGAGGACTGAGTAGCTCTCAGAAAGCCTACTTGCTATCTCCAGTCCATCATGCCCAAGTGACTGCAAAGCGAAAGGCATGGTCCTTTCTCTAGCAGGGAGAAGCAAGGAAGCTCAAATGTTAGCCAGACCCAGTGGAGATGGTACTTTAACCAGATCGCGGTGCTGTGATTGGACAAACATGATTAGAAAACACATAGCAGGACCAAGCAAGTGGAGAGACAGGACTCACATGAAGAGTGCTTGCTTCTTTACAGATAATTCATTTTTATTTACAAAATGTAGTACTGATATGTTTAAAACTATCACTTTGAGAACCATCCAAAATGAAGACAAATCACATTTAAATTGTAGTGATAAATAGTTTAAAATGTTTCCTTCATTTAGTGAAGTTAGCTTGTTTCCTTTTCTGGGTTTCAGACTTGTTTTGTTTTTCCAGCATGTGCCATGCCCTGGGCCTTTCTGACTTTCCAAAGCCTTCAGTGAGGATCTGTGTTCTCCCCATCTCATGTCAAACAGATGTTACAGGTCTGAACCAATCCTGACCTGGATTGACTTCTGAGTTGTCTCCTTCCTTTCCTTCCTGCCTTCTAATAGAACTCCTGGAAGTAGAACAGGACATGGGGAAGCTAGGGTCCAGCCGGTCACCCCAAACAAACTGATTATGGCAGAGGGAACTCTGTGGAGTGAATTGGAATTTTGTTTCTATTTACAGCAAGTCTTAACGATCTTCTGAAGAAGTTGATGGTATATTTTAAAAGAAGGGTGGTGATTAATTGCTTATACCTCTTCATCTAGAGGCAGAGCCTTGTGAAATTCCCTTAATCCAGTCTTCTGCAGGACTCATGATAAGTTCCCCAGTCCCAGACAGTCTGCCCTTAACACATGTACATAGTCGCAACACAAAATAGACCCAGCAGGTTGTATTTATATGATGGTGTGACTGTGAGTGTGTGTGTGTGTGTGTGTGTGCGTGCATGTGTGTATGTGTGTATAGCAATAATTAAAGAAAAGGTCATGAATTCAAAAGGAAGAAGAAAGAGGAAAAGTGGAAACGATGTAAGTATAGTACTCATAAAATTCTCAAAGATCTTTTAATTTAAAAAACCAGTGGTGGTTTCTGTAAATTAATTCAGAAGCACATTTGTATCCTCTTTTAAAATTTCAGTATGTTTTTATTGCTTCAGCTAGCTCCCTAAATTAACTTGGTTGTAAAAATTAAAACGATGGACTTCATCCGTATTAGTGAATTAACATAAAAATAACATGAATATTTAGAAAAAAATCTATGTAAGATTTCCTGTCACCTTTTTCTAGAATTATGATTATTTTGTAATATATGCTTCATATTTATATACTATTTTCTATATAAATAAATATTTAATATATGGCTAATTATTCATATTTAAGAGGCATCATAGAAAATATTATTTTGTAGTGTTTTTCTTATATTCTCGGTCTTTTATGTTGATAATACACACACACACACAAATATATATATATATATATATATATATATAGAGAGAGAGAGAGAGAGAGAGAGAGAGAGAAGAGAGAGAGAGAGAGAGAGAGAAAGAGAGAGAGAGAAAGAGAGAGAGAGAGATTTATAGATAGATAGGTAAGTAGGTCGACAGACAGACACACTGACACACTCTTGTCTTTATCAGTCTCCATATTGTGCTTGGTAGTTTCCATGTTTTCAGTCTACCTGTGGTTGTCATATATAACTTTAATGTACTTTTTGCTCACTGCCGTATTGCATAGCATCAATTTCTAGGTTATCCCTGATGTTTCCTCCTCGATACTTTGGACATGGTAGAAGATACACAAAACATTGAGGTGAACTGAAAGGAATTTTAAAAATTCTCTTGCCAGGAATGGTGGCACCTGCCAGTATTCCTAGAGTATGACAATAAGCTTGAAGCTTGTCTCTGCCTCATCCTAGGCCTCTCACGGCCTCTGTCCTCAGTATAGCAGACAGTGGTAACACACTTACTTCTGGTTGATGTGCTTTCAGTGATACATGTTATAGATGCCATTGCTTAAAGAGTTGAAGTTGGGTATATCAAGAAAAATGTTATTAATGTATGAATTATCAGAACTGTATTTTCTCCAGAATTAAGGAGTTTTGACCAGTTATATTTTATTTTAAACTTTCTGGTGGGATTTCACAATAGATTCTTCTCTTTATACAGTATCTACTTACTGTGAAAATTTTAAAGACCCTAAATCCTAAAGCAAATGGTCCATACTTTTGTGATTTGATTTACTGTTAAAAAGATACTGTCAAATTATTTGCCTTGGATTAAATGAGAGAAAAGATGATTGCTTTCAACTAAAGCAGCTTAACCTGTGATGACTATCTTGTCAGTGAGAAACTTAAAAGGTTCGGATTTCCCAGTTTACAAAATTAATTAGTTCCCAGTTTCTTATTTGAAAAGCCTTCCTGAAGCTGGATTCACTAAGGCATTGTCTGCTCTGAGTCATGATATTTTGGTGCCATCTTGTGGCTAAGACTTGTCATAATCTCAGTGCTCAAATCTAATTTAAGTAGGAATTCAGGCAGTTCAAGATATGTAGGGAATTCTTTCCAAATGCAGGGTATCTATTTAAAATAAGCTTAAAAAAATATGGACAATGGTTTATTTGTCACTTGGTAATCCGACAGGCAGAAAGGATGAATAAAGGATCCTCTGTGTGACTCTGGGTATCTGAAAACCTGTGTTTTGCTGTGTCCACAGTTGCTGCTATTTGAACGGACATGGATGAACAGATGGAAGTCTTCTGTCCTACACGAAGGGGAAGGGAACATAAGGAGTGTGAAGTGGAGAGGCCATCTGATTGCTTGGGCCAACAATATGGTAAAGGCACATATCTGTCTGTCTAGCACTTGCGCGGTGGCAGCAGGTTGCCAGATGGAAAGGCCGGGACAGACACTCAATGGAATCACAGTTCTAATAAACATGGGTGATTAATACCACACCTCAGCTGAAGGAAGTCAGATCGCCTGGCCTTTCATAGTACAGTAATTCTCAACATGCTGTAGACTGTTTTAGAGGAAGAAACCTGCGGCACAGAGTAACCGAGAAAATGAAAAGCCATCTTAATTATTGAAGGGCTGCTTCAGGCATGTGCTCTGAAAATGCCATTTACCCATTGCTCATGGCCACTGAGAGAAGCAAGTTTTGACTTCCTTTTTACTCCAAGTATAATCATAGGCCGAAACATGGACCTGTCATTTAAAAAGTATATTGTACTCTCAGTATTGCACTTAAAGTTTATTTAACATAAAGTGGGGCCTGGAGAAAGTTTAAAGAGCAGTCTTTTTCATGTCTGTCATGTTCTGAAATTTCAACACATAGCTGAGAAAATTGGTTCCATTTGGTTAGAAATAGTAGAAATTGTCTCATTTCAACCCTGCTGCTTGGGATTCTCCTTCCAACAGCCACAGTCTCAGACTCATGTTCAGCCAGCTGCACTTGATGGCTCCATTTGAGCACTTTGAAGAGTCACATGTTGTAGTCTTTGAATGGATGGGTTTTAGAACCAGAGCCTTTCTGAAAAACTAAAACTCATTCTCGTTCAGAAGAATTCCTTTAGAAATGCCTGCCGCCTATCAGGTTGAAAGCAAACTTGGTGTTTCTGTGCAAAACATGTTTGTGCTGGATTTGCATTACTTATGCCTTCCACTAATAACAGAGCCTTTGTCCAGAAAGGAGCCTTGCAGTTTTGGTTGTCATAGGGTTTGTATAAAGAAAGACCCATGCCATTATATGGCTCCTGGCATGCTCATTATTGTTTGAATAGCACACCTATTGCTATGCTCCCTCTCCAGAATACAAGATGCTTAATGTTGCTCTGTTTTGTAGGGTGTGAAGATTTTTGACATCACCTCAAAGCAAAGAATCACCAATGTTCCCCGAGATGATATAAGTCTTCGCCCAGATATGTATCCCTGCAGCCTCTGCTGGAAGGACACTGTGACACTCATTATTGGCTGGGGAACTTCCATCAAGGTGGTTTACTTGGTCTTTATGTTAAACCCAAATCATTATAGATTCATTGAGAGTGGTCTAAAGAAACATGTACTTATGAATGGTTTCTGGGGAACCTAATATTTTCATCTGAACACTGTGGTGGTGGGACACTTTATTTCATAAGTACAGATTTTAAGATGTGCTTTTCTTTTCTATGATGGGCAAAGTAATTGCCCCTTTTCTGTTCATAGAATGATACTGTATTAGTTGAGCTCTGCTTTAATTTTTCACAATCCTACTGCAGATCCTTAGCTGTTTTTGGAACTCATGGTTGATTTTGGTGGCTTAGTCAAAGGTGTTCATCTTCCTATTATCCTTTCTTTGACCATTCAGTTCATTTGGGTTATTGATGGTAGTGAGAGGAGATTAAACTAAATCATCCTGCGTATTTCATAATTTAATGGCATGGAGGCCCTGGCTCATTGTTTATAATATAATTGGCATTGTGAAATATTTTCCTGAGATGATTTAATAGTTTCCGTAGTATGTATGGGGTCAGGGGGAGAGTAGGTCTCTTTTAGACTCAGAAGTTGACCAGAAAGAGAAGGCAGTGGGGGAAATGAACAGGAGACAAATATCCAAAGTAACTAAGGAGAAGAGCAGCCAGTCCCACATTTGTGGATCCTCACATGCCTGCAGCCATGGGCTTTTGTCCCACATTAGGGAAAGCATTCTCTGTGGCTGGCAGTGGGTCGCTGCCGTGCTGGAGACAAATTTACACATGTGCGCTAAAGAAGGAATCAGACAAAAAGATAAAGTACTCTAACCATTGATCTGGCAGCTTTATATATCCAGTAAATTAGCCTAAGTAATGTTCTTAACATTTTATATTTAAGCATACTGAGCATGCTGTTATTGTTTATAATACTCATGGCTAGAAATAAAAAAACAAACAAGAAATAAGAAAGTTGATCAAATAAATTAAACTAGTTTCTTATGATCCAGTGTTATAATGACACTAATGATTAATATGGTAGAAGAATATTTAAATGATATTTAGCATTTATAGTAAGCCTTTACATTAATAGTAGTAGCTCTAAGTAGAGTTACTAATGGTGTCCTTAGACTGGGATGTTGTTCATTCTTGTTTTTCTATTTGAGTTTGCCTGCGTTGGGATGTTCCATAGTGTAGTGATACTGAGGCTGGTGACTGTAAAATATCCCTGCTGCAAGTGAAGGAGGATGCCGACCACCGCCATGGGCTCAGTACCTGACTGCTATTCAATCTTGTATGGAGGGCCAAACCTTAAAACAAAAACAAAGACAAAAATACCCCTTGTTTTTTATTACAAAGTTGAATAGATTCTCTTTGGAAAGTATATGCATTTAGAAAGAAGTAAGAAAAAGAAATCCTCATAGTACTCATAGTCTTCCCAACCTAAAAATAAATTTAACTCATAATGTCTATTATCTGGTGTTTATGGGGGAAATAAGAGATTATTGGATAGATAATTATTTAGTTGCTGGTTTACAAACTACATATTTGATTTCAACCTTATCTGTATAATTTAAAACAAAGATAGACAGACTTTTGAAAACGTGCTAACAGTAGAAATATAAGACTTTATAGGCCACATATTTGCTGCTCTTTTTCCATCTTCCCTCATATTATGGGAAATCCCTCTTAACTTCCGGACTATACACACGTGACCCTAATAGGGATTATGTAGACAGCAGACTCTGGAACAGCCATAGTATGTATGTTCTACCCAAACACCTCCTGTATATGTCTATAGTCCTTAAGAAGAGCTTCAGAGAAAGGCCCTTAGCAACAGCAGATTTACATGAAAGTTCTTTTTGTCATAGAGTATAACTTAATATTGGATTAATCTTGGGGAATCTAAATAATGGTTGTCATACACTATTCAAACTAATTGCTTAATTTATTTTTTACTCTAAGTATATGAATATTTTGCCTGAATGTATGTCTGGGCATCTTAGTGCAGGCAAGGGCATCTTATACATATAAGGGCATCTTATGCAATCAGTGACCATGAAGGCCAGAGAAGGGCATTGAATCCTTTAGAACTGGACTTAAAGTTGTGAGCCACCATGTGGGTTCTGGGAACTGAACTAAGTCCTCTACAAGAGCAGCCTGTGCTCGAAACTTCTGAGTCATCTCTCCAACCTCTCAAATCCTTTCTATCTTTTATGTCTTAAGTAGTTTATATGCACTTCATCTTTGGGTGACATGACTATCTTTAAAAAATACCAAACTGAGTAAAATGCTATAGGGAATTTCCTATCTTATCTAGAGAATAACCTGTGAATTTCTTTTTCAGATATGCTCAGTGAAGGAACGCCACGCCAGTGAGATGAGGGATCTGCCAAGTCGATATGTTGAAATAGGTACGTGACCCTCCCATGTTTCCTATGATGGTAAAACTTGAAAAGAGCATCTGATTGTCAAGTGGAAGCCAAAGGCCATGTTCTCCACCACTGCCTTTCTCTTGGTGCTTTGATAAAATGGGTCCAGAAAGCCTTCAAGTTTTGGAAACTCACTGTGGAAAAAGCACTTTTCCCCAAACAAACAAACATTATCTTTCTCATAATAACTTTGTAGTGGGCTTTAAAGTCAGAATATTGTGGATTTGGATCGCGGTTATAATATTTACCACCAGGACCTACCTCAGACAGATTTCTGCAGTTTCAATATTTTCATGTATAAAATGTGAGAAAGAATGTTATAAGGTGGCTGTAACCTTATATAATACATAAGGTAGAGTGTGAGTTCATGCATTCATGTACCCAGGACAGTACTGACCTTTGCTCTTCTTGACTTGACACTTCTCAGTGCTCATCATTGTCACCATTGCTCTGGCCCCAATTGCCACCATCTTTTATTTGGAGCATTACAACTGCCTTTTCAGTTTTGTCTGCTCCACTCCAGCTCCAATCTAGTCTCTTCATTACAATAAAAGTGGTACCCATCCCTATCTCTCTAGCAACAGCTCCAGCAAGCTTCTTTGTGGTCTGAGTGCTGTAGCCACAGTGACTTTCCTGCACAGATCTATGGTCTTCTTTTAGCCAGTCTTAGCTACTTTGTGGGTTCCTCTTTTTCCCACCCCTTTCTCCTTGATTTTACCCCATCACTAGATAAGAGAGAAAGGATAGAAGGGAGAAAGAGAAGGGTGTCCTTGAATCTGATTTCTTTCTTCTTTGATCAGAACTACTAAGAAATTGCATCCAACCATTCCATCTTTCGGAGATTAGCCCTAGCATTAACGTACCCTCTGAAAACTTTCCAAAACTTCTAATGTCACACAGTCGCAGAGACTATTGGCAGCTGGCAAAAATCATGCCTCTACTATAGCAAATCATACTCAGCTGATTTTAATCCCATACCTAGGATTAAAAGAAAAACATATTCTTGTAATATTTCTGTGTTTTTAAAAGAAACCAAAATTCCATAATTCTCACTACACTTCTTTCTCCTCTATCTAGAACATTCTTCTTGCTTCTTTACTCTTCACCAACTTTTAATCATACCTTGGGTCAGTTGCTTTCCTGAGAAAACCCACTTGTTCTGCCTGACTAGCCCAAGCCCACCCATTCGGAGTGGATTCATCTACCCGTAGCTATACAGCTGCAGCAGTTCTTGGGATCTTGATTATTTGGTGCATTTCTGTGTCACTTCAGTGTACGCATACACTGGACCCTCTTTGTTTACTTTGTATCTTGAAGGCCTGGAACATCATAGAAGGTACTATATAAAACTATTGTTGAATGATTCAGTGCCTCTGAGAATCACCCGTGTGCAGTATAATATACCATTACGTTGATGAGCAAAAATAAGTCTTGCCATATTAAAGTTGGATGTAAAATTCGCTTGTGCCTTTGGATGGTGGATGTTGTGGAAGTGTGGTACTGCTCTGTTTTTCCACAATACTGCAAACATTGTTTGCTGTATGTTATCTGCTAGTCTCATGTGGTGAGAGCATTTCAATCTGGGTTGTTCTGCACTTGAAGTTAGAAGTATAGTTTATAAAGTTTTAACCATGTTTTTAACCTCCGGGAAAGATCAGTAGTTCGGATTTCCTGAGTATGAGAAGAGTGCCTGTTGGGCGTGTAGGACTGAGAAAAGCCAAAGAACAAGGACAGACTTCTAGCTACAAGAAAGGTGTTTGCTTGAGTGTCTCTCACTTCTACCTCACGTCTTTGCCTGTCAGGGGAAGCTTCTGAACATCTTGATGCATACCACCCCAAGAGATGTTATTGAATAATTAAGGTGCAAAACAAAAAGCTCTGATAATTTTTAAGGATATGAAAATTCACAGGGAAATATAGGAATGTAGCTTTGTCATTTGTGCGAGTACGTTACTGATATTTGACCACTGTAGTTAGGGGTTAAGTACATAAACCATTCCCATAAGGAGGCGTGGCTTTAGTATGGGAGACCTTGAGTGGAATAAGGGAAAGGAAGTGTTAGGGAGTTTAGAATGGAATCTGCTTTATCCCTGACAGGGAGCCACTCTCCTTCAGTGGTGTGACAATGACATTGAGAGTAAAGAAAATCTCTGGTGTTTTTCTTCAGCATTCTTATAAATGAAAAATAATAATGATTAAAAATAAGTAGGGCCTCTGGACAGTTTCTGTCCCACGAAGAGGTTCTTGGTGCAGAGTGTTGGAATGCCCTTGTTCTGCCAAGTTACATTGTGAAAGTAGATGTGCTCTGTGTCTACACAGCTTATTTATCCTTACGTGGATCACTTGTATTCTCAAAAGATTCCCAGGCATTAAGTTTTTATGGAAGAGTAGTTGGAGAGATGATGCTTCCTTGATAAGTTGGTGTTGTAATCATTTTCTGGTGTCTTCTGCCAGCAACAGATGACTTACGTGCATGAGATCAATGCCTGACTTCCTTGATTTCATATGGAAGTTGAACAAAACAACTGAGGTAACAAACTACAGGAAGACCTACACAGAATGTCAGAGAACCCTTGGGTAAAGAGGAGGAGATGAAAAGTCACATTATTTTCCCTTTCATAAAATATCATCGTTATCTCCAGCTAACTTTATGCACTGTGGTCTGGAAGCTTAGTATGCCATCCTGAGTTCAGCCTTTTGATTGATTTGGAACACAGTGACCTGGAAATTGACATCTGTTTACATGGTTTGGAAGAGCTGTGGGATAATTCTTTCTTAGATCTAAGTGTCTTTCTTCATATGCTTGTTGTCATTTTGACCTACACGCGAGAGCAGTGAGGTAGTTCTTTCTGCACACAGGTGACTGAGTTTTTCCTCTTAATAAAAGTCTCAGTAAGAACCATAGGAGGTGGGAGTTTCTTTCCAGGTGTTTCTATTTGAGAATCTGGTTTTGAATAGTTTTCTGTTCAATTTCCTCTTTCCATTCTGTTTACTTTTCTATTTTGCATTGGATTTTCCCTAATACTTCATTATGAAAAGAATTTAAGTATGAAAAAGTATCTAGCAGTAAATGCTGTAACACTTCCTAGATCTAAACACTTAGACTGTGTTTGCTCTGGAGGAATCTGTCTTTATTCAGTCTTCTTCTTGGTATGATAGAAAGACTTGAAAATAGTACCATGAATATGGATATTTGTTTTGTTTTGGTTTGGTTTTGGTTTGATTTTGGTCTTTTGGTTTTTTGAGACAGAGTTTCTCTGTGTAACCCTGACTATCCTGAACTCTCTCTGCAGACCAGGCTATTCTTGAACTCAGAGATCCACCTGCCTCTGTCTTCTGACTGCTGGAATTTAAGGCATTTGTCACCACCACCTGGCGGATATTTGTTATTAATAGTGTTATAGGAAGTCTGATGCATGAGTCTGGGAAAATATCCAAGTTGGCAAGATATTTGCTAACTAAGCAGAAAGGCCTGCAACAGATCTGGTTTACGTAACCAGAACCTATATAGAAATGTGGACTTGGCCATGTCATGTCATAGCCATAGTGGTGTCAGTGGAAACAGGGGTGTGTGTGAAATTTGCTGACCTAACTCTGGATTTACTGAGGGAATCCTTCTCAGGAGGATGAGGTAGAAAGGGAAAGTGGTGGGGCAGAAACTGGACACCCTAACTGGTCTACACACACACAAACACACATACACACACACACTAACCAGAATGGTAAATATATTACAAACAGAATGTCGTTCAATATGTACAGTATTCCATAGGTAGATGGTATTATTCCCATTCTGTAAGTAAAGACATTTTTCAGAGGGGCTCATGTGACCTATACAAGATTGTCCTGTTCCTAAGCAAAAGCACTTTAACTCAGGCATTCCTATTGCAAAGCTATTTCTGTAGCCAGATGGTTGCTCAGACCTGCAATCCCAACAGTAGGAATCTGAGGCAGGAGAGTTGACACAAGTTTGAGGTTACCCTGTGTTACATAATGAGCTCAAGGCCAGTCTAACTGCAGAGTAAGGCACTGTCTCAAAAACATTTAGCAGACAAAGACCAGCAGAAGGAACCTGCATCTCATATGGGCTCCCAGCATTGCCTCCTCAGCCTTCTGTAGCCCCTTCACTTCATAGATCCACCAGGTAGGAGTTTCCCAAAATCCACAGAGCCCTGCACTCAGCAGTGGTGATGCTATATGCCTATATGCCGAACAACTAGATACCTGAAGTTTTTGAAATTTTGTTTCAGAGAAGTGCCTCATTTTGAGAAATGAAATTATTGTTTTTCCTTATTTTATTCTTAGATGAGAAACACAGTTTTGCATGTTCCATGTTAGTGAGTGAATTTCTGCAGCACACTTACCAGGGGTAGTTGCAGAGTTATTTCTAAGGACTGGGAGCCAGGAATGACTGTGACTCTGTTCTCCCTTCAAAAAGTAGAAAGGCTTTGTCATTTAGTGCATGACTTGGGTTTAGCTGATGACTGAGGTGATTTTATATTTAGAACAAAAATAAATATTTGGTTTAGACATTTTTATTTAGCATGCTTGACCATTTCTCTTTCTTTTATGTAATCTTAATATTCTTACCAATGAAATATCTTTAGCACTTGCTTCATGGTGGCTGAAGTTTAACACATTGCAGATTAATGTACCAGATACCAATTAGAGAACCTGGGATTAAGTTGAAACCCAAGTTGCCTTAATTGGTCTCTGAACTGTGTGAACTCTTGGCCCAGTGTGGCTGGATGTTTTTCTTATTTTGTCTAGTAGCTGATCTCTGCAACTTTAATTCCATGTATCACCCCTGTGATTGGCTGGTACCAAGGTTCACATCACGTTTTACTTCAGTATGTCTGCTTAGAGTGATCCCTGATGCCATTAAAATGTTGATTCCAAAGGTGTTTTCACTGACCACTGTCATGCCAACTAAGTGTCCAGACTTACTGGAAGGTCTCTGGACACAGCTTGCTTCTGCTTCTGCCTACTGGTTGAAGGCGGGAACCCTTTGCCATATGACTGATACAAAGGAACTAGGATGGGATGTGAGAGTCGCAGTTGCTCTTCCTTATAGATTGGGATTTGAGGAGAGGCAACGGGACTGGAAGGGACCAGAAAAGATGGTGTGAGTTGTATGCCCTGCATTATGTTTGCCCATATAGTAGCAAAGAAAATTCTAGAAAAGGCCAGGACTTTCTAATCACAAAGATCTCAAACCTTTAACTGTTGTTCTTGGTGGCATAGTATACATGTTGCCTGCACTTCCCTGTGTTCTCGATTATATTAGACAATATGCCATCTATCTTAAAAAAAAGGTAAGGCATTAAATTCTGACATCTGCTGCTCTCTTCTGAAGAGACTACTGTCCAGTTGCTGGCCTTCTCTGAGTTCAGTACACTGATTCTTACAGCATGTCTACACTGTTTGCTGCGTCCACGGGAGGGCAGAAGCCTTTGCCACTGTGGCAGGATGAGGCCATGCCACAGCTGCAGATCCCACCACACCTGGTGTCCATCTGCAAAATGCTGTCTGTGGAAACACAGCACACTGCCTCAGGGCCCCAGAACCACGTCTTCACTTTCTCAGTGCCCCATCTCAAGAGCAGGTTCTGTCTTCTGTGACATTAGTTTCCTCTCACGTCTTCCCTTCCAAGCCATGAGCTGTGCAACCCAACAATTTGGTTTCTTTGTGACTTATCTTGTCCTGATAATCTACTTAAATGTGAGCTTTTGTCACAATTAGGTTTGTAAACCACCTGTTTCCAACTACATTTCACTCAAAAAAAGACAAAACTTATTAAAACTATTAAAATCATTGTTCTGTGGTATAGAATGGAATATAAAGAAAGATAAACTTTACTGGCAACTGTTATTTTGAAATAAAAAGCCAATAATTTCTAGAAGGTATAAATACAATTATAGAATAAATACAATTCAGAATCTTTTCTTTACATAAGTAGAAATAATATTTATTCTTTGTATATACATGCATTCTGATGCCATGTCTCTAGCCATCCTTTCTTTATTTTAGCATTAATATGAAAAATAAATAGCATTGTTTGGATCTAAAAACACTCTTGTTGCCTTTGTGGAGAGAATAATGGAAAAGTGAGGTTCTTTCTGTGGTGTTTTAAGGCATTGTAGCTGCAGACACCGCCACACACTAACAACTCAGAGCAGGAAGATGTGTGTGTGTGTGTGTGTGTGTGTGTGTGTGTGTGTGTGTATCGTTTTCTCTTGTGGGTATTACTGGAGATGAATCATTGGATGGCAGAGTAGCCACAGCTAAGGTAACAGCAGTTAGAACTCTTCATTGTGAGGCACACCAAGTGTTGTTATCACTGCGAGTTTTGTTTCTCTAAGAAGAGTGTGTGGTGTAAGGGAATGACTCAACACGACAGATGTTTTAGTTTTATCTAAATGTTGATAACTCCTATATTTCTAAAATCCTACTAGTTTTGGTTGCATACCTCTTTCTTGTTACTCCAAGTGATCACAAATCCACAGTTGGTAGTGTGGCTAGCTTAGTGCCTCAGTGTTACGTGCAGGTGAACTCCTTCAGTCTTCTCTTGTTTTAATTGAGAACACATTAATGTTTCTATCCAGGATCTCAGAGATCATGAAATCTCTGTTATTTATGTAAGCATTGTAGATTAAGGAAATCAGGGTGTAGAATGAAGATTTGCATAGGACAGTGTCCTAACTTCTCTGTTCTATGCCTTATAGCTAGTGTTTTAAATACCAGGCTTTGGTATAAATTCAGTTGCCTTTAGGAGCCATTGCCTCACATTATGTGTCAGGTAGTCTGGCAGGCCATGTGATCTCCAGAGGGCACAGTCTCACAGCTCGGTGTCCACCATGCCTTTGTGATTGATGCTGTTTTTCCTTGGGTGTGTTTAGCACACAGGCACAAATAGGCCTCCTCTTGGCCCTCATGAGAAGGGTTTCTGTAGCACTTCTGGATGATTGTTCTTTCCCCTGACCTGTTGGCAAGGAAATTGCATGGTAGCACTTCAGTGACAGTTGTGATTTAATAAGACGGAACTCAGCTCCATTTATACCAGCATAGCAGGAACAGTGGCCACCAAATTCTATTGTTAATTTGTTTATTCTAGATGGATGACATTGCCACCTTCTCTGGAAATGATGCCAGTGTGGACCCGAGAAGATCATTCTCTCTCATGGCTTCTCACACCACACCCTGCACTGAAACATCCCTAGAAACAGCTACCCTGTCGTCTACCCTGCATATTCCCTTCTCTACACTGTGGCTGACGTGGAAATGGTTCTTAAATATGCTTATTTGTGACCATTTCCCTGCTTCTTCTTTATCAAACTGTTTCTATGTGTCTTGATAGAACATCCTCAGCCCAAGCTTACGGAAGGAAAGAGTGTTAGTGGGAGAGCTGGACCAAAAACACCACCCTTGAATGTGTCTCAGGACACCAAGCCCACTCATGTCATCCAGTCAGTGAGAAGGCAGAACTACGCTCCACGTAGACTGGGAATGGTGGCACTCCTTTAACCGCAGCACTTAGGAGGCAGAATCAGGAAGATCAGAGCTCAAAGTCATTGTCAGCTACATAGCAAATTTAAAGCCAACCTAGGCTTCAAAGGACCATCCCGAAAACACTTACGTTTTAAAGTTTATGCTAGTCATTTTTGGTCAGCTGTCTACTGTAGAAGTTAAATTATCAAGATGCCTGTAAGATAAGCAAGGACCGGAGAACCAAGGAACCTGCTGAACAAGGAAAGAGAAAGGAGGAAGGACATTCTCTCGCCCTCCTTCGACATTCTCTCGCCCTCCTTCCATCTGCACGTCAGGTTTTACCTCTTCTCCTGTTTCTTCTTTTCAGATGAGAAAATATTACACATAGAATCTAATGTCCAGTTCAGTGGAAGTTATGACCCAGCTTTGCAGACTGCACAAGCATTCACTATCGCTTCTAGGATGACACACTGAACTCTCCCAAATCAGGAGAAGAAAGTGTGTTCATCATAGATGATAACCAGAAGTGCAGCAAATACTCAGGACATCAGAGGCTCGCTGAATTACGAAACTTTTGGGCGATAGGTTAAGTCCAACAGAGAGTTCACTCACAAGTGAATCCCTCCTCAAAACTGTCTCTTCAAATGATGCTGATTTCTCCTGTACATTATGGAGTCATCAGAATCAGTCTTTCCCCATGGAATAAGTGCACACACCTTCCCCCGACTCCAGGAATGGGGATTAGACATGGTC
This sequence comes from Mastomys natalensis, assembly GCA_021653895.1. Taxonomy (NCBI): domain Eukaryota; kingdom Metazoa; phylum Chordata; class Mammalia; order Rodentia; family Muridae; genus Mastomys; species Mastomys natalensis. Next base: position 490,197 of record JAJTUV010000422.1, on the reverse strand, counting down.
TCTCATCCATGTTAAACAAGCAGTCTACCACTGAGCTGTGTCCATAGCCCTCTTTGTATGTTTTGCCTTGAAGTAAGGTCTCACTGAGTTATCTAGGCTGGCATTGAATTCATGCTATACCGTAATAGTCTTTGAACTGGTGATCCTCTTTCCTTATCCTGTGGAGAGTTGGGAATGCACTGCACTGCCAGGCCTGACAGTGCTCCTGTGTATGTGATGCTTACATTTGATTGTGTGTGAGCACTCCTCTGTGTTGGAACCTGAGGAGCTATAAGAGGGAGTAGGGTATCTTCCTCTCACACTGCCTTATTGTCTTGAGCCAGGCTCTCTTCTGAACCAGATTGCCATTTCAGTTAAGCTGCCTGGCCAGCAAGCTTCTGGGATCTGCCTGTCCTCCCCTCCCCTCCCCCAGTCCCTCAAATCTGGGACTGTAGACACGCGTGTTCACGCCTGGCTTTGATGTGGGTGCTGGGGATTTTGACTCAGGTTCTCATGCTTGCAGGGTCCGGTCTTACACACAGAACCATTTCCTTAGTGTGCGTATTTCTTAACTTATAATAGCACTGTTTCTTCTTAAGGTTTAAGTACATTATTTTGAAAAGCTTATTATTTTTCTCTGTATATAAGTAAGTATGCAAAGATGTTTCAATAAAATGTCTAAAGCCAAAACCAAAGTAATGTTTTATAATACAAAAACATAACTTGTGCTGTTTGCACCACTGCACCTCACCTATAAGAAAAAAATTATTATTATTTTATTATTAAAGATAATCAATGTTAGGTTTTATTGTTTCAAAGAGTCTTCATGTGATGCAGTGACACTCATTAACTTACCTGGCACAGTGGAGCACTCATAACTTGCCATTTAGGGGTTCATTTTTTGTCTGTAATGTCAACTTTGAGATCTGTTTCTGGGTGTGTTTCCTGAGACAGATGTTTGTAAAGCACTTTTAGTGCTGCTTGGTGAAAACTCTTTAACATGAGGCACACTACAGTGCATACTTAGTATAGTATCATAATTCAACATGTACACAGTGTGTAATAATCGCATCAGGGGAGTGAGCATTATTTCCATTTTAAGCATTTTTAAATGCATTGTAGCACTCAGAGTCGCTGTGTCTTCGCCATCATGTGCACCTTTATGCTCCATTTAATGGTGAATCTTTTCTGCCTTTTGTTTGCAGTGTCTCAGTTTGAAACTGAATTCTACATTAGTGGACTTGCACCTCTCTGTGATCAGCTTGTTGTACTTTCCTACGTAAAGGAGGTTTCAGAAAAAACGGTAATTATCTTCTCCCCAGGTACAGAGGGATATGGAAGAGTTGGCTTTTAGCTCACACCCAGGTCAGGCTGCCTGTCAGGGGAGATTGCTATAATCCAAGCAGAACTTTCTGACCTATGAAGTAAGCCTAGCAGAAATTACCCTGCAGACTAGCATATTTACCTTCAGAAGTCCCACTCGCTGCCTGCCTTTGTTCCCTTTGCGGTACAAAGAAGACAGACTTTTCTTCTTTTTTTGTTTTTTTTTTCTTTTTCCTCCGTCACTTGATATTTTAGTTGAAAGGATTCCTCATGCTGAAAGGCCAGGAAACCGAGCTTCCATTGCGTTAGCAGGGAGGGTAGCAATGAAGCTGGTTGGTGCAACAGCTGGGGTCCCAGTCCTCAGAGGGACTTTCTGAAAGCTCAGCTCCTTCTTTCCTGGAGTCCAGACATGTCTACCTCTCAGAGGCCTGAGGATCCCAGGTAGCTAGATGATTCCAGATCCTGCTTTAAAAAGGATTGTTGCTCCTTCAGTTATCCGTGCAGGTGATAGACATTGCAATGTGTTGCTAGCGGACAGCAGCAGAGAAAACCAAATTTTGTTTTGATGACATTGGAATGAAGCTCTCATGTGGGATTTAGCGACACCCAGGCTCCCTTTAAAGCTCAGAGTAGTGCCATTCCTAGTTTTCCTTTTATTAGAGTTCAGGGGCTCTGCTGGAACTGGAGAGAGGCAGCCTCAGGCCCTGAGAAGGGAGAGCTTGTTGTAAAGGGTTTCCTTTTGGGTGCTGTATATAGAAGAAATTGCAATTGATTTGCTAGCCCTTCACAGTAAGTAGGCAGGTGAAGTGTACACTCCCTGTTTCTTTCCTCTTCCTCATCCTCCTCTTCCTCCTTCTCTTCTTCCTCCTCTTCCTGTTCCTCCTCCTCTTCCTCTTCCTCCTCTTCCTCTTCTTCCTGCTCTTCCTCCTCTTCTTCTTCTTCCTCCTCCTCCTCCTCCTCTTCCTCCTCTCTGCCCCCCATTTGCCCCTCAAATGGCAAGGAATAAAATCTGGAGAAAAGCCCAGGGAGCCCTTGTTGAGAAGTGGTGGCTGCACTTGAGCTGTTCTCTGAGAGAACACTTGCATTAGGAAACCATCACTATAGTAACTGAAGCTCTGGGTGCCCATGTTGCTAGGCAATGAAACGCTGTAGACATAAGTGAATCCTCAAACCTCCTAAAATCAATAGGGTTGGCTTCTAGCCCTATTGCAGGACATCAGTTTATTATTATTTTATTTATTTTTCGAAAATACAGAAAGGCAGAGGCTCCTGGGGGAGTTAAGAGCAGTGTTTTCTGATGAGGACTGTGGGGCAGATTGAGGATGTGATTGAACGAAACAAGGGAAGAAGCAATAAAATTGGAAAGGGGAAAGCCTAATAAACAACTGATCAAAAAATAAAAAAGAAAAGAAAAAGGGAAACCTGGGAAACGTGTGTTAATAAAGGGTATAAGAAAGGAGAAAACAGTAGGAAGGCTATCTTCACAGGCAGACTCCAGAAGAATGGCTTTTCAGAGGAAGAAGTGAGAGCCTAGGAACTGACTTAGCATGTGACATATGGAGATTCACTTTCTATAACATCAGCGTGTGTTTTCAGTTCTTAAGTACAGAATAACAATAAAATTAGGGCAGATGAACGACAGTCAGTTTCAGGCACACCATTACCAATTTCTGTTTTCATATTGAAAATCTGTGTCTATTAGATGTTCATTGGCTGCATCTATTGGCTTTTCATTAATAGCCTCAAGTGTTTCCTATGTGATGCCTTCTGTGCACACACCTGTCTCCACTCTGGCAGTCATTGGTCCTTTGAGGGCCTCTGTTCTTCTGTACATTATTCTAGTCACTTCGTGTGCGTGTGCATGTGTGTGGTTTTCCTTGTGAGCCTGTTTAGAAGCTGCATGCTATTCTATCCAGCTAAAGTACCCTAATTTGTTAAGCTGTTCTCCAATTCTCTGCTTTTCTTTCCTTCATTGATAAGGCACAGGTTTTAAGAATTGAATTTTCCCCAAGTACTAGGGGATGGTGATAAAACTAAATTGCTGCTCTTGAGAAGCTCATAGATAAGAACATGGGACATACAACTGGGAGCAAGGGCTGTAAAGTGACACAGGTCACTTTAGTTACACGTCCCTTCACACATATAAAGGAAAACTTCTTCTTTCCTAACCCCAGTGCTAGAGATCAAACTGCAGGGTTCTCCTACATAGTAGGTGCCCTGGCCCTGAGTTACACCTGCTGCCTTCAAAGCTTCTTGTATGATTTTGTAAACTTCAACTGTTTTTCATTTTGTCATGATTTTGACTTTTTTTTTTTTTTTTATCATTTTCATTGCAGCCAATTTTTAAAAATATTTCTGTCTTTTCCCTCCATTTTTTGTTAAAAATTGAAATTTTTCTTCACATTTTTTTCAAAGCACTGATAAATTATGGTATATATAATTGAGTGTCAGTAGCTGTAGCCCCATTGTGAGATACACGGCTGGTATAATGGCTTGGTTAACAGGAGTGCTTAGAGAAATCCACACTCCACTGTTTTAAGTAAAAGACAGAGCTTTGGGGTTTGTTTCTCTTCTTCCCACTCCATACCAGATCCAAATGTGTGTGCTGTTGCCGCTTTGCAGGTTGATGGCAGGTGTGGTTCTTGCCGGTCACACCCATATCCCCAAAGCACAAAACCAGATCAGAACCCACTTGATCCAGAAGTCTAGGGTTGACCATAAGTTTCAGTTTTTCCAAACATCCCAGCCTTACCGTTGACTTAACTTTAATCTTAATTTTTTTAACCCTCAGTCTCTGTCTATAAACATGAGAATAATAAAGCTTAATCACTTGCCAGGCTTTGTTTGAGAACCCAGTGAGTGAGTGATCTGTGTATCGTAGCCCTTGCTCCTCAGACCTGTCAGGTCACCTCTTTCAGAAACTGTACTCACTGACTCTTTATGCTAATTATAGTAAAATCAAATTGAAAATTGAGTTCCTTCTTCACACTAGACATATTGTTTGTGTTAAACAGCCATCTGCAACTAAGGTCTTCTATATCAGGTGATGGAGATGTAGGCAGTTCCACCATCTCAACAAGATCTGATAGAGAGATGGATTTTAGTCTCTGGTTTTTGGGCATTCCTAGTAAGTTTCCTCATATTAGCAGTGATTTGAATAGTGAACTCATTTTTAATACTATTTTGCCATTCTTTATATTTGTGTAGCTGTAGTGTAGCTGTGTTTGCTACTGTTTGACCACAGATTCATTCCTTTTCACACTGCTGTGATGAAATACTGGATAAAAGCAACTGAAGGAGGGATTTACTTTATCTCACAGTTTGACAGGACAGCTTATCTTGGTGGGGGCCTGTGATAGCTGCTGATCACCCCACATCCACCATCCGGAAGCAGAGAGAGAGGGCCGATGCTTGTGCCTTGTGTTCTCCTTTTAGTCCAGGACACAGCACAGGGACGGTGCAGCCCACATCAGTAGTGGGGAACTCTTCCTTGTTCACTGAATTCTGGGAACATCTTCATACATGAATGCAGAAATATGCGTCCATGGTGATTCTAAATGCTATCAAGTGATGAAGATTCTCAGAAGCTACCACTACTTTAGGATTGGACTCTGTGCCGTTCATAAGTGTCATAATTCTGTGTATTTTCACAAAACGATGACAAAATAAGACAAGATTAGGTGGCTGCTTGTGGCAAGCCTTTAGAACTGAGGTCGTGTTTGTGCCAAAATGATGTTTGTTCATTTGTATAACCTAAGAAACATAAATAAAATGAGCCTTCTCTTGTTTTTCTCCTAGGAAAGAGAATACTGTGCAAGACCTAGACTGGACATCATCCAACCACTTCCAGAGACTTGTGAAGAGATCTCTTCTGACGCTTTGACCGTCAGAGGCTTTCAGGAGAATGAATGTAGGGATTACCACTTAGGTGAGGAGGCAGAGATCTGCTTGTATGCCTTCTTACGCTTACTCTGTTCAGCTGACCCAAAGGGAACTTAAGTATAGCTACTGACAGGACTTTAGACAGGACATGGGCTGGCCTCGGCCAGTGACAGCCAGGGATCTGGATTCAGAAATACTGCATATAGTCCGAGTGCTCATAGCAAAAAGGAATGTTAGACATAGGACAGGAACCAAGGTGAGAAATTTGTTCTTTGTCGTATTTTTCTCTGTTGTTCCATCAAACCAGCTAGTCAGCTAGCTATGTTTGCTGTGCTGGGAATCAAACCCTTGGCTTTAAACATGCTAGGTAAACATTGTCACCCACTACATCCCAGCCCTGTTCTGTTTAAGTTACATTTAACTTGATATCAAACAAAATGACTCTGGTTTCCCTCTCAGTCCAAACCTTGTGTTGCTGGAAGGTTTGCTATGGAGGCAAACCTAAGTGGCAGTGAGTCCTTCTGTTTGGAACTGAGTACTGAGAGATGGAAAGAGTCCCACCCCATCATAGGGACTACAGCATATTTGCAGAGTGGGTGGTTGAATACATTTAATCACTGCTCAGGAGCAAAAGGAGAACTATAACACTTTAGTCCTGCCTATCAAGTCCATTGTCATATCCTTGTAAAATGTACTGAAGAAAAAGAAATACTTTAAGCTATTTAGAAATTTTCTCCTGCTTTATAAACAACAGACATCTTATGAAAATATTTTTAGTTTTCATTTGGACAAAAAATGATGTATGACTGTACATACATCTGGTCCTTCTTATATGAACCCTCTAATTAGTTAAAAACTGTAAGAGTATATTTTGGATTTTTCAAAAACAATTATGATTCAGAACTGAAAACATATAGTCTGAGTATTTTGCTCAGAGCAAACTTGGTCGTATGCTTAGCTACCCTTCGGCAAGGTTTTATAATTGAATTCTGTAGGAGGTGCTCAGCATTGGCAACATGCTGAAATGATAGATTATGTCCCCAGGGCTTGGGCATCTGTCAGTTAGGCATTAGATGGCCTTGACCCTGGTGAAGAGGAAACATTTATTGTTAAGTGTGAGGTGTAATTGTTCTGTAAGCTTAGAGCAGTACTGTAAGTGTCCATAAATAAGGTTTATACACAGTAGATGAAGTGTCCAGTATGCGCTAGCACAGTCAGTCCGAATTCTGTTTGTTCATCTGAAGTCTGAATGTTAATGTAGTATACTTAAATTTTTAAGCCTACCTTATTTGTGGCTGTTAACTTATAGTCATTTCTTCTAGCTGTTTCTCCTTGCTGCTCTTTTGAACAGTCTTACACTGGGGTGCATTTAAGAGCAGTCCGTGTTGCCATGCGCATCCTCCTTGACTTTCCAGCAGAGTCAAGCACACATGGCTGCAGAGATAGAGAATTGACGGTTGAGTCTAAAATTGTAGGCTAATTCCATCGAATAGTGATACTGTTGCCACTATGGAGTCACCCAAGCTGTCCTTTCTCTCCTTCCTTCTAGAATACTCTGAAGGGGAATCACTCTTCTATGTCGTGAGTCCTAGAGATGTCGTCATAGCCAAGGAACGAGACCAGGATGATCATATCGACTGGCTCCTTGAGAAGAAGAAATATGAAGTAGCTTTGATTTTACTTTCTTGAAAGTATTGACTTGTCTGAAAATAGAAATGAAAAACAGATTTTTATAGTAAATCTTTCATATTGAGTTAGTGTGCTCCAAACCAAAAAATATGTTACAATTTCTCTCTCAGAAATTAGTGAACAGAAGCATGCAGTTGAGTTGACAAGCTTTCCTGTTGGTGGGTGTTAGGGAAAGATGTGTGCTTCAGAGAGAGGGAGTCAGAGCTGACATACTCAAGTTTTTGTGATTATTTCCCTAAAGTGTTTCAGAGTTTTCTCTTTGGATATGTTGGTAAAATTGCTTATTTTGTGTAAGGGAAACATACCAAATTTATTCTTACTTAGAATGGTTTGAACTAATTTGGGTAGAACACTGCTGTCTACTTCCCTGAGCTTAGGCAAGCTATTACCATATTGCTTTAGGTTAATTCATTCTTTAGTGTTTCTTATATTTATTTAGTTCCTTATTTGTGTATGTGTGTATCTGTATAAATATATGTACATGTATACATGTGTGCTTATACTTGTTTATCTGTCCAGAGGCCAGAAGATGGTATGGTATGTCCTCTACCGCTCTCCACTTACTCTTTTTGAGGCAATCTTTCCTGGATCCAGTCCTCAAGTCTTCTCTGCTAGTCTAGAAGACAGCAAGTGTAGCTACCCTCTGTATCACTGCCCTTAGAACTGGGCTTATAGGCGTTTGGGGAGACTACTGGCTGGTTACATGAATGCTGGATGTGAACTCCGCTCGTTATGAATGCAAAGCAAGCACTCTTAACTGCTGAACCATCTCTCCCAGCCCCTAGATTAAGTAAAATTTTATAAAATTTGTTTATGTGTTAAATATTTATGTGAAACTAGTACTCATGAAACAAATATATAATTTCCATAACCTTAGTTGTAGACGTGAAAATATGTACATTCTTTACATTTATTGAAACTTGAATGACGTGCTCCTTATCCAGTATTTGTCACAAAGACTTAGAATGACAGATGTCCTTTTCTTCCTTGAAGCCCAAGAGATTTTGTTACAGGTTGACTTGTATGTGAAATGTGATTCCACAATCTTAATGTAGGAATGCATTCAAGTGGGAATTAAATAAAAAGCCTTCCTTTGCACTTCCTTTGTCTCCCACTCAATCCCGTTCTCTCTGTCTCTCTTTTTCCCCATGGCCCTTCTCACGATGCTTGTGCAAACATAGGAAGCTTTGATGGCAGCTGAAATTAGCCAAAGGAACATTAAGAGACATAAGATTCTGGTAAGTTCAGCTTCATTATTTAAGCATATCTGTCCTTACTAACTCATAAGGAAGTAGAGTGAATTGGAAAGAACAACAGGTTCTTTGTGTCTGTTCATAATTTGTTTTGTACTAATTCTTTTACCTGGGAGGGCAGAATATTTCATTTTATCGAGTCAGTTTCTGCTTGTAAACAAGAGACTTGAACACCTGCTAGGATGTAGCTTTAGGAAATTTGGAAACTGCATTTGTGCAGTGCTCTTTCAATACTAAGCTCTGTAGTTGACCGTGTGGAAGCCTCTTTAAATCATAGGTGAAATCACATTATCACAAAATGTATCACGACTGGTCTCTTCAAACTAGATTGCTTTGTTATGGCCCTGATAACAAATTCAATTGCTTTGGTTATGGAGACTATTCTAGGAAATCAAATACATTTTTATTACATTTTGGAGGCTGGAAAAGTACAATGGCTAGAAACCAATTTCTTTGCTAAGTGTGACAGTGAATTTGCAGGCAGAGACCTGACATGAAATCATATCCTCCACATGTGAAGACTCTTGTAGTTACGTCATTGAGCCCATTGCCCTTGTTTACAAATGAATACTAGAAACTCAGCCTTTTGTGGGTAGTTGGGTTTCCACACAAGTTTCTGTTACTTTCTTCATCTTAGAATTCTCTGTAATATTGTGTGTGTAAACCTTAATTCCTGAAGAATGCAAAACAATAAACTAATAAAAGGAAGAGAGATATTTCATTTTTAGGCACAGTTGAGGAAAATAGTAATTCTTTGGAACTGAAGAGGGCCTTGTAGCCAGTAGTGTGGTACATCAAAGGTACAGAGACTGAAGGGGTTCAGGCTTCTAGTTATGTGGTGCAGTTGAATGAACTAACTACATAGGTAATTTTAAAAATTATGGTATAGGTAAAGCTAGATTCTGAAAGCAAATACCTATTTAAAACATGGTTCTGATTTTGAACATGCAGAAGATAATTTAACCTCTTGTTTTAATGGCAGAGTAATGGAGAGAGGATCAGAGGGAGGCCATCTGGGATGAGGATCACTTAAGAGAAGCCTTAGTGTAGTTTGTATAGAGAGATGAGGTCTGCTCAGGGCAGTATAAATGAAGATAATCTGGTGGAGTCAAAGTCAATAGAGTACTGCCAGCAGCAAACACATCAGCCTTCCATTGAGTTTGGAGAGGGCTACTCATGGCAAGTATGTAGGGTTAGAGAACAGAGGATCAAAAATGCAGTTATTTAAAGGAAATGCATATAACACATTGAGAAGACCAAGCAGTAAACTGTGTGCTGGGAGCTGACAGGAGCCCATTCAAAAGGAAGGGAGTTAAATGCTTGTGTAGCTAACTGAGCAGGTCAAAAAGCCAGACAAGTTCAGCTGCTGGTAATCACCCTGGATTTGGTACTATGAAAGAATTCTCTGCTCATGCTATTTATTCTCCCTGCAGCAGGCATAGGGAGTTAAAGTAATCATAGGAAAACTCTCAGTGTGCTCCAGTGTGAGGTGATGCTTGTAGTATTCTATGAGAGACATTTAGAAATGCTTGCACTAGGACAGAGTGTAGTACTTGGCATTAATAGTACAGAGCAAGAGGAAATGTCCAGAATGAGTGACACAATAAGAAAAAGATTGACAGAATGAATTGGAGATAGGATATGCCCACCTCTCATGAGAGCAGCACAGGAAAGAGAAGCTATTTAAAACACTGAAAAGGAGAGTCAGTCAGTTGTGCAGTGCAGTGGAGTTGAGTTCATTCATGAGCTCATGCAGTTCAGTGTAGGCCAGCAGAGGCAGTTGAAGCTAGAGAATGAGAAGGAGCCAAAAGATTAGAACAAATCGCCATAGTTATTAGTTTGAGGCCAAACACAGCAATTCAGTGAGCCGCTGAGAGAAGCCAGATTGAATCAGTCAGCTTGGAGAAGAGTTTGAGCCAGAACAGAAAAGTTGAACCAACCAGCCAGAGTTCAGAAAGAACTAGAAAGAGTGAGCTTATTCAGCAATAATCTCAGAGGTTCGAACATTCTAGGCCTAGATTAGATTGTATGGAGGCTAGAAGCTTCCAGGCCTAGGCCTAGGGATAGGTAGAGCAGAGAAAGAAACAAGGCTCAGCCCAAGCCATGTATCTGTACAGCTTGAGTACAGCTCTCATCTCAACCCTTTATCTGAAGAAATAAAAGTGACTTTTACATCTGGCACCCAACAGAGAAACGTTGGCTTTAAAAATTGGCACAAGGGCTAGTGAGATGGCTCCGTGGGTAAAGGTGCTTACCACCATGGCTGAGTGTTGAGCTGAGTTTGATCTTTGAGACCCACATGGTGGAAGGAAAGAACCAACTTCACAACATGTCCTCTGATCTTTACTATGGCACAGAAGCACCCACATGTGTATATGCATATACCCACACATAAGCAGATACAAACATCCACATTCAAAAACTAATATTAAATACACTGATACCAAAAAAAAAAAAAACCCTCAGATACTAAGATACCAGTGGTCTGATTTTAGAAAATTCCTTAAGTGTGAAATATAATTTCCCATCTAGTAGTCATTAAGGAATAAATTTAATAATCTAAAAATGATGGTATTTCCATTTATATTAATTATGCATAGAACGTTTCCTACCACACAGTGTAACTTCTTTCAAGATATTCAGAGATAACTCTGGTGTCTAAGACCAAGTGCTATACACACTTACCAGTATGGGTTCCATCTCATGGAATGGGCCTTAATTCAAATCAGATATTGGTTGGTACTCCAGCAAGTTTTATGCCATCACTATACAATCATATCTTGAAGGCAGGTCACTATTGTAAATAAAAAGGTAGCTGGGTTGGTGTTTACATTTCTCCTTTGGTGGTGTGAAGAGTATTTTCTTGTACCAAGAATACTAGCCAGTAGGAGTTAAGCTTTCTGTGGGCACCAGCTTGACTTCTCCATGTTCAGCGAATTGTGTAGATGTTGTCTTCAGCAAGGAGGCCTTACTGTCAGTTTGCGAAGAGCAACTTATAGCATTAGCATCAGCTCGAGGTGTTTGCGTGCTCCCATGAGACCCTTTGGCCAGCAACGGAATTAGGTGTAACCCAATTCTGGTACTGAAGCTTCATTTGGTACCAAGAAATGTTCAGTTGGGCTCTGTCTCCCCTACTAGTTGCAATTTTATTTATGTCACCCTCATTTGTGTATATGTGTTAGGAAGCTTCTATTATATTAGGTTTCCATACTACCATTTAAATGGCCCTTGACTTTAGCTGTCTGTCTCCACATCTCCTAGGATGATAGCCTGCCACTTCATTTTCTTGCATGTCTTTAGCCTTCTTCTGGAAGAGGCCACATTTAAGAGAAGACACTGGAAACAGACCTTTATATCCAATGACAACTTTAGGCTGTGTGTCTAGTTTCAAGGACTTTCTCTGGAAAGATACTAGAAGATTTTCACATGGAAACAGGGCTAGATCTTTAAAATTATTAAAATTTATATAAAGCAAATAAAAATGAATATAAATCTAAATGTGCTGAAGGGTGATGTCACCCAAGCTGTGACATAGACAGATATTGCCAGTGCTTCTCACAGAACCCTGTGTCTGTCTACTCAGAAACTGACACTCAGCTCTTTAGGTGTTCTATTTGCATTGTTCATTTACTTCATTTGCATTTCTATAGGATATTGGGTTGGCATATGTAAACCACCTGGTGGAGAGAGGAGAGTATGACATGGCTGCACGGTAATAATGATTTCTTCAAGTTATTTATGGCTGACGGTAACAACAAAAATAAGTAGACTTTTGTTTTTGTTTTGCAATTGACTTTTTTCATATCTTTCTAAAGGATATAAAAAGGGTAGGTGTAAGGCACTAGCCTCCTGCATAGAATTAAAGGACTGTGCATATTAGCAAGATTGTCACCTTCTATCACATAACCCCAGTCCCAGTTCCCACAGCACAGCCTGCAGTGGGCAGGCAGAGTCTCCCTATAGTTATGCTTGTGTTAAAGGAGACACCGGAGTTAGAATGCCTTCTCCATGACTCTAGAGAGAGGCAGCAGACTTGCCCACAGCTCTTAAGGGAAGCAGTCTGTGTGGCGTCCAGTTTCTAGGGCCAATTTTGTTACACATTCTTTTGGAAAAAATTTATAGCAAAGTACATCTACATACAGTTCAAAGACAATGGTTTTTCACAAAAGAGTAGTAACTAAATGAAAATGACGAAGCCGTAAGATGCCTTCAGACTTGTCTTCAGTGCCCCGAGATTATTTGAGACTCAGTCCTGCAAATCACGTAGTATGCTGGGCAGCTGATGTTCTAAGTCTGTTTTTCATCCACTGTTTAAAGCTGACCTGGCAGAAGCTGGCACTTAAGCTGTAGTGAGTTTCCCTACACAAGTCAAAACCAGCAGTGCTTTATGAATAAATAGGAAAGCCAGAGGAAACCCCAGTCGTCTGAAAGAGGCCCATTTTTCCCATAGCTATTTTGTATAGCTTTCATGATTTCCATCATCTCCATGTCTAGTCAGATGAGTAATGGCGACACCTTCATGTTCATTAACACTACAGCCCTGTCAGAGCTCTCGAAAGAGGTCACCTAAATTGCTGGGGAATAGCCACTTACTCTATCTCTGTTCCTTCATTTACATTTTATTTCTTCCTGCAATGTTTGTGCTCCCAGAAAATGCCAGAAAATTCTTGGGAAAAATGCATCCCTCTGGGAATACGAAGTTTACAAATTTAAAGAAATTGGGCAGCTTAAAGTAAGTTATTTTTATCTTAACCTTTAAGTTCTGCACTACAGTTTATTAAAATGGGAATAAAATTGAGGCAAAGCAATTTGTGGTTGGGAAGTGTGTATTATCTTGAAAGAAGAGTTAAGCTTTATATTTTGTTTGTATCAAATGTGTACATGTCTACCATGTACTGCTGTGATTCAGGTGCCGTGTTTAGGCGTGATCTTGGGGAGCAGTTGTAATTTCATTTAGTAGACTTTACAGCATAACACTTTTTAAATTTACTTAAGAATTAAATTAATTTTCTCTCTCTCTTTCTCTCTCTCTCTCTTTACCTTTCTCTCTCTGCTTTTTTCTTTTGTTGTGTTGGGCTCAACCAAGGGCTTCAAACATGTTAGACAAGTGATATGCCGATGAGCTCATTCTTACCACTCAGATAATCTGTCACCTGCAAGGAGACAGGTCAAAACGCTTGACTGCAGCTCTGATGATAATCTCTACACCTGGGGTACAGCATGCAGACCAGTCAGCCAGTTTTTATTTTTGAAGGGTTTTTAAATTTTCATCATCTATAAGCCTTTTGAATACTCTATTGAAATTAAGAATATACTATTAAAACTTATATCATTTTAAAAGTTAAATTATAAAGAAATGGGCTTTAATGTGGCATTGTCACACACTGGTGGCAGTGTCACATGCTGGTGACATTGTCACATGCTGGTGGCATTGTCACACGCTGGTGGCATTGTCATACACTGGTGACAGTGTCACATGCTTGCTTCATAAGATGGTTAGGTTTTAAAGTATTAATTGATGTGTTACACCAAGTATAAGGAAAGTTAAAAGAAATAGTTATTCTTCTAATTGTATTTTCATGAATTAAGAAGAAAGAATAAAGATTAATGCAACCACTTTTGTATTATTGATTGTTACATACATACATACACATCCACAACCCCCCCACACATACCCACACACACTTTCAAAAATATTTTGTAGCTTCTTGTTAGGTAACAGCGTTTATTTGAATCTTTTCCTAATGCTCCAAAGTGTCCAGATACCTAAAATGTTTAAGATTAAAAGTACGCTGTTATGTTGTCTGCATGTTTACCACTCCTGAAAGGACTTTCCCTTCCTCCCCAGGCAATTAGTCCTTATTTACCTCGAGGGGACCCAGTTCTGAAACCACTCATCTATGAAATGATTTTGCATGAATTTCTGGAAAGTGATTATGAGGTAAGGAATTCTCCCACAAACAAGGCTTGTTCTCAGTATGTGTTATGAAGCCTAGAAATTTGACTGTTTTATGCTTTCATGTTGGTGTCGTATGGATTTCATTAAAGTGATTTTAAATTATATCACCCAAATTATCCTACTAATTCTTGTCCTATCAGAAACCTTCTGTTCTGACTATGGCTGAAGAAAGTCAGCCTGCCTTGACTGTTGGGCTTCGAAACTGTCTCCTTTGTGCTGTGTTTGCTTCATTAGTACCACTGAGAAAGAAATAATTGTCATTGTCATTAAACTACAGAAATAATTTAAGTATTATTTTCCATTTTTCTCATCTTAAGGTTTAATTTTAAATGAGTGATCAATCACACAACAAATCAAGTAACAGCATTTCATAAGAACTCCCCATGAAAATTTTGTCCTGTACAAGTACTAAAGAGCAGGTTGCAAAAAAACAAAAGCAAATGGAAGAAACCTAAGCCCAGTAGTGCACACTTGTAATCCCAACTACTCAAGAAGCAGAGGCAGGAGAATGTGAGTTTGAGTCAACCCATCCTCACCTGTCCTCAGAAGTCATGAACTACTTCTCTGGAGTCCCCAACGTCTCCATTTTCCTTTCTTTCATTTTGCTAGTCAGGAAGTTCTCTAAGACTTGGCATGGAACCTTTTGAATTTATGGAAAGTTCATTGCATAGGCATGATGACTAACAGAGAGGATGGAAGACCCAGAGAGGCCTAGTGTGGTTACTTAGCATCCATCCTTCATGGGCAAGGGGCTGGACCCTGTGAAGGTGCTCTTAGAACCCACTAACCCTTTATGGCCTGCACTGGGGAGTAGATGAAGAGCAAGAGAGGGCAGATTGAAACCCAGCTGTGAACATTGCAGTACCACACTATGAAGAGTGTTCTTTTTCTCCTGTTCTGCTCTGGTTAGGGCTTTGCCACATTGATCAGAGAGTGGCCTGGAGATCTGTATAACAATTCCGTGATAGTTCAAGCAGTTCGAGACCACCTGAAGAAGGACAGTCAGAACAAGACTTTATTGAAAACACTGGCAGAACTGTGAGTATATTTTAGTTCTTGAAATCTCAGACAAGGCCTTTTTATTTTCCTGTATCTACTTGTAATTAGAATCCTTTTTCTAAGTCTTAATGAGTAACTAGATGATGAATGTATGAAGCTGCATTATAATGTGATCCGTTTGCCAGAAGAATGTAGTGGTATGGATGGCTCCTGGTGAGGAGACAGAAGACTACCAGGCTCCCTCAGGCTCGCCCAGTGAGCCAGGTTCTGGATTCTATTATTCTTAAGTCTGCAAGTCTGTTGATTTTTTCTGAACCAGAATCTTTATCTGCAAAATTACAGGGCACACTCACTTCATTATAGGGATACTTTAAGATTTGAAAGTTGGGACTCAGCAAGTGATGTTTGATGAATATTTTTTTGTTTGGGGGCACTCCCATCTGACTTTGTGCCATATGTCTGAAACACAAAGATGAACTAGAGCCTCAAGGAGCCTCAGTGTAGGGCACCAGATGGTGTACCACAGACCATTCAGAGAAGGATGGGCTGCTGCGTGCCTTCCTCAGGACCCACAAACCTCACACTGCCCTCACTGATCAATTCTGTCAGAGTTACATGAGAAAAGGACACATGAGACATGGCACCGGGGAGTTATGGATGTGGCATCCTAACGGAGAGTGCTCTGTTTCAATCAGAAGCGTCTTCTGGTGCCATTGGATTCTTTAACACTGTTAGTATGAACAGCAGGGTAGTTTCTGGTCAACTGGCTTTCCTCACCTACATGAAGGACTTAGTGTGAAAACATTGTTTCAATGGAAAAATATATTTCAGCTTTATACAGCACCCCTACAAATGAGCTTCTGAAATATAACCCATTTGTCAGCTGAACACTGTACAGGAATTAAGACCAATTCCTCTATTGATTAAGAAGAGCTTTTCCTTCATTCAGGACCATAGGTTCATGTCTGGAATATAGATTTCTGTACAACATGGAGGCTGAAGCTGCAAGAAGAAACAGTTATTATTTGAATATTATACATTTTTGTAAACTTGGTGAGAGGAAAGGCAGGCTTCTGAAAGGAGTACCAGCGGACCATGTATTTTAAATCTCAGTGAAGACTTGTGATAGTAAACTCTTCTCTTTGAACAACTATTTCAGCTTTTACGATTATGAAACATAATCTCTGTGCATTTTAATTATTACCATTAATAAGTATTGATTTCTTTATTACCAGGTACACCTATGACAAAAATTATGGCAATGCTCTGGAAATATACTTAACATTAAGACATAAAGATGTCTTCCAACTGATACACAAGCATAACCTTTTCAGCTCCATCAAGGATAAAATTGTTTTATTAATGGATTTTGATTCAGAGGTAATACTTTTCTCATTACTATGCATTAACTATTAACTAGTCAAAGGTTTCATCAGTGGCTACCTGTCTAAGTGAGTCACATACTTGACCATATGCTGGCCATGCTTAGAACTCTCTGACGCACCACACACTGTCCATATTATTTTAGCCACTGGCATTCTGAAGGCCTTTCTTTGCATAGTTACTGAGAAAGCCATTGCAGCTAGATGCCGGCACTGTTCTTGTGGTGCTGGTGGGAGAGAGCTGGGGTCGAGCCCAGGGCCTCGTGCAGAACACAGTAAGCACAGCGCCTTCCATTGAGCTCTCTTCCAACATTAGTGTAGTGCTGTAGCAGAGGGATTGGAACTTTAGAAACAAAACGATCCATATGACTCATAAGAAAGAAAAATAACTGTGCTTTGGTTTATTGCACTGTTATAATCTTTGTCTCAACATGAAAATTTAAATCAATTTCTGTTTAGAGGCTAAACTTTAGACCCTGTCCTAGTGTGATTTTTGTGGTGATAAAGACTTGGAAGGAAAAGGTTGACTTGGGTTATTATACTCTGTCTCCATCCATTGAGGGAAGTCAAGGCAGGAACTCAAGATCTGAATCTGGAGTCAGGAGCTGAAGCAGAAACCATGGAGGAATGTTGCTTACTGCCTTGCTCCTCCTGGTTTGCTCAGTTAACTTTCTTATACACTCTGCACAGTGCTCTCTCTCTCTCTCTCTCTCTCCCCTCCCTCCCTTTCTTTACCCCTTTCTCTTTCTCCTTCTCTCTCCAACTCATCCTCTCTCTCCCTTTCTCTCTCTTTCTCTTCCTCTCTGCCTCTGCTTGTTCCTCCCTTTCCCTCCTTTGCCTGTCCCCTGTCATTGTAAAAATGAATCTAATTAAAAGTACTAACACAAGACTTTTATTTGGAAAATAAATTATAAAGTATTCTCTACAAGCTCTGGAAAGATGAGCACATTTCCACAAGAAACACACTACACCTGAGGATGTGCTGTGCGGCAGTACTCTTCACAACATCTTCTTCTCAGAGTTGCTTCTGGTCAGTTGGAGCTATCGGCCTACAGAGAATCATGCAGCCCCAGGCATTCAGGAGCATGTGTGGGCATGGGGGTGGGGGAGATTCTGATTATAAGGAATACAAAGAAGCAGGTCATTGATGAAGGAAAGGAAATGACAGCTCAGGAACAGGCACACTTTCTTGTTTCTCCAAAAATTGAAGAAAATTATGGAAAAGCAGAAGATTACAGTGTTAGTCAAGTATATAAGACAAGATAAACACAGAAGTGTGGGCTGCTAGGCCACAAGAACACCTACAGACTTTCACCAAGAGGACTGAACAAAGCCTCAGGGAACAGGGGAGTTCTCCCTCTCCCTCTGACAAGTCAAAGAACAGAGTGAAGGAAAACTCTAGAAGAAAAGAGAGCAAAACAAAATCAAAAGACCAATAAGCTATATGGAACAGACAATAGGAAACTACTACCTGGGGCAAAGAGCCAGCAAATCCTAGGAGAAACTAGTCAAAGCACAGGACAAGAAAGAGCAACAGTAAAAGAAAGATGTCTTAAGTACACCTGCAACTCCCATAGCCTGCCCACTACCCACCAGGACATTTGAGCCAGAGCACAGCAGAACCATGGGAACTCTACATAGGTGACCTAAACTGAGATGGAGGAGAGCAGACCTTCTCAAGCTAAGCCCAAAGCCTGGCAAATTAACAGCCTGAGTTCTGGTAAGGCAGGCAAGCCTGTCCAGCAAAACAGCAGATGAAGTTATGGGCTTGGCCATATTAGGGCTCCAGACATGAAATTCTTGGGGGAAGTATGGCCATCCCAAACACACATAAGGTCGTGGGAGAGGAGAATGCAGACGTATTTTTAGGCTAGGAAACTCCTAAGGAGAGAGTTCTGATACCAACTGACACTTGTGCAGAAATGCAACCCAGGTTGCCTCTTTGAACTCCACTGAGAGAGAAACTGTATATCTACAGCTATAGTACAAATAGCAGGGCTCCCATCACCAGGGTTTCTCCATAAGACAGAGGCTAGACCTCACATCACCCAGCAAGGAAGAGATACTAACACTGTAACACTTCTCAATTTACCTCTATGTCCTGTGTCTTTTTTCCTTTACAAAATGTCACTCATGTAGATATCTTAACTGTTTTCTCTTCGTATTGCATAGGTAGATGTTGTGACCATTCTTTCAATTTCTGACCTATTCTGTGTTCTCATGACTGTTTCTCTGTGCTGGGCCCCATATATTTTCCCTGTCACTCATACCTCATTTTCTCACTGTTTCACCTCCCATGCATTTTTCTGTTACTTCTTATTCATTAGTTTCTATAGCTTTTCCATAGCTTTAATCGTCTTTAAATTCTCCTTTCCATAACAGTATCTCAACTGTCACTTCCTATTTACTTTTGCCTCCTTTGTTTTATTTATTGAATTTGAATTTTTGTTTCTTTTTGTTTTGTTGTCTTGTTTTGGTGCTATTGTTTTTTCAGAGTCTCAGTATGTACCCCTGGCTGGCCTAAAACTCACTGTGTCAGCCAGGCTAGACAACCATGTGTGTCTGCCTTCTGAGTGCTGAAATTAAAAGCAAGTGCCACTAGGCCTAGCCTTCTGTCTGTTCTTCATTGCTTCAATTCTAATCCCTAGTCTTATTCATCTTATTTTTTCCCTATCAACATTTTTATAATATCTTAGTGCATATCATAATATCCATGCCCATTTATTCCCCGCAAAGTTATCACCAAATTTATGAGTCATAGCAAAAGGAGAACTTCAAATTATAGTTGTTGTTTTATAATCCTGGCAGGATATTTCTCATATCCAGAGAAAGAGATGGCTATCCAGATACAGGAGGCATTAGCATGCCAAACAGACAACTCTAGAAGGAAGTTCCTCATATCATACCGAGTTAGAAGCGGCACTTGTTCTTTTCACTATTACTGTGTTTGCATAGCAGACCTGCCTGCCTATTGTGGTTGCTTCTACAGTTAGTATTGAGCATGTGAAGCAATATTAGAGACTGCCTAATGTCCAAAGCATGTGGACAGAGGCTGCAGCTCTTGAACTTATCTCCAGCTTAAGAGTAAGTGAGGATGCTACAAGTTAGTTCCACATGAACATTCCAGATACTTTCAATGAAAGATACTTCGAGATACTTTCACAATATTGTGATTAAAAAGAAATAAATCCAACCCCACATGTATACATCCCAGTACAAATACACAAGAAATATGCAGACCAAAACAAGGAATTCAAAACAAAGAAGACATAAACTTCTGATTGAACTGGGTGAGGATTCAAATTAACAGTTGAATGGAGTAGCAAAATAAACATAGACTATTGGAGAATAAATTCATTAAAGAGCTAGAAATACTGAAAATCTCAAAATGAAATTTTGGAAATAAAATAACTCAGTGGGAAGGCTCACCAACATGGATCAAGTAGCTAACAGGATTGGGTCTGGAAGACAAGGTAGATGAACTAGAGCATTCACACACAAACGAGGAAAAGGAATACACATGTTGAGCAGAACCAGGTGAGATCTATGGGACACCATTAAGTGACCAAAATCATAAACATGAGAAGAAGTAACGTCAGGCTAAATGCAGACATAATAAGGTCATGCATAACATTCCCCGAGGGTAGGGGCAAAGATGGCTATGTAGACACCAAAATTAATTAAAATGCTAAACCAGTAAGACTAGAAGAGGCTTTTTCTACATCATGTTATACATTAAAAACACTAATTATGTAGAATAAATAAAGAATGTTTGGAAGCTGTACAATAAGATCAATCAGGTGCAAAGGCAGACCATGAGTGTGACAACGGGAAACTCCTTAAGATGAAGATACATGTAGCCCAAGCTAGGAAAGATGTAAGAAGTAACAAAGCTTCCATGAAAATTGAAAGAGAAAGAATACTTTTTCATGATAAAGACAGACTAAAGGGACTCATGAGTACCAAGTCAGCGATGCCGAGGATTCGTGAGAGAAATGTGCCCACTAAGAGAAAGGTGAGCACGCCCTCAGGTCCCAGGAGAGAACGAAGTGCTCTCCGGCAGCTGATACACAGATGAGACTCCCCCAAGAACCAGACATTTCAAAACAACCATATTACAGCCACTGATACACACTTTCCAGTAGTCAGTGTTAATGGCTGTGACTCTCCAGTCAAAAGCTACAGACGAGGGCTGGTGAGATGGCTCAGCAGGTATAAAGGCACCGTCACCAAACCTGACAGCCTAAGCTTGATCCTATGCACCCACATGGTAGAAGGAGAGAACCAATTCCTGAAAGTTATCTTCTGTCTTCCGTACACACACACATCCTTGAAAACAAAATTAATAATTATTTTTTAATGACACAAACTAGAACATTGGATTAAAACAGTATCTTGTCTGTAAAAATTCTACCTCAGATGCAAAGACAAGTAGAGTCTTAAGAAGATAGAAAAAAGTATTCCAAACAAAGAGAACGTTGAAAGCAGGCAGGTGATGCTGTTATAATGTCAAACAAAATGAACTTCAAACAGAAATTCAAAAACTTAAAGTCACTTCATATTCAGGGAAGCCCATCAGGAAGGTTTGACGATTTTGACCATCTGTACACTGAACATTGCTTCATGAAACAAGCAGTGATGGATGCAAAGGCAGTTTGTCTAAGACAGTAATGGAGGCTGACTTCAATGTCTCACTCCTGTCAATACACAGGTCATCCACACATAATTTTAAAAAGAATCAGAGGGGAGAGGTAAGTGGCCTCACAGAGCAAAGGGAGTCCTCAGATATCTACACAAATCTGCACTCGTGTAGTGTACAATACACATTCTCAGGAACCATGGAACTTTTAAAAGCTTACCAGTTTATATTAACATAAAGCAAGGCTTAACAGATACAACAAAATTGAAACAATTTATTCTGTCTTATCACAATGGAATAAAACTGGATGTCAGTAAAAAGAAAATTTACAAGCTTGGGTAGATTAAATAACACATTGTTGAATAATGAATAGAGCACCACAGAAATCAGAAGGGAAAATAAAACTCCCAAGAAACAAATGAGAATGAAAACAGCGTATCAGAGCATAGGGTACAGGGAAAGTAGTTCCAAGAAGGAAGATTGTATGAATAGTGTTTACATTAAAGTCACCAGAGATCTCAAATATATATCTTAATGATTCATGCCAGGATTGTAGAAAATAAGTGCAAGCCCAACCCCAAATCAGTAGATGGAAAACATAATAGAATACAGGAGAATGCAGCTGGAGATGGTTTAGTGATTTCTAACACCGCCATGGACGTTCATATCTATCTCTAACTCCAGTTCAGGAGTCCAATGCTGCCTTGTTTCCATGAGCACTGGGTACAGAAGTGGTGCACATACATGCAGGCAAAACATTCAGGTACATAAAATTTAAAATTGTTTTAAATCATGGCAAAAATAAAATTGAAATGAGGAAACAGTACAAAAACTATGAAACATGACTTGGTTCTTTGAAAAAATAAACTTTGGCAAACTGTAGTCAAACTAACAAAAAATAATTTCTAAATATGTATTTATTAAAGGTAAACCATGAGGCTGTGAACAAATTAAACAGCTATATCACAGAACATGAAGTGATTGGAGAAATAAAACATAGTCCAACTATAAAAACCTAGGCTGGGGTGAATTCACAGTTGAATTCTGACAGGCCTTTAATGAAGAATTAAGATTGTGCTCTTCAGACAGTTAAACAGAAAGGGAAGGAAGTCTGCCCACCTCTTTTTATGTTGTCACCATTGCCCTGATATTATAACCAGGTAAAAACATACTTACACACAAAAGACAGTTACAGACCAGTCTCCCAGATGTGTGTAAATGCCAAAGATCTCAGCAAAATACTTTCCAAGTGAATTCCTCTTAACAGAAAAATGTTTCTTGAGAATCAAGTTGACTTCACTCCTGAAATATAAGAATGGTTCAATCAATGTAACATGTGTTAACAGACTCAAGGACAGAAATCACAACTTCACCTGGGGAAGGTGTAGAAAGGGACCCTTGGAAAACATCTGAAAAAGCTCAGCATTCATTCATGATAAAACAAAACAGAAATAGAAATAGAGCATAACTATGATAAGGACAAAGTGCAACAGACTATAAGCAACATACTACAAAGGGAAAATCCAAAGAAAAGTTGTATATAAGAGAAAGATGTCTAAGTTCTCCAGCTGGTGGATTAACTTGGAGTCTTAGGTGGAACAAGATAAGGAGGAAATGAAAGAGATTTGAGTAAAGGAAAGGAACAAAGCATCCTTATTTGCAGGCATGTGTCTATACATAACAGAAGATGCCACTGAAACTCTTAGATCTGATCAAAACTTTCAGCAAAATAGCAGGATCCAAAATCCACATGCAAAATTCAGTAACGCTCCTGTATAACAACAGCAAACATGCTGAGAAATAAACAAGTTTGTTTTTTCTTTTTTTGTTAAAAAAAAAAAAAAAAAAAAACACATTCATAATACCCTCTCCCCCTCCAAAGAAAGAACCATGGAATAAATCTAGTGAAGAATGTGAAAGACCTCTTGTCTTAGTCATGGAATTTCTTAGACGTATTTAATTGGGGTTGGCTTATAGTTTCAGAGGTTTAGTCCATTGTCCACATGCCTGGGAGCATGGCTGTGTGAACTTACACATGATAGCTGAGAGTTCTACATCTGTATCTGAAGGCAGCAGAGAGGCAGACACGGCCTGGGTGAGGCCCTTAAAACCCTAAAGCCCACCTCCAGTGACGCACTCTCTCCAGCAAGGCCACACCTACTCCTGCAAGGCCACACTTTTAATCCTCCTCTGCTAGAGCCAGGAAATATAAGTTCATCTTTAGCCACCAAGTAATTCAAGTTAAAAGTGTATAAAAACCACCCTGTCACCTCAGAGTGATAGTTGGCGTGGCTTTCATTAAGTAAACAGTGAGGAACAGAAGCTCTTTGCAAGAGTTGTGATTTAGTCCAGCTAATGTGGCGTCAGCACGGTGGGTCAGCAAAGGTGGAAAAGCATATGACCCAGCTGTCACACTTGTGTGGTCTTGCACCTGAAGGGCTCAGTGGCAAGTCTTTTGCTTCTTGCAGTACTATATACAGTGTTCACATTAAGAGACTCTGTGTAGGTTTCTGTCAGCAGATGTATGGATAAAGATGTGATATAGATGCACAGTGGAGTTTTATTCAGCCATACAGAACAAAAGATCATGTTAAACAAAGTAAGACTCGGAAAGGGGAATCACAGCTTCATTTGTGTGAATCTTAGATTTTATAAAGACATGTAAAAGTGTGTGTGTGTGTGTGTGTGTGTGTGTGTGTGTGTGTGTTGAAAGTAGAATTAAAACTGACAGCATCTGGTGTAGAGGTAGACACCTTTAATGCCAGCCCTTGAAGGCAGAGGCAGGAGGAGGGGTTTCTGTGTTGGAGGCCAGCCTGGTCTACATATCAAATTTAAGGCAAGTCAGGGCTACATCGTGAGACCCCATCTCACAAAAACAGGAAGGAAGGGAGGGAGGGAGGGAGGCAGGCTGGCAGGCTGGTTGAGAGAATCAAGGGACTAGTAAGACAGGAATTCAAAAGAGTATGGGGGAATGAATGTAGTTAAAGTTTGTAGCATACTTGTATGAGCATCTTTATGAAACCCATTACTCAGCAGAATTGCACTAATAAAAAAGATGAGATGCTCATATAAAATTTAGTTATAGAGTGAGTGAGTGCTCAGACAGTAAAGGCACTTGTCACCAAGCCTGAAGACCTGAGGGTAATCCCTAGGGTCCTTGAGGTAGAAGGAGAGAACCTACTCCTCCAAGTTATCCTCTGTCTACACAAGTTCTGAGGCATGCATGCATGTGCACATGTGTACATGTATGCATTCAACAAGTATGTGATTTAGAAGAATTATATATATTTTCCTTATCCATTTTCTCTTGTGTCTTAAAAGTCTAATAACCATATGTACCAGTGGGAAAAAGATGGCTGAACTGAAACTCATTGCTGTTTAAAGAATTTGAACCAAAGTTAAGGGATCATAGTTTTCTAGTTAGAAAAGATCTTTGGAATAATCAAACCCTTATTTATAGAGAGAAATGACATTTGGAACAGATATCAGTAACAGAATCAGCAAGACCGGAGTGTTCTGTCTGGTGGGCTGCTGTCCCATTCATTACCTCTTGTTGTAAACTAATTGGTGTTTTATGAATGCAATAAATGGTATAGAAAAGTCCACCAGTTTTACGTATCTGGGAATCGGGCATTTCACTTGTTTCCCTGGGGTTAACCTGTTCTCAGCCCAAGCCTTACTCACTTCTGTGATTGTGATAATGTCATATTCTCCAGAGCTACCAAGGATCACATGGAAATGTAAACATAGCTGAGACATCAGGGGGCTTGAACATGTTGCCTATTTTGAATACATTAGGAACTATCATGTTTGGTAAAAATAGAGCATCACAGCAGTTTAACAATGTACAAAGCACACAGAACTTGGATTAAGACACATTTGAATGTGCATTCCTCTACAAATGACATTTTATATACAGACCATTTATGAAGTTCGGTGCTTCTTAAGTATAAGAAATAAGGCCTGGCTCTGTATAGACTGGTGGTTTATGGACTGCAGTGTGTTTACTGTTCTTATGTGGCAGACAAGTGACTATGGCTGTATTTATATTTCAGAAAGCTGTTGACATGCTTTTGGACAATGAAGATAAAATTTCAGTGAGTCTTTTCATATGTAATCGATCTGTTCTTTGTTGCTAATACATCGCAGACTGCATGCTTGAGAGAAAAGAGGTTTACCTGACTTCCTGTCCGGACCAGGGTCAAGAGGCTGCACTTGGTGATGGCCTTCTTGCCGGCAGAGTGACAGATCATTGTGGGGTGTCACATATGAGGACATAGGATGAGCCTGTCTCTTGTGAGAGGTCAGGTATCCACCCTGGAAGAAAGAAGACACATGCAAGATATCTGTGGCCAGGCCTGCTCTTTTAGAACTGTATGCTCTCATACAACCTATCTCACTCAGAGTCTAGTTTGATCCCTTTGTATGATAATCAGTCACCTCCACTAGGCCCTTCCTCAGAAAGAGCCCCACTACCTTTTAGCGACCACATTAGGAGTCAAGCATGGACTCAAGGTTTAGTGGGAACAAGACACATCCAGGCCATAGCATGTGTTACTAGATAAGTGTATGCAGTACTGTGCCTACAGGAAAGTGTCTCAGATGATTTGTAAATACGATTGTCTCCTAGTAACTGCTTTTTAATTTTTCTTTTTCCTTAGATTAAAAAAGTGGTAGAAGAATTAGAAGACAGACCAGAACTGCAGCATGTGGTGAGTGTTAGTCTCCTTTGCCCTTTTAATCCACCAGCAGGCAATGCCTGTGTGTCTGTGGGGGTGTCCATGCAGGGAACGTTTCTTAGAGGGCACTGTTCAGATTGGAGTTTTGATCACAGACAGTATGCAGATATTCTAGAATGGACGCATGCTGTAACTCTGATGAGGAACTAGTCATAGCACAGGTGGTTGGAGTTTGATTTACAATTGAGTTGGGACCTTTACAAAACGATGTTCTGTTTTCTACCATTCTTTGCCTAAGAGTGTCTTTCCTCTTAGTTGCTATTAAATGTAATCATGTCACAAGTCACAGCACAGGCCAGTAGTACAGCATAGATACCAAGCCCTGGTATTCTGTGTCCAGGAAAAAATTTATAGCTTCTTCTCTCACCCACACTATAGCTAAGCCTAACTCTTCTGTATAGGTTTGACTGTATTATGAAAGCTATTAGCCTAGATTTCTTCAGAGGCTCCTTTGATTCCGTGTATCATGTCATCCAGGGAGTAGAGCAGGAGTAGTGTCTTAGGTCTCTATTCCTGTGCTCAAACACCATGACCAAAAACAACTTGGTGAGGAAAGGGTTCATTCTTAGAACAACTCTCAGGTCACAGTCCATCACTGAAGGTAAGCAAGGCAGGAACTCAAGGTAGGAACCTGGAAGCAGGACCTGAAGCAGAAGCCATGGAGGAACACTGCTTGCTCCCATAATTTCCTCAGTCTGCATTCTTCCAGAGTTTAAGACCACCTGGCCAGGGGTGGCAAGCACCACAGTGGGTGAACCTTTTTAACATCAATCATTAGTCAACAAAATGGCCTACAGATTTGTTTACAAATCCTGTGGTGGTATATTTTCCAGTTACAATTCCCTATTCCTAGATATGTCTACGTTTGTGACAAGTTAACAAAAAACAACCTGCACAAGGAGATATTTTCTATATGCTTTAAAAACACAAGAAATGCTTGAGTGGTCGTGGGGATTATCCCGGTAGGGATAATCTTTGCTCTGAAAGTATAATGTTCTATTTGAAAGTCAGCTTCTATGCTGAAGGCCCTGAGGATTCACAGATGGGAGTGTAAGCTGTATATATTCTGGTTGTGTTTATTGCTCAGGATTTAATGCAGATGCTATTACCATAGCTTTCATGACCAAAAAACCCTCAAGATTACCTGCTTGCCCAAGCAAGGCTCCACTCTACTAGTCATCATAAAACTGCTTATAGAGCAATTTCTGACCTATTTAAGCTATAAACAGAGCTATGGGAAGCATTACTATGCAACAGGGTCACCAGTGAAAAGCGTGGCAGATATCGTACTCAAATAGTCATTTCTGTTACCCAGAAGTATAGTGTCTCTATTACACGTGACTGGTAAGCACATCCTCAGGGAAAGCACCATGTCCTGGCCACATCCAGACCCCACTGCAAGCAGCCTGTTAGCAGTCCTCATCAGACTTTAGCCTAGCAAATGACCTCAGTGTGGCTGTTCCATGTCCCCTTCTTGCCCCCCAGAGAAAAGTGAGCACCCCAAGGGATGACTCTTGGAATACATATGTAGGTCTCAGCATGGTCTATGGCACCAAGCTCACACGTTGAGGCAAACCAAGGGCCTTTGTCTATTACGAACCTATTCACCTAGTTGCAAACACTCATGGCCTGAGTGTACTTTATGCGATTAGTGTGATCATCTCTGCCTCCATCTGGTGGGTTATAGGCTTGTGTTTGTGTTTAACATTAACACTAAGTATCCATTTTGTGGTATTATGTAATAAACTCAATCTTTTTAGTAAAAAGAAAGAGAAAAATATTCTCTTTGGAGTCCAACTGTTTGAAACAACTGTACTCTTTTTATTACTTGTTTTTATTTTCTGGTACCATCAATATGGTGCAATTTAATTGCAAAAAGATCACATTAATTCTCTAAAAATGGATATATGGAGTATATAATGATTAATTTAGTTCCTTCTGTGATTTTTTTTAGGACAGTTATGTTGTGACCTTGTGCCTTTTCATGTAAAAGAAAAAGACTTTTCAAAAACTTATTTTTTTATTTTATGTGTAAGAGTGTTTGTTCTGCATGTATGTAAGTGCACTGTGGGTTTGTTGGTGTGTGTGGAGACCAGAAGAGGAAGTCACATCCCCTGTGACTGGAGTTATGGACATGTCTAAGCTGCCATGTGGGTGTTCGGAACCCAACCCAGTCTTCTCCCAGTCTTCTTCATTGCTATCCTCTTAACACTGACACATCTGTCCAGACCCACGAATAGAATTATTATCATCTAAGAGTGCTATACAAGCAGTTGATTTCTGGAGCAAGTAGATGATGATATGAAGACTACCATCACTAATCCTTGTGTAGTGCTTAGTGTATGCCAAGCATGTTTCTGTGTAAGGCACAAATGGCAGTTGCTTTGACAGTTACGACAACCCAGTGTCGTTTTGTGCATGTGAAGACCCCAGTCGCAGTTGGATAGGAACGTATCTAGTTTTACATAGTTGTCATTGGCCAGCCAGGAGCTTTAGAATCTGTTTGTTCATGGCATTCTTCACACACCTCTTCACCTAGAGGTCATTCTTGCTTCTAAGAACACATCTCCTAACTGCTGTGGAAGGTGTCAACAATCAAAAGGAGTAAAGTTAACCAAGGATTTTGTTCTTATTCTGTTATTTTGGATTACCTTGTTCCGTTTAGTATTTGCACAAGCTCTTCAAGAGAGACCATCATAAGGGACAGCGCTACCATGAAAAACAGATCAGTCTGTATGCCGAATATGATCGACCAAACCTACTTCCCTTTCTCCGAGACAGTACCCATTGTCCACTTGAAAAGGTAAGCCACTGACTCCCATGTAAAACCTTCAGAAATAGTTGTTATTTCATAAGCCATTTGTCAGTCTTTACTCCCTGCCTGTGTTCAGCCAGAGAGTTTACAGGGACTCTGATACTAGTATATCAGAAGCCCTGTGAAGACTCCAGCTATTCAGCCACAGATTTCCAGGATTTAAAATTACCACAGTTCCTCAACTTAAAAGTCAATGATAAGTTTTTGTTGTTGTTGTTTTTATGGAATTGTTCATTTCAAGGGAGCTACTGACTTTGTAACAATTTCTAACAAGTACCACTGTTTTAAAGGACAGTTTGTTCCTTCATGTCTCTGTCACATTCCTTAGTATATCGGTCACACTTCCTACCATACACTGTGTTTTCCCTTGCTTGATATTGTTTCATGTCTACAAAAGTATCTTTAGGAGAATAGAGGCATCTGGTACCTAACAAGCTGAGACTGGGGTGTGAACAGGTAGCTGCAGGCTAGGATTGAGGGTGTAAATGGGACAGCTGTAGATTAGAACTGGGGTTATGAATAGTGCAGCTATAGGCTAGGACTGGGGGTGTGAATGGGGCAGCTATAGACTAGGACTGAAGATGTGAATGGGGCAGCTGTAGGTTATGCTAGAGGTGTAGACCAGGGCTAAGAAGCTGAGAGCAGACATGGAAACTAGGCCTCTGAACCTTAGACTCTTATTCTTTATTATACTGAGGAATTGCTTTTCAGGTTTAAAATGTTAATTAAAGCAACAGCAGAGGCATTCCTTAGCATTGTAAGCATCAACAGAAATACAGCTGCAAACATGTCTTTGATCTGTAGTTTACAGTTGTGATCCTGTGATTTAATCATGCCTAAGGGGTGTTACAGTCCTTATAGTGTTGATAGGTTTATAACTGAATGTATGATCCCATATTAAACAACATTCATGAGGTGACAGTGTGTGTAATTTGGGTGAACACACCATTGACACAAAGTCGATACAGTTTCACTAATGGATTAAAAGAAAAATTAGCTAGGATACATCAGAGTCAAGGCTAGATAGGAGTCATAGTTTAATTACAGTTGACAATGTTCCTCATAATACCCTGAAATTTCCCTTTTTCCTTTATTCTGAATCAAAAAAGGAGAGTCAGAGTCCTATGTTTGCATCTTGTTTTACTCAGTTTCTGTCAGTTATCTTACTTTTTACCTCTGCTCCCCACTCTGTGTGTGTGTTGTGGGGGTATCTATCTGTCTATCTTTCCCTTCCTTTAAAATCCTCTAGAGGGATCACAGTGTCCAAACATTGGAGGATCTAAAATAAAGATGATGTCACATTTGTGTCAATAATAGAAGAAATCTTTGCCCTGGAAATACTTTATGTTCCACTAAATTTCCTAGATATTCCTAGAATCTCATCATTTTTAAGAAGAATAATTTAAGATACTGTTAGCATCTGTTTATAGATATTTTTGATAACCTAGAAAATTTAAATTTCAAATAATTGGTGTTGTAGAAAGCTGTCCTCTGTATAACATGACCTGTTGAACTCTTGACAACTATGGTTCCTGGCAGGAGACCGGCACAAGACTGAGACATATACACACATATAAGCAGTAACAGTATCAGGTGGTGTGTTCAGTAGGCTTGGATTATCCGTAAGGGTGCATAAGCAGCTAACATACTGACCATTGACAATCTAAACCATGGCAAATTAATGTAAATTGTAATATCTACTTAAGAGTAAGTGGCTTCTGTAATGAACCATTCAAGTGAGGCTTATCATTTCTGGCTTAAATGGTACATGTGACTTGAAACATCCTGGTTTCATCTCGATTCTAGACTATGGTGATGCTCCCATTTATCTATCTACCTGTCTGTCTGTCTGTCTGTCTGTCTACCTACCTACCTATCTACCTACCTATTTATGTGCAGTGACCTTTGTGATCAGCCCAGCCTCCACCCCTACCCTATTTCTTACATGATGTAAATATAGTCTACAGGAATATTTTAAGTCAAACATCGAAATATCAAGAGAAGCTCTCGCTGTTGTTTCCTAAGGTAGATCACAGACAGAAAGGGATAATTAACTCAAGCTGTTCTTTTTTTGGCTTTGATTATTTTCAAAACAACTGGCTGGCTGATGATTTCTAAATAACTACTTTGAATATGCAACCCAGTTAAATTATTCTGAAACCTTTATTGACTCCTCATTTGAAAAAGTATTCATTACAGACCCACTGTGCATTCAGCATTGTGCTAAGCAAGGGATTGGTGTACACATGGTCCCTGCAGAGGGAAGTCACATGACTAATGTGACTGGTTAGTTTCATAGTGATAAAGAATTGTGAGGCCACATGCAGGATGAAGCTGGAGGAATGCCTACAGTGTCTGGTCCAGTGTAGGACCTGCGGCAAATTTGTCTGCAGTTCTTCCTAGGGTAGGAAGTCGTGAGGAGGAAGCTTCAGAAGGGGGACACTGCAGAGGTGGTCAGGGAGGATAAAGCCACACTAGGATGGCTGGACAAGGCTGTGGGTCACCATGCAGGTAATACAGGAGGGAGGTCTGTGAGACATGATTTAAACAGTACCAGATTCGAGTGCTACCTTTCCATGGAGTTTGTCACAGGAGAACAGCATGAATTCAGTATTGCTTCTCCATGCACATGGTCCTCCCCTCTGCATTGTGCCAGTCATCATCCAACGACAATTGGTCATTTCTCTATTGCCCTACTTGTGCCCAAGAGCCTCCAGTGGACTTACTGTCTCTTCACCTGCTTCTTTGCTTCTTGGCTCCTTCTTTGTCTCCTTAGGTGTCATCATGGCGTGTTACTATCATCCTCCCCTTTGCTTCCTTGGTTCAACATGACATTCCAGCATCCAGCAGGGAGAGCATAGTAAATGCATGCCATTTGCTTTAGAGCGATTGTGGTGTTTGTCAGTACACAGCCCCTCCTTACAGTCTATGAGGAGACAGTTTGTACAAATGACTATAGGTTCGACTGGAAGCAACGCTATAAACTTCAGAATATAATCTACTAGAGAGAAAGCTTAATAGGGGGAAGCTCCTCCCACCATTGCTTCTGCTTCTACTTGTAGAATGTACATTGCTCTGTGTGCTCTCAGTTCCATTGTGTAGATGGAGACTCATTCACCGGGAGGCGATGGAAGCAGAGGTCCACAGAGATGTGGTTTGTTTTGTTCTGTTTAAAAAAAGAAATGAAAAAAATTCCAAGTTTGTAAATGACTTTAAGTGACTCTCTTAATATTGTTTTCCTGTTTGGTAGTCTATAGTAACATTTCTCCCTGCTTTGATTAAAGGCTCTTGAGATCTGTCAACAAAGAAACTTTGTAGAAGAGACAGTTTACCTTCTGAGTAAGTAGTGTTTGTTCATTTTAGTCCCATAAACAAAGGAATGGGGTGAGGATTTGTTGTAAAGTATGTAAGAATGGACACAGATCTGTGGACTTCCAGGCCTACTGTATATAAAAACAATGCAGGGAACAGGGGAGTCCAGAGCACAGTGGAGTAGCAAGAGCTATCAGAGCCGTGTGTCGGAAAGAACGTCTAACAAATGTGTAATAAAAGTAGCAACAAGCAAACAAACGTGTATCACACTTCAAACAGATACAACTGTAGATGGGCAGACATATTTTGGGTTGTTTTCCCCCTTTAATTTATAGCTGCCTCATATTTACCACACATTGATATGAAACAAATTCTGTTTTTAAAACTTATCTCCTTAATAACTAGAATATGAGGCTTTGGAGCAAGAAGAAGCTTCCTGATGTGTTGTAGCTCTCAGTGCCCCCTCGTCCTCTGGCACCTACCTCCAGACATGCATAACCTGTGTACAGTGTACACCAGGGGACCAGACGTCCCTGGCTTCCAGAGCAGTGCAGGTTTTACTGAGGATCTCATGAGGAAGCTGTGCACAGACTAACTGTGAGCCGTCTCTCTGGCATCATTTCCCAGCCCTCCTGCCATGGTTCCCACACCGCAGCTGTCTTTCACATACACTCACTGTCGCTGGCTCCTCGGGCCTTGGTTGAAAATTAACCCAGGTCTCCTATTCATGTGCATAAAGTGGCTCATTCATGGATGTTCAGCATCAGCCTAGAGCTGCTTTCTGTGGGAGAACTACTTGAGACTGTATCTTCTACCTTGAGCACAGTTTGGGCCACTCTTCACAATTTCAGCTCATCCACTTACTTCTCCCAGCTGTATTCTTCCAGGAAGTATCTGCTGGAATTCATTTTTATCATAATGTTTTAGAAACAGTAGATGACTTAATTCATGACCCTTTACTGGTTCATGCATGGAACAAGGGATAAGGCCTTAGCAGTCAGTTGGCCTTCTAATACATAAGGCCTTCTACATGAGCTCAGTAACAGCTTGTGGAAATGAGGAAGTGCCAGTAGATCAATGAGAATGATTTCCAAGTTCTTTAAAAACCTTAACTGTGTCAGAATTTGAAATCCAAAAGAAATTGCAGACCTGTGAGAAGGAAGGCAGAATCCAGCAGACCTATCTCCAACCCCACTGTTCAATTTAGTGGCTTCCTGATCTTGCCAAGGCACAAATACTGTATTCCCTCTTCTATTAAAAATAAATAAATGACAAGTAATACTAAAGCCAGGCATGGTGGCACATGCCTTTAACCCTAGCACTCAAGAGGTGGAGATAAGCAGATTTCTCAGTTGAAAGCCAACCTGGTCTACATAGTAAGTTTCAGACTAGCTAGAGCTACATAGTGAAGCTGAGTCTCAGAAAAGAAAAAGAAAAAAAGGAAAAGTGTTTTACAAATATTCAGTATTTTAGGCTGGAAAGATATTCAGCAGTTAAGAGCATTTGCTGATCTTCCAGAGGATCCAGGTTAAACCCCTAGCCATCCAGGGCACATGTGGCTCACTGCTATTCTGAAAACTCTAGTTCTAGAGGATACAATGGCTTCTTCTGGTCTCCATGGGCACCAGGCACATGGTACACAAACAGACACAAGATACCTATACACATAAGTAATAAAATATAAATAAAAATTTATTTTAAAAATGAAGTATGGACTTTAAACAACATACTCTGCCTAGAATCATAGTAAAAAGAGTAAGTAAATAATGTCATTCATATAACACCCATCCTAGGAAATGGAAAATAAAGCCTAAATAGATAGGAAAATGAATGTGTGTCACAAAGAATCAGCCTTGCCAGATCAAATTGAAACCTGAAGATCTATTTCTTTTCCATCGACAAACCCACCTAAGCAGAATGAGCATTTAATGCTAAATTTTATGCAGATAGATATGCCATATGTAAAAGAATTAGTTTGCCAAGGAAAAATGAAGTGAGTTGGTGAGGACTGTTAATTCCATGACCCACGTAGGAAGAAAACTATTAATTAAATTGTCCTATAATTCCAATATGAAATTCTCCCCCATTCTCTCTCTCTCTCTCTCTCTCTCTTCTCTCTCTCTCTTTTCTTCTTCTGTCTCTCACACCACACATACATGTGCACACACACACACACAAATTAATACAAGTGAATAAACAGATAAATACATGTAATGAAGTCTTAATAGTAAAGATCCACTATAAGTCCAGAAGTGGAAGTTCTGAGGTGTGGAAGTGGTAATAGTGTTCCGTTCCAGCCCCACTTCATCAACACAGTATGGGAGCTCGTAAGTGCTGCTGCTCAGCCCAGCTGTCTGCCTGCCTCTCTTCTCCCTCAGCTTTATTGTGATTTTAGTAGTGGCTGCTTTTAAATTAGGGGCTCTATTCTCATGTAATTTCCTTACATCCAGAAATCAACCTTGAAGACTTCCTCTCTTGAAACTACAAGACATCTGACATGATCGTAACTTGAGTCTTGTGACCATAGATAAGTTAAAACTCTCACGTCCTCTGTCTGTAAAAGGAAAGCACAGTATATGCTCACCTTGCATAATAGTAGGGTGACCAGAGGCTCTTCATGCTACCTGCACTTTGACAGTAAAAACAGTTTGGAAGAGACATGAACAAAGGTGAACATTTAACTTTTCTAAAATGTTCTCAGTTTCTCCTTTTTGTCTTAGAGAAGTTGGTTCTTATGAGTGTAATCTAAACTTAAAGAGGGATTGGGTCTTGAGAGTTTATGAATTCACACTTTTTAACACATTTCCTGAAGGAAGTAGGTTCAGTTACTTTTGGTCTGAAGTTGGATTGTGAACAAATGCGTTCTACTGTTGCTCGTGTGTAATTTGGTCTTACGTGGTGTTTTGTAGCATTTATCACTGGCTTGTTGAACAACATTGGCACACACGTGGACCCGATTCTACTCATCCATCGAATTAAAGAAGGAATGGAGATTCCCAATTTGAGAGATTCCCTGGTTAAAATTCTGCAAGATTATAACTTGCAGGTAACTATTCTTACATAGATGAGCATCTGAGTGAGTGAGTGAGTTCATTTCTAGATAAGTGCTTGTAAGCCATTTGGATGCCGTTAGACCTTGCAATTTGATATTTGGAAACCTTTTCAAATAGAGAAACTGAAAAAAAGGTTTCAGCTTCAGGAAGCTTTTTCACTGTGTGTAAATAGAGCACAACACCGAAGAAGATGTGAGAGTAAGTTACAAAGACTATTTGAACCGACCACAAAAAAAAAAATTCTTAGAGAAAATAAATATTGTATCTAATTAAAGTATATATTTAAACACTAGGAATAATTTTGCAGCCATTGAAGGAATCTGTTGTCTGAAACACACTTAAACACACTATCCAATCAACTTTTATCTGATTGAAACAATAATGCTTATTTATTAGCTCTTTAGTTCAAAATTTGAAATAAGAAAAATGGAGCCCATATTCTCATATCAATAATTAATATGCTAGTTAGTAGGTATTCTAACCTTTTTTCTTTAAAAGAATTGAACAGTACATATGTTTCAGAATCCTGGTAGCTTCCTTAATACTGGAAACTGTTTAAAATATACTTATATGCAGACTGTTCTTTCTACAGTCACTTGAAAGTGGTTTTGTTGTTATAACAGATGAACTTGCTTTCCTAGAAGGAGTATACATTTTTCAGGTAGTAAGAAGAACATTATGATGTAGATAAGTCAGATCAGATGCTAGTCACTGTGGAGGGTGCAAGGTAAAGACTGCCTGCTGAACTCAGGGTGATGCACCAAGAATCAGCGAGAAAACCTGCAGGACAAACAAGAGCTGGTACTCTGGATACTGTTACTTAACACCCTCATAGCTGTAGTGAAAGTATTCAAAAGTGGGGTGGGGATAAAGGTGGTCAGAGTAGAATTAGGTGAGAAATTGCGAAGCTGGGGCCTTGTGGAATTAACCGAATGAACTCTAAGTAAATGGCTGGTGCAGACCAGGGGGACTACAGAGGAAATGTCAGCATCCTCATGGTCCTCCGGGAACTGTGGTATGACTGCAAGGCACAACTTGAAAGGAGAAGGTTTTTTCTGTAGACTTGGGTGGACAGTCTAGAATCTTCTTCACTTGGAAGCACTATCTAGGGAATAAGGTTAGTTAAGAAATATGTGTCAAGTTGAAACAAAGAACACCAAATCTTTGACTGGTAGTTATGTCCAAAGCCTTTGGAGGGTTTCAGATAATCCTAGGGAAATTATTCAAGGGAGGAAAAAAAGTGAAAGAGAGTAAGAATCTAAGAACTGGTCAATAGGGAGGAGCAGGGAACAGAGAAGTACCTACGTTTTGCAGTTCCCTAGATATGTACAACAGTGGTCCAGACAAAGAAGCATCTTCTCAGGCTTGGAAATGTGCTTTGGGGGAAATGGTGCCATATCCAACCTTGTAATGCCCTTAGTCCCCCGTGATGAGATTGACAGTATCCTGTGCTTTGGTGGGCCTTCCTTACTGAGTATAGCAGAACATGCAGAGTGTCTTAGGCCACTGTAGCACCTGTATCTGATATTGGGATGCTTCTACTGGTGCTTAGAACTGGGCTTTTGGGGTGAAACCATGCTTCTGTTGCCAGCAAAGGCAGCTGGCACATCTCTCACACTGCTCTTGTCTTGAAGCTCACACATACTGCTGCAGTCTCACTATTCATTCACTTCTATGAACAAATTTCCATAGTACTGAGCCAGCTGAAATACAAAGCATTAGATACAAAACAGATGTTTAACATAAAAATGGATAGCCAGTATCATCTTAATTATAAATGTATAGAGAGATTTTCCTTAGTCCATGTAAATATGTAGTTGGGTGGTGATTTAAGGAGACCCAGAATTTTTTGACCGATGAGTCCAGAGAGCCACTGTTACCCATCACCCTCTGGGTAGAAAAACTACTACTCAGAGGAAGAAGAAGGATGGGAGAGGGAAGGGCAGAGCCAGGGAAACCACCACACTAGTGCTGCCCCACTGGAGGTCAGAGCCTCCAACCTGTGTGTGTGTGTTGTATGTTAACTGTTAATTTTTATTAATGGCCATTTATCTCCTTGCCTAAGCAACCTATTGAGGGATCATGTAAAAATAATATCTCAGGTCTCTGGAGCCTTTTGCTGTTCCCCAAAGGTTTCTCACAGACATACTTTTATTTCATTGTATTGGTTTTTGTTTGTTTCATAAATCTAAGTTATGTTCTCATTTATAATAAGAGTTCAACCCCGTAAATCCCCCAAATTTGTGGGTGGTATTACAGACCTATGATATGAATTTCCAAGGATCCTGTATATGACATAAGGCATGATATGAAGCGCCTTCAGACTAAGGTCAGGGTCCTCGGTCACACGTGTGCTGCCATGCGCTCTCAGTGCCCTTCTCAAACAGACTATGCATAGAGACCTACGGTTCTTTAAGGAAAGAGAGACACTGCGGCAGCCAGCAGGTAACAGAGAGAGGAGAGTAGTTATGGGAAACTTGGACACCTCTCCTCATGTGACCGTTTCATACTTTGTAACCTGTCAGCTCTGAAAGGTAACAGAATTGAGCGTGTTCACTCCCTCAGACACTGAGGAAGTTAGAGAAACGGAAATCAGCACTTTATCACTAACCACTTTGTTTTTGACAGAAGTTTTAGGTCCATAATGCGTCTGTAATTAGCATTAGCCCCATTGCTCAGAGTAGAAAACTGAGGCTCCAGAAGGTTAATGACATTTTGGTATTGTAAGATACTGAGCTAGTTTTAAGCTCAGAGGAAATGCCATGCCATTTCATCCAGGACTGCGTCAGCTCTACCACACAATCCCTAAAGCTCTGCCCGTGAGGACCTCCAGAGAAAGACAGCCAACCTGTTTGAACTTGTTCCTAAAGAGGCAGGAGGCTCAGGGAGCCAGCCCTGAACTGCACCTCTGAGTCCCTGTGCAGGTCGCAAGTGACGTGGAATGAGTCCTCTTCCCCCAGGGCTCTCAGCCCTCTCCAGATGTGCTCTCAGCCCTCTCCAGATGTGCAGATGTGTGACCCTGTACTAAAGATTCCTCTAGTTCCCCCATAGTGTCTTAACTTAACATTGAAAACACAAATCAATCTATAGAAATCAACAACTTTCATGTTCATCTTTTTTTTGGAAGAGAGGCAAATTTCTTTTTCACTTTTATTATCTAACCTCTCTGTATTTTTCCTGAGATGGTTTTTAGACTCTCAGATTCCTAAAATAAGCTTTTAAGACCAAACGAATTTTTTTCTTAATAAGTTTATTACAGCTTGATCTTATCACCACATTTGAGTGATGCAGGTAGCCTGTGCCAGCCAGCCATCACTTCCTTGATACATTAGTTCCTAAATACTTTGTGCTATTATGAATTAAGTACAGTCATGATCTTAAGGGTTTTTTTGTTTTTTTTAAATGAAAAGGAAAACATTGAGTTTATCTTTTCCATTTTTTTTTCTATCAGGACTTAGTCATGTTTGGTAATGATCCAACAAGAGCAAAGTTGCCCAAGTGGAATTGAAACCCCATGACACCAGTGGCCATGGCCAGGCTACAAGTGAGGAAAGTCATGGGGCTTAGAAGCTGGCAGCAGTTGCATTCTGAGGACAAGCACGTGCAAAGTGAATAAGGCAAGGCCAGCAAAATCCCAGTGTTGAGAGTCTTTTCAAATAAAAACTGTAGAAACTTGGCAGTTTTTTCTAGCACAGCCCCCACAGCAGCTGTTTCTATGGAACCATAATGACTTCTCTGATATGTGGTTCTTTATTGCTTTGTGAAATATATGTGAGGCTAGAATTTTCCATTTACTTGAGATTATTATCCATGGTGATGTGCTATAGAGAAATCAGGAAGAAAATACGGAGCAAATCTAAGGTCTCTTGTCAGTTGTGGAAGCCATAAGTATGTTCTCATTGATGGAATGTGGACCATTGATTGTAGTCGTAGCTTGTGACCTTTGACCTTTAAACAAAGACGAAGGGAAAGTGGAGATGAGCAAGGGTGGTTGAAAGGACAAGAGAAGAAGTTGGCCCTTAAATGTGGATAATCTGGAGAGAATAGAAGGACCTTCCATAAGGAAGAAATTTCTAAAAAAGGTAATATTGTTCCTTCTGAGCAATGTCAATAAATATTTTTTGAGATAGAAATGGTATTATGAAGTTGAGGGAAGGTGATAGTTTATCTTGGACAGAGTTCTTACACCAGAAGTGTTGCTAAGCTGGGTTGATAATCATGTGACTCTTACTGGCCAGATGGTGAGATCTCATAGGTAGAGATGTCTCGTTAGCTCCTAAGTTTGTCCCTTTAATGCACTCATCACTCTGAAAGACCAGACCCCACAGCCTGCAAACTGTCTTTGGGACAGTTACACTACTGTGCTGTCATTTTACAGCTCCTAATTTGCATGCTCTATCCTGGTACCTGGCTCCTCCATGTTCCTGTCATGGAGGCCAGTCCAGACTAAATCACGTAGTGAAGAACTTCTACCACTTCCCCAAAGGAAACAAGAGTCAGACATGTTCCTTTGTTTGGGGATTTCTCATGATTTTCCCTACTCCCATCCCATGCCTGTAGGGAAGCCGTTCCTTCCCCTTATCTCCACTCATATTGTTGTCCCTGATAGAATGAAGTGACCCTTTCTCCTACTCTTCCAATCATAGCTCCTCGGTTGCAGTGCCCTTTTCCTTAATGAAGTCCATCTCCATGTCAGCTCCATACATGAACTGACCCTACCTCTTCTTTCTTCTATTTAACAGTTCAAACTGATTTTCGTTTCTGAAAGTGACATCAGAGGAAACCAGCACAGAGAGAGAGTGCTCACTCGCACAGCAGTGACTGCTGTCTAAGGGCACTGGCTCCCTGGCTGCCTGAGACTTGCCGATGCTAAGTCAGACTGTTGCAGGGACTCTCACCTTCTGATTACTGCCTTACTAGGTCATGTCAGTGACACTTAGAAGTTTTTTTTTTTTTTTTTCTTTTTTCTCTTTTGATGTAAAGCCTTGGATTTTCATCAAATTAGGCAAAAAATATCACTCTACTTTTCCTTCCCATGGGTTCTTGACTCTTGACAGCTGACAATGTTCCTAACAAATAACTGTCTGTGAGCAAGCAGGTTGTACCTCCTTAGAAAATGCTTCATCCTTAGGCTTTTCTGTTTTCTTTGCAGCCTGTGGCCTATGTTGCCACAGGCTGTACCCCCTATCTGTCACTACCCAGGCATTGCGCCCTGGACAGTGTCACAGTGCTTCCACGGAGCACACATGGAGGAGCTAAGACTGAGCTGATTAGTGTGATGTTAGAAGCCAGCAGCCTCACAGACTTGCTGACCAATTTTCTGAAAGTTTGTCAGCATCGATATTTTGTAGATAACTTCCTCAGTGTATTGTTTTTCTTCTTCTTTCTGTATGCTGTAATGACTTCTGATAAAAACCTTAACATCTTTTTAAAAGAAAACAAAAATATATTACATTTCTAGTAGAATCTGACAGGGCAGTTAAACTTAAGCACATCTATAAATCTAGCATTTGGGGGTTGGGCCAGGAGGATCCCTATAAAGTAAGACACGTTTTCATAAAAAGATAAAAATGGAGGAGAGCCCCTTCAAAAGTAGTATCAGTAGACGTAAGAAGATTAAATCGAGAGCCTTGCTTCTTACAAACACTGAAATCCACAGGTACAGAACTACAGTCATCAGCTTGGGTTCCAAATGTGTTCTGTCATGTAACTGGGGGCAGCCTCTAGCTGGAGTCACCCAGGGCTGAGTGGGGGCAGCCTCTAGCTGTCATCACCTGGGGCTGATGTTCTTAGGGTTTGCAGGGGAGCTCAGGTCATTGTGTGTGGTTGCCATGGAGACCCATGGTTGCTTGCACCCACTCTCATTCCCAGTGGTGTCAGTTTACACTGTGGAAGAAAATTGCATATATAGATTTTGAACTAAATGACATTAATGTGAAGAAAAACAAGGGGATACTGGAGCACATACAGTGACCTACAGGCACTGGTAGTCACAGACTTCTCTGCACATTTCTCATCTGTACCTACTGCCCTTGATCATTATGGACCCAAGATTTGTCAGAGAGTAGATTATTAAAGAGAGGTTTATTAAATGACTAGATGGCTTTGAAATGACAAGTCTTCCATCCTATGCAAAGATCTGAAGATTAGACTCTGAGTCATTCAAAAACCAAAGTGCCAGCAAATAACCATGGTCCCCTATGGCAACCACATGCAAAGTACAGAAGCCTGTGAGATAGCGGTAGAATTTTAGTCTTTACAAGACTTTGGAATTTGTATTTGATTTTATCAATGCCACAATGTACTCATAAAAACAAATAAATTGCAAGGAATAATGCCTGGCTTACTTGACAGTGTTTGGTGGGCAAAAGAACTATTAAGCATCTCTGGTATTGTCTGATTCCTCAGAGGCACACACACTTGAGTTACTAAATGGTCTTTCTTTTTAAACATGTACATTAGATTCTGCTTCGGGAAGGCTGCAAGAAAATCCTCGTAGCTGACTCTTTGTCATTGCTGAAAAAAATGCACCGAACCCAAATGAAAGGCGTTCTAGTAGATGGTGGGTAAATCTGGAAGAATACTTCAAGCCTTGAACCATGCTTTCCAGAGAAGCCAAACAAATGGCAATGTGCTTAACCTGTAATGTGTTTGTTTCCTTACAGAAGAGAATATCTGTGAATCGTGCCTTTCTCCCATCCTCCCAACAGGTAAGATGCTTAGAAGGGAAATCATTTCCCAAACACGTGTTCATGATGAGTGGAATTAAGATTTTGAAATTAGCTAATCGCTGCCTGAAAATTATATGACTTCACAGTTGAAGGATTTCAGCCCCTTCCCTGTTCTTGTGAATGCTGCTGCTCCTGACAGAGTAGTATATCAGCATCTGCAAGCTTTGCAAGAACCCACAGGGCTCTTCAAACCCTGCCATGGCCTCAGAGTTCTGAGGACTGTGGGCCTGAGAGCCAGTACTTCCAGCAAGGTGATACTAACGGATCCAGTTAGTGGCTGTTCTTTGAGAATCTTCAAAAGTAAAGCAAAGCCAGATGAACACCTAACCATCAGTCCACATATTTCTGTTGTGAGGGGAAAGACCCATATGGATATCTGGGGGCATTGATAAGTGACTTCGTCTTCACTGTACTTCTAGGCACCCAGACTGTCTTCATGGAAACAGAACTCAGCATCAGCTGACTGACTCACTAAAGGATAGAAGCTTCTGTCTCTTTGTCCTGCTAGACTGACATAATAATAAAATGGTGTGCATCAAAAGATCATTCAGACATGAGAAAAACAAACTCATAATTCGAAAGTAGAAAAGCACAGTTGTCAGGGTACTTTAAAATGCAAATTCAGCATGGGAAAGCTCAAAGGTGTCACTGCTCACAGGTTCCAGTGTTAGGAACTGTGTGTTCCATAGCTCGAAGAGCACGGGAAGTTATTTTCACACACGTGCTCTTCCCAAGGGAGCAGGTTCGCATTTGCAACACTCCTGTAAAGCACAGCACTTTCAGGAGCTTTTCAGTGAAAGGGGTCACGGATGCCTGGAAAGCTCCATCCCAGCTTCTCTTGTGGCAGGCGGTAGGTCTCATCTGGCCACACAACAGGAGCAGATGAGAGGACCTGACTAAACACAAGTGTAGTGAGTGCAAAGAGCCTGGGGTCCTATCCCAGTACTGCCTCAGGCCTCAGCGAGAGATATTGGCAAAGCAAGGTGAACTGAATAACATTTTTTTCAAGCTACACGCTTGATTTCAGTATTTGGCAGTGGGAATCATGGTCAGGACACACACAGGGACACATATTCTACTTTTTCAAATAAACATCACGTTCACTGTGAAATTGTGCTGCATTAGTTATCTTGGTAACTGATACTGAGGCCACGCAAGTAGCCTGTAAATTGTTGTTCATAGCAAGGTGATTCTATACAAGCTCTGCGATTGGGTCCTC
Organism: Mastomys natalensis; assembly: GCA_021653895.1. Taxonomy (NCBI): domain Eukaryota; kingdom Metazoa; phylum Chordata; class Mammalia; order Rodentia; family Muridae; genus Mastomys; species Mastomys natalensis. The sequence goes on along the minus strand of JAJTUV010000422.1, from coordinate 447,223 downwards.
GCCCCTCCAGGTGCTTTTGTAAAGAAGCCTCTTCAAATGGAGCCTGTCGCTGGGAAATTCTCTCAAGACTGGGTTAGCCCTTTTCTGGTCTGCCTGTTGACTGAGTTCTTCTCCTTCTGTCCCTGCCCCTTGCAGATGCAGCAAAGCCCTTCAGTGTGGTGGTCTTCCATTGTCGGCACATGTTCCACAAGGAGTGCCTACCTATGCCAAGCCTGGTAAGTTGTCAGCACAACCGCTGTTTCTGTTTTTAGACCATGGGTTCTAGGGCTTGAACTCAGTCCCTCGTGCTTGTACTTCACCAACTGAGCTATCTCCCCACCTCGCTCGTGCCCTTTGAGCTGCAGAGTGATAGAAGCATGAGTCCTGGCTGAGCTAAAACATGCTCTACAGAGCTGGAGTGATGCTCCATCACTTCAGGGCCCTCAGCTCCCTGAACGATGACAAACTCACATTTCTGAATGTTAAAGTGGACATTTTCTAACCCATGCTTTTAACATTGTTTTTAGAATGCTCCTGCTCAGTACTGCAACATCTGTAGTGCTAAGACCCGTGGGCCAGGAAGTGCTGTCCTGGAGATGAAGAAGTAGGCCTGCTCGCCTGCCATTTGCCACTCTACTCTGGGTGACTATTGGATCACAGAAGCTGTGTCAACGCCAGTGCTGTTCAGTTGTTTCTGCAGACCTCCCTTACAGAAGCTGCTTCTTGTCACTGATGGAGAAGTCAAAGCTATTCCCATGCTAGGAAATATTTGGACTGATAAGCAATATTTCATGATTTGTTTATTTGGCTTATTTAGTTAGCAAATGAAAATTCAAGTCTCAGAGTTTGAAGTGACTTCATTAGACCCTAGTTACACCACCAGGCATGAGCTGCACTGCTGAGAATACTGCCAGCTGCAGTCAGCCCAAAGTTCTACTGATAATAGTTCTGGCATGCCTGGCTACTCTGTCATCAGCTGTGGGTAGCTTCCTAATACGCATTTGGAGAAACACTGAAAGCTGTCACATGTGGGAATACCATTAGCTGATGTACTGTAATTTTATGTTTGCTACTTACATGCTGTGCATTCTGACTAGTTGAGTTATCTGGCCCCATCAGGTAATCAGTATTTGTTGAATAAATAAATGTTGTCCTTCTCATTATGAATTATTTATTGTGTTACAAGCACTTTAAAGTGCCCTTTAAAGAATAGAGGTGAGTTTGGGCACCTGAGGAGCTGTGGTTGATAAGTCAGGAGGAAGCCAGGGACCCTGACAGAGTTAAGTGAGACTCTCCAAAGAAGTAGGAGGGGCCGATGCCAAGAAGAGACTTAAGATGTATCTCACTGCCTCCACTTTGTTGTTCTTAACATTTCCAATTTATTGTAAAGATTTGGCTTAGTAAGTTTTGTTACTTCTCTTGCTGTTTGGAGCAGGTACACATCCAGAAAAACTAAAGAGAACTCATGAAGGGGAGGATGGTGCTAAGTCCAACACATTGTACTTCCGAGGTAAATTACATCAATTCCTAAATCACATTTGAACAATAAACCCTACGTACAGAAAAGGAGATAGTAAACTTGCTTCATTCTTATTCTTAAATAACTGAGCTGAGGTGCAAATAACAAAGTGTATTCATTCCCTCTTCAAAAATAACTTAAAATCTCTAGAACAAGATTGTGTTGTAAGCAAAGAGCACCATCTGGAATAATTTTTTCTTCTTTATAAAATAAACTGGTGGATAATTGTACTAAAGGGTAATTAATCTTTCCCATTATTTTTCATATTATAAAGATTTAAACATAACAAAATACTAAAAATACTAGTTATGCAGCCTTTGGAATGTGTGACCAGCCCATTAAAAACAGATCTGAAGAGCTGAAAACCTGTGTCAGTAATTAGGAGCACTGACTGCGCTTTCCTAGGATCTGGGTTTAATTCTCAACACCCGGATAGCAACTCGTAACTGTCTGCAACTTTAGTTTCAGGGGATCTGAAACCCTCTTCTGGCAACTGTAGGCAACAGGCATATGTGTGGTACACGAAATACATCCAGCCAAGACACAGATACACATAAAATAATTTTAAAACTTTTAAATAAATAAAACATGTCGGAAGCCACCCTGGCCCACTTTTACCAGAGATTATAGGAACGAATGCTTGTCCTTGAAGAAAACTGCCCTGTGTATGAATGAATAAAGTTACTTAGTGACAGACATTTTATTTTAATTATTTTTAACCAGAATTTCCTACTAGTTGGTGCCCATCTTTGAAACGTTTTTCAGACACTCTCAGCCATTTGTCACAATATAGAAATCCTGCAAAACAAATCTTGTAGAGTAACTATGCAGGGCTTTTATGAGCCTTGTCAGCCTGCAGCAGTATATGAAGGCTTCTTGGTAGATTGCCTGTTTGCCCATGAAGAAACTCAAAGGCTCAGCAGCTCCCCACAAGTCAAAGTGGGAGTTGGTGTACCAGCTAGATTCAAACTCCGGAAGTCGAAGTCCACCTTCAGGGCACCTGCTCTGACCCACTGAAGATCTTTTTACAGAAGTACTTAGCTGACCTGTTCTGCTTGGTACATGGAAAGAGTAAGGTATTGATTATTAGATTTCCATAGGTGAAAGAATCACTGGTGTATCTGAACAGCAAGCAGTAGGAAGATTCTAGAAGCTTCAAGCTATCCACACAGCCTGGCTGCAGTGACTGCCCTGAAACCACTGCCCATTTCCAGCAGAGGGCGGCTGTACGCAGCAGGATGAGTCATCGTGTTGTATAAATGTTAACCTGTTCCCCAGTTCCACATAGAGTTCTTAATAACCGTCAGGAATACCGTGTAGGCACATATGTATGGGGGAGGCATTTCTATGTGTTAAATACTCAATCAGTTAGTTGTGGTTTGTTATTAAGGCCTGGAGTGTTAATACTACATTTCAGTTGTACTGAGTTTCAGTCCTTACACCTTGATTCTGCTGAGGGCTGGTTTCTACAGTCTGAGGAGAGATACTTTCCTTGTGTGGCACAGATTTGAGTGTGATTAGGAACAACAATGTGATACTAGGAAAGACAAGAGGGAATGAAAATCAGTCTGAATCATACAGAATCAGTCACTGTCCAAGCTCTTCTTGTGCTCCCAGCATGGGAGTTCTGAAAGCAAACATGATGGCATTACCTATCAAGGCTCTCAGGAGTCCCTGTGTCCTATATGTGCAAGGGCTTGCAGGCTTTGGTTTGATCTATCTTAACAACATTTTGCCAGTAACTGTAGCCTTCTGCCTGTCACTCCTGCATGGCAGCTACGAGTTTACTTCTGTGCCCTTCACCCTTGCACTGCTGGTGTACTCTATGACCCAGTCTTCCTAGTCAGTCCTCAGTCACCCTGACCTTGGACCACTGGCTAAAGGCTTCTTTCTCTCTTGCTCTAGACAGTACTAGGATCTGTCTGCCTTTATCCAGTTCATGGTTGTCTGCTGAACAAATACAGTCTCTGTTCACTTGGTTATCCAGTCCCAGTTGGCTCTAGCCATCAGTCTGTACACTAAATCTGGTGCTATGGGAAATACAGGCATGGTAACTTGGTTGATCTTTGTCCATCCCCATGCTAAGAATGTATGTAAATGGGTAGAAGATGATGGACATTTGGTTTCAAAGATTGCTGCTTCTAAGAGAAAGTAGGAAGTAAGATGGGTTCTATTATCTGGTCTCTTACCCTTCCCCCCTGACAAGCTGCGTCCTGGAATAGGAAGTAAGACATTCCCCCTGAGGCCTTAGCCCTGCAGCTTGGATCTTTAGGACAGTGGAATTGACTGTTACATTATTATTTTATATTATTTCGGAGTTGGAGTTTGCCAAAGTTGGATCTGGCAGCTGTTGCCTACATTTTTAAAATGTTTTGGAACTTAAAAGGTTTGCTTTTCCTTTCCTGCTATGGCATCTCTGCTCTTGTTTCTATCTTACCAAGAGCAAGGGAGCTAGAGTTGAAAGCCCATGTATAACTGTGACCTACCTTGACTGTATCAGGTGTCTCCATGCCAGTTCAGTTTATGTTCAACTTCATTCCCTTCCCTTTGTCCTGGCACCCTGTGGCCTGTGGGCTCAGTAAGGATAAGAAACCTTTTGTTCATCTTAGTGCTGAGAGCTTCTACTGGAATGACTCAAAACATCTGGAAGATGCTGAGTGAATGACTGACTGGGTGGGTGGGTGGATGGATGGACAAATGGGTGGATTATTTGTGGCAGGGTAGAAAGGGAGAGAGAGGTTTTTGTTTCTTGTGGAGCTCTGTGCTGAGTGTGTGACCTGTCAACATGGCCTTTCCTGGTGATTTTCTTACTCACAGGCTGCACTACTCTACCTTATCCCTTTCTCTCTTGATCCTCACTATATGTCTGTGTCTGTGTGTCTCTGTCTCTGTCTGTGTCTTTGTGTCTGCGTCTATGTCTATGTCTGTGAATATGTCTCTGTATACTTCTCCCTGGTCTATTTTCTTATTCTTAGAAGCCGTCATCTAGTTCCCATCAATCTTCAGGCTCTAGAGTCCCAACCAACACCGTAACATACACATGACAATGAAAGCCCACCCAAATCACGCCTAGATCAGAAACAATGATGGTAGTGTTTTAAGTTATTAAGTTTTGGGGTCATTTGTTATACAACAATAACTTGCTACCACATGACCACAAATATGGACCATCTGTCTGCTAAAAAAGAAAAAAGAAAACTGTGATAATTTTAATAGATTATTTGTTCCTATTTACAGAGAGAAGCACTCCTGATTTAGCAGGTGAGAATACTTACTTGGTTTAGGTGTTTTAAAAAACAGATCTGATAAAATAAAAGTAGCCAGGAGAGGGCTAGAATGTGAAAACCAGGCCGTTTTGGGAACAAGTGGACAAATTGGACACTACAGTATTTTAAACTCACAAAACCTGAGAAGAATGGGAAATTTAAAATTTTAGAAATTAGTTACATACAAGAGGATACTTGCAAGTGACTTCAGAACAGCTGCTGAGATGCACCAGTGAGAGCTGCAGCAAGAGCCGGCTTGGCCTAGGATGGCTTTTGGTAGGGAGTGTTCATCTAAATATAAGGGAGCTTTGGGTCCCAGAGACCCTGAAAGGGACAGGATGGCTCAAGCTAAGATTGGTAACCATCTGTCAGGGTGCTGGAAAGGACACTGAGCTGTCCCCAAAAGTAGTTGGTCTCCCAGTCTCCATTCCACCCTAAGCAGCTCTAAATCCCCAGAGAAACAGCAAATTCAATCAGCAACAGCAAAATTAATCAGCTACTCTTATTTCTATACTCAGATCCTGTGCCCATCTGGTGTGTGTCTGAATACCCACATCTTTGGTCAGCTTATAAATTCAGTCTCTTAAAGCCCCTTCTTTCATTCTTCTGCCAGAGTATCGGTGTGCCTCTGTCATCTGATTACTACAGCAACTTCCTTTTTTGTTGGTTTTGTTTGCATTAATGTACTATTTTTGCCCAGAACAATGCTAGTTCTCACAGAGTTGTTAGTAATTCATATATATCTTGAATGGTTTTAATGAAGAAATGAGCATGAATGTTTGCATGTGTTACAAGTAGTGCTATGTTCCACTCGGGATTTGATTTTTGCAGTCCTAACTTGTCTCCTTCAAATTGTGTATGTATTTTAAGATGCAGCCACCCTATACAGTATAACCTTCTTGCAACACCATGCATGGGGCCACGTGAACCCAATCCATCTTTGATCTCTCTTTCCAAAATGATGCATTACCAATGTTACCAATATTTTCTCTTTGGTTCATTGATGCTAAGTTTCTCCATCAAAATATGTAGTTGAGGGCATATCTTGAAATATCTTTCTACTTAAACAGTAAAAAGCTCAAGAACACAAATTTCTCATCCCCATATTCTCAAAGTACTGTTAAGAAGTTAGTAAATATTTTGTAGAGAATGTTATCCTAATTTGAAATTCTTTTTAACATAACTTCTGTAACAATATTTTAAGCTTTAATTATTTAAAATCATACACTAAGATTTCTGTTCAAAATATGCACTGCACAGTTGTACGCATTTGTTCAGTTGCGTGATGGCAAATAGCACTTTGAATCATGCTTGGTCTAATCTCTCTTTCAAGTAGGCTTGATGCTATCTATGAGCTGAATATAGGAATGTTCCTAAAAGGTCCACGTGTTAAAACCTTTGGTCTCTAGGGTGGCAACATTGGGAGTTGAATTTCAGGTAGCAGGGACTAGTAGCTCTGTGATTTTATTACATGAGAACAGTCTGTGTCAACACACTTCAGTGACTTCATCAGCACCTAGACATATAAGACATGTCACCCGCCCCTCTCTATCTCTCCTCCACCCCACCCTCTATGTGAGGTATTTCAAAGTGACACAGAGTTGAGCCCCATGATGAGTTTGAGCCCTGGGTTTTTCCTAGGGCTTTGTGTATCTGAAAAGGATCCTTGTACAGCCTAAAGAAAGATGAACTTCCTAGAGAGGTGCAGTCACCCAACACAGGCTTCCCATGTTACACAGAACTCATTGTTTCCAAAAGTTCCACTTCAGGACTGAACCATTTGTCAAAGATACTCAGGTGTGTCCACTGAGTACGGGAATAATGTGGCTCTAACTCTGCTAAAGCCCCAGCCTGTGGAGGCCCAAAGCAAGCAAGGAAAAACACAAACAAAAACAACAAACAAACAAACCAAACCATTCCCCTGGAGGCCAGCCTTCAAGCATTTCCCCTCCCTCTTTGTTCAGTTGTGTAGCATATGGGTGCATCATTATGGGGTGTTAAAATGAGCTGGTAGGAGATAGGGGACTGGCACAATTGGCACTATGCTTGCTGGAGCAGCATGAGGACCCAAGTCAAAGCTGCATACCCAGCACAGCCAGGGAGGAAACGTGGATCTGAGCATCTCCCTGGCTAGAAAGTCTGGACCAAATGGTGAGCTCACACAGGGAAACATTGCAAGAGATGGAGGGAAGGAAATACTGACCTTCTAACCAGGAGATAAGGAGCTTTTTATGTAGCATGAAGAGAATAAATGTTTTCTTCACTATGAATCTGTAGTGGAGAACTTAAGTTGAGGAGCTCACTGCACTTAAAACTTCTGTTTTCAAGAACTTGGGTTTTTTTCTGGGTTGAAACTTTCAGGATATTTTATCCCTTCCTTTTCTGAGTCCACATTCTATTTGAGGAGCTTGCACATTGCCATGGCACTGCATATCCTAGTGTTTGCTCATGTAGGCTCTGCGCATGTTCATTGTCCCTCCAGGATGTAAGTAAAGGGTTTGCCCTGTTTTAAATATTCACCAGACACTGTGATCACAAGAAACATGAAGGATTAGCAAGAACTACCATAAAGAGTGGCAACAGGCAGATGGCTGCTCTATAGGCTGTTGACTGGCCGTGTTCAAGGCTCTGTCCTCACTGTAGACTTAGGATGCTCTTTTACAGACACTTCCATCTTCCATGTGCTATCTCCTATGATAGTCATCATGACCCTCCAAGATTCGTTCTATTACTCTCATTTAGCAAAGGCAGAGGCTAAGACTTAAAGAAGTCAGGAGTCCCAGAGCACATCAGTGTGACTTTTTACCCCTTCATATTCTGTATGTTTTGACTGCATTTTTTTCCCCTCACAGATGCATTGACAATCCATCTCATCACAGGATGAAAAGCCAAGGGCTGTTTTTTGCAGCAGCCTCTGATCAAGTTAGCACACAGTGGGCTCTTGATATTAACTATCTATCTATCTATCTATCTATCTATCTGTCTGTCTGTCTGTCTGTCTGTCTGTCTGTCTGTCTGTCTGTCTAATTGTGGTGTGAGTGCTCTCCTAAGGCAATGACATCATTTTGGCAATGGCTGTCCTTTTCTAGCTTTCCAACTTTGCTAACCAAAATGAAAATGGAGCCAGAACCTAGAAGAAAGATTCAGTCCCCTGTTCCTCTATAAAGAGCTCACAACATTGGTTGTCTTCCAAAGGCTGCCATTTTGTGTGATGCACACAATAGAATGTCCACAAAGGGACTAAATTATTGCTTGATTTTTGGCTTGATTTCTTTCGTACCCTTCAGTAATGCCTCAGTCCTATCTGAAATAGCTTTGATTCTCTGCTTCATAACCTTTAGATGATCCTATATTCAAGGTTGCACCTTCAATACATAGTTAGGATACTTCTTCAAGACCACTAGGGGCATATTAGATTTTTAGTTTTCATCCCAAAGTACCTACAATTTCTTATATTCATTTAATATAAAAAAATGACTTTAATAACCTCAGCAGCCTAGTCAGTGGCAGCAACCAAAGCCAAGATTTTATGAATATAATTTTTCTTTGTGGCCACAAAAATAATGAAAACCCTTTTCAGTAACAAATATTGGAGATTTTGAATGGAAAGACATATTGGCCTCAAGAGACTTTAGCAAATACTTTTCATAGAATCTCATTCACAGCCCATCTGAGGCAGTCTTCAGCGGGAAAAGAGCCCCTTTCAATGGTTCCAGAAAATTTCTCCCATCAACTGTGAGTGCCAAAATTGGTTCATATGTATTATAGTTGGAGCCTGTGGCTGAGAGCTAGTCTCATCTAAATCATACGGACAGAGTACAGAGACTGGAATAGGGGAGAGAACTAAGGTACATGCATTGCTAATATGTTTAATTCACTTAGACTTATTTGCTAAAAGAAACATCAAAAGCTTCCTAGGAAGTTTGTTCCATAACCCCACATCCTCACATCTCTATGACTACTGTGTTTCATGTACCACATTGTGCAGTCAGATTAAAAGATTTAAAAGACAGCCCAGACTTTAAGAACAAGAATAATTTCTCTCAGATGGGTAAAGAGAAAGCCCCATAGCATACTTCAAGCACAGGAATCAATATAGAGATGTCATGTCAAAGATCCTTTTAGGGCTAAAGGAAGATTGAAGGCAATATCTCTGGGATTTGCACTTTCTTCATGGTATCAAGGTGGGGAAGCAAGTTGTATGAGGTCCAAGGCATGAGGAGCATGAGTGCAGCTGGGCCGGGGTCCGAGTCAGATGAACTACTGTGAGGTTCTTGAAGTTCTGGATGTGCTGGTGCCCCTGGCCCACTGTTACTCCAGCCTGTCCCCACTGCGACCTCACAGGCAGTGCCCCAGGAACCCTTCTACAGTTGCCACCATGTTTGGAGAGAAAACGTAGAAGACATTTTTCCTCTGGGTGGCTTCTGATCTCCCAAGAATGTTTTCATTGGCAGGAGGTAATAAGAACCCAGCTGCGAAAGGATTCTAGAAAATGTAGTTTGCAGATTCATGGGCCCAGTAGAATGAAGCATGGGATGGCAGATGTGGAGCTGAGCTATGGTGGGTAAATAGTGAATGAGCACCACATTGTTAACAGGTCATTTTAAAACAGCATAATGCTAGAGGATCATCCAGTCGACTCATCTGACCCAGACATGGGCTGGGGAAAGAGCTTCTTCAGTCAATTCTGAAGAGATACATGCCACTCTGTTATTCCTTCCTTCTTTTAAAGCAAGTATTCCATTACCTATCATCTCTCAGACAAAAGGAGTATCCTAGGCAGGATGAAGGGCAAGAGGCATCTCAGGTGACACACAGCAGTGTTTGCCATATCACGTGCAAAGTATGTATGACGTGGGACCTATAAAAAGGTTAATATGTACATAATTAGCCATGATGGCTCACAACTGCAGTCTTTGAGCTCAGAAGCTGAAGCAGGAAGGCCAACTTGTGCTGCCATGGAGAAAGTATTTTGAGTGACTAACCCAAACAGGCTTCCTCACCTCGAAGTAACTTAACCACATACGTGTGATGCAGTCCTTTAGAAATCTGATTTTCCTGTATGAGGATATCTTGTGTAGGGGTTGCATACCGTACCCACAAGTTGAACTTCACTTGAAAATTAAGGATGGCATGTCTGGGGTAGAAGCAAAGAGCAAGCCATATAGTTTAGGGGAAGAGCAATTGAGGCATGAAAAAGGCTGGTACAGCAGATAGCTGCATTACAGCAGACTCCGAGTAACCAGACAGCAAGTGACAAGACCTTCCAAGAGTCTGAGTCTAGCACTGCAGTTAGAAACAATAGCTTCTGTGCACTGCTTCACTACAATGGCATCCTCACAAATGAGCTTTGCAGCATTGACCATCTGTGTCATGATCTGATACTATGACGCATGCAAACCCCTTGGGACAGAAGGGGATGAATCCCCCACCTTAGCTCTACATCACTCTGGGAATGCCTGCACTCACTCTCTGGCCACTTGATGGGCAGGTACATTCACTTTGTCCTAGAAAGCTTTCTCTTCTGTGTTCTTACTGTGTCCTGAGTTCCTTTTCTGACAGGGAAAGAGATTGGCGACGTGGGCCTGAAGGTTCCTTACCTTGTCTGTGTATCCCTGGGACATCCTGAGTTCTCATATTGTTGTCTGGAATTCCATGGCTCTTATTCTACATGACCACATAATTTTAAAGCAAATCTTATGTGTATTCCCAGTAAACATTGAAGTGTAGGTCAGAAAAGATAAGAACATACAGAATAATCTCATTATATTACTGAAAATTAAAAATTTCTTAATATCATTAAATATCCATTCAACAATTATCTCACCAGCCTTTTATGTTCAAAACTGCCAAAATTTTCACATTATTGTATTATTTAATTCTATTTCAGTTCATGAATTGTTTCCTTTTGGCTTCTCCCCTTAAATTTACTTGGGAATAGTTTTAATGTAATTTTCCTAATTATAAAATCAATTTATGTTTTTTAAATTAAATATTGGAAACTGCTGAAATGTACAGTATGATTGTTATCAAAATCACCAAGTACCCAGCATCCAAGATAAAGAACATATTGGTATCATTTCTTTACTAACAAAGTTCAAGATAAATACTAGATACACAAAAATAATACTTCTGTATTAATTTTTCATTACACTGTGACCAAGACACCTTATTGAAAAAATGAGTTTATTTGGGCTTACAGTTCCTGGGGAGTAATTCATAATGGTGGGTCAACATGGCAGAAGGAAACAGACTCAGTGGCTGGGGCTAATATCTGAGAGTGGAGAGCTCACATCTTGAAGCAGAAGCATGAAATAGAGCAAGCAAACTGGGAATGCTGTGTGGCTTCTGAAACCTGAAAGTGTGCTTCCAGTGACATGCTTCCTTTGACAAAGCCACACCTCTTAAACCTACCCAAGCAGCACCAGCAACTGCAGACCAAGCATTCGAACTTTCCAAGCCCATACTTGGAAAGGGATCTATCAGCACCATTCTATGCTGTGTGTTTTTTTTTAAACAGGTGCTTTTGCAGGGAGAACTTCCTTGCATGATATCCTCACTATGATTTCTCAGCTAGAATGATATGTTAATTTTTATGGGATTTAAATGCCATGACCTAAATAAACTTCTTTTCTTCATAAAGTACTCAGCTTTGGATACTTTGCTATAGCAACAAAAAAACAATCAATACTGAAGTATTTTTGAATGTATACCTGCCAGAAATGAAGGAAGGCTTTTGAAGAGATAAAGGGCAGTGAGTGTCTTCAGTGCAGCTGGAGTCTTGGGAACAGTGGGTTGTTCTTGGGAGTACGATCTGATCCTAACTTCCGAATCAGATACCAATGGTCTACTGAGTAAGGACGTATTAACAGTAAAACAGCATGGGTATCCTGTATTTTATGGCTAATATCTACTTATAAGTGAGTACATAACATGTACTCTGGGTTACTTCACTCAGGATGATAATCTCAAGATCCATCCATTTGCCTGCAAAATTCATGATGTCCTTGTTTTTAATAGCTGAATAATATTCCATTGTGTAGATGTACCACATGTTCTTTATCCATTCTTCAGTTGAGGGACATCTAGGTTGTTTCCAGTTTCTGGCTATTACGAATAAACCTGCTATGAATATAGTTGAGAAAGTATTTGTGGGACAGTGGGGAGTCTTTTGTGTATACACCCAGGAGTGATAGAGCTGGGTCTTGAGGTAGAAACATTCCCAGTTTTCCAAGGAACTATCAAATTGATTTCTAATGGCTATTAACCATAAAATACAGGATACCCATGCTATACTCCACAGACCCAAATAAGCTAATAAAGAAGGAAGGCACAAGCAGGATGCTTGAACCTCACTTAGAATGGGGAATTAAATAGTCATAAGGGGTAGATGGAGGAAGAGAACTGGGTAGGAGATTGGATTTGGAGGGGAATTGAGGGGTTCAGGATCAGGTGTCTGGAAGGACAGGAGAGATGGCTAGATGGTCACAAGAATGAATGGAAATCTGCAACTGATAGGGATAGGGAGGTGGGGGGGTAACTCTAGGACATGACAGAGATCTAGAATAAGGGAGGTTCCCAAGAATCAATGGAAATGACCTTAGGTGTGGCTCACAGCATTGGGGATATGGAACCTAAAGAGGTCATCTCCTGTAGCCAGGAAGAAAACCCAATGGTGCTATAAAGACACCAACCCACCCATAAAACTTTCAACCCAAAATTTATCTTGTCTGCAAGAAAGGCAGGCATGGGGGATGAAACAGAGACTGAGGGAATGGACAACCAATAACTGGTCCAACTTGAGACCCATTCCTTGGGCAAGCACCAATCCCTGACACTATGATACTCTGTTATACTTGCAGACAGAAGTCTAGCATGGCTGTCCTGAGAGGTTCTACCCAGCAGCTGACTCAGACAGATAAAGACACTCACAGCCAAACAGTGGATGGAGCTTGGGGATTCTTATGGAAAAATAGGAGGAAGGATTGCAGGCCTCACAGGAGATAGGAGCTCCACGGGAAGACCAACAGAGTCAACTAACCTGGACTCTTGGGGTTCTCAGAGATTGAACCACCAACCAAAGAACATACAGAGACTGAACCTAAGCCTCTCACACATATGTAGCAGATGTGCAGTTTAGTCTTCATGTGGGTCCCAAACAACTGGAGCAGGGCTATCCCAAAAGCTATTGCCTGTACGTGGGAAATGTTCTTTAATCTGGGCTGCCTTGTCTGGCCTCAATGGGAGAGGATGTGCCTAGCCTCATGGGTACTTGATATGCCAGGGTAGGGGACACCCAAGGGGCCTCCATCTGCTCAGAAGAGGAGATGTGGGTGTGGGAAGGACTGTGGGGGATGATCAAGAGGTGGGCAGTGAGTGGCATGTAAAGAGAATAAATAAATAAAAATAATAAAAAATAAAGAAAAAACAGTAAAGCAGAAACTGTTACAAGTTCCAGTGTGAGGTGCTACTATGGCCTATTGTAATATAAATGTCTTGACAACTGATAATGAAACCATCCAAGAGCCTTTTTGATGACTTGTTGATCCTTCTTGAACATAGCTGAAAATCAGGGATGTTCTCCCTATTCTGGTAGTAATTTATAATGCTAAAAAAAAAAAAAAAAAAAAAAAAAATGTACCAGTTTCCTATTAACACTATGTACAACCTTTTCTTTCTTAACACCATATTTTTACTTAATGTTATTTCTTTCCAGAACATTAATTTTTCGCCTACACCTGATGTTATGTCTATGTTGTATATCAGTTTACAGTCTCACTTCATACTAGTCTTAACCAAATGTAGCCTTTAATTTTTGGAAATGTCTCAAAAATGCTAGCAGTGTATAGTCCAAAGGAACACAAACAAAGGCTAAGACGTGGTACCTGCCTTCCAGAAGCTTAGACATTTCTCTAGATGAGAAGAACATATAGGTAACTGAGATCCATCTTAAAGAAAAGGGATTGGGAAGCTTAAGAGTGTAACTTCCCAGCTAACAAATGAACAAAAACAGGAAGAAGTAATTCATTTGGAAGCAGAAACAAATAACAAATGAAAGCATTAGGAAGCCCACCCTCATACTACTTCAGGAAAAGTGATGAGAAAAAAAAGAGCCGAGGCTGTAGGCAGGAGAACAGAAAGTCAATGTATGTCTTCACTGCAGGATGGAGGTTTAAATTGGCCACAGTTTTGGGGAGATAATTTTGTATTATTCATTAAATTTAAAAATATGCATGACCTGATCCCAGAGATGCTCACTGTATATGTCTAGAGATAGTCTTACACTTTTGCATAAAGGCCTACCAGAGGTAGTCATGATCAATGCTAACTAACAAAAGCCTTAAAAGCCAGAGTTCATGCCATATAATTCTAAACAGCAATTCAAATACTGAAATGGGCAGTTGTACATTACACAATGTAGCTAAAACAAGCTATGAGCCAGTGCAGAAAAAATGACCCACTTACACATAATAAAACAAAACAATGTGCTCCTGAGACCTGTACAAAGCAAGAGTCACAAATGTCTGTGGGAAGAGTCAATGGAAGGGGGGGATTGCCTATACTGTCTCCATGACAAAATCATATCCCTAGGATGATATTAGAAAATAATCCAACATTTTGAAAGAGAATATAAGAAGTAGAAACATTTTTCAAAGTTATCAGTGTCCTTGTGGTTTTGTTTTTTGTTTTTTTTATAAAGATTTATTTATTTATTTTATGTATATGGGTACACCATTGCTCTCCTCAGACACACCAGAAGAGGGCATCAGATTCCATTACAGATAGTTGTGAGCCGCCATGTGGTTGCTGGGAATTGAACTCAGGACCTCTGGAAGAGCAGTCAGTGTTCTTAACCACTGGGCTATCTTTCCAGCCCATCCTTGTGGTTTTCTATCTTTTAATGAATACTTACCTAGTTCTTTGCTTAACTAGGAAATGAAAACTGTCCTTTAAGCCACTCAGTTCCGAGTCTTTCCTGACCTGGACACTCAGTTTAGTGTCGTTGCTTTGCATACTTCATAAAAACATCAAAGGCTAACATTCATACCCACTGCAGTGTTGGTGTGTTTAGTGAGAACTTGACTTTGTAGTCTGGCTTAAGGCAGTCAAGTGCACCTTCAGAATAAATCCTCTAGACATTTTCTCAAAGGATCTCAAATGCACGTTTGCCAGACCTTGGGTTTTTGTTTGATGCTCTAATTTTTAAGAAGGAAGCAAAGCCTGGATTGCTTTCTTTTGAAAGGAGTGCTTTGATTTGTGATGTAGCGAAATTCTTTACTCTGCCTTCTTCCAACACTTTATGAGAAGAAGAACTTAAGGACAAAAGATGAAGAAATTGTTAGTCAGTGGCCACCATGACATATCACATGCTCCATAACTGCTTTAAAGTTGAGAGCATGAGGGTGACAAGCCATGTGCTGGAGATACCATTTGTTCCCATCTTGTTCTAGTTTATTCTTAGAACACACATATCATGCTCTAATGAACATCAGGCATAAATCTGCAGAGACTGATAGGTCCAGGCTCTGACAGCCAGCTGGCCTCTACAATCAGACATGAATGATCTAGGGATGGGCTACTCTGAGGTTCAAATTCAAGAGTTGATCCTGACCTTCTCTCCATGGAAGGATAAAATATGAGCCCTTGTGGGGAGCTGAGATGTCTAGAAGGGAACACCAAAGCCTAAGTGGGAACACTGCTTGCCTTGCCAGGATAAAGCAAATACTGGACAAGACCATGATTGTCCTAGCACCTGAATTCTTATGGTGCTCCAAGGGGACACCATAAGAGGAACAGAAGCAACATCACTAAATCTCTGTATATGGCAGAGGTATACACATGTCTTTGTACAGGACCACTTTAATCATTCTTTAGTATATTCTCATCTTCAGCATATTCACACTTGTGGGCAACTATCACCACCATCTAATTCCAGAATCTAAGCCAATACCAAGCTCTGAGCCTGCCAGTCAGCACTCCACACTCCTCCTCAGCCACTTGTAACTTCTGGTTCCTGCATCTGTGGATTCAACTCCACTAGGTACTTTGTGAAAGAAGAATCATACATGCTTTGACCTTTGGCCTTTTGTGCTTTATTTTATTTAGCATAATGTCTAATGGAAGGCTCAATCATGTTTCATAATTCCTTTTAAAATCAGAATAGCGTACATACCACAACACATATATGATATATATGTGGGGATATATATATATATATATATTATAAAACACATTAATCCCTTGATGGATATTAATTTGTTCTTGTGTTTGGGCTATTATGAACAATATTGATAAACAATATCAGTGCGCAAATACTTATTAAAGACTCTACCCTATGCTCTTTGGAGTATATGCCCAGATGGAGTGATTAGGTGAGGAATAATTCTATTTTTAATCAAGTGCCGTATTAATAGCACCATTTTACAGTTCTGTGACAATGAATAAGTAAGTATTCAAGTTTTTCATATCTCTACCAATACATGTTATTTCTGAGGTATTCTGTTTTATATTGTTTTATGTTATATTATGGTATTATTATGTTTTATAGTAGCCATCTAATGGGAATGGTGTATTATCTCTCTATTATTTCGTAGGAAAGCAGTCTATTTGGGGTGATTAGTGGCAGAACAATAGAAAACCTGAGCACCAATTAATCAGATTTCTCATAATTGCAGCCTGGAATTAACAGTTATGTCTAAATAGACACACTATTTTCTGCCTAGTTAGTCTGTAGCAAATCCATCTCTCTTAACTTTTCTCTGGCTCTACTTCTAAAGGATTTCTCAAATCTATTTTCTGTCAAACCCTATATTGAATGAACTGAAATCAATAAAACTGTCTTTCTTATTTCAGTTTCATTGTGGATTTTAAATTCACTTATTATTCCTATGAAGAAATTGTTTTCAGATTTGATGCAAAATTATGTGTATGAATCATCCTCTTCAGTGAAAAATATTTTTAAAATATGGGGGAAAGTATCATAATATTGTGAGGCTAGATAATGTTTAAATAAACATAGAGAGATTATCTTTCAAAGGAAACCTTTGCATAAAGAGCAGGAAATCCTGTCATGGAGCTGAAGATGGAGGTCGACATCAGGAATGGAGAGCAGAACATGAAGAAGGAAATTACCATCCTGCCACAGGACACTTGTGGATAGTTATCATGTGTTCGTACATATGTTCGTATCTGCTGCCAAAAGTACCAAATAAAATTATTGCAGATAAGATAAATATTAAGAAATTTATAGGGCTGGAGAAACAGCTCATAAGTTAAGAGCAACAATTGCTTTTTCAGATATCCTGTGTTCAATTCCCAGTACCCACATGGAGGCTCACAACTACCTATGTAATCTCATAAGATCAGATGACCTCTTCTGTGTACAGATAGCCCCAACCCTAACCCTAACCCTAACCCTAACCCTAACCCTAACCCTAACCCTAACCCTAACCTAACCCTAACCCTAACCCTACCCTACCCCTACCCCTACCCCTACCCCTAACCCTAACCCTACCCTAACCCTACCCCTAACCCTACCCCTACCCCTACCCCTAACCCTAACCCTAACCCGTACATGCAGACAAAATATCAATATACATAAAATAAATAAATCTTTTAAAAAAGAAACTTACATATTATTATTACATACTGTTATTCATATTGTAAGTGTTCTACAAAGGCTCATGAGTTAAATGATGTCAAATTTTCTGTCCTATTGAGAGGTGGCAGGACTTTCAGGAGGTAGACTTTACTGAAAGGAGATAGGTCTTTTTTGGTGTGCTTTTAAATGAGGGTTTTGAGAAC
This sequence comes from Mastomys natalensis, assembly GCA_021653895.1. Lineage (NCBI taxonomy): Eukaryota > Metazoa > Chordata > Mammalia > Rodentia > Muridae > Mastomys > Mastomys natalensis. Next base: position 429,655 of record JAJTUV010000422.1, on the reverse strand, counting down.
CTGGCTCCTCTACTTTTTCTCTTTGCTTTTGTACCCACAAAGAACAGGCTTTCTCCATTGTATGCATCCACTATGAGGTATTTTGCTGCCTCAGTGACAAAGCAACAGAGATACAAGAGTCCTGAAACCCTGCACTACATCATATCTTGCCTCCTTATAATTGATCTCAAGTCTCTTCTCACCATGATGGGTAAACACCAAGCTCTACACTTCCTGAAAATCCTATGAATGGGAATCCAAGAAATAAGTTAAAAAGCAGGCTGAGTCTTTAAACTCGTCATTTGATTCTTCTAGTGGAATTAATTTTCTTGAAAAGTCAAATGTATTAATTAAATACTACTCATTTGTTTCACCAGTGTTTTCTAATGTTTAGCATTTGTTTTTTTTTTTTCTATTTTTTGACAAAATATAATAAGATAAAGCAAAAACCCATCACATCAAGGGTGGACAAGGCAACTGGAAAGAAGAAAAATATCCCCAATAGCAGTACAAGAATCAGAGAACCACTCACCCACACACTTAGGAGTCCCATAAAGATACTATGCTGAAAACTATAATATACACACAGAGGACCTGGTGTGGACCTATTCAAAAGGAAGGACCTATGCTTGTTGCTTCAGTCTCTATGAGTTCATATGTACTTTGCTTAGTTGATTCAGAAGGCCTTATTTTCCTGGCTTCCTCCACCCACTCTGACGCTTACACATACTGTTTCTACCTCCTCTTCCACAAGATTCCCTGAGCTCTGAAGGGAAGGATTTGATGGAGACATCCCATTTAGAGCTTTGTGTTCCAAGGAATCTCTCCTTCTCCCTCTCCCCTCCTCCCCTTTCCCCTCTTCTCCCCCTCCCCTCCCTCCCCTCCCCCTCCCCCTCCCCCTTTCCCCTCCCCCTCCCCTCCCCCTTCCCCTCCCCCTCCCCCCTTTCCCTCTCCCCCTCCCCCTTTCCCTCTCCCCTCCCCCTCCCCCTCTCCCCCTCACCCCTTTCCCTCTCCCCCTCCCCCTCCCCCTCCCCTTCCCCCTCTCCCCCTCCCCTTCCCCCTCTCTGTCCTCCTCCCCCTCCTCCCCCTCCTCCTCCTCCCCCTTCCCTCTCATCCCTCTCCCTCTCATCCCTTTCCCTCTCTCTCTCCCTCCCCCTCCCTCTCCCTCTGTCTTTCCCTCTGTCTCCCTTTCTTTCTCCCATTTGAGTGTCTGTTTGTGTAATGTCTGGCTGTGGGTCTCTTCATCTGTTCCCATTGGCTGCAGAAAGAAGATTTTCTCATGATGATTAAATAAGCCACTAATCTATGAATATTGTTGGGAATCATTTTATTGATACTTCTTCTTTTAGACCAGTAGTATTTGATGTTTTACTCTGGGTCTCTGTGCTATCTAGTCTCTGATTCTTGTTCCCCCAAGCAGTGTTGGGCGTGGCTTATGTCTTTTGGAGTGGCCCTTAAGTTATATCAGTGTTGGATGGCTACTCCCAGAAGTTCTGTGCTATATCTTGCATGGTGGATAGATTGTAGGTCAAGTGTTTTGTTGGATGGATTGTGTTTACATTTCTCCTCTGGTAGCTTGCAGAGTATTGTCCCATATCAAAGACACTAGAATACAGGGGTGAAGGCTACATATAGGTTCCACTTCTCCATGTTCATGAGTTGTTTGGTTGTTATCTTCAGCAACGTGGACCCAGTCAGTTTTCTGAGAGCAACCCATTGTGTTAGCAACAACTTTGGCTTTGGGAGATTTTCACTGGACCCCATTGGCCAAGAACTCAACTGAATGTAACTCCATCCCACTTCTAGAAGCCTTGTTTGGTGACAAGAAAAGGTCAGTTGGCACCTTTTGGTCAGTTGGGCATCCTCCCCATTATTAGGAGACATCATTGGGATTATATGTGTATATTTTAGGAAGTATCCACTACACTAGGTTTCCATATCATCCCTCTAATGCCCCTCAATTCCAGCTGTCTCTCCCTAATTACTTCCCTCACTCTTATCTTCCTTTCCTGTCATATAATCCTCCTGTTTCCATCCACACGAGCCTCCAGCCCACATGTAAAATCTATTTCCCACTCCAATGGAGATCCATATGTCCCCATAAGTCTCTTCCTCTATACCTAACCTTCCTGGTTCTGTAGACTATAGGTTGGTTATTATTTAATGACCAATATCTACATAAAATCAAATATATAAAATATTTATCTTTTCTGGGTCTGAGTTACTTCATTCAGGAAATTGGGAATCTTAAGACCTCCAGCAATTTTTCTCTATTGCTCAGAATTGTTCTAACTATCCTGCTTTTCAGTTTTTTTTTTCATTAAAAAGTTGAAAATTGTTCTTTCAAAGTCTGTAAAGAATTATGTTGGGATTTTGATGTGTATTGTATTGAATCTGTAAATTGCTTTCGATAAGATGGCCATTTTTCACTATGTTAATCCTACCAATCCTTGAGCATGGGAAATCATTCTAATTTCTGATATCATCTTCAATTTCTTCCTCAGAGTTTAAGGGGTTTCTTTGGAAGATAAGTTTGTAATTATATTTATTTACAGAAAACTTAATGTACCTACGGTTTTTTTTTTTTTTTTTTGTACTTAAAAACTTAAAAAAACTTAGTGTACCTAAATTTTTTTAAAGTTTTTTGGAAACTGCCTTTTTCAGCTTGCCAATGAGAGCCACAGACTTAAGACCCAGGACATTGTCTCCCCAGTGGCGTTGGATCTAGTCAGATTTGTCATTATAATTGGTGTTAATAGCTTCCACCAGCTTAGCCACAGCACCCTTGTCTTCCGAGTTAACCTGTGTGAAGGCAACAGTGGAGCGTGTCTTCCTGTGGACCAGGTGACTGAGCCTGGCCTTTCCCTGGATGATGCAGTAGGGCACCCCCATGTTTCCACACAGGGCAGGCAGGAAACCCACCGGCTCAATGGGGTCTACATCATGGGAAATCACCACCAGCTGAGCCTTCTTGTTCTCCATCAAGGTGGTGACTGTATTGACTCCTGCTTAGAGGACAGGTGGTCTCTTATTTGGGACGTCCCATTTGCAAGCAGCTTTCTTGTCATCATGGGCCATTAATCTTTGCTTCTTCTCTTGATTTGTCTGTGGCCTGTACTTGTGAACAAGCTTAAGCAGCTGGGTAGCTGCCTGTCAAGGGCCTGGTGAACTGGTTAATGCCAGGGGGTATTTTGAGTCGCTTATAGAGAATGGCTCTTTGCCGCTGCAGCTTGATGTAGCAGAGTCATTTGACGAAGCATGTTAGATCTCTTTTGGACTGGATGTCCTGCCCAATGCTAAAATTCTTGAGCCTTTTCTCCAACAAAGGATTGACTACCTTTTTTGGCCTCCTGTTTCTTGACAACAGCAGAGGCCGGGACCACCTTCTTCCCCTTGGGCTTCTTTCCTTTGAGCATCTTGCTCAGCTGGAGGAGAGAGAAAGAACAGAGTTTAAGTTTAAGTTTTTAATCATACAAGTCTTTCTCTTGCTTGGTTAAAGTTACCCTAGATGTTTTATGCTATTTGAAGCTATTGTGAAAGGCATTACTTCCCTGCTTTCTTTTTCAGTACATTAATCATTTGTATATAAGAATGCTACTGATTTTCGTGAGTTTATTTTGTAATCAGTTACTTTGCTAAAAATGTAGGAGTTCCCTGGTAGAAATTTTAGGTTACTTATATATACTATCATGACTTCAAATAAAGATAGTTTGGCTTTTTCCTTTTGAATTTAAATCCCCTCGTTATCGTTTAGTTGTCTTATTGCTTTAGCTAAAACTTCAAGTACTATACTGAATAGATACAGAGAAAGTGAACATCCTTGTCTTGTTTTTTATTTTAGTGGAATTGCTTTGAGTTTCTCTCCATTTAATTTGATGTTGACTATAAGCTTGCTGTAAATTGCCTTTATTACACTTCAGCATGTCCCTTTTATCCCTAATCTCTTTAGGACTTTTACTATAAAGGAATTTTGGATTTTCGTCAAAGTATTTTTCTGGTATCTAATGAGATGATTTTTTTTTCTTTCAGTTTGTTCAAATGATGGGTTATGTTGACTGATTTTCGTATGTTGAACCACTCCTGCATTTCTGGGATGAAGCCTACTGGTTGATGATCTCTTTGATGTGTCTTGAAACCAGTTTACAAGTATTTTTACCTCTATATTCATAAGTGAAACTGGCCTGTGATTCTCTTTCTTTGTTGGGTCTTTATGTGATTTCAATATCTGGATAGCTAAGGCCTCATACAACATACTGGAAAGTGTTCATTCCATTTTTATTTCGTGGAATAATTTAAGGAGTATTAGTGTTAACTCTTCTTTGAAAGTTTGGTAAAATTTTGAGCTAAAAGCTAAAACCATCTGGTCTTGGGCTTTCCCTCTCCCTACTTGGGAGACTTTTAATGACTACTTCTATTTCACTAGGAATAGAAATCTATTTAAATTGCTTATCTGATCTTGATTTAACTTTGGTAATTTGTAACTATAGAGAAAATTATCCACTTCTTTTAGATTTTTCAAATTTGTGGAGTACAAGTGATATCCCTCTGTCCTGTATGACATGAGGGCAATCGACAGCCCAATGCCCCTCTTGATGGCTCCTAGGACATGGCCCCTTGGCTTGCAGAGGGTAGGGCAAGCCCTCACCCAGTGACCTTGTTGCCACATCTATAGCAGGGGCCTGGTGGTCTCTGAGCCTTAGAAGATCAGGAGTCCAGCGTAGTAGCTGAGGCTGGTCGGACAGCCTTGGCCAGCATGTGGTATTTTTGTTTTCAAGCTTTCTTATCTCTCTCATGGTACACCTTGAAGGCCATTGCCAAGACTTTTGCCCGTGGAGTTAGGAGCCCCTTCTCCAACTGCATAAGTTTAGCTTTTATGTTGAGGTAGCTCTGGGAAAAAATAGGTCATCAGAAGATGCTTACCTTCTGGGTTTTCAGGGTCCAGATTAGTGTATTGCAATAAAGCCTTTGTGAGGCATTCTAAAAATTGAGATGGGTTATCCTGTTTGTCTTGGACAACTTCTTGGAGTTTTTTTTTCTTTTTTTTAATTTACTGGTTTTAAAGCTGCCCTATGGAGGCCAGCCAGGAGTCATGTTATGAATCTATCTCTAGCTAAAATACCACCTGCAGAATTATAATTCTATTGAGGATCTTGGTCAGGTACTGACTCAGATCCGACTGGATATGTTCTATCTGTTTGATGAATTTTCTCTGCATGAGTTTTTGCCTCTTCCCAAACTCACTTATGTTCATCAGGAAGTAAATTATTAGTAAGGATCATATGTACATCATGGAAAGTCAAGTTATAAGACTGAGTAATGTACTGGAACTCTTTAATAAAAGCAGAGGAGTTAGAGGTATAGGAACGCAGTCTGCTTTCTATTTGAGAAAGTTCACTCAGTGAGAAAGGAACATGCACTCTGACAAGGTCATCCACCCCAGCAATTTCCCTTAGAGGAAGGACTGATGCTGGTCCTGAAGGAGAAGGATTTGGGGATTTGGCTGTGGCCTTAGAGCACGTGATAGGAGAGGTAAAGGTTGGTGCCAATGTAGGGTGATTGGAGCGACCTACAGTTGGCACCAGAGGAGGGGAGGAGTCTAGAGAAGTTGAGCTAGTAGCCTGGTGAGAAGGAGAAACTGAGGTGGCAATCTGCAGCAGAAGGGAGGTAGTTCGCTAGCTGGATCGAGGGTTGTGGCGTCATCTGGTGAAGGTTTCATGGCTAAGAGAAGTTGAATTGGGGAACAAGCAGAACATATAAAGAAATTGGGGAAAAGATAGATGAATACTTGGATATAGGGAACCTCTTTCCATTTACCAGACCGCTGGTAGTATGTATGAATATACCTTAAAATATTTGGATCTAGTGTGCCATTAAGTGGCCATTTGGAGCTATTGTCTAATGGATATTGAATCCAGATCTTATTGCAGAGTTGTACTTGTTTTGATGCCCTCAAGTCGGGAGTTAACTTCAGAGATTTGAGATTTTCCAGGAGACATCCCAGTGGGGTACCTGGGATACATTTAAAGACAATTTAGCGCCCTTTGGGTGATGGGGATGTTACTGAACTATCTGTACTAGTATCCCAAGAAGAATTCAGTAACAAGTTACAAGTGTACAGCCAGGCTAGATGTTCAGGTCATCACACAAACATCCAGGGCTATGGTGGTGAAGTGCTGGACTTGCCGGAAAGCAATTCAACCTAGATCTAGGAATTTCTGAACTGTTGCAAGAGCCTGAGGGTTTCTGAACAGCTTTCAAGAAGGGAAGTCACCCAAGGGTCTAAGTCTTATCAGCTAGGCGGCTGATCATAAAGACCATGGCATTGGAATGCCAACCTCTAGCCCAGAACAGGCTAGCCAGGTCCTATTTGGGCATTTAGGGTTCTTCCTGCAGACTGAAGAAACACCTTACTAAGTTGGCATGTGTTTAAGGGTTTTTGTGGTCTGGTAGCAAGAAACATGGAACTGTATGGTTGGTGTGGGCATGTCTGACTGCATAACCCATGTAGCAAAGGCTAGCTCCATGTAGTGGACCACAGCTCACATGGTCAAACTTTATGTGTCTCAAAGCGGTGGGTGGCGGAGGTCCATGTGGTGTGGCAGTGTGGTGGTGGTGGTGGTGGTGGTGGTGGTGGCAGCAAAAGACCACATGGTGTCTGTGGTTACTGGTTACAGTCATGGTCATGCCAACTGTCAGTGGCTGCCTGGACTCCTCAGCTCTCCTGGGTAGCAATTCCCAGCCAATGCACCAATGTTGTGTTAGAATCATAGCTTGCATCCAGACAGACTACACCAGGCCAAATACAGTTCCATGCGAGTTTATTGTGGGGTGGAGGAGAAGGGGGGCAAAGGGGTGGTGAAGATGAAGGGGAAAAGAGAGAGAGAGAGGTCAGAGGAGTCTGCCTTTTATTTGGATTGTGACATAGCTGCTTGAAGGTGAAGGTGGGATGTGGGCCATTGGATTCTGGGAATGTATGGTGGTTGGCATGGCCACAAATGTATGGGTCCCTGTAGCTAGGTGTGATGTCACTGGGTTTGGAGCCAATCCTGATACCAACACACCAAGTGAAGGAGGTCGGCACAGAGTAAACACTGGACTACTGACGCACAGTTCCACAGTGGGGAAATAACAGGGCTGGGAGCTGAAGGCAACTGCTCACTCTACTCCTGTGGTCCAATCAGGAGGCAGAGGCTGGTGTCCAGTCTGATTCCTCCTATTTCATGGGAGAACATAGGAAGGCACTGCCCACATTTAATGTTGTTTTCCTATCCTGGTTTACCTAATCTAGTTAGCTTCTCAGAGACAGGCCAAGAGCCTTGTGCCTTTAGTGGGTTCTAGATCCTGGCAGGTTTGAAAGTAAAATCCTATCCCGATGATAAAGCACCATTGTAAACAGCATGAGAACCTGATGCATGGCAAGCCATTTGAGAAACATAGCTGCTGCTTCTTCTTCTTCTTCTTCTTCTTCTTCTTCTTCTTTTTCTTCTTCTTCTTCTTTTCTTCAGGGTTTAGGGTTTGTTATTTTTGTTTTGTTTTAGATATTTTATATACATTTCGGATGTTATCCCCTTACCACATTCCCCACCCCTGCCCAGGAACCCCCTATCCCATCCCACCTTCTTCTGCTTCTGTAAGGATGTGCCCTCACCTACCCCCCACTCCCACCTCCTCACCCTCGAATTCCCCCCGATATGGCATCCAGCCTTCATGGGACCAAGGATCTCCTCTCCCACTTATACTTGACAGGACCATGCTCCCTTGCATATACAGCTGGAGCCATGAGTCCCTCCCTAAGTGCTCCCAGGCTGGTGGTTTAGACCCTGGCATCTCTGGTTGGTTGGTATTGTTGCTCTCCTCATGGGGCCACAAACCCTTTCAGCTCCTTAAGTCCTGACCCTATTTCAGTCCCCAAACCCAACCAAAATTCAAAGGAGAACAAAAAATGAACTGTAGAAAATGGAATACATATTTAATTCATAAACATTATGCATTATATATGTATATGTGTGCTTATATGTAAATTATCTTATGTTTTCTCATTCTGTGGCTATCTTGTGTTTTTTGTTTTGTTTTGTTTTGTTTTGGTTTTTTTTTTTTTGATGAGTGAATTAGATGTTAGCTCCTTTGTCATTGCAAGCATCATACTTTGGGTGACTTTCATTATTTCATTAGGCTACTTGTGTTTTCATAGATATAAAGAAATGATGCAATAAAGTACATAAAACACTAATAGTTGAAGGAAATAATGAAAATCATCAAATATAGAAATGAAATTTAATAAATAGGTAAAATCTTTGAAAAGAAACAAAAACAAAACAAAACTGAAAATGAAAAATTCAGGAACTCAAACAAAATATTCAGAGGAAAGCCTCCCCAGTGGGTTAACTGAAGAAGAACAGAGAATCAGGTCTTGAAGATAAGTTAGAAAAATTAGATCACTCAGTCAAAGAAAATATCACATATAAAAAGCCCTTGAGATGAAACATGCAGAAACCCTTAGACACTGTAAAAGACAAAACCTATGAATAATAGGTACAGTGATCAAAGGCACATAAAGAAAACTTCTCTAAGGCTCTATAGAATTCTTGTATAAGTATATCTGACCCTTGATATTTTGCTTGTTTGTTTCTTTTCATTTTATTCTGTTTGAATGCTTTTTAAATTTTTTTGATTTGCTGAAAATAAAAATTAAAAAAAAAAAAAAAAAAAGAAAACTTCTCTAACCTTAGGAGAAGAGAGGCCTATCGAGGTCCAAGAAGAATACAGAATAGACATGACCAGAAAAAAGACTCTCCATATCATATACTACTCAAAAAGTTATTATACAGAGCAAAGAAAGGATATGAAAAGAAACAAAGGTCAAATCACAGACAAAGGGTGGTTTGTCAGAATGACAGCAGATTATTAATGGAGACCATGAACACAAAAACAGATTAGACAAATATTCTATAAATTGTGAAGGATTACAAATGCTAACTTAGACTACTATAGCCAGCAAGTCAGTCAATCATAATAAAAGGAGAAAGTAAGGCTTTCCACCATTAAAACAAATGTAAGGAATTTAACTACTGACTGAGTTTTATAGAAAATACTGGAAGGAAAACTTTGGTCTGAAGAGATGACTAAACACACCTAAGAAGATACAGGAACAAATGAGCAATTTGAGAGCACTGAATCAGAGGAAGCATAAGAGAACACCACAAAAGTACCAAAATGACACATTGTCTCAACACTCCAATAAAGAGACAAAAATTAATAGATTAGATCAGAGAACAGGATCCATCTTTTTGCTGCCTCCAGGAAATATCCCTATGACAGATGATGGACAGCACTTTAAGGTGAAGGATGAATGAAGGTATTCCAAGCAAATAAAACTAAGAAACAACAGGTATAACTGTTCTAATATCTGACAAATCGACTTCAAACCAAAACTATCACACACATTACAGGAAAAATCCAACAACAGGATATTACAATCCTGAACACATATGGACCAAACACAGGAAAACACAATTTTAGAAAGAAAGGGCAACAATACCATTTACTACTACCTCAACAAATCTTGAAATAAACTAGAGAATAAAGGTGTGTACAAAGAAACCTTTAAGACAGTGAAACAATAAATTAAAGAAGATACTAGAAGATGGAAAGACCTCTATGCTCCCACAGTGGCAGGATTAACATTGTAAAAATGTCCATCTACCCAAAGTAATCTACAGAGTTAATGCAATCACCATCAAAATCCTAATGCAACACTAAGCAGATATTTTTAAAACCCAATCTTTAATATGGAAATACAGAAGACCCCTGATAGAACAAACAACCCTGAAGAACAAGAATCCTGCTGGAAGTGTCACCATCCCAGATCATGTTTCATACTACAGAACTATAACATCAGCATGACACTGCCATGAAAATGGACTCACTGATCAATGGCATAGAATTGAAGACTGAAATATAAGCGCAGACGCCCAAGCCAACTGACTTTTGACAAGTCAGTTATACACATGAGAGAAAGTACACAATCCTCAACAAACAGTGCTAGTCAAATTGGATAGCTACATGGTTCATTTATGAAAAGACTAAAGATAAAAATCCTTACTTTCTAATTCAGTTTTCTGTAAATGTTACCAAGAGCAGATCAATATTTATACAACCTTCATATTAGCAGAGAATTAGACATTGCTTTTATCTAAGGGTATTGAATTTTGATCTTAGTAATTTTAGTAATAGCTAGTTTAGATAGCTCATATCTTTCTTCACATATTAATTATCATGAACCTTATTAAAACACATTTTACCATTTTGGTTTTGGGCCTTTTTCATTTTAAAGTGTGCATGCTCATGAATGTGCCCATCTCTAAAATGCAAATGAATGTACATAGATATTTTGAATCAAATAATGTCCACATATCCTTTGAGGATACTGCTTATGGAGTAACCCAGTGGGTGTTATTTGGTGTTTATTTGCTGCAAGTAATAGATTCCTTTCCATTCTCTTGCATACTTGTCATTCTTACTGGCTTTGTATTTACCAAGAAAATAGCACTAAATTGTGTTGTGTTACAACTTGTCTATCTCTCATTGAATGTTTTCCTTAAAGACTCCTTGTAGGGAGCAATGGAAGTCCTGAGTGAATGTATAGTTTGACATGAGCCATCACGTGAAAGACTTAGACCTGTGGAATACTGGCAGACTTTCTTCCTGGGTCAGACTCAAACAGACGGCGAAGTCTACCCCTAGCTAGAGTGTGAGTGTTGACAGTGTATACAAAAACTAGCATCCCCAGATTTCTCCTCCCAGATGTTTTACTACCTGAGTCAGCTCAACTACAGAAACCTCCTACCAAGACTGGCTAAACCACCCCTCTGTGTTATACATAACAAGCAGAGCTTTCCGGGTTGTTGATATTCCTCTATCAGAGTGCACACAGCCCAGTAGAAATCAGCTTTTCTGCATGTGTCTGTCCTTTCTTCTGTCTGCTCTAGTCAATTTTCCAGGACTAAGCCACATGAGACATGGTTGCTCTTGAACTATTTTTCTGCCCCTGCTAGGAGAGGAGCAAACAAAGGGTGCACATTCAGAATAGAACCTTCTGTACTTCTATAAATGAATCATGAGCTGGTACTGGTGCTCTTTCTTAGGCCACGACTCATTGCTTTACACTGTCATGTGTTAACAGGGAAACGTAGGGTTCATTTCAACCCTTTGCTTTACACATCTTCAGAATAGTAAGTGGTACCAGAACATAGAGGTGACTGCGAAAGTCCTGATAACAGAGTGGAGAAGTTCTAGGTGGGCTACAAAATCAGCCACTGGCTCAGCACTGGATCTCAGTCCAAGGTCTGGAGATAGCCTCTGTCCAGGCTGATGGCAGAGCCCTAGGAGAGGAACAGTCTCTATCTTAAAGGGGAGCCTGTTCGGGAGCTTGGACATGAAAAGTAAATCTCAGATACTGGAAAAAATAGTGATTTTAGCTACCCTGTGGAATGCTTTCTGTGGAAACTTGGAGTGGAAACTTCTGGTTTCTTTGGAAAGTTAGTTATGTCAAATGATGTTTTGCTGAAGCAGACACAGGTGAAAGGATGTTTTACTAAAGCAGCCAAGTGAAAGGACACATGATGTTTAGAAGGAACATAAATATAACCCAACAGACAGTGGATGACACTTGATGGTATTGGTACATCTCACCATTGATTATTGGTGATTGTCATTATTTCACAGAGAAAAATGCACCAAAATATCTCTGGTGGTGTTCTGGCAGCTTCTTGCTGCTTCCGAGGACTGAGGCTGATTGGCAGAGTGAAGTGGAAGTTTCAGGATATGTTAACTGATAGACTCATGTGGTGTTTTGCTGAGGCAAGACCCGTGGAAGTACACACAATGTTTGGAGGGCATATAAATAAGACTCACTGGATAGTGATGGTGTGATTGTATAGCTACCTTTGCAACGTTTTGTTGGTTTTGTCTTTATCTTCGCTGATTTTCACTTCATTGAGAGATGCCAGAGCAAAGAACTGGCATCCCTACTGGTCCTGGTCACTCTACTGACTCATGATGACTTGGCAGAGGCCCGGCTGCTACTGCTAGGCCATGCCACCACTGCTGATTTGTGTCTGCTATCCTGACAGTACTGAACTGGGTTGCCGGTATCCTGACAATTGGAGATTGAAATCCCTCCAAGGAACTAGTACTAAACAGCATACAGTCAAGTCTCGAACCTACTCTGAATCAACCTGCTGTCGCAGATTCCTGTGAACTGAACTGCTGGTATCCTGACAATGCAGATTGGATTTGCTCCAAGGAAATATTTCTAAACAGACCCACTTCCTCTATATCCTAATAACCTTTTTCTCCCACTACCTCTAGTGGGTGGTTGGGTAGAAAGGAGGTTAAAGTATTTAAGAACCCTTATTAAAAGTAGATTTTTGAAAAATTTAAGCCTATAGACACTCTTCCGTTGCTTCATCCCAATGCTCGTCACTTCTGAGGTTGAGAATTAGACTTTAATGTGTACTTAGGCCACAGAACCTCTGCCAGAGCTACTGTAGACCAGCAAACATCTCCACATGAAGAGCTGCCAGAGCATGCCATGGTCTCCATTTGCTAATAGTTTTCTTCCTTTGAGTTTTGCCTCAAGTGTATGAGGAAACTAGCTTGTCCTATAGGCTCACAAGTGCAAGAGTCTGGGAAATTCAGTGTGCTTTTTTTGTTTGTATTTGTGTGTGTGTATGTGTGTTTTATTTCTAGCTTCTTCAGAACAAAAAGGAACTAGAAGCTCTTAGAAGTTGTGTTGAGTGGGCCAGTCTGCAGTCCTGACTCTAATGTATCAGCCTAAGTAGCACCTGTTGACAATAATATAAAATGTAATTACAATACATTCATAAACATTTAGAAACCCATACGGCATAGAAGATGTACAAAGATCAAAGTCTGCCAATAACCCTTTCATTATCTCTTCTTGTATTGGTTACCTATCCCTGTGTAACAAATCTCCCTGTGAACAGTGATTTAACATATGTTTATGTAGTCACAGTCTCTGTGGAGCAGGAGTCCAGACACTGTTGAGCTGCCTGTCTCTGACTTTCTGTCGCCTTCAGACAAGCTGTTTTCTGACATCAGTCTCTCTTAGGCATCCACCTGTAGGAGGACATTCTCTCTAATTCACTTTTTTTTTTAACACCATTTTGTTTTTCACAGACTCCCTGGATTCCGTGCCACCTGGGCCTCTACAAAAGGCAACATACAACATGGCAAAAACCTTCCTTCTGTGTGAGCAGATGGAAGAGAAGGCAAGAGAAAACATCCAAGAGGAAGCAACAGTCCTCCAGAACTTAATCTTGGAAGTGCTATCCATCACACTGAAAGGGCCAAGTCACTGAGTCCAGCTGATGCAGGAGAGCAGAGCCTTACATAAGGTAGAGTCCCCGGGTGTATAGTCACACCTATAGAGGCTGCATGTCCCACCTCCTTGCCTTTTATGTCCATCTCACCCAAAGTTACCAGTGTTGTTACTTATAATTCTTTTCAGAGAGAAAAAAAAGGAATTATACTTAAATCAATTTTTTAAGACTTAGAGACATTCCAACAGTTACTGTTAAAATTTAAATGTCAACCATTCCTAAGAGGCATAAATGTCATCTTCTTAGCCAACTAGACCAGATGAGCATTGAAACTTACAGCTTGTCAAGTAAAAAAGGTAAACAGCAGAGCAATGGTAACACAGTGAGGGCCCAAATGTGTGTTTACGTTTTCAAAACAGAAAAAAAAAATCAACCATAGAACACATGGGCAATGTCTCAGAAGGAGTTTCTGAACAAAACTGCTCAGAAGAACAAGAGCTGGGAGTGAATTGCGGTTGCTACTCTCATGACGGTTGTGTGATATTCGCCCAATGTTCAGTTGCCAATGATTGGTTTCTGCTTGCCAGGATACGGTACCCAGTCCTGTTAGTAACCATGACCAGTTCAAAACAGCAAGGCAACTTGTTACTTGCTTTCCCCAAATGAAGACACCACAGCTCTAAGGCAACAGTAACCTATCTATATTTCATGACATAGGTCTATGGTTTCAGTGTCTCCATTATTTTCATATCATTTCCAATGTCAAATGCTCCTTAAAGATCCTGTCTTTACTGATCCCCAACTAGTGTACAGCTTGAGAAGGAAGAGTGAAGGCAGAGCAGCTTGAGAGATTCCCTCCACCAGCTTATTCTGAAGGACAGCTTTCAGATGTTCCCTCCCAACATTCTTCTCTGTGAAGGACTCTGGGGATAAGGACCATGTGCTTCTCACCTGGTTGCTCTCCATCCAGCCATGTGCCACTCCATAGGGTCATTTTATTTTACTGTAGCAGGAAAACGTTTAGCAACCATTCTTCATCTGTCTATATAGCAGCTGGGTGTAAGATACTGGCTTTTGTTCTGTGTTCATTTAAGTTAAGGAAGTAATTATATATAGAAGACTCAGCTATTTGAGAAAGGAAATGCTACAATAAATATTTGTAGACAGCATTCAAAACATAGCCAGCAAACCATGTAATTTAGTTAGAAAGGCTGTCAGGAGATAGGAGCAACTGGCAGCTATTTTCATTTAGAAATCTGAGCTATCTCTATCTAAAAACTTTAAGTGGTTCAACTCACCCCACCCAACTGCAACCTGCCTGTGTACCTTCATTTCTTTTGCTGTGTTAAAATGCCACATCCAAGATAACTAATAGAATAAAGAGTTTATTTTGGCTTCTGACTCCAGAGAATTGGAGTCCATTATGTCTGAGAAGGCGTGTCAGTGGTTAGAAGGCATGGCAACAGAAGCAAGATGCTGTGAGCTCATTCCTTGATCGTCAAACAGGAAGCAGAGAGCAAACTGCAGGTAAGACTCTCAAAGCCTGCCCAGGCTGATGCACTTTCTGCAGCAGGACTTCAGTACTAATCCTCCACCCCCAATAAAACCACCAGCCCAAGTCTACAGACACATTTGTATCCAAATCGCCACATTTCTCTCCTTGGCTCCTATAGTCACATGACCATGATGTAATACAAAATATATTTAGTTTAACTTCAAGAGTCCCACGTTTTTAAACAGTCAAAGTCTCTTACAACACTTAATGAAATCTCTTAATTTTAAGCCCTTATAAATCCAAAAGCAAATGACATGCTTCCAATATATAATGGCATGGATATTGAGATGATGGAAGGGGACCAATGATGGAAGGGGATGTCTCATTGGGTCCATGCTGAGGCATCTCTTCCCCCTAAGGGACCAGCTACATGATGGTAATAGCATAGAATAGAGTTTATTCAGGGCATAGGGAGGGGAGCCAGGAGGGTAGTAGAGGCAGAGAGAGAAAGAGGAGAGAGAGAGAGAGAGAGAGAGAGAGAGAGAGAGAGAGAGGCATAGAGAGGTAGAGGAGTAGAGGGAATGGAGGCCAGCCATAACCACGTGGAAGAGGGGGAAGGGAAGGGGAGGGGCAAGGGGAACAGAGGGAAGCTAGAGGCAAGATAGCAAGAGAGAAAGAGAGGGGAGGGGGCAAGCAGCCCCTTTTATAGTGGGCAGGCCTACCTGGCTATTGCCAGGTAACTGTGGGGAGGGCATACCTGACTGTTGCCAGATAACAGTGGAGGTGGAGTTTAGATAGAATACTAATATTCCCCATTTTGGTTTAATTAAAAAGAAAAATTAGAAACAGGTGACAGTCGAAGCAGGAATAGGGTCGTCGTGATATCTGGCTACTTCCTGCTGGCATTGGGGGCGATGTGTCTTTAGGAGGAACCTAGAAGAATGGGTATAGGGGATGTTTGTCCAGTCTTAGGAGAGTTGGCTGTTTCCTGCTGTCTAGGATCTATGGAGCCATCTGAGGATGGGTCAGAAGGAACAGGTCCAGTAGAAGCAGCTGTGTGTGTGACAGGAGATAGGGCATCTGGAGGTTGCTTCTCTGGAGCTGTTCTGGATGTGCCTGGACTTGACAAGATGTAGGGAATAAGATTAAGTACATTTGGGAGAAAGAAAATTTTTCTAAGATGTACATATGAAACCCAGAGGGATCCCACCCTTTGTAATAGGTAGTAAGTGGGAACTTTAGGCAGATGTACTTATCTGGATGGCATCTATTTGGTCCATGAGATGTAGATCTGAGTGGGCTTCCTGTAGCTTATAAGTTTACAAAACAGATAACAGCATGAGTTAACAACATGAGCAGTCTTTAAGATGAACCTTTGCTGGATCGTATAGTGCAATGTTTTATTAGAGTTAGGCAAGTTTATAGGGACTTAGATAATATTAGGTCAGTGGCATAGCAAGAAGAGGAAATATGAAGCATTTAATTGATGGCAACTGAGTTTAGGTAATGAGGTAACAGATAATATCTGTGAAAGCTTAGCTTCAATGTGTCAGAAGTCTGAGAAAGAGTAAACAATAATATACAGTTATATATTATTTTAAAAAATGACAGAGTCCACTAGCCAACATTTCCTGTGGTCTCCACTTGGGAGAAGTCAGTTTGGCTTCCAAGCTAGAAGACGCAGGGCTTTTTTTCTATGGAATGTATACGCATGACATGAGAAATGACTTACCTTGGTTTAGCCAAGTCATTTGACTCAGAGCATCCAGTTAGTCCACTGTGTTTGTTTGCATACAATCCAGGCTGTATCTTCTAGGTGTCAAGTCTTCTGAAACCATCTTGGGTCAACTGTTAGAGGCTTTGGGAATTCTGTCGGCCATAAACTTATACTATTAGCAGACTTCTGACAAGATTGAGAGCCATAAGGATTTGTTATAACTGAATAGAATTTAATAGCAGTAGTAAAAATCTATCAAGACAGAGTCTTTCTTATCCTGTCTTAAGTCAACTTTGGCGGGTTGTGTAGGAAGAGAAAAACACATTTTTGTATTAGCAAAGAAACATTTGACTAGGACCAGAATAAGAAAGCTGGAAACAGTGGCATACGATCGTATGGCTGCCGGGTTGGAGCTGGGACCCACAAGTGCTGCGGCTCAGGTCTGTGGGTGGCAGCGACAGGGCTGGACTTCCTACTAGCAGCCAGAAGTCATTGCCCAGTGCCTCTGGCAGCTAGTCTGCAGTCGGCAAGGAAAAGCAAGCATGTCCCATATCACAGCAATGTTCATGCTAGCAGTTCTTGTGGTGGAAGGCACCGCTAGCACTCAATTTACAGGTCCTGGGCAGAGAAAGAGAGAGAGAGATGGAGAGAGAGAAAGAGAGAGAGAGAGAGAGAGAGAGAAGAGAGAGAGAGAGAGAGAGAGAGAGAGAACCCTCGCATGCACAGGCAGCCAAGCCCTTTGCGTGGGTGGTTGTGCACATGGGGACGCAAGTCTCAGAGAGGGTCCCTGGCAGGCTGCAAGGAGTAGACCCAGAGCAGAGCTAAGAACCACAGAGAGGAAGGAAGCAAGCTGGGTCCTGGACCCATTACTTGTCTCTTTCAACACAGACCTTGGTTCCAACATAAAGCTGAGTGGTACTCCTTTTTTCTTCAAACCACACATTTTAAAATTCTTTCTGCCCTACTTTCTCCTTTGCATGGTTAACCTGCAGAGCCATCATTATCAATAACCATGGTTCAGAGTCAATATTAAGATTGCTTGAAATTGCCTCCAGCAAGGAAATTAGTCTATTGTTTTTAAATTTGGCCCAAGAAAAGTTCTCAGGACCAAGTTCTCAGGACCAGGGCAAAGATCAGCCAGAATATTTGCCAAAATACCATGGGAGTGGCTTCCCAGTTGGTCCTATTTTTTCTTCTCTGAAACCTCTTGATCTGGGCCTCCAGGTTCTACTTTTCTCTAAGAGTTTGTGTCTTCAAGGTTCCTGACCCATTGTGCTCTGCCTGCAGCATTCAACCACTTTCTAATCCAGAGAGCCAAAGTCTTCCACATTCATCTAACAACCATGGTCTGGTTCTTCACAGCAACATCCACTTGTTACCACAAGTGGATTGTTACAAACCTTTATATTAGGGTTTTTTAGTTGTCGTTGTTATTGTGATATAACATCCAAGGCACCTTGTGGAATAAAGAATTTATTTTGGCTTACATATCCAGAAAATTAGAGTCAATAAGGATAGGGACAGCATGGCATCAGATGGCAGACATGATATGCAAAGGCAGCTGAGAGCAGACACCTTAAACAACAATGGGAAGCAAAGAGAACAAAGTGGAAGCAGGCAGGACTTTTAATCCCAAAGTCCCTAGTGACTCACATCCTTCATCAGGGCTGCACCCTTTAAACCCCCATATGAACACTACCAACTGAGGACCAAGTTTTCAAATTCTCAAAACTGTGTGAGACATTTCCCACTCAGAACTCCATATAACTCCATAACCAGCATACCCTCTTCATATAGGGACCCTACACTTTCACCAGTGACCTCATTTACTCCCACTGGGCATCTGTCACCCCATCTCTAACCAGGCACCAACCACCAACTCCAAGCATTATTAGACACAAGGACCACCATCCTTCAGGCATATGTGGTAGATCTCAGAATCTGGAGTTTCAGATGTCTGTGGTTGTCTGATGTGAGTTCTGAGAACCAAATTCCAGTGATCTAAAAGAGTAGCAAACACTTTGAACTTCTGAGCCATCTCTCCAGCCCCTATGGATTCTTTTCTAATTTGGGTTTCTTCTATGTTTTTCTTTTGCTTTGTTGATCATGCTGAGACCACCATTACTATATAAAGTGATGAAAAAATATATGTTCTTCATATTCTCAATCTTTGAGATACTTTCAAATTTCCTATTACATGTGGTATTGGCTGAAGGTCATTTGAATATAGCCCTTGATAGTTGAATTATGTTCCCTCTGCATTGAGTTTGTAGAGATTTTTTTTTTTAATCACAAAGGAAAGTTGTATTTTATGAATTTCTGTTCTGTAGAGAGAGTCCATTTCATTGCGTTAAAATGCTCAGTCATGTTTACTGATTTTTGTATACTGGTCCATCAATCCCATACACACGCAGCGCCACACACACACACACACACACACACACACACACACACGCACACACCTTTTTCATATCATGGTAATGAAGACTTCATAAAGAGAGTTTCTAGAACTCATTCCATTGTGTGGGGTTTTTTTTTAGTATTAAGACTTAGAAAAAATGAATTAGAATTATTTCTTTAATATGTTTTTAGAATTCAGCAATAAACTATCAAGCATGATCATTTTGAAGTAGGAGATTATGTTATGCCTCAATGTGTAGGTGAACACGTGAGAGATTAGCACTACCTGTACTCACTAAGATCCTGTTTTTGGCATTAACATGTTAGTCATGGATGAGAGTCCTCATGTTTTTGAATTTGGAGAAAGACTATTTAGCCTTCAGCAGAAGGCTGCACACCAAGGACACTGCTTTATGACGCCTGGAAGAATAACACCAAGTGTTTGGAGCAAGTTCCTCAGTCAGACTCTCCATAACTAAATCCACTTAGGAGTGAGTAATTAGGCTGGACCACACACTCTTCTGTCAGCTTCAGCCAAACAGCTTGTTTATTAATTCTTAGCAGCGAAGTCTATAATCTACCATGTACTTGTCCTTATGAAAAAGAAAAAGAAGTGTTAGCAAATCCATAGCATCTCTGATCATCTAATAACCAATCTAGCATTCCAAAAGAAGCAAATGAAACCTAGGAGGGAAGTTGAGTGTCTAAAATATTTGAGGAATTGTTGATGTAATATTTTAAAACAGCGGCACCCAATCTGTCTTGTTTTTAATAAGCCACCATCTTCCTTGACTAGACAAGGCTTGTGTCATGTGTGGCTGCTGCTAGGCTCAGGCTGCTGGCTCAAATGGCCAGCTCAGGTGGCCAGAGACACTAGCCCTGCCACCCGTGAGACGCCAGCATGGGAGATGGCTCTGCTAATCTTCCACACTGTCTCCACAAGGCTGGGCTTAGCCTAGACCATCCCTCTGTCCATGCATACCTGGTAGAAATGAGACTCTAATGTTTAAAGATTATCCAATAGCTTTATATATTTGGTAATGCTCAAATTACAAGCTGCCCACACAATTAGAAGTGTTAACCAATTAACTAACCTAGATATAAGTTGTTACCCAGGACTGCTCTCAATACATGTGTGCCATCCATGGCTCTACATCTCTGCCCTAGCTTCTCCTCTTCCTCTCCTTACTCCTCCTCTTCCTCTCCTTACTTCTCCCACCTTAGCTCCTCCCAACTTGTGGGGAAAATATGCCGTTAAAAGAATTCACTTTCACACAGAAAGCTACCAGCACAATTGGAACATACTATTGTGCTAAGGCTGCTACTAAAGTTAGCCACTATAGACCAAGGATGCTTTAAGTTACATAAAGATCCAAGGTTGGCATGAAGGACCTAACACCTGCAAAAGTCCCTGATTGGGAAGTGTTTGTTTTACTTTAAATTTTAATTAAAAGTTTTTTTTTTTCTTTTTGAGATTATGTGAGTAGATTGTTGCTGTCTTCAGACACACCAGAAGACATCAAGACATCAGATTCTGTTACAGATGGTTGTGAGCCACCATATGGCTGCTGGAAATTGAACTCAAGACCTTTGGAAGAGCAGTTAGTGATCTTAACCACCGAGCCATCTCTCCAGCCCTCTTTTTGAGATTATAAGTATATCATTTCTTTTGCTTCTTTTTCTCCTTCTAAACCCTCCCATATACTCCCCCTTGCTCTGTTTCAAATTAATTGCCTCCTTTTTTATTAATAATTGGTGTGTGTGGTGGTGTGGTGGTGGTGGTGGTGGTAGTGGTATGTTGTGTGTGTGTGTGTGTGTGTGTGTACTTGTTTGCACATACTTGAATGGAAGGGCAGACCAATAAGCATTGGATAAACAATCGATGTGCTCTTCCCTGGGGAAAAAGGCAGTTGAACTTGTTTTTTTTGAAACTATCACAGATGGTTTTCTTGCTGTTTCTGGGACATGGCTGAGCTCTGCTTCAAGTACTGGTGTCTATTCCACAACAGGTAAAAAACAAAAAAAAATCCTTAGGCCAACTACAGTTAGCAGGGTTTATTAGAGCAACTAAAACCAGATTTGAGAATAGGCCATTCCAAGGATTAAAGAAATTTCTACAGATTGCTTAGACAAGTTCATACAAAAGGAAGGCATGGAAATGCCACTTAACTAGCTACAGCCTAGTCAGTCAACAGATGGTGGGTTACAACCTAGTTCACTAACTGTAGAAACCAAAGCTCAGGCATTGTGGCTGAGCTCCATACTGGACTGCTCACTGATCCCAGTGCAGAAGCTGAGTCCAAATCTGTGGGTTCTTACAATTCTTAGCACGCATCTTGCATTTGGCATTCCTCTACCTTTCTGCTGCCCTTTCTTAATTATCTCTTACTAAGCTATTACACTCGAAGCTTTTAAAAGTCCAAGTTTTTTTTCCAACACACACTTTCTTTTTATGTAATGGCATCCAAGATGATTATTTTTAACTGCTAGCTAAAAGCTATATATAGCCATAGTTACAGAGTTGGCTCAGACATTTACTTTGACCTCCAGATGTGTATATCCAGCCACCTATTTGTCCCAGCGGCACTCCAGACAACTCATGCTGAAGACCAAAGAACAACTTCTCTCTACAAATCTCCTGCCGCCTGTGTCTAGATGCTCCATCCATCTTCCTGACCTTTTTCTTCCACCACCATGTGGTTTTCCATGTTCTGACCTAGCTTCAGGGAAAGTTCTTTCATCCCTTTCCATAGATAAACTGCAGACATTGTTTTCTCAGAAAGAAAGCAATGTCCTGCAAACCTAGGTCAGTGTTTCATAAATTACATATTTTCCATTGACATACTCACCTAAGCATAGATATTGCATGAATACTGCACCCATTAACTCGTGTGATTGTTAGGCAAACATTTAGGGTTTCTATTGTCTCTTATGTCATAGATGTGTCCCTGCAAACCCTCATCTGTTATTAATTTCATAGTTCTCTGGTGCTCAGATAGAACACACTATTAATAATACTTGTTAATTCAGTAAACAGTCATAAATTAATTCAGTATTAGTATATAGTGAAATACTACTTACTGTCTCTCAAAATTTAAGTATTTCTAGACTCTCTGTGGGGTATCAAATCTAAATATGTTGAAGTCCCTTATATAAAAAGATATATAGTATTTTGCAAACTATCTGTGCATCTGTGCCCCCGCCCTCTTTCAGTTGTAGTAGTTTTTTCCCCAACCTGACAAAGGTTAGGGTATCTGAGAAAAAAGGTTCACAATCTAGAGAGCTCCTTTATCTGTAAGCAAGGCTTGGGGAAGCATTTCAATGATTAATTAATAATGTAGGGAGGACCAATACATAGGGGCAATGCCACTCCTGGGCAGGTGATCCTGGATTATATTTAAAAAGCAGGATGATCAAGCATAGGGATCAAGCCAGTAAACAGCCTTCTTCCTTGGTCTTCTAGGTTCCTGCTTTGAGTTCCTACCTGAATCCTTCTTCTGATAGAATGGAACTTTAAACTAAATAAACCCTTTCCTCTCCAAATTGCTTTTGCTCATGGTGTTTGATCACAACAACAGAAAGTGAGCTAGAATACTTCATACTTGAAATCATTTCTAATTATTTTTATGACATCAATGTTAAAAGTATTAAATAGAGTATTATTTAGAGAATAATAAGAAAAATGCACACATTCAATCAGTCTCATTTTTTCTAGTTCTTTCTATTTGCTGTCAAATCCCCAGATCTCTGTATAGAGAGGGCTGACGTATTTGGATACGTTTATTGGGAGTGTGGAAGTTTATTTTTGTTGTGTGATTATGCCAGATGAATCTAATATAAGAGCTCTGGGGACTAGTAGATGTTCTAAGTTTCAATGAGCAACTGATTTTTCTTTCATAATTCCTAGAGAATACAGAGATCTACAAAACAAAGACCCTTGTGATGGATAATCAGAATTAAGAGTCTGTCAAAGAAAATTCTACCTTGGAAATAAAGTACAGTCAACCTGAATGCAAGTAGGCCTGCATAATATTTGTACAGTACTAAGACCAAGGTTCTAATCTAAGGACTCAGCATAAACCAAGCCTCTTGTCCTTAAAGATGAGGAAATAGTAACAAAAAGAGCTCTCCAAGATCATTTAAACATGTTGGTACCTGGACAGTTCAACAGGGATTTTTTTTTTTTTTTTTTTTTTTTTTTTTTTTTTGTTTCGACAGGTTTCTCTGTATAGTCCTGGCTGTCCTGGAACTCACTCTGTAGACCAGCTGGCTCGAACTCAGAAATCCCATGCCTCTGCCTCCCAAGTGCTGGGATTAAAGTCAGGTGCGCCACAACGCCCGGCAGGAATTAATTTTTATATAAAACCACCCTGTATTACACAAGATAAAATAGTGATAACTTGTGGGAGGGAACCTGACAATGACATCAAAATTAAGAAAGGCTTTTACTGAGAAGGTTTATTACTTAAAACTGTTGAGGTGGTGACGTTACATGAGACTTATAGCAGTAGAGATATGGAACCTAAAGAGGACATCTCCTGTAGCCAGGCTGAAACCACAATGGAGTGATAGGGAAACTAACCCACCCACAAAACTTTTGGCCCCCAATTTTTTTCTGACTACAAGAAAGGCAGGCATGGGGGATGGAGCAGAGATTGAGGGAAAGGCCTAAGCAGTAACTGGCCCAACTTGAGACCCATCCCATGGGCTAGCACCAATCCCTATCACTATTAATGATACTCTGTTATACTTGCAGACAGGAGTCTAGCATGACTGTCCTCTGAGAGACTTCATCCAGTGGTGGACTGAAACAGAAGCACATACCACAGCCAAACATTAGACGGAAGTTGGGGACACCTATAGAAGAGTTGAGGTAAGGATTGAAGGCCAGTAGATGGGAACCCTACAGGGTGACCAACAGTCTCAATAAACTTGGATCTCTGTGAGTTCTCAAAGTCTGAACCACCAACGAAAGCACATACACAGATTCAAAGGAGCCCCATCCCCACCCCACACCCACACATATGTAGCAGACAGGCAGTTCAGTTTTCATGGCTGCCCTGTCTGGTCTCAGTGGGAGAGGGTGCCCTAATCTGGCAGATGATGTGCCAGGGTTAGGGGGATACCCAGGGAGTTTCCACACTCTTAGAGGAGAAGGGTAGATAGCTGAGGGAGGGACTGGGAAGGGGAGCAGTGTTTGAGATGTAAACAAATAAATACATAAATAAATTTTTTAAAAAGAAAGAAAAATGAATTTTAAAATTAAAAAAAAAAAAGCTTGACTAGATGGAAAAAGAAATTCAAGATTTCTTCTGTCACAGAGCTACTGAGTTTCATTAGGCCCTCCTGGACTACTCCATGTCACCAGAGGATGAAGAGTGAACATGAAGAGGGTGCACCACATTGCTGACTGAGAAAGTCAACACTGTGCTAACATAAATTTGCCTATTAGTAGAGACTTCAAAGGCTATTGAAATTAGAAGCCTGGTACCTGCACTTGAATTGAACTTAAGTTTATACAGAATACATGATTGTGATTGAACTGTGAGAATGAGAACCCAATAAGATAGTAAAATAATGTACGTGTCCATAATAAGAGACACAGTGTTCTCACAAGAACCAGAAAAAGAAAGCAGGCCCGGTAACATAGGGTAATCCACATAGATTCTGTATGTGGGAACTTGACATGTAGAAAATATGTTTTAACTGAGCTGTGTTTGGTCCTTATGTTACTGGGAAAATATTGTTCTGCACTGAGAAGAAACGAAAACGACATCTGCCTTTTATATTCAGAGATGCTTCTGACATGTTGAACATTTAAAGGTAAGAGAAAAGAATATAAAATCTTAAAAGAAAATTGTGGTAAACCACACTGTATATTAGAATTCCATGAGGCAGGAAATCTATGAACCATTATAGAACTTGAATACAACTGATTTTATAAATATAAAAACATTTTAAAAAGGTAAAGTATAGCAAATAAATATGAGCAAAATGTGAAATGACAAACAACTGCAATGGATATAATACTCTTAAGAGTCTGTTAAGTACAAAGAACTATATAACACACCACACCACAGCCCAAAGCACAAAGCTCAATAGAAAAAAAATAGACAGAGCTGTAAACAGGCAGTGATAAAAGTACAAACCCAAAAGGTCTTGGGAACAAAAACCCTTCATGTTTTCAGCACCATGAAGGAATACATCAAAGCATCAATGAGTCATTGCTGTGAGCTAGTGGTAGGGATGGAAGTTAAAATGAGTTTTGCCTACTGCTCAGGATGCTGATCAGCAGGTGACTCTCCCCTTATCTTTCTGTGAAAACTACTTGCAGAAATTTGTTTTAAAAACACAGGTGGATACACTTAACCTCTTCAGGTATAGGCTTTAGATGAGGCTTAGCATGCAAAGCACCTCCAATCCAACTATAAAGCAGTTGGTTACTTCCACAACAGTCGTGGATCAAGTCAGTTTTATAATATACAGGGTCAACTCTTGGTAAGAGTGTTGCTGGCTTTCCCTACCCTTCAACAAACTTCCTAGCACCTTCCAGCACTATCAAAAAGCTGTTCAAGAAGTAAGAAGCTTCCAGTTCATTTCCAACATGATTCTCTCTTACCTGCATTCACCATGTATGTTGTCTTCAGCAATAGGGTCTTGCCATCTAGCTCTGACAGGTACTTGAGAGCAATGGTAATAGCCTACATTGCTCTATGAACTTGTGAGTTCTCCTTGATCAATAGGGAGGTAGACCATATCTGACACTGATATTTTTCTTAATAAGCTAAGGCTTCTGGGTACAGCATTATTCACTTATGAAGGTTACTTCCATTCAAACTCTTTTTAAAAAGAACAACAAGATTTTATGTGTATAGATGTTTTGTCTCCACATATGTCTGTACACCATATACATGCCTGGTTCCCAGAAGAGAGCATTGAATCTCAGATAACTAGAGTTTCAGGTGCTTGTGTGTCACCATATGGATGCTGGGAAATTGAATCTATGCTCCCTTGAAGAGTAGCCAGTGCTTTTACGGGCTGAACCATCTCCGTAGCCTGCAGACTCAAATTTATGGATTTTTTTTAAAGTATCTTACAAAGTAGTAGTTTCCTTATGCCTTTTGCCTATATTCTTGGTCCTGGTTATCCTTCCCCCACCTTATTATCTCCATAATATAACTACCTCCATCTCCAATCAAACCTTCCCATCCTTGGAACATCCTTCCTCTTCTTTCACATCATTTGTGTTCTTCCTTCTGCAGTCCCTTCCTAGTTCCCAGTTTTTATATACACTCACTCCAATTTTAACAAATATAAAAACTCAGACCTAGATTCACATATGACAAAGAATGATGCTTTTCTTTCTGAGCTTGGGTCACCTCACTCAGGATAAAGTTTTCCAGTTTCACCCATATTCCTAAGATTTCCTTTTTCTCTGTGGCTGAATGAAATTCCATTGGTATATGAACATTTTCACTATGTGTTCCTCAGTTGATGGTGACCTCAGGTGACTCCACTTTCTAGGCATTGCAAGTAGAGCAGCACAGACATATACGTGCAAGTGTCGCTGTAGTAAGATATAGAGTCTTTTTGTTATAGACTCAGAAGTGGTATACATAGTTGATATGTGGAAGCTGTAGTTTTAGGATTTTGAGAGCACCCCCAGTGATTTTCATATTGGCTAACCTTAGTTAGGGAATTAGTTTGCATTCCCTACAGCAGTGAATAGTAATTCCCTTCCCAACAATATTACCAGTATTTGCTTTTATATTCTTTTCTTTATGCTGATCATTCTGGCTGGTGTGAAATTGAATTTCAAAAATTTTCATGTTTTACTAGTTCTCTGAGAATTTGTTCAATTTTTAAAAATCATTTCCACCATCCTCCCCAACTCCACTTAAATGACCCCTTTTCCTTACCAACCTAATTTTGTGTCTTTTTAAAACCCATCAAGTCCAATTTGTGTTGTCCATTTGTTCTTGAATGTGTGTACTTCCACTAAGGTATTGTTGGGTACCAAAGGTTCACTCTAGAGAAAATAGACTTTCCCTCTGCCAGTACCTATTAATTGCCAGAAGCTCCTCAGCTAGGCCTGGTGCTTCGTTCCTAACTCCCCTTCGCATTGCTGGGATTTGGTCTGGCTTGAGTTTGCACAGGCCTTGTGCATGCTGCCACAACCATTGTGAGTTCATATGTCCAGCTACCTTGTGTCCAGAAGACACTGTTTCTGTTACTCAAGTATAAACTATTATAATCTTTCTGCTTCCTCTTCTGCAATGATTTACAATGACTTCAGAGGAGGAGATGTGGTAGAGATATCCATTTAAGCTGAGCATTCAGCAGTCTCTTTTTCTCGGCACCTCGGTGAGTTGTGAGTATCTGTGTTAATTACCATCTACTGGAAATAGGAGCTTCTTGTATGAGTATTGAGAGATGCATTGATCTATGGGTATAACAATAAGTCATTAAGAACCAGTTCAGTACTATATATATTTAGCCGAATAGCAGTAGCAGGTTTATCCTAGGACCATTAACCTGTCTGGCCATAAATTCTGGGGATGATGATAATGATGTCAGATATGGATTTCATCTGGTAGAAGGGGACTATATAATTCATTCAGAAAGTTAGTGGTCATTCTCATGATGTTGATGCCATTATTGCTCCACTGGGCTATGTATTTCAAGGCTAGTCATTATTGTAGCTACTAGGGTTCCCAGCCAGCTAAGAACGATGATTTTTTTTTTCTCCTCCAATAGTATACATAGTACCTCCAAATACAATGAAAAAGAGAAAGCAGGAATAAAACTTCTAGGTCAATAACAGCTTGATTTCTCATGTTCTTGACTCAAGTGTGAGGTGTCTGGAAGGAAATCAAGGGTATGACAGTACACTGTGATGTCTTGAAAGTCAGTAACCACAAAAGGCAACCTATTCCAGCCATGGAAGCTTCTGCAGCAGTAGGCTACCATATGACTTTCCCCAAAAGGACTGTAGTCACTTTAATTTCTATTTTCTTTTTGACTAAGGATATGGAACACTCTTAACTGTTTATTGTCCACTTACATTATTTCTTTTGAGAATGTTCTGTTTAGTTTCACAAACCAATTTTTTTTTTTTTTTTAAATGCGTTGTTTTCCTGATGCTTAGTCTTTGAGGTTTATTTAATATTCTAGGTACTAATCTTCTGTCTGACATATGGCTGGCAAATATTTTCTCCTGTTTTGTAGCTGGTCTCGACATTTTTTTCTCCCTTTGATACAAAAATAAATTGGTTTCGTGAAGTACCACTTGTTAATTATTCTTCCTATTTCTTAGGCAATCAGTCTATTCAGAATGTCTCTACCTCTGACTATAATATCTTAAAGCATTTTTTCCCGATTTTTCTCTAGAAGTTTCACTTTTTACCTTTACATTAAAGTATTTGATCTATCTAGAGTTGATTTTTTAAAAGAATTTATTTTCATATGTATGTGCTTGTATGGGACTATTTGAGTGCATACACACAGGTGTGTGGATGCACACAGAGGCCAAAAGATGGCATCAAACATCTATCACTCTTCTATTCTTTCGAGTAAGGGCACTTCTTGAACTGGAATGGTGTTTTCTTGGCAAGAATGAAAACCAGCAAGCCCCAGTCACCTTCTAGTCTCTGCTCTCTTAGAGATAGGACCATTGACATGCAAGGGATAGTAAGTTTGCTATTTTGAGCTAGATTTGAACTCTGATCCTCATGATTTTACAACAAGAACTCAAACTGAGTCATTTCTTCAGCCTCTGAAGGATAATGTATGTATGTATTATGTATGTATGTATGTATGTATGTAGTATTTATTTTTAGAACATAAGAATTCTCAGTTGTATTTACAACCAGGCTATAAATGCATGAGTAATCCCCAAGGTACAAGCCCACCAAACATTCTCTTGGGGTAGCATGTGTTCTGCAACAGTAGGGGTTACAGTGTGGTTGCAGAGATGAGAATAGGCTGGGGGTACCTTATCTATAATGCAGAGTCCCTGTCCTGTAACCAATAGCTCTGTGTTAAGTCTGGAGTGAGAGGAGTTAAGAAACAGCAGTCCAATCAGCCTTCTTGCCAGCCACTGTGAACTTCCTGACAAGGTTGTTGCATCACCCCATGGGGTACCCAGATACTAAGGAGGCCAGTGGCTCGCAGACAAAGCATAAGCAACAAACAACAGTCAGGACACTGGAGTTGGAATTGTAGTGGATTGACAGGGTGTGGGGTGACCTTCCATCATTCTTGTGGCAGTTCATTTGGACGTCTCCTCCCCAGTCTTTTTTTTTTTTTTTTTAGTTAATTAGTTTAGATTGTATAACCAAACTGTAATATAAACTTATGTCTGTATTATTTGAAAGATGGCAATGACAAGTATTGAGGATTCTATAACCAAAAAGATTTACTTCTATGGATAGAGGAAACCTTGTTGGAGACATTTTCTTGTTCAGCTGGTCTTAGAGCTGTTCCTATGTTTGGGACTCTGTGTATACTCTACCTTTTTTTGTTTTTTTGTCTTGATTTCTTTCTTCCATTCAGTAGCCTGAATCTTCGAGTGTCTCCCCCTGTAAAATCGATTTTTATCACTTTTGGTGGAATCCATATTTTCTCTTCTCCTGTTGAAGCAAGAGGATATTCACTTCCCCAATGCAACACATTTCCTGCCTTCTGTTCTAAGGTTATCACACATATAGGCTGATGTGAGTCACCAACACTTTCTACAATGCAGTGTTTTAGTAGCTGTGCTGTAGGTCTCATTGGCATTCAAAAAACTGAAAGTCAATAAAGCATTATTTAAACTATCTTGGGGAATTTCCATATCCCCCTTCTGTTCTATGAGCATTTCCTTTAAAGTCTGATTAGATCTCTCCAAAATTGTTTGACTTGTAGGATTGTAAGATTTATTTACATTTCAAATGTTATTCCCTTTCCCTGTTTCCTCTCTGCAAATCTCCTAACCCATCCTCCCTTACCCTGCTTCTATGAGAGTGCTCCCCCACCCACCCACCCATTCCTGCCTCACCACCCTAGCATTCCCCTACACTGGGGCATCAAGCCTTCACAGGACCAAGGGCCTCACCTCGCATTGATGCCAGATAAGTCTCCTTCAGCTCCTTCTGTCCTTTCCCCAAGGTAAATATCTTTTCCCAATCTGTGGGTTGCCGTTTTTTGTCCTATTGATAGTGTCTGTGCTTCACAGAAGCTTTGCAGTTTTATGTTATCCCATTTGTCGATTCTTGATCTTAGAGCATAGGCCATTGGATTTCTGTTCAGGAAATTTTCCCTTGTGCCCATGTGTTTGAGGCTTTTCCCCACTTTCTCTTCTATTAAATTCAGGCATCTTCTATTAAATTTAAGGCAGAAGCCCTAGCAATTCTTAACATGTATCAATTGTATGATGCATTAATGTACGTACATATTTTAATTATCCAAACTCTATAAAATGAATAATATAATCTATTGAATGCTCATTATTCATTAAGTAGAATCTTCATCTGTAACTCAACATATTGCATCTCTATGGGTTGTCATTCTAATTTCTCGAGCCTTTGTGACTTTTTTTTCCTGAAACTATTTTTTTTATGTTATTGTAGTTTCCAGATTGGATTGTTCTAAAAATTCTTTACTCAGATTTAAAGAATACTCTAACATCTCTTCTATAACCTGTCACCTAGTATTCCACCCTCCAGTCCTCTTCTTCTCTAAATCTGTTTTATTTCAAACTTTCTTAAAAGGATATATACATACTAATATATATATATATATATATATATATAATTAATATATATTATATATATAATATTAATATATATTACATATATATAACTACAATCATTACCGAACACAAAATTATTTGTATGTTCATAATTGAAACAAGGTTATATAGGGTCCAAGTGACCTTTGTCATTGATTTCCTTTCCATTTTTAAACACAGAGTATACTTATTTTTTAACTTCTAACTCTCTTCTTAAGACTTTACTTTCTTATTTTATTTTTGAGATTACTTTTATTTTTTATAATCCAGCCATTACCTCCTCCCAGTCCCCTCTCCTACAGTTTCTCATCCCATTCCTCCTCCCCTGTCTACAAGAGGATGTTCCGCCACCCCACCAGACCTCCCCACTCCCTGGGGCCTCAAGTAGCTCCAGGGTTAGGTGCATCTCTCCTACGGAGGCCAGACCAGGCAGTCCTCTGCAATATATGTGTCCAGTGGAGGCGGGTGGTAACTAGGACCAGCGTATGCTGCCTGGTTGGTGGCTCGGTGTCTGGGAGCTCCCAGGGGTCTGAGTTAGTTGAGACTGCTGGTCTTTCTATGGGGTCACCGTCCCTCAGCTTTTCCAACCTTTCCTTAATTCATCCATAGCGGTCCCCAATTTCAGTCCAGTGGTTGGGGATAAGTATCTGCATCTGTCTCAGTCAGCTGCTAATTCGGCCTATAAGAGGACTTGTTTATTATTTTTGACAAGATGAAAGACACAGATCTAATTTTATTTTTCTACATGTAGATTTTTCAGTTTTCCTAATATAATATATTAAGGAGGCTGTTTTGCTCCAACGAGTGTTTTTGGCATTTCTCCCCCCAAACATCAGGTGGCTGTAAGTGCATAGGTTTATATTCAGATCTTTGATTATGTTAAACATGTCTGTTTTCATGATGCCAGTGCCATGCTGTTTCTGCTGCTAAGGATCGGTAAGATATCTTGAAAGTGAATATAGTGTTAAATCAAGCTTAACGATGATGATGATGATGATAGCCCCTAGATGCATTACAGATGTGGCTGCTGTGTCACATGTGTGTCAGTAGGTGGCAGAGTGGAGAAAGTCTATGTCTATGCTTAGTGTTCTGGCCTATGACCATGGGAACCTGAGACTACTACCAGTCCTGCACTAGGGGGCCCAGAAGGAGAGGTAGCCTGAGATGACCATAAGTCCTATACCAGGTAGGCTTGAACAGACTCCTAGGACAGGAAGCAAGCTGAAGACTAGAAGAACCCTGCCTGGGACTGTGGGCCAGCAGGAGTAAGCCTGAGACAGATGGCTACTTGGGAAGTCCAGGTAAGGAGTAAGCCCAAGACAACCACCAGACTGATGCCATAAGGCTCAGACAGGGAGCTGGCTTGAAATGAACACCAGTCTGGTGCCACTCAGGCCTTGGGGGAAGACCATGCTCAAATGACCGACCCGTGCCCAGTGCCATAATGCATGAGCATGGTATAGCATTCGTGAGACCACTACTGAGATGACCCCTGATACTCAGAGATACTGGGCACCACTAAGAGGAGCAAGTAAGTGGTAAAGAATTGTAAAGAAAGAGAAACAGAAGGATGCAGGCATAATAAAGTAGTTTGACGGTAGTGAGGAACAGCCTTGTGTGAGTAGCCAGTGATGCCACCTGGGACCATGGTGAGGTCCATGGTAAGGCGTGTTGACACAGGCATCATGTCTGGGTCTGTGGCCCTGAAGCAGCAGGGCTCTCTTTACCTTTAAAGACCAAGAAGACATCTTTAGTCTGTGTTGCCACTCTGGAATAGGCTGATGTCTGAGGCCTGTGCAGAAATGGCCTCACCCCTCACCTGGGCATCATGGGAGAGCTGGTCCTAGAGGCATGACAGCAGCAGAGATGACCTGTCCCCTAACAACTGTAATACTTGGAAGAACGAACACCCTCCCCACTCCTGCATTGCTGGAATTTCAGATGGCCTGACTTGGCGATGCTAGCATGGAATAGCTGGCCCTAACACTCATCTCCCATGTATGGGTGTGGATAAGGAGAGAAATAACCTCCCCCGCCTCACCCCTTACCACATGCAGAAGGTGGGAAACCTGATCCTGTGACCATGAGAATAGGAGAGCTGTCTCTGTCCTCTACCAGCTGCAGCACTCAGGAGAGTAGGCCCTGCTCCTTAACTAGGCAGCACAGTAGAGCTGATTCATGATGTTGGAGTTGTAGGTGAGCTATCCTGAGGGCATGAGTGAGGGAGAGATGCCTATTTCTTATCCTTTGCAACCCATAGCAGACAGGAGAGCTGGCCCCAAGTTCACGAGAGCAGGAGAAGAGACACTCTCCTCCCCTCCCTTGTACCTCACCATCTATGGCAGATGGTAGAACTTCCCCAAGGTCATGAGAGTTGGCAGTTTGACCATCTCAGATGCCTCTCAGGCACAGGTCCAGGGCTTTGAATTAATCCACCTCAACATCTACCCTATGGATGAACTACTTGAGTGCATGAAGGAGCTGGTTCTATACATCCAAAACTACAGGATCACCATGGCTCAGGGCAACAGCAGGATATCCAGGAGGAGTCCCAGTGAAGTTCCAGTATTGACAGAGTAGGAGAATCCTGAGGTCTTGTACTAGGCCAAAGAGTCATTGCAATGAACATTTGTAACCAAAGAAGTGTAGACACACTTCAGCTTCACAAAAAGATTGTTTTCTCTGTTGAGAGGGAAATTGCAAGGGTAGAGGGTGGGTATGAGGCACGGGGGAGAGAAGTGGGATTTGGGTACATGATGTGAAATTCACAAAGAACCAATAAAAGTTTAAAACAATAACAGTAATAATTATTACATAAATGTTATATTAATAGCAATAATATATAGTTGCTATAGTTATATATTATTATAAATGTAAATTTATAGTTATATTTGGCTCAAGATTGCTTTTCCTATCCAAGATTTTTTTTTTTTTTGTGCTTTCAGATCAATTTATGTAATTTTAAATTCTGTGAAGAATATCTTTGGAATTTTGATTAGGTTAAATTGACTCTGTAGATTGCTTTTAGTAAGAGCTATTTTTACAACACAGTCTTCTAGACTAAGAGCATTGGAGGCCTTTCATCTTTTTTTACCTACTTCAAATTTTCCCTCCAGTCTTCGTTGTAGTGGCCTTTCACGTCGTGTCATTAGGTGTATTTTAAGTATTTTTCTTTTATGTCTTCATCAGCATGTTTGTTGCGGATACTTAGGATGGTTGCTGAGTGTAAGTGTTGCTCACATCCTCACACTTGAAAGTGCTAGCTTTGTCAGTATCCTCTTGGAGACTTTACCATCTCTAATCTGCAGATCATATCAACAGGTAAGGATGCTTTGACTTCTCTCTTTCCTAGATTTATTGCTTTTATCAGTTTCATTTGTTTTAGTGTTCTGGTTGAGACTTCTAGTACTAGACTGATTAAGACAGGTGAAAGTGAACACCTTACCTTGTTCCAAGTCTTAGTGGAGATGCTTTGACATTTTTCTGCACATATAAATCTATTGAGATGATCATGTGACTTTTTTTCTCCTGGTAAATTTATGAGCTTTATTAAATGTACTCATTTTCATATGTTAAACCATGTCTACATCTGTGGAATCAGAACAACTTGATTGTTGTAAATGATTTTGTTGATGTGTTCCTGCATTGGGTTTGTAAAGCTCCTGTTAAGAACATTTACACATACGTTCATCAGGGAGATTGCTGTACAGGTTTTGTTTTAATTGTGTTTCTAGATTTATATTTGGAGTAATCTTAGCTTCATAAACTATTTTTGGTACTATTATTCCTTTTCCTGTCTCACAGGATAGTTTGAGAACTATTGGTATATCTGTGAATGTCTGCTAAAATTCACCAAGTGAGTCTATTTAAACTTTTCTTGGTAGAAGATTTTTTTCTAGTACTGTTACCAATTCACTTTTTGCTACAGGTCAATTTAAATTACTTATTTCATTTTGTTTCAATTTTGGCATTTCATATATATCTAAATTCATCTGTTTCTTTTAGATTTTCAACATAGTTGAGTATATATTTATGGTTTTCTTATGATTTCATTGGTGACTGCTATAATGGATCCCTTTTCATTTCCAATTTATTAATATCTTATGGATTCTTCCTTTAGTTTGGCTCTGGATTTAATGATCTTATATATCTTTCCACAACAATCAACTTTGTATTTTTCACTATTGGTACTGTGTTTTTTGTTTGTTTCTATTTAATTTACTTCTGGCACAATTTTAATTTTTTTTGTGTGTGTATCAATTTTGGGAATGATTTGTTCTTATACACGAAATCCCTAAGGTATATCCACAAAGTTATTTTCCTTGTTACTTCTCTGACATATTGTGAAGTGATTTTGTTTCTTTTGCAATCATAATATTTATTTTTATAGATATAGTAGTCTAAGTTGACAGCTGTGGTTCTTTAGAACTTGACATATATCACTCCAAACCCATCTTGGTCTTAATGTGTCTACACAGTAGTCACTGCTGTAGTATGCTTGGCTTGCTAATACACTTGGTGTTCTCTCTTGCAACTATCAATACAAGTCGTTTGTTCTGTATATATAGAGATTTACTGGTAATGTGGGAGGTTTCTTTTCTGTTCCTGTCTATTTGGTATTCTATCTTCTATCTTGATGGCTCCCTCCTTCTTCAGATTTGGAAAATTTTGTGATATAGTTTTATTGAAAACATTTTCTAATCTTCTGGTATGGAGGTCTTCTCTTTCAATGCCCATGGTTTATAGATTTCCTGGTGTCCCAAAGTCCTAGCATGTTGTATTCGTACAGTTAAAAACTTGTCAATGAGTTTAACTGAATACATCAATTTTTCCAGTGTTCACATTTTCTTCAATATTCTAACTCCATTTTAATATCTTGAATTTACTTTCTTATTT
This sequence comes from Mastomys natalensis, assembly GCA_021653895.1. Lineage (NCBI taxonomy): Eukaryota > Metazoa > Chordata > Mammalia > Rodentia > Muridae > Mastomys > Mastomys natalensis. The sequence goes on along the minus strand of JAJTUV010000422.1, from coordinate 394,055 downwards.
CATTCAGCTGTCTTCTAATTCTTTTGTTTTTTAACAAATTTAAAAATTCTTCTTTGAGTTCTTTGTCTGAAGTGTTATACAGATTATTCTTATTTGGATCCTTACTTTGAGACTAGTAGTACTTAGAGATGATAAGTTATCATGTTTTTTCATGTTACTTTGTGTTACTTGTACATAAGGATTTAAAATATTGTCATTTTTAAAGATTACTCTTATTTCTGTTCGTAGGTGGACAAACAGTCTCTGATTTCATGGGGTGTGCTTTGAGGGAATTGTGAACAGTGGAAACAGAGAGCCAGTCATGTGAGATCTCTGACCTCACAAAGCTCTTCTGAGGGCACCTCATCCAGATTTTTAGTTGGGTTATTTTGTTCTTGATGAGTTGTAAGAATTTTCTCTATATTATATTATTATTCTATTATCAGATCTACAATAAGCAAACACATCTCAGATACAATTTCTTTTAACTATGCTGATCAATTCTTTGCTGAACCATGCATTTCAATTTTAATAAAACTCTAATTATCTTTCTTTATTAAACCCAGCACCATGAAGCTCTCCACTTATGTTTTCTTCTACATATTTAACAGTGTGAGGTCTTATGTCTTTTTTTAAGAATTATTTTTATTTATTTTTATGAGTACACTGTAGCTGTCTTCAGGCACACATGAGAAGAGGGCATCAGATTCCATTACAGATGGTTGTGAGCCACCATGTGGTTGCTGGGAATTGAACTCAGGAAGATCAGTCAGTGTTCTTAATCTCTCATCTATTTTTATTTAACTTTTATGTGCTATGTAGGGTAAGAGTCCAACCTATTTTATTTCCATTTGGGTACATCTAGGTTTCCCTACACTGTTTGTCTAAAACCGCTTGTCCTTTTCATGTTGAATGCCTTGACATTTTTGTTGAAGACCAATTGACCACATCACTGAGTGTTTATTTTGGGGCTTTTTATTCTGTTCCATTGCTTTGTAAGTCCAAAGTAAGGTTTGAAACTATTCCTTTGATTTTTCACTAAAATAAAAATACAGCCAAATCAAGAGCTATTCTTTATAGGCTTTTGGGTTGTAGTGATATAAATATTCTGAAAATATTTGGTGGGTATTATAGAACAGAGAAAATGAGTGAAGTTAGTGAAATTGTTCTCTCCTGGGTTATACTAGACAGGTGATTTAAATATTAAAAAGGAAGTCCAGCAAGAAAATTATAAGAATTTCAATTAGAAATCTCAGTACAAATTATTATTTAACACACATATGCATATATTACAGCTACTTGACAACCTCTACACAATGACAATCATTAGCAATAAACAGACCTACAATCCATGTCTTTGCCACTAACATTATTCTACATCAGAAGCAATCAGGGGCCTATGAAGAAATGGCTTATTCCAGGGCATAGGTAGATGCAATATAAGATGAGACTGGAATATTTAATTTTTCTGGAAACAAAACAAAAACAAAACAAAAATGAGGAACTTCAAAAAAAAACAAGGATGTGCATTTTTAAAAATTAATCATTCCATTCATTTACATCTCAAATGATATCCCCCTTCCTAGTTATCCCTTCACACGCCTACCATCCCACATCTGCCCTCTCCCTCCTTGCCCTTTCTCGTATGAGGGTGCTCTCCCACCCATCCCCCAACTCTTGTCCCACTGCTCCATTATATCCCTCAGCTGGGGCATCAAGCCTCCACAGGATCAAGGGCCTCCCCTCCCATTGATGTCAGACAAGGCAATCCTCTCCTACATATGTATCTGGAGTCCTGGAACCCTCCTTGTGCTCTCCTTGGTTGGTGGTCTAGTCCCTGGGAGCACTGCGTGGTCTGGCTAGCCAACATTGATCTTCCTTTGAGATTGCAATCCCCTTCTGTTCCTCCAGTCCTTCTGCTAGCTGTCCCATCAAGGTCCCTGAGCTCCGTTTGATTATTGGAATCAAGCATCTGTGTCTGCATCTGCGTTGGTCAGTTGCTGTCGGAACCTTCCAGGAAACAGCTACACCAGATTCCTGTCAGCAAGTGCCTCTTGGCAACAGCAACAATGTATGTGAGTGTGTGTGGGGGTGTTGGTATCTACAGACAGAATGGATCATCAGGTGGGATCTTCTCCGGATGACCCTTCCTTCAGTCTCTGCTCTATGTTTTTTTCCTGTCTTTTCTTTGGAAAAGAACATTCCTGGATTAAAACCTTTGAGGTGTATGGGTGGCCCCATCCCTTGATTGGAGGCCATGACTATCTACTGAAGGTGGTTTCTAGAGGTTCTATCTCCCTTTGCTGCACATTTCAGCTAAAGTCATCCCTGTTGGGTCCTGGGAGCCTCTTGCTTCCCTGAAGTCTGGGATCCTCTGATGGCTATCCCCAGTTCTTCATCCCCAACTGCTACATATTTTTATATGATTTCCTGACCCACTGTAACTCTCTCTCGTCCCCTCCAGTGCCTGATCCTGCCCTTTTTTCTCCCTCTCCTCTTTCCCTAAGTTTCCCCCCTCTCTCCACCTGTTCTTCCCTCTATGCAGGACTGAAGCATCTATACCCTGGTCTTCCTTCCTCCTAAGCTTCATATGGTCTGTGGGTTGTTGTATTGTGGGCATTGTGAGCGTTTGGGCTAATATCAATATATCAGTCTGAGCTAACTTACTCAGGATGATATTTTATAGTTGTATCCATTTGCCTGCAAATTTCATGAAGTCGTTGTTTTAATAGCTGAGTAGTGCTCCATTGTGTAAATGTATCACATTTACTGTATCTGTTCCTCTTTTGAGGGACAACTGGGTTCTTTCCAGCTTCTGGCTATTATAAATAAGGCTGCTATGAACATAGTGGAGCATGTGCTCTTGGTATATGTTGGAGCATAATTTGGGTATATGCCTAGTAGTGGTATAGCTGTGTCTTCAAAAAGAACTATTTCCAATTTTCTTAGGAACTGCCATATTGATTTCCAACGAGGTTTTACCAGCTTGCAGTTCCACCAGCAAGTGAGGAGTGTTCCTCTTTCTCCACAGAGGATGTGCATTTTTAAAAACTGAAAGTCTCTCTTACTGGCTAGATCTGAGATAATTTGGGCACCAAAGTAAACAAAAAAAATAGGTTAAAAAATAGGAATCTAAGACTCTGTGTGGATAAGGAGATAATATATTAAGTAAATGAAAAAGGGAAACCTGTTTCCGACAGTGTGATGCTGATTCTCAACATTGCAGCAGTGAAGAGCTCTAAAAAAAAAAAAACCCAAAAACCCTTTATGGTGAAAACAGGTTTTGTCAAAACATTTTACTTTCTTGATTGGAGTAGGGAGTGTTAGATAAGAAACAGGGTATTTTTGTACTCTCAAAGTATATTTCTAAAAATTTCTTATAAATGGGAAATCCTACATAATAGAGAAGCCTTGGGGTATGCTCCCTAAAAACTCTCACAGGGGAGGCACAAATAAACGGTCATGTACACATGTAAAAAGTCTGGACTTTCTGAGTACAGCCAGGTCAGTAGTAACATAGCTTCAGCTACATCTCAGTGTGGGTAGAAGGTATCAAAATATGGAACAGGGAGGAGACAAAAGATGGTATTTTGTTAAGCACATGCCTCCTCTCTGAGCACTACACCTCAGCTACATAGAGAAGGGGACAGACCCCTGAAGAAAGGATTCTGTACCTGTCCACAGCAGCCTCTGCCTGTCATCCCCCTTAGCATGGGCTCCGCAACACAGTTACTGGATCTATGTGAATACTCAGCTGAGGCCCAGATGCTTCTTGATCGCATCGTCACAATGTGGACAGTGCTGTCAGGGCTTGCATTGGCACACCAGCAGATCTCTTTCACTTCCTCTGCCCAACACTCTCTCCTTTCTTTTCACAGATTCATTGCTCCCTCATCAGCTTTGTCCGGAAGGTCCATCTCAGAGTCTTTTTCAGAGAACCTACCTGGCAACTGGCTCTTTCCAGCCTACTGGTTTTTTTTTTTTATCTTCTTTTTTCTTTTCCATTTTATTAAAACAACAACAATGTCAAATGACACACTTCAAAAATAAACAAAAACCGCTGTTTCAAAAGAAAGCTACAGAGGAATATAGATCCTTCCCCATACTGGAGTCCTTATTCTAGGAAAATGATGTAAGTTTTTTGGGACTGAGAGCTAATTTTCTGATCTGCTATTTTGAGGAAAATACTTGGATACTATATAAGTGTCTAGAGTCTGCCGTATCAAAACAATGCCTACTGGATGGGTTTAAAAATAAAAACTGGTTCTCCCATGGTTCTGAAGGTCATACATGGAGCACTGATTTCTTAGTGAGGCTAGGAACACTTGAGCCATAGAGTTCTTTAGGAAGCAGACCAACTCCAGTCCTGTCTTATGTTATTATGAAGCCTTCTCTCCCTCCGCCTGTCTTCTCAGTGTATGTATGTCTCTGTGGCTTTGCTTATATGGACATCAGTCACGTTGGTTGGCGAGTCACCTTCCTCTACCATGAACTCAATTAAATATATCTCTTATGTGTGTACAGATCCTATATCCAAATATTTTCACCGGCCAAAGCAGCATTTGTAAAGACTTCAATATTCTTGCTTAGGAAACATAAATCTATCTACAATAGATTCTGTCTTAGATAGTCCTCCGAAGGCTCTGGAATTCTGAGTTTTAGTGTTGGTCTATCAACAATTGGAGTAGCATCAACAAGATGGACTCCTTTCTTCTCCACTCAACTCCATTGACTGCTTGGTGCTAGTGTTAAGCCAGAAACAGGTTCTGGGTCTTCAAGAGAAGACTGAGGTCATTGCAGAGTAGCTGGTTCATAGTGTGGCCTCTGCAGTAGGAAGAGACGTTCCCTAAGGAAAGGAAGCATGTCTTTGTAATATTAAAACAAACAAACAAACAAATATCAAAGTAACAACAATAATAACAAAGAAACAAAACCCAAGAAAACAATAATTAGTCCAGGTCTTCTGAATCTAGATGAGATGGCCTCAACATCTTTGGCTAAAGGGAGAGCTCAGAATGAGGGGCACTGTGTTGAGGAATCATATGAGGAAGGCAAGGCCTCTGCTGTACCCATAGCTACAGCTCCAAGAACTCCATTGGTGTCTTCAGAAGGGTTGTAGCATTGGAAAAGGGGATGGTAGGCAAAAGTCAGAAGTTTAGGGGCTTACCACATAGGGAAAGGTGAGTACACATCGTGACTATATTCTTCCAAAAATACAGACATGGGTATATTTAAATGTTTATTTCTATATAGGAATTCTCTGTGTAGTCCTGAACTGTCTTGGAACTTGGTTTGTAGACCAGGCTGGGTTTGACCTCAGAAATCTGTCTTCCTCTGCCTCCCAAGGGCTGGGATGAAAGGCGTGCAACACCAACTCCTGGCCAATATGGGTAAATCTAATAAAAATTAGTTTCCCAGTCTTTGGCAACATGGGCAGTGCCTGATTTACAAAACTTTGACGTACAGAGTGAGTTTTGACTTAAAGACAGTGTTAAATACGCATTCAGTAGGAACTCTAGTTCGGACTTGGAATTTGAATCATTTCCCAGAATGATGATACATGCTATGAGTCTCTCCAGAGATATGCATCTTGGCAGTGAGTTGACTCCCATTCATCCCCTCTGAGGTGAAAGAACAAACCCTCTACAGTTACCATGACACTAAACTTTAATGTTTGGTGGGTTAGCTCTATGAAGTGCATTTTGATTTCTGGTATACTTAAGATTGTCTTATTAGTGTGTAATTCTAGCCTAAGTTGATGAGCATTTGTGTATGGAAAAGTAAATATTTTAAAGATGTTTAAAGTGATAGTGCAGTATTAAACACTGAGACTTGCTCAATCTGGAAAACGATTCCTGATAAAATAGTCAACTGTCTAAACAAGTACGAAGTAGCACAAATGTGCCCTTTCCCACACTGTACATGGAATATTTGTAGTTTATTTGTGGACAAAGTAATATAAAATACTCAAAAGAGCTCATTGTTCCTCATAAAGAGTTGTGGCTGATTATAATTTTTATTTCACTTAATTCCCTGACCTCTCATTTGGCTTATAATGTACTAAGTGATGTTCAAGTAATTTGTCTGAGGTGGAGGGGTTTTTTTGCATCTGGTTGCATAACACTTCAAACACAGTATTGAAGCACACTAGAGTTATTGGGAAGTTTAACAGAGCATTTCCTTCAATGACCAGTGGCTACCTGTCAAACGTAAATCTTGGCTCTTACTTAGCATTTGTCTTTCATAAGTGGTACATTATCATTGTAGCTAAGAAATTCTTATTAAAAATCTAGACTCACTATTTTCCATTTATTATAAAAGTGGAAAAGTGTAGTGTTGCAGGAAATATTGAATTAGAATATACCATGGGATCAAATTATAGGTGGTTGCCCTATTTGAGATACTGTGATGGTTTGTATATGCTTGGTCAGGATGGCACTATTAGAAGGGGTAGCCTGTTGAGTAGTGTGTCTCTGTGGGTGTGGGCTTTGACCCTCATCTTAGCTGCTAGAAGCAGTATTCTGCTAACAGCCTTCAGATGAGATGTAGAACTCCAGTCCTCCTGTACATGCACTGGATGCTGTCATGTTCCCGCTTAAGATAATGACTGAACTCTTGAACTGTAAGACAGCCCCAATTAACTGCCTTATAAGAGTTGCCTTGGTCATAGTGTCTGTACACAGTGGTATAAACTCTAACTAAAACAGAAGTTGGTACCAGGAGTAGAAATTGCTGTGATAGGTTTGACTATGCTTTTGTTTAGATGATGTGGATTCTGGGACTTTGGATTTGAAAACAGTGGAATGCTTTAAGTGAGTCTTAATGAGTCATCCTAGTAGGAATATGGAAGACTTGTTGTGTGAGTGATTTGAACTTTGGAGACATGTTTCCAAGAGGATCAGAAGAGAATTTCCATACAGGTGTAGAGACAGTTTTGTTGGTGTTTTGGTAAAGAATGTGACTGCATTTTGCCTTGTATGAAAAGTCTACCTGAGGCTAAGGTAAGAGATTTATACTAATTGCATTAACAAAGGAAGTCTCAAAAGAAGGCCACCAGAGACTTTGCTCTCTGGTTAAGTCTGATGAAGAACATTTTGAACAAAGGTAGCAAGCTTAGCAAGGAAAAATATGTGCTTCAAGTATTAAAGGGGCACCAGGAAGTGAAATAAAATTGAATCCTATGTTCTAGGAGATGACAGATTAAGGACTTTGGGGCAAGATCCTACTCAGCTAATTTTAGATCCAGGCATGGTGGTACATACCTTTAATCCCAGGAGATAAAGCCAAGCAGATCTCAGTGCTCAAGGCCAGCCTGGGACAGAGTAAGTTCTAGATGAAAAAAACAAAAACAAAAACAAACAAACAAAAAAAAGCAAACAACTTAAGTCCAGGCATGGTGGTGCACACCTGTAATCCTAGGAGACAGGCATTGCAGATCTCTGAGTTCAAGGTCAATCTACAGAGAAATATCCAGGACAGCCAAGCTTAGGCAGTGAAGGAGTTGGAAAACAGAAATTTAGTGATAATGTATTAGAGCAAGGGGCCATATTTCAGTTCCAATGAGCAGCAGAACTGGCAGCTTTGGCCATGTGGCTTTGGCTTTAAAGTCAAGAATAGAAGGGACTACTGGGACAATTGATGCTGCCTAGTGGAGCTAAGAAATTAGTGATGATTAAGAAGAGCCCAGCATCACTGAGATGAAATCTGTGAAATATTTTCTGAGAGCACAAAGAAGCTGTGTTCTAGAAATAGCCAAGGTTGTACCTCATGCTGCTGCTGTATTGATAATGTGTTGAGTCACCCAGGTGGTACTGGCTTTGAAGGTATGAAGGAGTCATGAAGAGCAGCTGAGGCTTGGCACTGTGAGAGGCCATGGAAGGCCATCATTGAAGGTGCAGCCTCAGTTGCAGTTGATGGCCCAGGACTGAAGGGGTCATGCAAAGGATTTGAGGCTTGGCACCATATAAGAGGCTACTGGTAAAACTTAGTTGCAGCAGAAGATTCCAGTGTATTGGAGATACCAGTACCATGGGATGATCACCAAAAACAGCAGCAACAATGGAGTGGATCAACCTGAGCTTAGAGTGTAACAGAAGCAGAGCTGGAGAAGTGACACCAACCCTTTGGAGGAGCCCATAAGATCATATGTGGGTCCGAGACATTTAAACAAGAAGCTGTAACATTCATTGAAATTGCCTTGTAGACCCCAAAATGTTCGAGATGCCAGATCCATGGGATATCTGCTGAGGAAAGCTGCTAACATGGAGGGGAACCAGCCTAGGAAAAAGAAATTTGTTGCAGTCAACAAAGATGAAAAAGGAGTTGAAGATCTGAAGACTGTCTTAAAATCAGACATAGAGATGTAGAATTTGGAGTTTGCCCAGCTAGTTTCTGATCTTGCTTTGGGGGTTACAGTTATGTGATTGGATAAATCTCAGAAGACACATTGAACTTTGGACTTTTAACATTGTTGAGACTGCTATAGACTATGGGGACCTTTAAAGTTGGACTAAATGTATTTTGCATTATGCTATGTTTAGGTATGACTCCCATAGACTCCTAAGTTTGAACAAGCCTATGGGGACTGGGGAGTGGAACGTGATGGTTTGTATATGTTTGGTCCAGGAAGTGGCACTATTAAAATGTGGTACCCTGTTGGAGTAGGCTTTAAGACTCTCATCCTAGCTGCCCGGAAGCCAGTATTCTTCTAGCAGCCTTCAGATGAAGATGTAGAACTCTCAGCTCCTCCTGCACCATGCCTGCCTGGATGCTACCATATTCCTGCCTTGATGATAATGGACTGAACCTCTGAACCTGTAAGCCAGCCCCAATTAACTGTTCTTATAAGAGTTGCCTTGGTCATGGTGTCTGTTCACTAGCAGTAAATCTCTAACTAAGGCAACTACTATGAGTCACTTATAATGGAATTTGCAGGACATTTTTTTCAGGACATCCTAAATTTACTTCCACTTTTATTTAATATTTGTGACAAAATTAGACTTCACTTCATCCTTCAAACAAGGAAGCAAGTACAAGAGATAGCTATAACTTGAATGAGATCAAAATTCTTGTTATCCTTGCCTGAGAGAGTAGATAGAACATCATCTACTATCTATAAAAGGATATCAAAAAGTCCATAATTAGAAAGAAGGAACTAATTAAGTCACAACAAATATCTAATTATAACACCTACTGAATACTAACAAACAGCTAGATGTAGGTAAAGCACATCTAGGTATTTCCTTCCCTAAGAGTGTTGGTAAAACTAATGAAACTTTGTAAGTCAGTAGCTGACAAATGTCCATGCTATTAAACATATGTAAAATGGGTTGTGATAACTCTAATTCTGAATTGATTTTGGCCATTATTAAAACCTACCATAATCCACATTTTGAGTCATAATCCAATTTAGAAGGGAGAAACATGAACTAGAAATAAAGATTGGGTACAGAATTCTGTATTCTATGTATGAAGACCTGGAGTTGAAGTGATGATGTCTTTTTGAAAACTTTGTATAAATATTGAAAACTATTATATCTCAAATTACAAGATAAATTGATATAAAGTAATTGTATATGTAAATTTACTTCAGAAATTGGAAAGAATTATAGTTAAATTTTCATAAACAGTAAACTATAATTGTCTGGGTAAGTGGCATTTTTCCTTGACTGATTGAGAAGGAAAGTGGTTAACCTATATGAAGAAGAGACATATGCAATTAGAAAACTGTGGTCATGCCCAGTAGTATCAGAATGAAGATGGTATACATAAAAGCACAGTCTCACCACTTGAATATTACATGAAACCACTGAGACCTACTTGTGCTATACAAGTACAAGAGAGTTCTGTGGTTCTGAGAAAGGCACTGGGGACATCTGTGGAGTAAAGGGCTGGCCTCATGGCTGGTTCTGGGCATCCGACACCCTCTACAACAAGATGCTCATATCATTAGAATATTTAAGTCTCAAGATTATGAAAAAAGACTCTACCATGCTTCACAAACTGCTTGATGACATGGAACTTGACCTACATACTTTTCTTTGTTCCAGTAGCATAATGGGAAATCTACCATGCTGGACTTTTGCACACAGTTTGAAGATTTCTTTTCCCTGCATTACAATATTTGGTAAAACAGATTCATCTACTCTGTAAACATTGACACACCTCTGGTATGCCAGATTTAGAGATTGTGTTGTTTTATTTTACAGAAAATAGTTTTCACTTGTTGTACTAAAGGCCTTTAACTTTTTACACCAACTAACATTTTAATACACAATATATTATCTTTCAGATATATACCTACAAAGGCCTTTGCCTGTCAGAGCCCAGTTAGGATTATGATGCAGGAAACAGCCCCCATTCAGCAGCTGTGCAGGCAATATCTCCAGATAATCTACAGTTTTTCTCAGTTGTCTGAGCTCGAAAAATTGTACCTGTAAAACAGATAACAGCCACGAGGGCTGAAACTTGTCTCATTCATAAAAATCAGTAGTGTAAGAAAATATATCTCATTTTTAAAAAAGGAAAGTCAGTAATGGCTAAACTACAATCTAGTATCTAAAATTACAAGGAATAAAATGAAAGCAAAGGTGTAAAATGAAATTTTAGGGACAGTATTAAAATATAAGACCTACCTCAACAACGCATGGAACCCTGTACAATATCTATTAACAGCACACAGCTGAAAGAGAGGCCACATCAGCTCTTCATCCAGATAGATCTGGTGTCAGAAGTGTAGAGGAGAAAAAAGGAGGGGGTAAGAGTAAAATGAATGGAAAAAAAAAAGGTACTTAAGAAAAGCAGCAGCAGTGTTGCCAGAAACCCAACAAAAATGGTGTCATCCTTGTGGAGTCAGGCTCATTGTGTGAGGGCTATAACCAGGATGAAGAAACGCCCAGCTCCAATTATCAGATTTCCCATAGCAGGGTCTAACTATTATACTTTCCTACACACACTCATTCCAAAATCTGCGACATGAATCATTTCACCCCAAAAAGAGCTAGTCCACCCACCTCACTCTATGGTTCAGTGTAAGGATTACACTGCATCAGAGATTACATTGAATCACTGCACAGGCAAAGGCTGTCAGGATTCTCAGAACCCAGGGGAAGCCAATGGCATACTCACATCCCTTATTTTACACTCTGCTTCTGAGGACTCATCATCTTACAGAGACACCACAAAGCCCCAGTGGACCGATGTGATGCTTAAATATAAATGCAACTGTAGAAGAAAAAGGTCAGAGAGGCAGGAGAAAGTCCTAGAGGAAATCAAAAAAGGTATCAAAGCTATCTGTCTTCCCAACTTGAAGGCAAGCATGGTCATTGCAAATTGGCCTGGCCAAGGCTCTGACCCTGTACCAACAGTGGTCTAAGCACACCACAGTTGTGGTGTCCTCCAGGAGAGGGACCACTGCAGAGCAAGAAATCTATTAAAGCTCTGGTCTCACTGACAGAACCCTCCTGTAGCAAGGGAAGTCCCCATGGCATTCCAGAACTGTTCTACCACAGGCAGAAGCATCAAACCTACAGGGTGTGACAGAAGAGGCAGGGTCAGAGGTAAAGTTTTAATGTGAAACTGGAAAATAATGCAGGAATCTAGCTCACTCTTCTTAAAGGAGCATCTCTGATCTCTGCCACCATGCCTGGCAATATAGAGTCATGATTGTCTAGTGGGATTTTCAAGAACAATTTACAAAACCTAAGTACCAGGTAAAGTGCTTAGTCAGCATTCCACAGTGCCTAGAATGAACCCCATGGTAACATACAAATAGGTACCCATCTACCTCTAAATTGGTAAACTGTGATAATTTGTAGCTAACAACTGTTTAATATAAAATACCCAGCATGTCTTTCAGATGAAATTACCAAGAAATTACAAGACTCCTGGTATAGAGTTAGAACTGAGCACCCAAATAATAAGAAATGTTACTAACTTGACATTTTATTTCAGTGATATATGCTGAGGCCAAGAATTCGGTTGGGAGATAACTGCAAGATAGACAAAGGGTAATTCTGTGAGGACTGATAGCTTTGGGAAAAGTACAGCTCACAGTTGAAATGACTCTTCCCTGTTTATAAGGCGAGAACATGGTTATCTACAGAGGGAGTTGGGGTCAGCTCACTGCCAGAGCAGAGAGGGCACTGATGCTGTAAGAGTGACCATGAACTTAAACTCCAGTGCATTCTGGTCTTTTCTGCCATTGTTAAGGTTGTATTCTCACAGTCAATAGCTCAGGGCGGAGCTGAGGCTCTGAATCCCTCTTCCTTCACTAGAGAGAACTTAATAAGATTTCCTAGCTTTCTCAGTTGTCTTTGTCACTGAATGTTGACCAAAGGCAAAAATAAGCTCTCTCCTCATCTCTCTACAAAGTAAACTTCTGTTTATGTGGAGTGTTCCAAACAGGAGTGGGGGCAACTTTGCACAATGCCTACGATTTTAGCATCAAAGTCTTGTGACCTGGGATTCAATTAATTACCAGGTAAATTGGACAGATAATCTTAAGGAAAACTTGTGGGAACAGAGTAGCTGTTCAAGGTGCTACTGTTTATGAAACAATGGAGTTTATTTATCATTCTATATTCTGGACTGGGATCCACTGGACAGCCTTCTGCTTGGTTGATAATGCATCTCTCTCTCTCTCTCTCTCTCTCTCTCTCTCTTCTCTCTCTCTCTCTCTCTGTGTGTGTGTGTGTGTCTATATTCAGCCAGGAAGTTGGTTGAATAATTGTGACATTCGTGTTTTCCTCTCCAATGCAGTCAAAACCTTTCCCTTTCCATGTGGCCTCTCCATAGCCACTGCTTGCTTGTTTTTATTTACTTTAATATCAGAATGGTTGGGTTTCCTATTTGACTATTAGAGGGCTCCAGAATATAAAGCCTGCCTAGCTTTTCACGGCTGAGTCCTTCAGCTGGCACACTGGTTTTATGTCACATCCTATGCATTCAAGTGGCAATAGCATCATTTCAAAACCAAGACACTGGGACTATGGCCCAGAGAAGAATAATACTAGGGACTGGTTTATGGGGAGGGGACACCTAAGTTGCTTTAGAGGAAGAGCAGGATAGTCACCTGATTTGGTGCCTGCTCAGCTTCTGGCTTGTGATTGTTGGATGCCACCTCTCTTTCTCTACTCATGGAACCCTAAATGAACCTGAAAATGAGACTTTGCCCATTGTCAGAAGCTTCTGAAGCTCCTTTCCTGCCTAGCCTTTGCCAGGTACACAGAGGACCACATATTTCTGTTAAGAATGCCAAAAGGGGCCATCTTTAAACCCACAGATTTGCAGAGAAAGGCAGATCTGTATGAGTTTGAGGCCAGCCTGGTCTACATAGCAAGTTCCAGGACAGCCATTTAATGAGTGTAGGAAAAAAAAGCCCTTTAGACATGTAAAAATAGCTTAGTCACAAACCCTACTACACCCAATGCCGTACCTGATAACCAGGACGTCACTCACTCAAGATCACCTGGCACAGGCCTTGATGATGCCCACTGGGTGGAATATCAGCAGAAACCAAGAGCAAGACTCTGATTGGCACATCAAGGGAGACCTTGATCTGTCCTGTGGCTGGAGAGTCAGCCCTGGGTTGTACCAGAGACTACTGTTAGAGACTGGACCTGTCCTTTAGCTAAGATTTGTGGCACAGATGCACAACCATGAGGAGATAGGCTTAGGACCATTGTTAGGAATTTAGAGTGTGAACTTTGTGTGTTGATTTTCAACACAATAAAAACATAACTTTGTTATACTAACTACAGGTCTCCTCTCTACCTTTCTTGCTTGGGACAGTTGGCCTAGTCCGCAAGATTACATGGAGACATTGTCTCAAAAACGACCAACACAATGGACAGAAGGTTTGTAAGGAGGCCTCAATCGACCTGGAGATGTGAAAGCCCTGACTGCTGGCCTCACTTATTATTTGTTGGGAAAACTGTTGTGTCAGGGTTTGTTACACGGGAATCTGAGAGCTGACCAAGTGCAGCACTTGTGTGTAGAAGCTGACCCTTCTGAACTCCCAAACCTTATAGTCAAATTAAAATAAGTGTCACAGTGGTCTCTCTACTCCTCTCTTGCAAGCTGCCCTGTAGGAACTTCCCAGCCACATCCCTCACCACCGCCCCGCCCCCCCCCCCCAGGTTTGAGCCTCTGATTGGTGGATGGACTCATTCCTTCTCCACTCAAGGTATTTTGAGGTGGAATTCATATGGTGTTTTAGAGCCTTGCAGACTCTTCTCCACCTCCTCCTGTTCTTTAATTGGGGGACAGAATCAGAGCCTTCCGACTTTCCTCATTGCAAACTTCCTGTTAGCCGTGCCCCCTCCCACCTCCAGCTGCCTCCAGGACCTGGGATTGAGGGAAGTCTTACATCTTTATCATTTCCTGACCTCTTCCTTCATCACGGTGGATGCTTGGCATTTGGCTTCTTTCCTATTTCTCCTTGCCCTTACTATTGGCGATATAACCCCTAGTGGCCGCACCTCTGCTCTATCTCTTTAAGCCGGTCCTGTCGCCGCGCCCCTCCCTCACCCGTTGCCTCCTCGGCTCCTCACGCTTCAGCTGCTCCTCCTCCCGCTCCTCCTCCTCCTCTTCCTGGGCTCCTCCGCGTCGCTGCCGGCTTGCTGCGCGCTCTGCTCTTCCAGCTCTGCGGACCGCAGCAGCCATGGCCGACATCAAGACGGGCATCTTCGCCAAAAACGTGCAAAAGCGTCTCAACCGCGCGCAGGAAAAGGTCAGCAGAGGGCGGCGGGCTACGGGGCAGGTGGCTCGAGGCGGTGCGGGGACGATGGCAGTGCTGGCCTTGCGTGCAGGGCCGCGGGTTCAGGTGCGGCGCGCTGCGGAGCCCGAGCAGGCGCGGGTGGAGGAGTCCCCTCTCTCTGCTCCCAAGGATTGCAGCCGGGCAAGATCCATTCAGGCAGCGTGGGCACGCCGGGAACCCGCAGACCTCTGCCCCGCAAGGCACTGAGTGCTACAGACTCCTAGAGCCCGCCCAAGGGTGGCCAGTCTCTTGGGCACGCCTCCTGGGACCAGGGGGTGGCAGGTGCAGCTGCTCTCTGGTGCACCGCTAGCGGACCGCGTCCCTGGGCGCCTCATCTCTCCACGCCCGCACCTCCTGAGCTCAAGCTCTCCCGCAAGGAGCTCAGCGGTCCACGACCGCAGATCCGGGAGGGAGATTGTCGCATCTCTTCATGGGTGGGGGTGTTGTGGCTATTTGAGTGAGGTCGGTCGAAGCCAACGACTTAAGCAAAAAGATGTCAAGGACCCAGATGTGCATGGACCAATGGGATGGATAATAAACAACCAACACACCTTAGATACAGCGGTGAACTGGAGTTCCAGAGAATGCACATTTCTCCCTTAAGTATCTGTGTTGGTTTTTGAAGCCAATGCCCTCTGGAAGGTCAAAAATAAATAACCTCGACCTCAGAGTTTTCTGCACATCTCTGCACAAAATGCTTGTTTCTCTACTTAAGAAGCAGCAAAACAAAACCTACTCCTATCAGAGGCGCTGAGGTCGCAGTATTTGGCAAGCCCAGGAATAAATTAGCTATTGTAATTTATGTCTTTTCCATCCATAGCCCAGCTCTGGACAGTGTGTGTGTGTGTGTGTGTGTGTGTGTGTGTGCATTTTACAGGCACTGGGCTTCCTAGCTTCCCTGATTACTATATCTGACCCCTATGAGGTTTTCGTTTGTCCTGAGCAAGGACATTTGTGTTGGAGCTTGGACATTGTATTTGAAAGTGAACCTGGGCCAGTGGTAAATTAGGGTGCACTTGCTTCATATGACATTAATTTCTGTCCCCGGAATGAGGATGTCTGGTGCTTTCTGGAAATCAGACTGTCCTTGTCCCTCACTCCGACTGCACTTACCCTCTTTAGAAGTTCTAGCTGCCCCCACTCCGAGCTGCCCCAAAGGCTGAGCCCAGGAGCACGAGCTCTGCCAGGCTCAGTGGCTGCATGTAGTCCTCCCTCCCTGCACACACGCACCTTCCCTTACACAGCACGGTAAGAGGATTGTATTGCTTTTAATATCTACTCAAGCTCATCCTGAACTCCAGGATCCTCCTGCCACTCCCTCGGAAGCTGAATTAACCAAGCTACTCGACCCCTTCTGTTCCCTGGATGCGTTCCAGATAATAGCCAGATATCAGATGCTTGCCAAACACGAGATTTTGACAAGACTTTGTCGTCATTTTCCCACATTTTATTTCACCTACTTGTAGTCCCCACCTCCACCCCAAATAATCACTTAAATCTTTCGTCTGTGGCTTTTCGCCTACTCGGCTTTCCATCTGTGAAGTAATTTTGTGATATGGTCTGCTTTTTCACATATTAATCTAGGTCACCAGCTGTTAATATGGTCCAAACAAATGAAGGGAACTTGTAATGTTTCTGAGAGAGCTCCTGGCCTGTATGAACTGTTGAACCAAATGTATATTATGCTGGTAGTTGTGGATGATGTCCACTCTTCTGTAACTGGGAGTTCATGGTTCCTTTCACAGGGCTTCAAGTCTCTTATTTTTTTTTACCTAGACTATTGCTTATGTATTGCGCTTGCTGAACTGCTAAAGGGACTTAAGACACCAAGGATCTGAGACGGGGGTTCTGTGCCCTCTTTGAAGCACTGGGATATGGTTGGCAGGAGAAGGTGCAGCTGTCCAGCAAAGCTCGTCTGGCAGCTGTGCTTGTTGGGTTTCTCAATTGGTCCCCTCATCTGCTTCTTTGGTCTCTTCCTCCCAGTGCAGACACTGCATTTCACTAATTGAATGCCAGACCCTTTGCTCCTTGCTTGGATAAGGCAAAATTTTGTTAAAGAAGGTTGACTTTCTTCTCAGCTCTGCTTGAGCAGTTTGGTTGCAAATGCCTTACTGTGATGACTCTTAGAGGTGACTTACAGCTTTCTACGTATTTATAGAGCATGTTTTTTTTCTTACTAAAAGTTAAAGTTCATTGGAAGAAGAATTAAATTTACATGTAAGCAGGAACTAAATCCAACAGATTAGGAATCTCATAGCTCTGCTTCTTAGAGATTTTACTCTCTTCAGTTCTCAGCCTTTTGGCTAAGATAGAGAGCAGAGTGTTTACTGTTATCTGGCGTTCAGTCTACTAGGCATTCCACATACATATGCACATGTCTATACAACTGAACAGGCTTAACTGTGCAGTTGGGTAAGCCATTTATTTCATTTCATAATTGTGAATGGTCTTCCATCCATGTACTTACTTTACATCAGCACATAAATGATTGAATATAATATTGGAGCATACATACTTTAATGAATTCCACTTTTGTATACTCATTTCTCAGTTGTTTCTTCATATAAATGCAAGCCGGTAAGACTCGGAAGAATATTTGTGCACAATCTTAATTATGGCCTTACTTCAATTTCTAAAAATATGCACATTCTTATGGCTGAATTGTTTCCTGACTATTAATACCTTTTTTTTCTTCCATCAGTCCATGGGACACTCGCCAACACTGAGTAATAACATTTAGATGTATCACTGGGAAAGGTAGTTTATTATTAATGCCCTTTACTTACACTTTGGGAATGGAACTGTTACATTATTCTTCATTTTCACTTTGTGAGATTTCATGTTATTACTCCCTTTTCACAGTGTCCATCATGTTATATGTAAGGGCAATGATGCTACTAATTTTAAGGCTTAAAACATTTTTTCTACGTTTTCATTTGCTTTTAAAAAGTCTTTTTACGATAGTGAGTGTTTATGTTGATGTGAAGATGCATAGATCTATCAAGTGTGTTGCATGGCTTTTCTTTGAGGTGGGTAAGTCAGAATCCTGTCAACTCTTAGAAGACTCAAACTGACTTAAAGAAAAAAGGAATTTAACCACTTATAATAAACCTATATAATAACTTATATTTGGACCTTGCATGGACATTTGAATGTTTTTACTATATTAATTTGTATGTATTAAGCTATATGCCTATGCATTCTTACACATATATAATTATATGCACATATATGTGTATTATACATATTAAATAATTTAATTAATCCAGGTACCTTCACTACTCTCATTTGTAGATTAGGAAGAGATTGGTGACACAATTAACTCATAGCAAATCTACTTTGCACTTGAGCAGTCCAGGACTTGCCCATTGCTCTCCCACAGTACCTTATTTCGATTAAGACCAGACAAACTTGAGGCCTCCATGGAGTCAGGGCTCCAGTGTCTTTCTACTTCCTCCTCTTAGTGGCTTCAGGAAAGCACATTTCTTTCCTTCAGAGTTTCTGTAGAATTTTTTTTGGGGGGAGGGGGTAACACTCCCTGGCCCCAGTGGATCTTGTATCTAACTCTAAAAGAGAAAATTCCCCATAACTAAAGACTGAGAGCATAGTTGATTGGACCCGAGTCATAAGCCATTGCTAGAATAACTGGGGACTGCAAGGCCTTGAACTGTGTGCACTCACAGTGGAAGAAGACAAAGGGTTCAGAGTGCAGAAGAAAGTAGGGGCTGGGCTAGCAGAATGAAAGCTACCACTGAGGGATCTCTAGAAGGCTGTCTCCTCAGGGTTATGGAAGCAACCACATGTTTAATCATTAACCATTTAATATTTAAAATTCCCATCAAATTAATGTACCTATTACTTTAAAAAAAAATCAAATATTAGTAGGAAATACTTAGCAGTGTCTGTTCCTTTCCTCCCCAACTTCTAGCTTTCATTTGCAGCAGCAACTCTCACTAACCACAAGATTTCTTAAAATTATGTCTCTACAGCTATTTATTGACTTCTCTGTCCATGCATATTTGAAAGTGATAGACAAGCACTCAGGCCATCTGCCCTCACCTCTTCACTACCCATTACACGCTATAGCAAAGACTGTTATAACAAAGACTGTTATAAATTCAGCTGGTGAGTGTGCGTATATGGATATCCACACGTGCCTCCAGATCAAGTTGCTGAACGGCTTGTGTCATTCTAGAACCTGATCTGTCTTCTTGTTTTTCTAGTTCTTTGTCTTTTTGTGTTCAAGCTTTTTAATTCCCTTGGTGTTGATTCTGTTAAGAGAGCCTTTTCCCCACTTGCCAATTACTTATTGGTAATTTTGTTTATGTCCTTTAGGGACTTGTCTCTTAAAGTCTGTTGCTTGTCATTGTGTGGCTGGTATTTTTCTTGTTTTATAGAAGCTCTTGTATGTAAGGACATTCATCAGTTGTCATATTTTGTTATTATTTTCTCCCTTGATTATGCCACCACACCAAACAGTAAACACATCACCTTAAGGGAGCCTTAAATATCACTATTCCTCTGATTTTTGTGAAATTGTAAGGATTTTGCTGTTTGTCTGCTTTGCTCTTCTGTGAAGATAACTTCTTATGTGTCCTGTCCATGACAGAAACTTTATAATTAGTAGGTCAAACTGTGTAGGATTTCCATTTTAATAAGTCAGTCAGATATTGATAGACTCATATGGTTCAATTGAATTAAATGAAAAAAAAAAAAAAAGAATGCTGTCTCCTAGCACATGTCTAATGATGTGGCATGTGGGCTTTCTGAGAATTCTTCCTTTGTTGATGGTGACATTTGAGTTTATTATTAGGTGTGATTAAAGCTTTTGCCAGTGTGTGTGCATATGTATGTGTGTGTTTGTTTGTCTAGAATATTCTTTCCGTGAGTCTAGGAGTCTTTTCTGCAGAAGCATAGCTTATCTGGTTGTGATTATGTCTGGTAATGCTAAGAATACTCAATTTTTGGAATACATCATGATTTCCCTTTCTAATTTCCCAACGGCCCTGGTGTTGCCTACTTCAAACTTTTCAAAAATGAAAAGTAATAGTTAATATGACATTCTTGTTGGAGTGAGGATTCGTTCCATTTTGTTTCATTTCTCCATTTTCTCCAGCATTAGTAGACTTGAGAATTAAGACTACAGGAAGTCCTGTTTAAACAGTAGCAGGTGTGACCATTATGTTTTGCAACATGACTTATTTGGGAGAGCTACCTCCTTCTGTTCACCAAAAAGCATATATTAGAAACTTAATTCTCATACAGCAGAATTTTGAGGCGGGGTCTAATGGGAGGAGCTTAGGTCATGAGAAACACAGCCTCAGGGATGAATGAATGCTAATTAACTAGGGTTTGCAGCTGCCTGTGGTCTCTCTCTCTCTCTCTCTCTCTCTCTCATCTCTCTCTCTCATCAGCCTTCTGCCACCTGGATAATAGGGGATAAAGGCTCTGGCCATACTCTAGCTCTTCTTCCTTAGACTTTCCAACCTCTGGAACTGTGAGAAATAAATCTCTGCTCATTATAAATTATATACTTTCAGGCATTCTTTTACAGAACCGCAAACCAGACCAGGCAGGCCATCCTCTACTGAGACAACCCCACCCCCTCTGGTTGAATTCAAAAGTGTAAAAATGAAAGTAATAGTTAATATGACATTCTTGTTGGAGTGAGGATTCGTTCCATTTTGTTTCATTTCTCCATTTTCTCCAGCATTAGTAGACTTGAGAATTAAGACTACAGGAAGTCCTGTTTAAACAGTAGCAGGTGTGACCATTATGTTTTGCAACATGACTTATTTGGGAGAGCTATGATTATTTATATGCAATATATATGCAAATTATATATGTAATTTGATTATATGTATAATAAAATATATTTGTATATATACCACCCCATATATATGTGTATACACACACACACACACACAACACACATACACACACACTATATATATATATATATATATATATATATATATACAGACATGTTATTAAGTTTTACATAAAAAATATTTTGAAGTACCTTGAGAAAGAGAGACTAGGTATTAGAACATAATATTTTTAAAATTATGTATTTTTTTTTTTGGTTTTTCGAGACAGGGTTCTCTGTGTAGCCCTGGCTGTCCTGGAACTCACTCTGTAGACCAGGCTGTCCTCGAACTCAGAATCCGCCGCCTCTGCCTCCAAGTGCTGGGATTAAAGCGTGCGCCACCACCGCCGGCAAAATTATGTATTTTTAGTACTTCTTAAAGAATTTTTTATATAATTATTCAAATGTCATTACAAATTTCTAGAGTTTTCTAATAGAGACCATCTGAGTAGAACTCCTAACAAAGTAGAGTGTGAAAGGTTTCTGTACAGAACAATGAAGGTATAAAACTTCCTATGTCGTAAGTACCATTTTCTCAACATTCTTAATAATGGTGAACATTGCAGGATAAAAATGCTGTCCTCAGAGAGTTCAATAATCTACTTATAAAAGATTATAATGTTGTACATATAAAATACATACATATGGTATCATGCAGAATTAAAGTGCTAATAATTGCAATTTCTGAGAATACACTGCCAGACTGCCTTTCAACATGAAAGTGCTAAGCCTGCATTCTTATTGATTCACAATCTAAATTTAAGTATTCTCCTTAGCTGGAGTTGTACTTCCTGAACACAGAAACAGCTCTGATTTGGAAAGCTCTATGAAGCCACAGATAAGCTCTGGGCTTTGAAATAATCTTTCCTTCATAAGCACCTAGCAGCCTTGATTACCTTGACATTATGTAGGACAGATGTACAAAAATCAGAAACCCACCATTTCAGTCATTTTCACCTTATTCTGATGCAGTTGTTTACTTGAAAGCCTATTTTATGTGTGAGAAACTTGAATATAAGGTAATGGCACCCTGTCATGGCATCTAACCCTTGTCCAGTACAGGATGTTAAGTTGATACAATCAATACTTATCTGTTGCCAAGTAAACATGGCCAAAGTTTTTACTATAGTTGGAGATTTGTTAAGAATCCAATGTGTGAAAGGCACTTGCTAGAAACAGACATATTATATTATTATTATTATTAATGATAATAAAGTTAACAATAATAAATTTAGTTCATATTTATTAATATAAATGTTATTTATAATTATTATTTAATAATAATTATTAAATTAAATGTTTATTGTAAGCATAAATGTTTATGGCATAAAGCAAGTTTTATCAGGTCACTTATTTTTTAAGATTTCAGATGATTTTGTATTTTAAACAATAGAGAAATTTTAAGTTATGGTATGGATATGAATTTTAGACATAAAAATACTGCATTACTTGAACATAATTTTCTCTTATTGCATGACATTCATTGGTTATGTGGTTTGATCCAGACTTTCCAAAAGTTATGCTCTGCTTGAAAGAAAGCCGTCATCAACATTGTCCTCATACACACAGAAAAGCAGAAGCTAAAGAAACCTACACCTCTACACACACACAGAAACTGCATAATTATTCATGAAAAAAATTTTCCACAAGAGAAAATATAGTTTGGTATGCAGGGAACTAACCTAGATGCAGAGGTTTGGAAACCCTTCTATGAAGGTTGATATGAAGCAAAGGTCTTTAGGATGCACTGGAATCTTTAGGCATGCAAAGTGTGGGTGGGAATGAGGGAAACATAAGCCTCAGGAAATTCTCCACGCCTCTTGCTCTTTGCCTGTATTCATTGACCATATAACTAAGAACTGTAAAATAGACTGTGGAGTCAACTGTAAATATTGGCTTTGTAATGACATCTTCCACCATTTAGATACTTTACTATGCAAAAGAGACCCAAATAACACGTTCCAACCTTAGTAACAGTTGATCTTTAGGGCAATCAGATTTCAACTCATATACTGAAGGGCTCTTCAGGGGCATACTTGCCCCTTTGGCACACATTCAAGACACTGGCTCAGAGATGACTCACCCTCTGAATTAGTATTTGTACAAAACTCCATTGTACCAAGCAGTAAACTCCATCTCAGCTAGCTTTCATTAAACTACCAGACGTTCAAAATAAAAGAGAGTCATTAAATTCTCAAATATTACACATATAGAAAGACTTTGTCTTTAAAAGGTTTGGTCCCATTTGAAATCCTCACAGTTAATTAGCTGTTTATGTATGTGTACATATGCAATTATTTTTGGCACATCCATGCAGAAGAGGAAAAGGAGAGGGGGGAATGCACATAGTGAAGGCTGGTGACAATATGTTTCTGGTGGACATTGCCTTGCTTGTTTTGTAGGCAGTGGTCCTGGATCTATGACTAGTCAGTATGAAATGACTTATACAGCTCAGGAGGAGAATCTAGTTGAAGGCAGTCTTCTCAACTATATTGTATCATAGTTGCAAACTCTTAACTAGCACAGATGGACCAAGCCTTGTAGGCTCTCCTAATTCTTGGTAGTATGGCCTAGAATGTTGAAGAACAAGATGATGCCTTTGATCTAAAGTTCCTCGGCATTTGAGTAATTGCTATGGATGTGCTGATTTCCTAACCTACAGATTCTATAGTACAAGATCTACTTTCCTAGTCTCTCTGTTCAATGAGGAAAAAGATTCTAGATTTGCTTTTCATCCTTCACAAAAATGTTTGTGTCCATCCGAATAGTTAGTGTTCTTAAACTGTGAGGTGAAACATATGACCTATGTTTCAGAGCCCTCTTGGGACTCCACATTGGTTCATAATTACTCCTTAAATATAGAGGAAGAACCTGAAAACTAACTACTTCCATGTAGGGTAGCTAGGATTGCTCAAATTCCCAGACCCAGATTCCCAAATTAGAATCTCTTAAATAAGACTCGAAAATACATATTTAAGTAAGTTCCTTTGGTGGTTTTCTACACAGCATAGTGCTTTTGGGTTGTGTGTTTGGTTTCAGCTTCTTACTTATGCACTTGTAGAGTTCTAATGTGGATGCTAAATAAGCTTGCCTACAATGTAAGAGAGGGAAGTGGGGTAAACAGTGCCCCAGAGGATGCTTTAGAATATTCCTATTCTTCAAAAAGCCTACCAAAGACACTAGTCAGTTTTCTGGAAGCCAAATTGGCTTCCAGTTACTTCTGGAAGTATGTCAAAGAGCAAATGGCTTCCTTATTGGGACTGAGGTACATGCATGGATGCTTGCATAGCATTATGTATAAGTCTGTGTAATTTGAGTCTACACAGAACAGTCTTTATTTATAGCAGTGCTAGTTGAAGCAGCAATTTCAGCAGATATAGGAAGATGAAATACTGGCTAACAAACCATTCATTGCTTTTATTTATTTATTTTTTTAGGTAGCAGTAGATGAGTTGGTCTGAGGAACAGTTGCAATTACTCCTATCATGCCTGTTTTGTTATGGTATGGAAAATAATTAAGTTGCTTAAAGTGAAGACAGAAAGTTATCAAAACTCAGAAGATTTGGATCTACTAAAGAGGATCCATTTTCCAGGAAACATTTTTATGGTTTTCTTGAAGGCTTGTGTCCACTATTCACAGCAGATATCATCTCACAGTTTCCCATGATGCCTTTGTTGACTTTGATCTAGGGAGTGAAGGCTTGAGAGAATAGGGATGTGTTCTTTCCTCTTTCAGGACTTTATAAATATTCAAAAGATTATTGTTATTTTTATTTTACAAATGTTGGGAGAATTTACTGGTGAAGCAATCTGGGATCAGGTTGTTCTTATTTCTGGGAAACTTCGACTACTATTAAAATTTTTTTTACACAGATAAAGTCTATTGAGACTTTTTATCTACATTACTTTGGCTCTGTGAATTTTGCCTAGTTCCTCTAAATAGATGAAATGATACAGTACTACTTATCTGACTAATAACTGACATGTCTCAATGTAAGAATTGTGCAAAGCCAGGCCTGGCAGTGCTTGTCACTGATGCCAGGTTGGGATGGAGGCAAAAGAGGAAGAACTTACACTCACTCTCATCTACATCTGGGTTTCTAATATCAAAAATTATTTGTACATTTTCCATACAATCCCTTTATAAGGTACTTATCTTACAAATCTTGTCTTTTTATTTACTTAGTGTCATTTGAAGGACCAAGTTTTATATGTTAATATTGTCACTTTAAAATTTTATTTGTAACCTGTGCCATTAGTGTCTTGTCTAAAATGTCTTAGCCTAATCCAAGGTCACAAAGCTGTTCTTCAATTTGATTTGTAGTTTTAGCCTTAAACGAGGTATATGATGCCCTATGGATTAAGTTTGGACCCAAGTGTGAGGAATCTGATTATTTTTGTGTTTTATTTTGTGTTTTTGATTGATTGGATTTTAAGGCACACATATGTTCAATTTACTCAGAATCATTTGTTGTTGAAATTGTCAGTTCCCCTAACATATTGTATAAGCACCGTTATCAAACGGCAGCTGACTCTTTGTATGAGAATGAATGGCTTAACATTGGCCAAGTCATGGTGTCCATCCTTTTCTTAAAACCGTATCATGCTGCCTTGTGATGTTACATTAAACTTTGAAACTGCATAATTAGCTCTTCCAACACTAGTTTCTTTTTCAACTGTATCAGCTCCTTTAGGTGCTTTGCAGGGCTAACAGTGTTAGGAACAAGCTCACAATTGGTACAAAAATCAGATGCGATTTTTAAATAAAGACTACTTTGAATAAATATAAGAAATGAAGAAAGATTATTATATTAACAGTATTTGGGTCTTCATTCTACAAACATAGAATGTTTCTTCATTTATTTTTTTTTGTGGCAATAAATAATAGCCTTTTGTATATAAATCTTGTACTTATTAAATTTATTTCTAAATATTTTATTCTTTTATTCCAATCATAAACCTACTGTCTTGAGAACTAACTAGAGTTCTATGAGAACTCTATCTTTTTCCAAAGATGGTACTCCAGTGTGTGGGTTAGGTTTTTATCAAGTTGACACAAGCCATGGTCATCTGGGAATTGGGACTATAAATTGAATATAAGTGGGAATATAATTGCCTCTATCAGATTGTACCATGAGCATGTCTGGGGAGCATTTTCTTGAATAATGATTGATATGTGGGTGTATTACCTCTGAGCATGTTTTAGGTTATATGAAAAGGCAAGATGAGCAAGCCATGAAGAGAAATCCCATAAGCAGTACTCTTCCATAGACTCTGCTTCAGTTCCTGCATCAGTTCCCTCTTATGATGGACTGTGAGCTGTGAGATGATGTAAACTTTCTTCTCCAAGTTGCTTTTCATTATGTTGTTTTGTCATAACAACAGAAAGCACACAAGGACACCCAGTGACCTATTTATATTACCTTTAAGAGGAGTCACCTTTTAAAGGTGCCATCACCTCACCATCATTACACTGTGAACCACTTTCTATCCAAAGAGTTTTAGGAGATGTCTTAGAATTTCATTGCTGTAAAGAGACACCATGACCAAGGCAACTCTTATAAAGGAAAGCATTTCACTGGGGCTGACTTAAAGTTTCGAGGCTAAGTCCATTATCATCATGTCCAGAAGCAAGGCAGTGTGAAGACAGACATGTTGCCAGAGGAGCCGAGATGTCTATATCATGGTTAATCCACAGACAGCAAGGAAAGACTAGATTCCACACTGGGTGGAGCTTGAGCATAGGAGACATCAAAGTGTGTCCTCAGTGACACACCTCCTCCAACAAGGCCACACCTACTCCAATAAGACCACACCTCATAACACTGCCACTCCCTGTAGACCAAGTCAACACATGAGTCTATGGGCGGGCATACATATTCAAACCACCTCAGGAGGACACAGTCAATCACAGTAGTATGTTTTGAATATATCCTTAGGACAGACACAGTTTAGCCTTTGGAGGTATTGCCCAAAGTGGTGTATCAAATTTACACTCTGGTAAATTGTGAGAGCTTATGAAGTCTGTCTTTTAGTTATAAGTTAGATATTTTGAACCAAGTCATCCACTGTTCTTTGCCCAAAGGTCTCATTAATCTGTCAGATTTGTCATTTTTCTCTATATCTTATGTATATTCATAGGGACATGTCTCCCCATAGAATTGTATTATAATTAGGTGGTAGGAGAGCGGTCACTTTGTAATTCATGCTGCATCTACCTTATGCAGTGGCTTTGCATAGGTGTTGTCCATGTGAATGAAGATCAGGAAGATTGTGGTACAAACAGTCAATGAAGGTAAGGATCATTTGTTCTGGTATATTTTTGTCTCCTCACTGGGCATCCACATGAATGGTGGACTTTTCCTTATTTGTACATGGCATCCTAACTCATTATCTGCATTTCTGGACTTAGCCAAGGCCCAATGTCATGACATTATCATAGCCTCACACTGAGTTCTCCTGAGAGTTACCTGGCTGAGCTCTGATCTGAAGCCTCCACAGAAGGCTCATGTAGCTGCTTCCATGGCAACTGGAGCCATCTTCTAATATATCAGGTTTCCCAACCTGGCTTTCAAGAATTTGTGTCTTCACCACATGAATATAATGGACAGCTTGGGGAAAGTAAACTACATGTCTTCTTTATCTGGATACACTCTGCAGCCACTGTTACATAGGTGTGTCCTATGTTGAGGCCATCCAAGACGTCATCTTTCCGTAGTGTTCAATGAGAAATAAGGGCATAGCTCCTCTCATCCTGGCATGATCCTCCCTTCAAAGAGGAGATGGAATAATTAAGACTTTCCCCCACCTCTTTTTTTTTTCTTTTTGTCTTGGAAAGAAAGGCTCTCTTCTTCACTCCCTTATACTTTTCTCACACAGACCTTGTCAGACTCTCATGGATGGGAGGAAGCAGCATTAACACCAAGACGGCTTTAGAGGCTAGGGCTTCCAGGTTTTATTTTCCTTTATGGTCATGAGCACTCTATCACTGAAGAACTCAGGCAGGAACTCAAGGCAGTAACCTGGAGGCAGGGACTGAAGCACAAGCCATGGAGGGAAAATGCTGCTCATTGATTTGTTCTCCATGGCTTTCTCAGCCTGCTTCCTTACAAAACTCAGGACAACCAGCCCAAGGATGGAAAAACCTGTGGGTTGATCTCTCTTACATTAATCATTAATCAAGAAAATGTACTCCAAATTTTCCAATAAACCAGTCTAGAAGAAGTGTTTTCTCAATTGGTGGTCCTCTTTCCACATAGCTCTAGCATGTGTCAAGTTGAAAAACAAACAGCAGCAGCAGCAGCAGCAGCAGCAGCAGCAGCAGCAGCAACACAACCCAAAATCACTGAAAAATTCCAAGTGCTGAAAGGTTTCAGTTATTTCAGAATATTTCACGTGTTGATTTTTTTTCTCGAGTGTGGGGGTTGCACTCAGCACCTTCTGCATACCAGGGTGATGATTAACTACACCCCAACCTTCTGGCTAGTAATTGTCTCTAGATGGTTGCACTTGGTTCTGGGAATGGGTGCATGTGGATAAACCCTCTTGCTTCTACTCTGCATTTTGATGAAGTCATTTTCACTTTAGATCCTTTATATGTCAGTTATAGGTCTATGTGTTCATATATATATATAATATATATATATACACACATATATGCATGCTTAGGGCCTCTCAGTTGCACTCCTTTTTTCTTTTTTTGGATGTCTTGTTTCTTGATATACTAGGTTTTTCTAAAGCAAGGCAAACTTTTATGACAAGCTACTGGTTTTTGTTGTATGACAGTCTTATGGTATCTGAGAAGGAGGAATTATAGTTTGGATGCTTAGGGTCTCAAAGAATGATTTGGAGATAACGTAAAGAGCATCCGAAGTCATTTAATTTATTGTAAGACAACATCATATAAAATTGAAACAGCCTACTTCAAATTGAATACCAAGAAAAGTTAGAGAAATGTGTGCCATCAAAAACAACCTTACAAACTGGAAAGAATAGAGACAAGCACGGATGTGTGTGCCTTGACAGAATGACAAAGAGCAGTTTTCTGCAAAAAGGCAGATACTTTCAAAGCCATTTGAACGCTTGCGTGAGATCTGTATATGCTTAGCAGTGGCTTATTTTTACTGACTTTTACAACCTACTACTTGAGACAGTACTTTGAAAGGGAGTTCTTTAAGAAGGGTGCAGAAATGACTCGGGACAGTGGAGAAACCCTCACTTCAGAATAGAAGACAAGAAGCAGTTGATAAAATACTTTAAAGTTGTCTAGATGATCTGTCCCTCTGTGATAGTTTGAATGAGAATGTCCCCCACAGGCTCAGATGTTTTAATACTTAGTCCTGAGTTAGTGGAACTGTTTGGATGGGTTTAGGAGGGGAGGCCTTGCTGGTGGAAGGAGGAAGTCTTTGAGGCTTCAAAGCTTCCCACAATTCCCAGCCTGCCCTTTGCTTCTTGCCTGTGGGTATGGTAGGAACTCTTAGCTTGCTGCTCCCATCATCATGCCTACCTATTGCCATGCTTCTTCAACATTAGGGTGATGGACTCTTAGCCTTCTGGAAACGTATGCCCAAACAAATCCTTCTCTCTATGAGTAGCCTCAGTGCTAGTATTTTATCACAACAATACAAGAGTAACTAATATAAATTTTATTTTTTTAGGTACTATATC
Organism: Mastomys natalensis; assembly: GCA_021653895.1. Classification (NCBI taxonomy): domain Eukaryota; kingdom Metazoa; phylum Chordata; class Mammalia; order Rodentia; family Muridae; genus Mastomys; species Mastomys natalensis. Next base: position 364,782 of record JAJTUV010000422.1, on the reverse strand, counting down.
CCTTTAGAATGAAGGTAGGTTTGATAGCAACAGTCTGCCAATGGATGGTGTTGAGATCTGACCTCTGGGCCATATTTTTTGTGAATGATACAGCTGTATTGGTCTGACAACAATGGGAGGAGCTTTAAAACATTGTCAGGGATTTATTAGGGTTACTACAACTCTACAGAAAGGGCAGTTTTGGTAAAATATAAGCCATAAGCTGTGGTGATGGGATGAGAGAAAACTGTGACTATTTGGAAGTGGTTTAGGTCAGTAGAAGAAGCTTTGGAATGTGAATCTCAACTTTCTTACTTCCAGTTGTGGGCTGGTCAACACTTTCTAAACCCACAGCTCTCCGATAAGATACAAAATATGATGCTAACAGTTTGGATCCTGCAGTTAGAATAGAGCTAATGTTTTAAAAAATTGGCACAGTTTTTGGTATGGCTATAGAATTAAATGCTAGCTATTTTAATTTGTTTGGATATCAGTGTCTTTCTCAAGGTGAGACATGTATATTTAAGAATAGAATAGATGGCAAAAGGAAGCTGTAAGTATATTCCGCCCACATCTATTTGGCCAAATGGGGAGGCACCATGTTTAAACTGAGAACTTTTTGCACCCAACACGTATTTTACTTCAGTGACAGGTGTGCTGATGAGCTGCCTCTGACTTACTGGTCCGGAGAGCAAGCTTGCACATAGGTATGTGAGCCTCTGCCTCAGCCGTGGGGGGTGGGAAGCCCCAGAACCTTCTGAGACTCATTTATTCTCTCTCCTGGAAAGATCCAGCGGTAGAAAGAAAGATATCCACCTTGTCCCCTCTTCTCTGGAAGTTCTGTATGTAGCAGCATTTCTGAGAAAAAGCTGTTGAGACTGCAGGGAAGGACTTGGATGCAGCTGATAGCCTTTCAGCTCTGTCCTGTATTCAAACTCCAAATGAGTCTTTGCAATTCTAGTAGCCTTTTCACAGTGACGGTGTTAAATAAAGCTAAAAGCAATCTTACTAAAGGATCACTGAGTTTTAGGTATTTGAATTTATTGTTTGTTGGAAAGCCGCTTAGATTCCTGTAATGAGTGCTTACTTGTAAGTTCTAGAAAGCTCTTAGCTTCAGAGAATATTGGAAATCTTAGTATACATGGGAAGTCAAAAGTCCTGTACCTTGCCTATAAGTTAGAACAAGTTCTCAGTGCTTGGGAGGGGCTGTTTTTCAAATCACAGAGTTCTGACAACTCTATTTTCCATAGACTAGTATTTCAGTGGAACTGTCCTTCTGCTTTGCCTGTCCTTCTGTGCACTCGTCTCTTATGAGAGTCTCTGGATTTCTTTCATACAATGCTCATTATTCCTTTCACTACATTTGAATATAGTAAATTTTAGGAGATGATTATGCAACGAATGAATTGATGATTATTGGGCTATTTTTGATATGAACTAAAACTGATTGTTATTTTTAGAAATGGGTTTCTAAGAATATGAATGCAACCCACAATCATGGAATGCGAGTGTGTGTGTGTGTGTGTTTGTATACTTCATACCATATAATCCAACTTTTCTTAGAATAGATTTTTATCTTTTTCTAAAGTTGAGATGATTAGTTTTAGATGTTTGGCACTTTTTTTTCTCAGTGTGCTTGGAGAAGATAGGTTTGAGGAGGAACCAGAGTTGGAAACAGATCCCTCACTCACTGTTCTCATAGAGTGCTAGTGATGACCTTAAGTACGTCACAGTACAGCATTGACAACTGTCCACTAGCTCAGCTCAGTGGCCTGAGCTAGTGGCCACTGTGGTTGAACCAGGCAAGAGGATTTCTAGATCAAGTGGAATATCAGAGGAGTCCAAATGCACACCTGTCAAGGTGCCTCAAGGGCCTTTTCCAGAAGTATAGTAAAACAGAAATGAAAGAATATCTCCATGGATGATGAAGGACTCTTCATACAAAGTCAGCTGTGTGTGAGACCTTGTGTGTGTTCTGTACAAGCGACTGCCTTTTATTGTACTGACTGGCGCTGAGATCAGTTGCTATTTGAGACAACCCTGAATTCAGAGATTTAAGCTAATTTCAGCAACCTGCCTCTCTCTCAGCCTTGCAATGCAATGCTCTGCTTTCTCACCAGCATCTTACTTTTCCAGCCAGTGGGGGAGCGTCCAAGAGCTCATTTGTTTTTAAGCTTTAAGTCCTTGCTTTGTCTTTAAGTAACACACTTTGCTACTATTGCCCAAGTAAAGCAGTTAATATAGTAACAGAAAGTCCACAGTTCATTGAAATTGCTGGTTTTGCTTAGAAAACACTTATCTCCTTTGTCACCTTTTTTTTTTTTAGAAACATTTAAAGTGTTGATTTGAAAAGGGAAATGGACAGGGTGAAAGCTACTCTAGTGGCCTGTATATAATTGCTGATGTAGTCTGGTCATACGATTTAAAGGGATGAGCTACCAAGGCATTTGTATTGTGCAGGGAATGTTTCCTTGTCACACAGAGGCAGTGACCAGGCCCCTTTTCCACTCACTCCTTTTTGCTTGAGCCCTTACTTCTGGTTCTTCTGTAGGATGTGAGGATTGATAAATGGTGTCCGTAATGGCAGTGACAGTGATATCAACATATTGAAGTATTGGAAATGTATATGATGTAGTGGTTTGAATGAACCCATATGGGCTCATATGTTTGAATACCTGGTCCCCAGTTGGTGGAACTGTTTGGGAATGATGAGGAGGTATGTCTCTAGGGACAAACTTTGGGAATTCAAAACACGTGTGTCGTGGCCAGTATGCTTTATGCTTCCTGCTTATGGATCAAAATGTAATGTCTCAGCGCCTGCTCCAGTCGCCTGCTGCCATGACCTCACTCTGCTATCAAAATGCTAACCTTGCCCCAAAACCACAAGCCCAGTTAAACCCTTCCCTTTATAACTTGCCATGTTTATGGTTTATATCACATCAATAGAACACTAATACATATGGTCATGCAAAATTATTCTCCTTTCCTCTTTCAAGTTTGAGAGATGTGGTAGGAGATGGTCAGATACTAAGTGTGCTACAAAGTTATGTATCAGAAACACTAGGAGCTACTGTGAGGAGACGTGGCTGAAGAAGGCAAAAGCCAAGCCTTTGCCAGGCAGTTAGTTACTTTGTCTAAACAACATATAGGAGGAATTGTTCTTGCAGCTTCGTCAGAAAGCACCAGGAATAGGCAAGTAGAATGGTGGACAGTCAGAACATCTGGGAGCTATGGGGAGGCAGCACTTGGACAGCTGTCCACGGAGCAGACCTTCTAGGCTCCCTCAGCAGCTCTCACAAAGGACTTTAGGAAAGCTGTAAATAAAAAAAAGTCACTTACAAACTTTTGTCACCTAAATGATCCCTTAAGTACACCAAGAGAGGAAGAGGGAATAAAAAAGCTCTATCTTGTAACTACTTTGTGAAGGTTTGATACACAGTTTGCAGTGGATTTAGTGTTTATGACACTAAAATTTACCTGGCAAAGTCTGGGTGTTAGAAATCTTAGATTCTATGTTATTACCTTCAGTGATCTGTGTAATTCCAAGAACATTCATTACTAGAAAGTTGTACAAAGTTCCTAGTGGTCATCTCAATACTGTCTACACTCTCATTACTCTCATGCTATTGTGTGGTCATAAAACAGATGACTTAGCAGAGAGTGGCCTCCTCTCCAATAACACCTTTCTCTCCGTCGCCCACATCTACCTCCTTTCTGTGGCCCTACCATGCTTCTGGAGAGCTTCTTAGCCTCCTCTAACTGTGGTAGTCTCCTTCTGGCAACCTCACTCCTCACTTTCCAAAATTATAATATCATTCATGTTCAAAAATATCTATGTTTTCAGCACTTGCATATTCTGTTGTGGAAATTTATTTATAAGGTATTTTATGATTAAGAAATTGAGTGAAAAAAAAAAAGAAATTGAGGTGACCATAAGGGCTGGTTAAATGGCTTGATATTGGGTGTAATATAAGTTTTTGGGATTGGATAAGCTACTTTTCTGTTGCTGTGATAAGATATCTGAACAAAAATCAACTTAAGGAGAGAGGGTGTATTCTGGCTAACAGTGGACAGAGCCTGTCGTGGTGCAGAAGGCATGGCTACAGGGATGGAAGGTGAGGCAGCAGGAACAGAAAGTTGGCTGACCACACTTCCATCCATACACGGAAACAAGGAGAGAGGACAAGAAATGCTGCCGAGTTTCAAAGCTCAAGTTCAAAATGTTCCTTCCCATCCCAGTGCCCATTCTCACCAGCAAAACTTCACATCCTACAGTTCCATAACCTTCCCTAAAAGGATCAGCAATTGTAGAGCAGGTGAATAAATACATGAGCCTGTGTGTGTGTGTGTGTGTGTGTGTGTGTGTGTGTGTGTGTGTGTAAGGGGCACGTCTCATTCAAACAATCTCCAGATCTTCGGTAACTGATAATAAAGTTGGAAAAAGCTTCGATTTGTGTAATTTAGATCTTTTCTCAGAACTGTCTCCATGAGCATATACTTTCTGTGCCTTTTGGCATTCCTGGAAGATTGATGGTTGTCACAAAAATCAGTTCTTTGACTAATAGGGAGTGAAGTGATTACTAGTGTGGGCAATTTTAAAGGAATTGAAAATAGGTGTGTAGAAAATGATGCATTATTTTCTGTCTGTGGGTTCCACATCCCTGCATTCAACAAATTGTGGATCTTGTCAAATAAGACATATGCAAGCATATCATTGCTCCCTAAAGAGAATCTTGTATGTCACTACATTGACTACTATAACTAACTACGACATGACTTGAAGTACACAGGAGGGATATGTGTGTAGATTATATGTAGACACTGTGCCACTTTACAGAGAAGACTGTACATCCAAAATTTTATATTGATATTATGGGATGCTCTTAAGTGTGCTCCTGTGTGTATCAAATGATGACTGCACTCAAGTGTTCCCAAGACTATTATCTATAGTACTCAAAGGTGGAAGTATCCCAAAGTCTAGACATTGAGGAACAGGTAATTAATGTGGTTTTCATATGATGAAATATGATTAACCTTAAAAATAAATGATTCTGTGATATAGTAGCTTAGATAAACTGAGAAAGCTATGCTAAGTAAAACTGGGAAGATTATGCTAAGTGAAAGGCCCAGACACAAAGACCATGTATTGTATAATTCTACTTCTAGAAAATATCATAAATGGAAAATTGCAAGAGAGGAGAGAGAGAGAGAGGGAGAGAGAGAGAGAGAGAGCAGATTAAGGTTAACAGTCACTTGTGGGAGGGAAGATAAAAATAAAATTTGCTTCATGCTAAATAATGGCTCCTTTTGGGTGATGAAATGTTCTGTAGACATTGATGAAGATCACACAAGGGATGCCCTGAGTGCTATCAGATTGCACCTAAAAAGGTGAACTTTATATTGAATTCTGTACAAACCCAAGAAAAAGCAAAGCAAAACAATTAAACTAGAATCAAAACTCCCCTAAAGTGTTGAGGACGTAGCGTAGTTAATAAAGTGTTTACCTAGCATTTTTGTGACCCTATAGTTTATGTCTAGCACTACATAAGCCAGATGTGGTGGTATAATCCTGAAATACCACAAGTGGAAATCAGAAAGAGGAGAAACAGAGTTTAAGGTCATCCTTGGTCGAATAGAGGGTTCAAGGCTAGCCTAGACTACTTACAACTCTGCCTTAAAAGCAAAACCAAAAAAATCCACCACCAAAAACATGACAAACAACTAACAACCAAACAACAACAAACAATATAACTCAAAATATAAAGACTAGAGACTATACAAAGAACTGTAACACCTAAGGGTACTGAGAATGGGAGAAATAGTCTTCTCTGGAAGAGCAAGATCAAGGAGTGGTGTGGGAGGGTTTAGAGGAGAAATGGCAATGGAAAATGATGTAATTATATTATAATCTCAAAAAATAAAAGAAGTAACTAAAAAAACCATAGAGGTCAGAGCAGAGTGACCAAGACTATATCCTGGTTTCTCATTTATTCAAGGTCACACAAATTACTTGATATCCTGCTTTCCTTTATCGTTTGTGTGTAGTGTAAGGATAAGATGATTGTTCACACTATCTGCTTGTGAGGATTGGGATCGTACCTGTAAGGGATGGTGCTAGACTTGGTGATGAGATTTATTCCTCTCAATATATGCTGCAGACACTTGAAATGTCATTGTGAGCATTAACCATTATTGAATTAAGATTCCACAATCAGAAGAAATATTAAGCAGACCGTCTTTAAGTTCTTCTGGGGAACGATATGTGATCTGCTGTAGCAAACTTATAAAGCGTCTATAAATGAGATCGCAGGGACAGTATTTTGGATGACACAGACAAGAATGTTCTAGAGATATTGTTTTTTTTTTTTTTCAAATCTCATTCTTTATCGATCATGGCAGCTGGACCCCCTAGAAGCCTTCTTTCCTACCCAGACTTTAATCTGCACTTCCCCTTTGGTTCCTACCATCAGTCTTTCTGCACTGGATGTATCCCTGCTTTGTCCTGTACCTCAACTTGATCTTGTTTAGAGCTCTATTAGAAGTAGTACCCATTAGCCAACAAGGCACACTCACCTCATCAGACATCAGGGAAGACTTTGTCTCTGTCACAAAAACTTGTGTGTAATACTCTTCAACAGCTTCAAACGAATCCTGCTGCCCAGTTTCCGATAGAATGGGAAATACATTGGCAAGCTGGTTTGTATAATTGCCTTTCCATTTTCACAGTAAGAGGAACTAGAGAAGACAGAGGCCATACTATTTCTATGTGCTGTGTGAGAAGAAAATAGAAAGAACTTTGAAAGACCTCAGTTGTTTGAATCAGTAAAATATTTCTCCAGAAGAGGCTCAGAGCAGGGTGAGGAGTGGTTTTCAAGGATCATCACTAAGGTAGGATTCCCAAGGTTGAAAGGTCACATACTAAAGGTAGGATTCCTAGGATTTTCTGAGGTAACCAACAAGATGAGATCATCTGCTAAGCTCAAAAGACCCAGGTTTGATTGAGCAGGGATTCCTGGGAGCCCCAGAGGCCCAGAGTCCATGGTCAGCAGCTCTGCACCAGGCGAAGGAAATGTGTAATCACTGGCTGCTCTGTATCCCACGCGTCTTCTTTCTTTACTTTGTCAGTGAGATCACAAGCCAGCTCGGTCCACAGATTATATGACAGTGAGGTAGTTACAAGATGCCCATGGCTGTGGGATTGGAGACCACACTGCCCTTTCCTTTATTTGTATCCTTGTCATAATATCTTTAAGAATGATTTTCTCTCTCTGTTTGCCTAAATGTATGTGTTGTAGCACATGCATGCCTAGTACCTGTGGGGGACAGAAGAAGTGGCTAGAGACCCTGGAATTCAAGTTGCAGATGGTTGTGACCTGTATGTGGGTGTTGTGACCTGAATCTGGGTCCTCTGCAATGGTAGCAAGAGTTCTTAACCAACAAACTATCTGTCTAGCCTGTTATGATTTCTGTCTCATCATCATTTGGTAGCTAAAATTTGATTGTCTCTAGATTTGTGACTATTCTTAATCTTTGTAGACTTTTCTGTTATATGTCTTTTTTTTCTGTTATATGTCTTATCTACTATCTATCTATCTATCTATCTATCATCTATCTATCAATCTATCTATCTATGTATCTGTCTGTCTGTCTGTCTATCTATCCATCCATCTATCTATCTATCTACTTTTAGAATTTTAGGCTTGTTTTTAGGAAGGAAGTGTAAAATATATTCTTTTTTATTCAGCAAGGTTTTGTGTACGAGTTAATGAGACCCAGTTATACTCTCCAGTAGTGGTCCCTGCTTGTAGTCACAATGAGTGATCTATGAAAGACAGCCATCCTTATTTGGCTATTTTTAAAGCTTTCTGGTGACCTGAGCCAGCAGGGTGTTCTTCAGTGACAGGATCCTGAAAGAGGAGAACAGGATATCAGAAGATAAAGAGGAAGGAAGACAGGATAAGAAAGCTCAGGATCTGGATGTCTTTCACAAACTCTGTATTATGCAAAGCAAATCATTAAGAAATACAGCATCTTACGTACATGTTTAATTTTCAGGGAAGAATGGAACAGAGTCGGCAGAAACTATCATACAATGGAACCAAGTTAGCAGAAAGCTAATCAAACAATGTTGCCCAAGGGGAATACAGGATATCTCAAGAGCATTGCAGAGCAAACACACTGTGGTCTTAGGACTGATAAGAACAACCAACTGAGGTGAGAAACCTTAGGTTCTCAGGACTGGAAGCCACATCTCCCCAGGGCCCTGGCCCCAGGACATTACCAGCTCTGTCCTTGTTTTATAGAAAGGTCTCACTGAGTTGGCTCATGGAGAGCCTCAGTCCAACCCTCATCGTTCTGGAAATTCCTTCAGTATCTTAGTCAGTACAGAAATTATTCTCCCACTGGACTACCTTTTCCTGCCAAATGATCCAGTTCTTTCAACTGAAGAAAGATACCACGGGTCACACACTCCCAAATTCTGTTAGGTTTGTCAAACTTGTATCTTTCTTCTTAGGTTTGCCTCCTGAGTTAGAGTAGGGCCTTGATACAAATCAGTGGTGTTTGGGAGTACTCTACTCTCTGGGGGTGAGTAACAGTATCAGAATAAGGGAGGCATCACATAAACGCCAGGGGCATGGGCACGGAGACTTGTTGCTATGTAATGCCTGGCACCAGTAGAGATTTGACAAACCTGTGGCATGCTGGCTTTCAGGGTCTCTATGGAAGTCTTGTTTTCTGGTAGTTATGGGTCACCCATGTGCGCTGTCTTGGTTTTGGGCCAGTACTTAAGTATGTATGGCTGTTATATAGTTGTCACTCATGTCTAGTTAACCATGAATGTTTAGGCACAGGAAGAAACTATTTCAAATAAGCTTGGAAGAATAGAAAAGTATTCCAAAACTGCTTGCAACGTCTTTCTTCTTTGTTTCAGAATTCTGTCTTTTTAGTGTGACTTTTATGATGTATTTTCTGTCTTATGTTGTATTGACTTTTTGTTTTGAACTAATTTTAGACATTGTAGAAAAGGACAGTTTTTCAAAAAACCAAGAACTTGACCCAATGTCATTATCTGTCTGTAGAGCCAATCAAGGACTCACCATATCCTGTTACCTTCTTTTTATATCACACAGTCTTCAGCCCTTTGCTTTTAGAGTAGCAACACTCCTTGAAGTCAGTGATTTTACTAAGCATCCCACAGTTTGCATGCCTGTTTCCTTATGATTCTTTGCTTCAGAAGATGACTGGTGTAGGACCATATCCTCAAAGCATCCTGTCTAGGACTTGGAGACTGTGGGAGGCAGAATGAGTATTGCCCAAGATATCTGCATCCTAATCTCTGGGACCTGTCAATCTACCTTACTTGGCCAGAGTGATGTGGCAGTTTGATTAAGGTTCTAGATGTAGGGTGATGATCTCGATGTTCTGGTAGCCTCATGGTAATCATACAAATTCTTATGATGGCAGGTGGGAAGCAGAAGTCACAAAAGAGCTGTGGCACCAGAAGTCTGGTTTGGAGTGAGGTATGGCCATAACCATAACATTGACATTATAGGTGTACACCATCGAGTTTAACTTTTAAATGGGAATTGTGGATTGAGCAAGCGTTCTTAGCTTGTGAGGCAGGTACTGCACTAGATGAGTTGCTTTCCCAAGGTCACAAAGTTACAGATTCTTATATGGCTGATATTAAGCAGATGATGAAAATATACCATGTATAATAACAATAAGAACATATAGACTTTAGTCAATCTTGAGCATCATAAAATATTACATATAAGGAACCATAGCTTAAAGCAAGTGATACCATAAAAATATTGGAATATGCAGAGTGATGAATGTACTCTCCTTTCAGAGAAAACTAACCAAATATTTTAAAGTAGTCTCCAGTTCAATCTCATTTACAAACTCTAGAAGAAGAGTGATAAAAATAAAAGGTCGTGCATTTTTGGATATGATTGTGCTATCAGATAAATTTTCTCCTTTTACTGAATAAAATACAAAGTACACAATTAAAACTAGGATAGTTCAGGAATTCACTGTCAGTTTATATTTAAATATTAAACCCAGGAAAGATGACAGACTCATTGCAAAAATATTTCTATAACAAAGGGAAATTTGTGAACATGTCCATAAATAGTAAATCACAAGAAAAATACTTAATTGGAAGCAATAATGAATTGTTTAAATCTTTACTCCATAAACAAGAAAACCATCCACACAGAGCAGATATGTAAATGATATCAGGGAGACTGGGGGCCTAGCATCTGTCTTCTCGCATAGCTTATAGAGAGTTTAATTGACAGCACTACACAGACATACAAAATCAGATCAGGTAAGACAAAAATGAAAAGTAAATGTATTGTTATGCTTATGATATGATTTCAATAATAAAGGCAAGCAAATAACGATCTACCCTTATTACATAGAAGCTTCATATCAACTTTGTAGAGATCTATTGAAAAATAAGCACTGACATGATTTGCCAGCATGGCTGATTTACTTCCATATTATGTCACAAGCTCCTTAGCTGAGAAAGAATGTCACTGAACTATCAGTGTTCTAGCAGAGAAGTGGATCAATGATGGCTCCCAAATAGCTTATATGCCTCTTAAAACAATAAAAATCATTTGCAACGATGGCAGGAAAGGTCCACATTGATTTCTATTAGAAGTTAATCTAACTTGGGGGTTTGTTATTGTTATTGTTGTTGTTTTCCTCCATTAAACTATTGAAAAAGGGAGTATAAGACAGCTTGTTACCTCCTGGAAAAGAATTGCCCTTCAAAATACTTGTAACTTTTAGCTCAATAATTTATCAAAAAAAGATAGTAAAAGAAAAACAGGACATTTTTAGATCAAAATATGATTGTTTCTCCCTGGCAGGATGAAGTTTGCATCAAGGCCCTTAAAATACCCGAAAAGTGTTCTACCCCTGTATCTAATCTCCTTTTGATTTTACTTTGAACAGGATTGCACTAAGTCACCATGTCTAGCCTTGACTCTGTCGGCCAGGCATGCCTTGTAGTGGTGGTTCTTTGGGCTCAGCATCCAGAGTAGCTAGGATTACATTGATATTGCTATTTTATGGAGGATTAGTAGAATGTTGGAATAAATGGTGTTAAAAATAGGAAATTAAATTTATTTATGTCAGATCTACTAATCTATTAATGATGCCACTCTCAAGTAATATTTTCAAAATTTAAAAGTTAAATGAACATTTAAAATGTTTCAAATTTAGTTGATACTAATGCTAATATTACACAAGTACATGATATATAATTTTATGTATATGGGCATATCAACCATCAGATATAATGCATAGACATTCATATACTAATTGGAAGATATACTGGTTTGTTTTGATACATATATAATCCACAAGTGATTTATTTTATCCTTTAAACTCAGAATTTATGCTTTCCCCAGTGCTTCAGGAATATTCATGGATACTACTGTATTAAGCTGTAATGATTATCTCACAATATATGTAAAAGGAGAAATCACACAAGTCGTATTCTCTCTCCAGAATTCACAGAAGTAGAAACAATTCACAAGATTTACCACAACTTGACTCTTTGAAAAGTTACAAGGAATTTTTGTTAAGGATTTTATTTCATGAAAAAAAAGTCCAAAGTGCATATAGACATAACAGGAAAATGAGCTCTGGCCTTGGCACACAGTGCACACTATAGAATATGAATATGGTATATGCTTTTGTGTTTCTGGAATATGAGAAGTCTCCACAAGAAGCTAGGAAAGTAAAGAAAATAGCAAAGGAGATTGAAAATAATCAAGTTAAACGTGCCAACCAAGGGGTAAGGCCAAATAGTACAATGGTATTGAAAAGAATTCTTTCAAAAAATTGATTGAATAAATGTCATTCTGTGATGACAAGCAGAGAGCAAGTCCTGGACCACACATAAAGAAAATCAGAAATTAGATTGAGGACGATCAAACTATAAATCAAAATACAAACTCAATTTAACTGGAGAATTTTGGTTAATGAAGGTAGATGTTGCCTTACCAGACTTTGAACAATGAAAGCACAATATATCATGCCAAACAAAAGCTAAGTGAAGGGACGGTGCTCTCATCTTGTCAGGTGTCAAATATTACAAACTTAAAGACTCAGATCAGTGCAAAACTATGCAAGGTTGAAACATATAGCTGAAAGTTTGTTTGTTTAGCAACCTATGAGAAAAAAATGGCAGCTTTCTGTTATGTACCATCAGTAGCTAGAATGAAGATTAATGGGTGCATAGCTGTGGGAACTGAGGTTTGGGAGTGTTTGGAGCCGGGTACTGAAGAAGATGTTTGATCTCAAAGACTTCCAGGTCTCACTCCATAAATCCCAAAGGAGAATATGTTTGTTGTGGACAAGGCTAAAGGACAAGGAATGCAACGCTTTGTGAGATGACTCACCCTCTGGCAGGCCTGTGTTCTACAGGATCTAGAAGGATGAGTTTTAAAAGCTGTTTTAGCTCATTGGAAATATGTATTCTATGTGTATTCTCAGTATTTGGTAGGAGCAGCTTCTCCCTCTTCTTATGGTGTGATAAAAATTAACTTTTTTTTTTTTTGTGGAAAACAGCTAAAAAGAGAACTCACCTAAACATGACAAATATATCTAGTTCTGTTTAAGAAATCTCAGGTAATGAATTACATCAAAACATATGTTTTAATCAAAGTATTCATCACTGATTAGACAAAACCACACGTGTTTTACCCTGAACTTTAGTGTAAACAGCTGAGTCAGAGCCTTCCCAAGTGCACAACCTCCTGAAGCTAAGGACTCAGAAGAGCTTCTTTCCCTCTGTCTTCTGGGAGAAGTATTTGGTAGATGTTAATATTTAGTTAATTTTCATGCTGATGAAGTATTAAATGACCATGTGATGACTCTTCTGTATAAATTACTGGGTGGTCTGCTGTGATTATTTACAATTCCACAAGGAAGCACTAGGGTAACAAAAGTAAAGGTGTGTGTGTGTGTGTGTGTGTGTGTGTGTGTGTGTGTATGTGTGTGTGTGTGTGTGTGTGTTTTCTCATGTGCGTATGGACCAGAGTTCATCTTTGGGTGGTTTTCTCAGGACCTCTCCACTTCGGATTTTGAAACAGGATCACACATGTGACCTGGGCTCACTGCTTAGTCTAGGTACTAGGCTGGCAAGTGAAACCCACTGTCTGCCTTCCCGGCACTGGGATTAAAAGCCCATGGCCCCTCTCCTGGCATTATATATAAGCAGTAAGGATAAAACTTAGGTCCTCAGGCTTGTGTGTAGATGTTTGACTGACTGAGCTGTTTGCTTAGTACCAGGATCTGAAGCTTACAGAGCTATTGTATTAAACTGGAGAGTAACTCCTTCCCTCTGGGGTAATGGTTCTCTTATCCTCATCAGCTTCCATGCACCTGGTGTTGCTGGTATCGTTAGGACAAACAAAAATTCCAACGCCTGTCTGACAAGGTGTCCCTGACACCAAGCACCAATGACTTGGAAAAAATAAAAGTTGATGATTCCCTGTGTGTATCCCTGTGGTGTCAGACAAGTATGAGCAACTCTCCTTCTTAGAGTAAAGTGCTAGCTGCTTCCTTTATTTGTGTCAATAAATATATGGTGAAAAGTTGTGAAGTTAGCTTTCATGTTCAAGAAAAGGCCACTCTTTCCCTATCTTGCTCACCAACACGGTGTCATCCTGTGCTGATAGGCCCCAGATCAGTGTGCAGGGTGCTTTTGGAAAACCCCCGGGGAAGAGTTGCGGGTTCACATGGCCCAGTCATCATGTCCATCTACACCAAACTCCATAATAAGGACCATGGGGCTGAAGACCTGTGAGGAGCCCAGTTTACTATTCCCTGTCTACTAGCAGATCCGTATCATGAAGAAGTGAAGCATCACAAAATTTAATGCCCATGAGTCTGAAAGACGTATCTGAGAAAGGTAACCATCCCTGATGGTTGTGTATTCAAATACACGAATCCTGGACAAGGGCTGGCTCTGAGGACTTCCAACGCTCAGTTTGATACTCCCTAAATCATGCTCAGCAATCTACCTCATATCCAGTGTGTTTAAAGAGCTCAGTGAGCACATCTTTCTATTCCTTTTCCCTCTTCTCCCATGGTTGACAAGCGTACTGCTTGGGCCCAGTTCAGAACTGATATTTTACAGTTCAAAGTGGAGTAAGACACATAAAAAATGATTAAAATGATTTGTTGACTTTGTGTGTGTGTGTGTGTGTGTGTGTGTGTGTGTGTGTGTTTGAGAGAGAGAGAGATAACTGGGATCCACAAGGCTTTGTCATGGAAGCCACTGAAGCCACAGGTTGTGAGATCTGACTGTCTGGGAACTGCCTTGCCTCTTATGTGAGGAGTTAAGTTTGAGAGGGAAATGGGACTTAGTCAGAAATGAATGAGTGGGTGTATTGACTGGAGGGAGGTTCCCAGAATCAAGCAATCTTTTCGTGGTAGAGTTGTCAGGAGGAGGCATGGGGAGTGGGTGAGAATCGTGGCAGAAGATAATGCGTTTCTGGCTTGAAAACTGAATAAAGAGGAGGACGGAATCCATGCTGCTTTTCACTCCACGGAGCAATTTCAGGTTTGTTTGTTCATGCTTGATTGCATCACACAAATACCCTATTCTAAGACTGCAGCATGAACACAATCCCGAGCAAATGTCTCATGTGGGGTCTAAATGTAAGTCTTGGCTTTGTTATGGTTCCGCTATGAAGTCCTGTAAATCATCTCATGAGTTGAAGGATTGGTTCCAGCTTCTAGTCACTGTTGAGAGCTGATTGGATCATGAAGGTGCTACTTGCAACTATGGCTAAACCCACTGAAGAGTGAGTGGTTAAATAGGCTTTAAGGAGGCGGGGCATTTTATACGGAAATTGTGGTGTTCACTTGTGATCCTGTCTCTGGGGAGGCTGAGTTGATAGTTGGTGGCCAGCCTGGGCTACATAGTAAGACTTTGGCTCAAAACAAACAAACCAACCCTAAACTGAAAGAGTGCTAAGGAGCAGGCCTATCTGAAAGCAGTGCTTCCCCTAATGTACATCTTTGAAGAGTGTGCTTACTTCCAGATGTTTCTGGGTCCATCTTTCCCTGCTTCCTGGTTACCATGAGATTAAGACATTCTGCTACCATGTTTCTCTCTTACCCATAACCTAAAATGGATGGAGTCTATTGGCATATAAAATTGTTCACCAGTTTCCTTCCCCATTTTAAATTATTTCTCAGTTAATTTTATAGTATCAATAAAAGCCACTAACAGTGGCATGGATAATGCCCTCTTCTCTCTTAGCATGTTCTACCACCTCCATGTAATGTGGAGAATTTTAACCTA
Source organism: Mastomys natalensis (assembly GCA_021653895.1). NCBI lineage: Eukaryota > Metazoa > Chordata > Mammalia > Rodentia > Muridae > Mastomys > Mastomys natalensis. The sequence continues at coordinate 349,466 of JAJTUV010000422.1, read as the reverse complement.
TTGCCCATGCATCTCTTCCATGGCTGTTTTTTTCTAAATGGTCTAAGGTTCTGCCTTCTCAGAATTCTTCAGTCCTAAAGCTAAAGGCTCGGTACTGTGGCCCATTTGGGGCTGGAACTGACAGGGGAGGCTGGAGGGTTCCCTGCTGATGCCTGCTGGAAGCTGAGCATGACCAAGCTCTGCCCATCTGTGGACTCACCTGTTTTCTCCAGCAGGCCAATAAATCCCTCCTCCTCTTCCTTTGCCTCCTCCTCCTCTTCCTTTTCTTCCCCCTCTTCTTCTTCCTCCTCCTCTTCCTCTTCCCCTTCCTCTACTTTTTTATGTCTTACACTGATGCAGCTACTGTCTAGCACTTACTCATGTCCAAGCTAAAGTTGAGCTTTCTGGACACCCTAGTTTATATCTGACCTAAATTTCTCTGTGAGAATTCTTGTTTCTCCCTCTCCCTCTCCTCCCTCTCCCTCTCCCTCTCCCTCTCCCTCTCCCTCTCCCTCTCCCTCTCCCTCTCCCTCTCCCTCTCCCTCTCCCTCTCCCTCTCCCTCTCCCTCTCCCTCCTCCCTCTCCCTCTTCCCCTCTTCCCCTCTCTCCCCCCTCTCTCTCCCTAACCCGTCTCTCCCCACTCTCTCTCCTCCTTTCTCTCCCTCCCCTCCCCCTCCCCCTCTCTCTCCCTCTCCTCTCTCTCCCCCTCTGTCTCCCTCCCCCTTCTCTCCCCCTCTCTTTCCCCCCCACCCCCTCTCTCTCTTAGCTTCCATTTTATGTTTAAACCTCACTGACCACTGAAATTCTTTTTTGTCTACAAGAGACTGTGTCTACAAGGGCCAGGCATGAGAGAAAGTGTTGTATTGGTTGTAGTGTAACCCAGTCCAGTTCAGATAACTTTTTTTATTATTTTCTCATGGCCTTTGTTTTCCCTAGTACCTTCTTTCCAGTCAATGACCCCAGATCATTTTCCTGGACCTACTGTGCTACCACTTCTGCTTACTGTGGACCTGCCACTCTGCCTATTGTGAAGGCAAAGTGGGAAGCCAAACATAATGGCTGTAGATGGAGAGGCATGCAGAGAAGAGGAGTCCTGGGAACAGACTGGTTCCAAACAGCTGTGTGTGTGTGTGTGTGTGTGTGTGTGTGTGTGTGTGTGTGTCAGGGTGTCTAAGGTGTGATGTGAGGTCATCTGCCTTGATCACTCTGTAATCATGGGTCTCTGAGCACTGGCTGCCAGTGGCCTCTTCCCAGTATGCTTGTGAAAGGCTTTTCTACTATAAAGCAGAGGGTGTTAGGTATTTTTTCTTTCTCTGGCACCGATAGCCTGTAACATATAGGCCAGAGTGATCTTTCACATTCTTTATATATTTTTTCTCTTTTCTTTCTTTGAAGAGTTTTGCCCCCTCATTACATGAGATGATCACTGAAAAACAATTGTTTATAAGAAAAAGATAGTTTGGAAAGAATCAAGAACTAGAGGCTAACATTAATATTGCTGTCTTCCTGAGATGGTCTGCCCATAAGGGACATGTGTGCATGCAGATTTGTTTGCTTGACCCATACTATATTTGCATTTTTCTAATTATATGTTGAAGTATCAGAAAGTTAAATAATAATCATAATTTTTAGTTTCTCTAGATCAATATGTCATGTGACTCTAGTGGCCTGGCTTTCCCTCAGTGTGTTATCAACCTCTGCTGTATCCCAAGCTGCTTTTTTCTACAAAAACAAAACAAAAAACAAAACAACAACAAAAAACCCAAAACAAAAAACAAAAACAGAATAATACTCAGTACCTCAAAGGCTTCTAATATGGGTCATGAGTCTTCAATGTACCAAATACACTGTCTGATATGAGATGGATAGATAGTCAATGTGGGATGCTATCCTCAAATGACTACTGTACAGAAAGAGAGGAGTTTATGAGTTGGAAGTAAGTGATTTGGGGCTCCCAGAGCTCTATTTGTCAGGACCTTGGGATCCACTGGGACCCTGTGCATTTTACTTGTTGGCAGAAACCCGGACACCCTAGATCCTCTCTTTCTTGCCCTACATCTAGTCATCAATAAATCATCAAAGTCCTGTTTCCACAGACTGCTTAGAATTTGCCTGATCCTCACACTGCTGCGCCAGTCCACTAATACCTCTCACTTGTTTATGGAAATGGTCTCCCAGTGTGGCTCCCTGCTTCTGCCTTCGGCCTCATCCATGTGACCACCAGCATGAAGGATTTCAACATGTCAGGCTTCTGTTCATATCACTTCAGTGGCTCTGTATTTCTGGGGTAAGGCCACTGTTCTTACCAAGTCCCATTGCCCTTATCATCTTGACCCTCTGGCCCTCCCTGGCCTCATTTCCTACTACATCTCATGTTCACTCTGCTCTATTTCTGTCCTGCCTGGCTTCCTGATGATATCTCCAGGGTGACTAACAAAACACTACACATGTACTTATTGTCTTATTAATATATTCCTCATCAGTCTAATGCATGTTCTTGAAAATAATATAGTATTTTTAAATTACTTGACAATTTAATACACAAATGCAACATATTGTGATCATGTTCACCTCCCCACTCCTCCTCCTAACTACTCCCTGCTCCAGCATCTACTCCTGATACTACCCCTCCCAACTTTATGTATTTTTTTTTTTTCTCATAACCTGTAGAGTCCAACTTGTGCTGCCTAATTAAGCATGGGATTGAGACAGTCTATTGCAGTATGGTTGACCTTGAAGGGAGCACAACTCTAAAGGAAATCTAATAGCTGTCCCCTAGTTAACTATCAGTAACACCTCAGATTGGGTTTGGGGTTTATATACTCCTCCTTTATCTATGTTGAAATGCTACTTGCCTTGGGTCTTGTGTGGGCTATATAGAGGCAACCACAGCTGCTCTGAGTTCATCAGAAACTTTATACTGTAGTATGCAGAAGACACTCTTTTGCTCCCTGACCTCTGGCTTTCACAGTTTTGTGTGTGTGTGTGTGTGTTTTCTCTTCTGTGGTGTTCCCCAAAACTCCAGAAAAGAAGTATAGTATAGATAACACTTATGTGGGTGAGCATTCCATGGACATTTATTCTAAACAATTGACAGGTTCTGATTTTCTGCAGTAACTACTACCCACAATGGAAATGTGGTGCTGTGGTACCCAGTGTGTGGGGGTGGGTCCTGTTGGGCTGAGTTATGGGTCCCATGTGTCTGCTGCCCCAGGAGGCTGGTGGGGGGTGGGAAGAAGCATGGAAATTCAACTGAGTTCACTCCATGTGGCACTGGGACGCTGGGCTAGGGGAGCCACTGAGTTCCATCCCCGGGCGTGGGGAGATCCCAGTCTGAGGTCTTGTGGGGGCAGAGCTCTTGGATTGAGGGTCTCTGGGCTGAGGTGGCTGGCTGGAGACTGGTCTCAGCCCTTGGGCTCCCAGACGCCCTGGGAGACTGCAGAAGTACTGAGATGGGGCCAGGGAGCATATAGGCTAGATCAGCCCGCAGCTGAGAGGGGAGAGGGAGAGAAGCTCCAGTGGCACCCCACAGAGTAGATGAGACTCTTGGTTGAGATAACTTGCTTTGGCTGGGTCATGGCTGGCAGTTGAAGGCCCCCCTCTAAGGTTCTAAACTGTGGGAGCCCCAAAGATGAGAGGAAGTCCATGGTTTTAAAAGGTTTATTGTCATGACAGAAAGTGGATGAAGCTGTACCCCATGTTCTTAGGGCAGGCCTGAGGTTAAATACCTTTTGTGAGTAGGAGGAGGGTCTGGGAAGGAATGCTTAATTGGCTATGCCCTCTGGCCTTTAGGTATCTCATTAATACGGAGATTTCTTGAGGCTCTGAGGTCAGTAGTCATACCCTCTACCTGTGCTGTGTGACCTAAGGCCACAAACCTTTCTTTGGGAGGGGCTGTGGATAAGTGAAAGGAACCAGGGCCCAGGAGTAAGCCCAAACACCTACCTTCCCTTTAAGATATCTGGGGTTTGAGGCCTGCGCTCGACCAAGTACCTAGCTGCCTCTCACAGCTCACTGCCCTACATGCAAAGAAGCTTCTTTGAGAAGGACTAAAATCTGCACTAATGTAGTGTCATAGAGACACATCAGAGGCCAGTTTGATACTGTGCCCATTTACTAAAATATAATAATATGTTCACCATCCCCCAGGAGCTATGAGCTCCCCAGCTATGAGTTATTGGTCAGATTTACAATACTAGGCATGCATTTCCTCTATAGACTTAAGCAAGACTTAAATCCAATTGAAGGCAATTGGTCAACTCATAATATTCATACCAATATGGCACCTAAGGGCATATCTTGCCAGGCTGATCATTATTGTTACTTGCAGAGTTTACAGCTAGGTGAGACTGTTGGTGACCTTTCTGTATTAGCATGGTTTCTCCATGCCCTGTGACCAAAATGTGTGTGTGTGTGTGTGTGTGTGTGTGTGTGTGTGTGTGTGTGTGTGTATGTGTGTGTTAGCATTTTCCTACACAGGAGATAATGCTCCTCCCAGAAGCCATAAGCTGCCAAATAAAAAACTTCGTGCCAGGTGTGGAACACCTCCTTCAAATTGTTGGTCAAGCATGTCCTGAAAATACTCAAAACAATTCAGAAAATTGCTGTTGTTCAGGATTTGATAATAGAATCCTGTTGCTTAAGACACCATATACTTTAGTCACTGGACAAGCATTTCAGACTAAGTGTTCCATACTATATCCTCAGTGCTCAGAGCAGCATGAAGTTCTTCTGTGGGTGGCCAGTAAGTGTTTGTTGATGCAGGAATGAAAGCTAATAAAAGCATGCCACCAAACAGGATTTTAGGAAGCATCCCTCTTTCCAAATCAGAGCTATAGCGTAAGGCAGCAAATTAACACTTGCTATTTTTAAGCTACAGTTAGCTCCTGTGCTAGAATGGAGAGCAATCAGAGGACTTGTAGGTTCTTTCATGTTTGTCTTTGGTTACATGTAAGAGCCACTCAGGGGCATGGCTTGCTATCCTTTGGTTCTCTGGGTGGAATGCTGTTTAATTAAATAGTGTATGTTTCCTTAAAGCACACATTTGTTAGGGTGCACTAGGAGATCCTCCATACTTTGTTCCTTCTCTCTCCTTCTTCTTTTATTTGGAAGAATAAAGCAAGAAGTGGAAATGGTTTTATGTTGAAGCAATAATTTCTGTTTTTCTAGAATGAAATAGATTTGTTTGTCTGCTTGCTTATTTTGTATTTGGAAAGTAAGTCTCCTTGTGCAATCCAGGCTAGACCTGAGCTCTCCCCCACTTTGTTCAGTCCCCTGAATGCTAGGATTCTAAGTGTTGCCACCGCACCTGGCTAGATTTCTTAACAGGCACAAAATTACTAATGTTTTTCTGGCTGTAAGATAATTTATGACTTCCCATACTCTTCACTTACGTTCTTTAAACAATGCATCCTTTTTGTTTTTGTCCCTACCATCTGCCAAATAATCTTAAAGATACACATGAGGCACTGAGGAGAAATCTGTAGTTTTGTATTTGAGGAGGTGCATAAGAACTACAAGAGAAGATTTTTTTTTTTTAAACACAATTAGAACAACAACAAACCAAAACACATGCTTCAGCAGCCACTAGGGTCTTAGAATGTGACAGATTCTGTTGTCAGCTTGTCAGGGCTCATGGCCTCCTTTAATGAGCTGCAAGGCAGGAGCTCCTCACACTTCTTTATTGATCAGTGAACTGAAAACAAAAAGGCTCAGTTCAAGATCACATAGGTGGATGACACAGCCAGGAAATTAGATTCCAATTGCAGTCATTAGACTCTCAAGGTCATTATGTCCCAAGGTCATTTGATTCTACAGCCATTTCAAAGTCATTCTTCTTGTCAGTCCAACATAGCCAAAGCAGTGGTGTGGTGGTCTCTAGGAGGGCAAGATTCTACCTGTTGTGAGAGACTTCAGACAGTTTTTATCAAGGGTAGGTGGCTGGTTATTAGGGATACATGTCAGGTCATGAGCGAATAAAGGTACTGAGTACAGCTGCAGGCTTGCCACTAGTTTGTGAATTTGTTTTTATTAGTGGTGGGGATGATGAGATTTGGGAGAACTTTCCAGAATCTTCCTACTTTGGGGAAATTTTTATTACTCAGGTAAGCCAGATTTACAGAGTGGTAGCATGGATTGCTGAACATGTCTGTGGAAAGGAGACACTGGGTTCCTGAGTAAGTTTAGAGAAGGCGCTGAAGTTCTTAACTTTGTGAATTACTCTTGATTGAGATAATTTTTCCTGAAAATTGCCTTAACCTAAAAATTGATGACCTGGACTTAGTCATCTACTAAATATGCCTTACCTTTAGAAGTGTCTGGACTTTTTTTTAAAGTTGTTGAAATACCTGAATGTCAATTTGCAAAGTTAATGTATTAGTTTATTAACATATATTTAAGTTTCTGTCTATAAATCACATCTTAGTCAGAGATATAACTTTTCTATCCTTTCACTTTATGAAACTTAAAAAGTTCTTTTATCTGGACCTTTGTTCTTTTATCTGTCCTTTGTTGGGATTATGTGGATCTTTCTCAGGGCATCTCAACACACTTAACATTGTTTGAAAGTCCTTCTCTAGGTTTTGGATTCAGACTCTAAGCAATAAGTTTTTAGTTGCAACTCTCCTCTCTGTTTGACTGTACTTATTTATTTATGATTACCACAGCAGAATAGTTTGAGAGTTTCTTCAGAATCTCTGCCATGGCACAGTCCCATCTTTGTGAGCATGTGTTCTGGTGCCTGTCTCAACATCAACACTGACGCTGGCTAAGATTAGGTCTGGTTTTTTTTTTTTAATTGTTGTTGTTGTTTGTTTGTCTTTATCTACCTGAATGTGACTCTTTTTAAATTAATAATTAGGAATTATATGCTATAGAGTATGAAGTATTATGGAAACAGTCAAGTACCAGATTTATAGTCTTTATATGATGTTTTTATTTAAGCAAAACTCATTTCTAAGTTAAGCGGAAACAAGATTATTCCAAGTAAGATCTTCAGAGATGATGAGAATATGTGACATTTGAGGTGCCACTCTGAGCTGAATGCAGCAATGGTGATAACATAAGATGTTGACACGAGAGTAATCTAAAGACAAGCCATTGAACATTTCATTATTTTAAAAAATTAATAATTATTAGTGTGTAGCTGTTGTAGCAGTTTCTTCAAGTCATGTTATTTTAGGAGCTTAGGTGTAACCCTGTGTGTAGGTAGAGTTATCAGGTGTGAGAACCAATGCTTGATGACCCACATTTACAATACATAAGTACATGTTTACATACATTATCTTGAGACAGAATTATGAAAAAGTGGCCATGACAGACAAGTAAGGAATTTGGAGGGCCTCTCAGATGTGGAGGGAATTAAGGCAGCTGAATCACATCTAACCAAGAGATGTCTTGACCATATTTATTCCAGAAAGATCATCAGCCATTTTATATGAATCTTGTATGGCTTGACTCTCAGCCATGAGATCCAATGTTTGAATGGCTGGTGTTTGGTGGCTAAATTGTGCTATTAATGCATTTATTCATCAAAACTAGAATTTGAATAATAGCCCAAATTATAGTGCTTTCTATTCTAAAAAATAGGTATACTTATGGAAATCCTTATAATTGGGCACTAGGTTATCTCTTGCTAATCTTATTTAATTGACTATTAAAGCGGTGGTGGTTTGGGAAGTAGGAGGGATTATAGAAAAGGGTGTTTGGACTCCCAATTCTCAAACTCAACAATTGAATTTTAACTACTATAGCCACAGTCTCTGAAAATATCTATTAGTGTTAGTGTGGTCAAACATTTAATGAAAGTATCACTTGCCTTCAAACAGAATGAACATTTTTATTTTCAGACACTGCTATCAAGTTGATAATATACCTTGAGATCATGTAGGACTGTGAACTTAACCTGCTGTCCTACTATGTACTTAGCCTATTTAAGGTTAATTTGCCTTTAAGAGAACAATGTAACCAACTTTGCTTACCTTGGATTTTTCTGTGTAATCAGAATTTACAATCTAGTGTGTAATAGAAACTTATATACTCTGTTATGTCCCCCACAGGGAAATGACAGAGAATAATGTATGTGTATGCGTATGTATGTAGTAATATTAATTTGCTGGCCCCCCCAAGCAGGTTGACATAACCTTAAGTAAAACAAATATCTATAATCAATGTTGGAAGTAACATGTGGATATAGGTTGATAACATTCGTTTGAAGATCTGAGTGCTATTCTGGGCCAGTTAAATAACTTCTTCTCTGTAAAATCTCCTTCAAAATCTCTATTAAAAATTCTTCATTGCTTTACTATTTCATGTTTTCTGCACTGTTCAATAAACCCAGGCAAAGCCCTCTGCTAGAGAGAGGTACAAACACAGGATAGACACAGGCAACAAGGACAGATACATCAGAAATACACGACAGATAGACAGTCAACAGGCCAGTAGCCACAGACTATGGACAGATGGAAGATGTTGGGAGGCAAGTGCAGAATCAAAATTTGAGCTTGCTCTTGGTCAAACTAGTCCAAGAGGAAGAGGAATCTAAGAGGAAGTGTCTGTCTTCATTGCTTGATACAGTATGGATACATCTTGGTTATCTCTAATGTGTTAACTGATCCATTTTATTATTACCAGAATCTTACAGTTGAAAAAATGAAAATCAGCCATCTCAGCCTCTGTGTATGGGAGATGCTGGGGGAACAGAACACAGGCAAGGATATGAGTGGGGTACACTGCACACTCTAAGGAAAAAAAGTTTGCATCTTGTCAAGTTTGCTTTGATCTGTTACTACTAATATGATATTCAGAGTTGACATTTAAAAAGTTTAAGTGTTTCTTTCATTGACTTAAATGACTTCACTGAGAGAGAAAACATGGAGTAAGGAGTGTTCATGCATGTACCTGGACATCTTCAACCATTTTACATATGAAATATGTGTTTAAAAGATGATTCAACATGAGGAGGAAACAAAGTCAGGGATAGAAGAAGGACTATTATTTTGTGGTTTATAGTTTTAAATCTGAGAATTTTAGGTGAGTATCCAACTACAGAGACCTTCATATTACAGGGAGTATTGTCGGGTTCAGAGGATGAGCCCAGTTGGCTGTCACGGTGACTGCAAAGGTTTTTTGTGTTTTGTGGTTGTTGATATTGTTGTTGTTGTTTTGCTTTTTTTATTTATTTGTTTATTTATTTATTTATTTATTTAGCTGTTCATACACATGGCTCAATGTTTGTGTCACCAAAGCTGGGTCATCCACGGAGGACTATTTTTGCACTGTTTAAAGTTCTGTTTCATCATTTCTGGCTTCTGCTATTTAAATATTTTCTTCTAAGAATTAAGTTCAGAGGACCTCGTTTTGCATTTCTCAGTCTCCCGCAGATATTTAAGATTATAACGTAGTACTTTCTCATTTGCAAGTTTTCATTAGTTAACTGTCAAAATCTCTCCAAATCCCCTGTCAGTTGATTTTAGCACACAGTGTTATTTAAATATCAGAAGGTCTCTTCTTACTCAGACTTAAACACCACTGATAATTCAGGATATTTGGGCTGCCAGTTTTGAAGCCCTTCTAGTTAGATGTCAAGAATGGCCAATTTGACACTAAATAGTCCCAATGCTGGATCTCCTGTCTCACCTGCATTAGGAAACACTGGCTTTCAAAGTTGCCTGTACCTGTAGTACAGGGAGCGGAGTTGTACATACACACTGGCATGACCTTAGCTATGTGATCTGTGTGTAAAACCAGGTTTAAACCAGATATCACACATCCACAGATCAGAATAATTATATTCTCATTCTCCTGTCTGTCTCTGTGTCTGTCTGTCTGTCTGCCTCTCTCTCTCTCCTCTCTCCTCTCTCTCTCTCTCTCTCTCTGTGTGTGTGTGTGTGTGTGTGTGTGTGTGTGTTTTTCTTTAGTCTGCATTACTGGGGACCAAAGATGGTCAAGACGATAATTTGGACTTTCAGGTTTGTAGGACTTGGCTTCTACCCTAGGTTCTGCTGAGAAAGCCTCTCTTTTTAAGTCTTCCTTTCTTCATAGACATTTGAGAATAAAAAAAAAATGATTATTTTGTTGAAGATTAAAGAGAAGATGTGTGAAATGCTTAGTATACAATCTATGACAGTGGGTCAGCAGATAATCGTTATGATAAAAAACCAAAATGAGGACCTGTCTAGCTTTGTCTAGTCTTTGATGAGTAGAATGTGGACAATGTGTGTCTCTTTCTCTCCTGGTTGGAGCCTTCTGCTTTCATTTGGCATTGCTTTAGCTTCAGACATCTCCTCTCATCCCCATCTTGCATTTTCACAAAAATGTGTGCATGGAAGAGAAAGATGAATTCATGCTGCTAGGGCTGACTCACTAGCGATTAGCATGCCCATACCCTAGTGTGTGGCAGGCAAGCGTGAGTGACTATCTAGAGTAGTTTTGAAATGGGAGCAGATGTTCCCGACTTGAGATTCTCTGTGATGGAAGCATCTGAAAAATCATTGCCATTTTATATTCTGCACTTAAAATACAAAATTTCAGGCACCACTGAAATTGTAATGTGACTCAGCTTGGAGAATGTCCTTAAAGTCTGACAAGGCCAAGTGTGGTGTTGCTTTCCTGACTTCCAGAAGCAGAGATGTGAAGTTGGCAAGGTCAGCCTAGCCTACCCTGTCTCAAAAAGGAATATAAATAGGAAATAACAATGTTGATGAGAGTAAGATAAATGTGTGATGTAAGAAAGGTGAAGAGTTGGGAATCCTGAAGTTGGTAGTGAGTGCGTGTGGATTTCTACTGCTGTTTCTATTTATGTGAATGCTGGGAAATTTGACATTTAAACAATTTGGGGATTCTAACAACCTTTTAAAATATTTATAAACACTAAGCATGTTTTAGCTCCTACATAACTTCATGAAGCCATCATTTGGGTGTTAACACATCATGTCATTATTATAGGTGACATAATATTTTGTGTAATCTACAATTTATATTAGAGATTATATAAAATAACAAAAGAGATGAAAATTACATCATGAAAGATGCAAAGAAAGTGTCTCATTGCAAGGAGATGATGCTTGGGAAACACATCTTGTAGTGCTGCAACTACCGAGTTGTTAATCCTTAAACTGTCCTCCAGTTTAAGGATTACATAAGTTGAATCATCTTGTCACCAAAGCTATGCATACATTTATACTTAATGTTCCCACCAGGAGAAGTAATCAGAGCTGAAACATTACTGAGGGTTAAAACCTCACAATATACCACACTTGAATGATGAAAGATGTTTCAAAAATAGGCCTTGCTGCATTTAAATAGCCTATTAGACAAGGAGAGTCCCACTGGCACAGCAGACTACAAGCCTATCTAATAGATCCATGCATTAAAAGCTTAGGTTAACTTTGGGTTTGTGATGCATAAACCAAATTGCAGAGCTCATCAGAAAGAACAGTTGCTGTATTATTTTCCCAAAGACCCATATATACCATATACTGAGGTTAGGAACATGTTATTAGGGACTTATACAGAGGTGACCTTGACATTTGCTGTCACTGTACCTGAATTCTCTCACTTTGCAAGAGGGTCACTTTTTGAGAGTCTTATTAGAGTTAACAAATTGATGGTCATTTATCCCACTGACACTGAAAGTTAGTGGCCAAGTTGGATATCCTACCCTGTGTGATTCCACCTGTTTGCACTTCCTGTTTTCTTGAAGTAAATGTTTCTTACCTTGGATTCAGGTGGTACTAGGCACAAATTGCCTATTACTGATATATGGGACACAGCTTCATAAACGCTCAGAATCCTCATCATGATTTAAGGATGAGATTACTGTCTTCCCACAGAGTTGCTATAGGGGAAGATGAAGCATGATTGTCCATTGAACTGACACCAATATAATAATTACTGTGGATTATTATTCTTGGGGTTACGTATCATTGACCTTGAAGCTTGAGAATTTAGATGTAGCTTGCTATCTCTTCAGTAGGAAACTGCTAGTTCTCTATTTTTCTTAGTTGCTATGGAGAACTCAGAAAAGGGCACTTTGTAATTTTGGATGGGTCCAGAAAACTTAGTGTAAAACTTGAAGGGCTTGCAGAAAACAGATCGGGTGGCTATTTGGCCAAACTTTATAGATGCCCTTGCACATTGGAGTGAAGCTCGTATTTTTACATAATGGTTGTTTTATTTAGGTAGGAGTCATGAGAGCACAGCTCCATCTGCTCAAGTTTCTGCTGAAGCAGTGATGGAATCAGGATGTATGCCCAAGAGAGTAGCACACAGGGGAAGTTTCCACAAAGGCTAAGTGCTGTATTCCCAGGTTTCTCCTCAGGAACCAGCCGTCCAGATTATAGTGGGCCCATTTTCTTTTCTCCCACATTCTCTGACTCAAGGTTACATGCAAGAATTATCCACCAGAGAAGAGTGAGTACTTGTGGGATCTGTAAGTATTTCTGAGTAACTGATTTGGAAGACATTCTCTAGGGATGGTATTGTTAAATGGAAGATTCCAGGGAAGATGCTAAGTAGAAGTGAATCACTAAGAAACTCCATGACTATACTTCCATATAGAATGATTCCAATCTATTAGAGAGCCCAAAGGCAGTGGTAACTGTACAACTGTTCATTCTCCATGAAAAGGAACAATTTCCTGCTAAAAATGTCTTAATTCAGGGCTCCTTGGGGAAATCGTTTACCTCATGTGTACAAGGAAATGTGGAAGATAAAATTGAATATAGTGGTATTCCTTAAGGAAGCTATCGAAGACTACCTGGTGTCATCCAAACAAATGACACAGTTGTCAACTTGAAGAGACTACAGTTCTCTGAGATGCCACATCCAGCATCAAAGGCAGTGACTAAAGTGGATTCAAGCAACCAAATATCATAGTTAATATTCTATCATTACCTTATATATAAAATGCAATGTACATATGAGTAAACAGTTGCAATCAGTTTTTCAAGGTAGGCAGATGGAATGAACTATATCAAGAAATAGGTTGACTCCCTGTCATGCAGAGCAGGCTCAACCGAAAGATGTGGGATGAACTCCTTAGTGCAACCTCCTGGTTGTTTCCATTTTAAACAGAATCCACTGATGGGTAGCGCAGTGTCCCACCTGTTCTGCTGCCATGGAACAGCCTGTGCTCTGTAATGCCCTGGTGTTTTAATCTGTCTGTACTGCAGCTTAGTTTAGGGTTCTGAGCATTCTAGGGCAGAATGGGCTCTGCTTTGCTGCGTATTCCTGTTGTCTGCTACCGCACCTAGCACACTGTAGTCCTCAGTAGTGAGAACTGGAGAAGTGCCTGATACGTAAGAAGCTCCTGTGAAATGAGTGCTGGAAATCTCTAGCTACATAATACCCCATACATATTTCCTTATATCTCCTGCTTATTGTGAGTGACTTTGTTGCTATTGTTGTCTTTAGACAGAGTTTTGCTTTATAAGTCTGGCATCCCTAGTCCAGATTAACCTTGAACTTGCAGTAATTCTCCCGCTTCAGTCTCCTAGATGTTAGGATTATAGTTTTGTACTGCTTTGTCCAGCTGTGAGTATCTTAATATTAGTGTTTACCTTCAACTATTTAAAATATGTGGCTTATACTCAATTACTAAAATTCTAAAAAATCTAAAGTCTGCCATTTATGTAACATCTACCATTTTTCTAAGTTTTGTGTTAGTTTTTTGGAGAATATAGCTTATTTTATTTGACCCACAAACTTATGAAATCCATAATTTGCTGTTTGGAGAATTGATTCTCAAATACGTTAAAACCTTGTGAAATGCATTTAGTTAGAAAAAATGGTCAGGTTTAGGATCTAGAATGCAATCTTGGTCTCACGAAATATTTTGGGTAAAAAATAGCATGAAAGATTATCACTCTTGAGAATGAATAAATAAGACAGTGGTGATTCTTTTAGCTGGGACATTTTTTATTACAAGAATTCTCTATTCCCATCAGTAATAAACCATGTAATTTTCAATACATTGTTTGCGGCAGAGTATACAGAATCATTCTAAGCTAAATTTCCCCTTAGACAAAATTCTAGTGAAAATAATAAGAATTTGAATCTGTAAATCTAATCATGGTTGAGCATTGGGTAGTCAGTGTGTTTTACAATTCAATCTTGTGTAAATGGGATTGTTTAGAACATGACCTTTTTTCACAAGGTCACTGCAGAGGCCTGCTTTTTTTTTTTTTTTTTTTTGTTTTTCGAGACAGGTTTCTCTGTGTAGCCCTGGCTGTCTGAATCACTGGAGCCAGGCTGGCCTCGAACTCAGAAATCGCCATGTCTCTGCCTCCCAAGTGCTGGGATAAGGCGTGCGCCACCACCGCCGGCTGAGAGCCTGCTTTTGACTCAAACCTTGCATGTTGTCTATATATCCCTGGGAGACGTGCCAACTCCTGGGCCTATCGTATTGTCTAATAGTTGACTAATAGTATAAGAAATGAATGTGAGTGACTTAGCACTCCAGGCAGTGGACCTGGGAAGTATCAGCATGGGAAGAGCGGACATCCATCTTCACATTCAGTGCCTTATTAGTTTGACACTATCTGCCTACTTCTATCTATCATCTGTTTTCCTATCATCTATCTATCAATTTATCTTTCTGTCTCTCTGTAAGTTTGTCTTAAATAAATTTCTATTGAGATGATACAACACATGACAAAACAAAACAAAAACAAACAAGCAAATGAACAAACGAAAAACAGTTGGAGAGAAAGAGTTTCTTTGACTTACAGGTTGTAATCCACCATCAAAGAAGCCAGGGCAGAAATATAAGGCAGGAACTGAAGCAGAGACCATGGAGGAATGCTGCTGGTGCTGCTGATTAATATTAATATTAATATTAATATTAATATTATATTAATATTAATATTTGGGCTGTGTGGCTTGCTCAGCAAGCTTTTTTATACGAGAATCACCTGCTCAGAGGCAATGATGCCCATTGTGAGCTGCACCCCAACATCTACCACACATCTATAGAAAGAGAAAAACACATCTGAATGGACATGGAGGCTGAGCGTGATCTTGGAATTATTCAGGTAAGAGAAAAGATGTTAAAAAAAATAGGCATGAAAATATTTAAACAAAATAAATTAAGAAAAGAAACTCAAGAAAAATGAAGAAAATGCCCCCACAGACTTCAGCACAGGCAGCCTGACAGGTATTCTCTTAATAGAAGGTCCACTTCCTAGATGACTTTTAATGTCTGAAGTAGATATAAAACTAAATAGTACAAAGTTTTCAAATATTTACTTTTAAGTGCCCATTACATTCTTTAAAACAATGAATCTCTCAGAGAATGTTGGCCTGGATTCATTATTGTCTCCCAAGTTAGATATCAAAACAGGAACTGTCCACATATGAGATCATGCAGACACATATTCCAGTAGGTATAAGTAAGAATCATATACATTGTAGGAGTTCTGGAAAATTGTACTGTATATGCCTCAGAAAAGAGGGCACAGATAGCTTGGAAGCTGTGGGATTATGCAACGGTTTTGTCTCCAGAGGTATCTGCACCATAATTTGATAACTGCACGTGCTCACATGTACACACAAACATGCATGCGTATGCACACACACAATAGCTTTCCCTCATTGTCTTTTGACTTGGCCTACTTAGTTTTCTTCCAGGCCATACCACTTGGGTATCTTTTCTTTTCTTTCTTCATAATTTACTTGGTATGAACTTAATCTTATTTCAACTTTTAAAATACTATTTACATGCAGATACTCCACAAAGTGCTTTTAAACCTTCAGCATCATACTGAACTCCAGAACTGCTCACTTGACTCTCTTCCCATGGGTGTTCATCAGCGTTTCCAACTCAAGGTGTACTGAACTCATTTCTTTCATGCTCCTTCAGTCCAGGATAAATGTCTTTTTCAAACAGCAATCAGATTGTTTCTCTTGAAAAGGGGAGTGGTTCTCCAAATCCTTCCTCAGGTTTTCATCTCATAATATGTTCCCCAAACCAGAGCTTTCAAATGGACTCCCAAACCCTACCTAGCTTGCTCCTTCCTTCACTAATCTATCATTTTGTAAGATATTAAACATTATTTTTATTTAGATGTATGTGTGTTGTCTGGGTATGTGAATGCATGTAACCATGGATATCAGATTTGATAATAGATATACTCTGAAACTGGAGTTACAGGCAGCTGTGAGCCATGTGACATGAGTGTACTAAACTAAACCCAGTTCTTTGCAAAAGCAGTGTGCTTTTATTCCCTGAGTCTTCTCAGTACCCGTTTCCCAACTTTCTTTCTGTCAATTTCTCATTTAATCACTCTACTACCCTATGGCTCCTCTGAGTGAATGAACTTACAGTATCTTCCCCTCCAGTGATCAGTTGCATTTCTGTGGTGTTCAGTGGTCCAAGACTTAGATCATTGTCAGTGGCGATTTTTGAAATGAAACCATCTCTCAATCTTCTCTTTTAGATCATAAGTTGCTCAACGCTACTCCCCACATTTCTTGCTTTATATATTTTGCTGCACCTTTTAAGCCATCTAATATTTTTTATTATTAAAAATGTCTGTTGTCTAGCTATAAATGGACAACTCTTCAAGCCTCTTCTGTCATTCATCTTCTGTCATTCATCTCTTATTCTACCATTTTTTAAAATTTTGGGTATGTCTGGAATAGTCTAAATCCTTACGGAATCATAATCAAATGGCTGAATGAACTCAAGTGAATTATTTTAGGTCTTTAGGTAGAGAATGTAGGCATATCAAAGAAATGTAACAAGATTAACTGTTAAACATGTCCTCAATTCTTTAGGCCACTGCTGGAGAGGGAAGAGCCCATTTACACATCTGTCCCACCAGCCCGGGAAATCATGTTCAGTATCCACTGTGTTTGGGGACCTCAGAATTACCATTACATGATGTACAGTATGAATGATAGGATTGCACAGCATTGGTAGATGTTATAGAAATGTACATGAAGTTAAGAGTAAATTTCACACAAATGATCAAGTTTATGTTTTACCATGGACTGTTATTGTTGTTGCTACTGTTGTTGCTCTTGTTATTGTTGTTGTTTTTCGTAAATTTGAATACTCTATGGAGGAGATAAGAATGTGGTTTTCATACATTTATGGAAATATAGAGACTCTTAATCTCGTAGCATCTCATTATAGGACTTTAAAAATGAGTCTTTACTAGTCATATGTCCCAAATATTTCTAACATTTTTTTCCTGGCCTCCTACTCAGAAAAAGAGAGAAGTGGGGGAGAGGTATAGCACACTAGAAAAGTCTTGTAATATTGGTATTCTTTTCCAAACCAGGAAGAATGGGTGTTTTTGTGCTTAGAGTTGGAGCTATGCTCCCATCAGTCTGTAAAGGAACGAGAGCAGCCTAAGTCAGCTTGGCATTGTGAAGATTCACAAGAATGGAGACTTTTACATAACTGTTTCTTTGTAAGCGAGGGACTGATCTCCCATTGCATCTGTTCTCTCCACCCTTTGTGCTTCTCTTTCCCTAGATGTCATTTGCAAAAAAGATGTGGTGAGAGAGGAGCTCAGCTGGCAGGTCTAGGAACAGATGTTGTGCTTCGTTGGCCACAGGTGAAAATATTTAGCAATTTTGATTATCCCTTTCTCACCTAGAGATCTGTCACAACTCACAATTAGTAAGCAGAGCTCCTAACCAGGAGAATCTTTTATTTTATGACATTTGTTCTTTAGATTTGTATATCTGAAGACAATTATCCTTTAAAAATTTAGTCATACCTACAGATTATTACATGTTAGACAACACAGTACAGCCCAATCATTGTAGCCATCACTCAGATGGAGATGGATGTATCTCATATTATGATGCAACCTAGGAATTATGGAGCAGTTAATAATCTACTTGTTCCCATACCCTTGCCCTCATTTGTTCCACAGCTATTCATTGTGCTGTGCAGTATGTGAGTTTTGTGTTAAGTCTTGGCTCTCAGGAGAAAATTCAAAAAGTGATGTTTTGTCATAAGGGACCATAATATCCCAGAGTTCTTTATGGTTGAGATACTCTAATCAAGTTTACAGTAGAATGTAGCATATAAATCAGAAGGTAAATGTGTTACTTGGTGCTTAGGGGATTATAATTTTCTACATATTCAATTTCTCAGCATCCACACAAGGAGAAGGATAGAATGCTTTGAAATCCTGGACCTGGCAGAGCCAGAGCTGGGCAGGGGAGGGAAGGACCCACTGAGAGAGAGATGATTTACTTAGTATGTATGAAGTTTGGAAACCTGTAGCCCAAGAGTCATGACAGGTATGTAGGACTTATTCTCCTTATTCCCTTTTCGTCTATAACATTAGTTTTAGGTGTAAATTTATTAGTGACATTTTAACACAATAACATTTTTGTGACATCGTATACTAAAAGCAGAAGTCTCCACCTATTTATGCTATCACGTATATCCTCACAAATTCCCTCCTATTCTGTAGAGTTGATCTGTAATATATAAAATGGGAATGAGGTAGACGGCTGGACTCCACACAAGCATTCTTTCTGGACTACACTAAGGCCTTAGATGTGTTGAAGCATTTCATTTCTTAAAGCAAACATGTCAGGTAAGTATTACAGGTCCATTATGATTATATACTTCAGACATGAGGAAGTGATAAGAAATGTTGAGCCCCAAAACATACAACAATCATCTAGATTTGTAAAGATATTTAAAAACAATAACATTTCAGAAGATATTCTTTGTGTTAGATAAGTAAAGGGTCTGTGCCTGAGAGTGATGTCCTGTTTTCTTAGTCTTTGTCTTAAAGAATAAAAACTGGAAAAGATTAATTCACAGCCCTCCACACTCTCTTCTTTTGTCTTTAGGACTCTGGCTTTGTAGGCTTGATAAATTAGGTGGAGATAATGGCTCTCTGGGCATCTGATTTGCACTACTAATGATTTCCTGGAAGGCCTCTGATGATTTGTTCTAGCGATCCTCAGGTGGATAAATAGGAAAACAGGAAAAAGTAACAAAGGCAGAACAGCAAAACATTATAGGGAAAATGGCCATAATTCAATATCTGAGGATATTAAATTGAACACTTGAAGGGCTGTCATGTGAAGGAATTAGTTCTTCTCTGGGTAGATGAATTAAAGGAACCAATAAAGAGAAATTACAGATGTGAGTTACAGAGCTCAGTGTTAGGGAGTTTTAATGTTTGATGGTTATTTGTTTAATGGTTTTAGTTAGATATTTTCCTTCAGAATGTTTGAGTTCTCTGGTATTGGTTCACCAATTGAAAGGCTTATCGTGAAGGTAAATTTTAGTTCTTAATTTTGTCTCTTAACACTCCTGTTCTTACACAACACCACCACTCTACAGCTTAAGAAACCTCAGATAGCAGTCTAGCCTAGATAAATAAAGTGTGTGTTAATAGGGAAAGTGACTTACAAATGGGTCAGTTGGGTAAGGTAACCAATGCTACAGTGTTGGGTGGGAAGAGACCAAAGGAGACTGTGGATACTGCATTCCCATGTCATTTCTGGAAATTGGCAGATCAACCACCTCATCTGTTTGGCTTTCATTGAATGTGAGTGCCCTGTCAGAAAAGAGTCCAGGTAAGAAGTGAACCAGATACAGGACAGGCATGATGGGCAAGGATCTGGTTAGCCTTTAAAGACTCTCCTTCGAATCTTAGCATTGGCATTATGTGTCCACTGTCCATTTGGAGCAGTCCTGATCATGTTAAATGTCAACATTTTGATACACAGACACAAATTGGCTATACATTTTCTGTTTAAATAGAACAATCCAGGCTTTACAACTAAGACTAAACATCTCTCAGTTCTTCCACCCCAGTGGCCAATAGAGTTTCTACATGGGACTGGATGCATATTCACAGATTAAAGGCTGTGAATAGGAAACTGGAATTTCAGATCATTTTTTACTGTTCCAGCCTGTTAGCTGTTTTAATCATGATTCTTACTCGCATGAGAACAAATGACACACTTGGAAAACACAGAAGAAATAGAAAAAAGAAGTTCACCCAGAGTCCTACAACAGGAAAGTATCATTGGCATCCATTCTTTGTTCTAGTGGGGTTATCCATTCCTGTCAATCCAGCTGTTTATAAAATCCTTAGTGGCAAAGACTCTATGAGTACCAGGTGCAATTGTGAATCACAGCTCAGTTTCCTTAATCATGAAATCTTAATGAGAAAGGAATAGTATAGCTGAAAATTTGAGTGTTCCTGTGAGTGTTCCTTTGTGTTTGAGGGTCCTATGTTTCAGTGGGCCACAGGAAAGGTTAATTCTTTGGCTGCCATCCAGATGGCACAGGTCCAAAGCCTGCTGTTTGGGATTTTGATTCACAATTTCATTTCCTTAGTTACTGTATTTGTCTATATGTGATGGGGATATCACAGCTCTGCTGCATCTCTGTCATCTGGCACCTATGAGATGCCAGGAAAAATAAGATTTATAAGTAACAAAGGTCAAATCATTGATTGTGTGAAATAAAGATGATTCAGTAAAGTTGCTAAGCAGTTTGTTCATGACTCTGGAAAGAACACATCAGCCTTTTGCCGTAATTTACCATCAACATCCAATCAAGTTAAGATGTGGGGCTGACCACATTGGGGAGAGGGAGCTCGGAGTCCACCTCCAGTAGATAGACAGGCCTCAGATGGAGGGACTGGGTTCCTTACTAACCCATAGTCAAAACTTCTGACCCAGAATTGCTTCTGCTTAAAAGAACTGCAGGGACAAAAATGGAGAAGACACTGAAGGAAAGGCAGCCCATTGACTAACCCAACTTAGAATCCATCCCACGGTGAGGCACCAAGGCCTCACACTATTAATTGATGCTATGATGTGCTTACGAAGGACCTGCATGGCTCCCCGAAGTCCAACAACAGCGACTGAGACAGTTGCAGATACTTACACCCAACCATTGGACTGAAGTCGAGACCCCTGAGGTTGAATTAGGGGAAGGATTGAAGAAGAAGAAAGATTGAAGAAGCTGAAGAGGAGGGCAACTCCATAGGAAGACCTGCAGTCTCAACTAACCCTGACTCCAGGGAGCTCTCAGATACTGAACCACCGATCAGGAGCATACATAGGCTGGTCTTAGGCTCCTGGCACATATATAGCAGAGGTCTGTCTGGTCTGGACTCAGTGGGAGAAGATGTGCTTAATCCTCTAGAGACTTGAGGTCCTAGAGAAGGGGAAGGTCTACTGAGGGGAAGCACCCTCTCAGAGGCAAGGGGACAGGAATGGGATGAGAAACTGTGGGAAGGGGAGTAGGAGAGGCAACAACTGGAATGTAAATAAATAAAATTATTAATAAAAAAAGGTGAGAGGCTGAGTTTGAGCACAAAGAATTTAAATACCTTGATGCAAATGCCTGTTCTACTATTTGCTGGGTTAGTGGATTTGGTTGAGTTTATCAATCTCTGTAAGGCTTTATTTTCTTTTGTATAAAACGGGCATGGCATTGGTGGCCGCTTTTTTAGTATACTTTTGACACGCGAATGAGTTATTATTTAAATTACTATTTAGAACCAGTTCCTCTCTTAAATTACAAATCAGTTTCCTTATGGCTATTTTCTGTTAGCACAGTTGTGCCCCAAAGTATTTATTTTTTAATTTAATGAGACTGTAAAATATCATTAAGAAATATGAATTATTTATTCTTATCCAGAGTGGGAAACTTGTATATGTAATGAGTGCAGGAAATCATAAAGGAATTAGTAATTTGATTACATAAACATTAAATGTCTATTTGCATAAGTCAATAAAGCAAACACAAACATTTATAATATTACAAAATAAATGAAAAAGCAATAAATAGCTGCAACCTAATCTGACATGTATAAAGTTATTAGACCTTAAACTAACTTTGTATGATTGCAAAGCTCATGAATTAGATTTATGTTTCATTATTTTATGTTGTTATTAGCCTCTGCTCAAAATGACGCATGCACATTACTTATGGTAGTGTATAGGTGTGTGTATATATGTGTGTATTTCTTCCCTGCACATTCCATGAACTATTTAAGTGAGGTTGCAGTGATGAAGAGTACAAATCAGCAAACATGAAAAGCAAAAGAAATGGAGGGTGTTGTCTGAGCTATGAAGAAATGGAGGGTCTAGCCTGAACTATAGTCCAGCTGTGTTTGAGCATGGAATGTGGAAGCCAAAGTGATTGCACACTCCAGTGATCAATGCACCAACTGTCCTATATAAGTTGATGGGGAAATAGTTCCAGTACTTGGAACAGAAGAAAAACTCTTCGAAGTCTCTAAGAAAGATATAATTTGCTAAAACCTAGTAGCATATTCTGTAATCCAAGCAGATCAGGAGACCAAAGCAGGAGGATTGTAAATACAGTACCAGCATGGGCTACAGAGCAAGTTTAGGCTCAGATTTAGCAGCTTAGTGAGACATTGTCTAAAATTAAAAGGTGACAATGACAAGATTTGGAAATATACAGCTTCATAGTAGAACAGTTTTCTACTATATGCAAGCCCCCACCACCATCCACCAAATTCCAGCAACATCCCCCACCAAATGAGAGAAGAAACTGTAGTGAAGACCATTCTGATACCACTTTGTCCATAAAGATAAACATGGTGCATTTTATTGTCTTGGTCTTGACTCTTAGCATCATACCAAAGCAGGCTGCCAGGAAGTGAGTTCTCAGAGTGAAGACAGGTGCTGTGGTGTTCGTGCTGTGCTCATCCCCAGTCACCAGCTCTTCTCTTACCTATAGGTAGGATGGGGTCCTGGCTCTGCAGCTTCAAATCCCAAACTGTGTCAGTTGTCTCCCAGCTGGGATTTAGCTAAAAGAGGGACTGATTGGAACCTGGAGGGTGGGTGGAAGAGAAAAACCAGGGTACTTCTCCACCTATTTCTCCTTGGGTTCTGTTTGCAGAGCAATTTCCAATAGACACCTTTCTTTGGGTACTAGCTTCTGCCAAATGCCAGGGGACCCTGCTTCTATTCCATTCAGTCACATGAACAGCTTGTGTTTATGAATTGTTGGCATATCTCACTATTTCCCTTCTAGACTGTCCAAATTTATAGCTACCTATGCTGTGAACAGTCAAATGGTTCTGTTTCATGCCCTGATCCACCTAGATTTTTGTATGGCAATGAATCATCTTATAACTTAAAAAGAGGAAGTGAAGGTACCACTTGAAGGCTGACATGCCTTCAGATGGTAATGCAGGATCCCATACTTTAAAGTTGCAGTTTCAAATGCATTTAGGGACATTCTTTCTTCATCAAAAGATTGCTTTGCGATTTGAAACTGAGTCTGGCTACGGGCTTGGAATCCCAGGCCTCTGATTTCCAGCATTCACTACAGTAATTTCATGGCAGGCTGCTTGAATGTCTTCTTGTGTTGAGGAGAAGATGTAAATCTGTGCTGTCATGGAGAATTACCATTTAGATTGAAGAAACCTAATCCATTTGTTTCAGTAAATTATTTCCAAGAAACTTGTGACCTGACAAATTTGACATAATTGGAACATTTTTGTTCTCTTGCTCATGAAAATTGCTTCCATCTCTAAATTAATAAACAAAGAACATATAAATAATACTTCCAAATATCTAGCCATGCATTCCCCATTCTCGTTCATGCCTGATCAGTCTCCCTCACAGCCCTGCTCAGAATCTCCTCCTATGATTATTCGGTCCTTCCAAATCTTGAACTCAGTTTGTTTTATTTTGGTTTTTTACTTTCTTCTAAACTCTTCACAGATATAGTTTTTAAAGTTTTCCATATTTTTATAAGTTGTATCCATTTATAAGCAAATGGAAGAAGCTCTACTCCAGGTACATTTGTCTGTATGTTATTATTTTTTTTTTCTGTACTAATGGCAAGACCTTGTATCAGGTGGTTTCACGATTTATATAATGTGAGATGGCATTTGTTTTTCTTCAGTTAGAAATGAACAATTATATGGACATAGTGTGTGTGTGGTACATATAAATCACTTGCATGGAAATGCTAGCTAACACTGCTAATTCTTAAAGAGCATGAAACTTCAAATAACTATGTTATCTGTGTATAAAGGACAAAAATTACTTCATGGTTTATCAGTTCACTGGTTTTAGGAACCCACTTCTGAATGTGTGAGGGTGAGAACATCTTTGGCTTTTCAGATTATTATCTTAGGTAGTAAAATTATAATTTTAATATTATGGAGATTATTCTTGAAGGCAAAATAGAGAAAGCTTAGGTCTTTAAATGACATTAAATGTTAAAAGATGATCTCTAAGTAGGCTGGAGAGATGGCCCAGTGGTTAAGAGCACATACTGCTCTTTAGAATACAAGCTTAGTTCTCAGCACTTACATAATGTTTCACAAGCATCTGTTACTGAGGATTTGATGTCATCTTCTGGCCTCTTTAACACAAGTGCTTCACACAAACTCATGGGAGCACACACATACACATAAAAATCAACTAATTAATTTATCAAAAAGAAATGACAATATATCTACTAAATGTACTTAGAGTTTTGAGATTTGGATTAGAGGCTCATTATGACTCTGGTGTGTAATGGTGAGACTTTTTTTTTTTAATATTTTTTTATTCAAAATTTTATTTACATTTCAGATGTTTTCCCCTTACCCCCTTCCCCCCATCCCTCCCAGGAACTCCTATCCTTCACCCCTCCTCTTGCCTCTATGATGGTGTACCCCCACCCACCCTCCCCTGTACCTCTCCTCCCCACCCTCAAATACCACCCCCCACGATGTCCAGCCTTCATGGGACCAAGGATCTCTTCTCCCACTTATAAATAGCTCCCTTGCATATATAGCTGGAGCCATGGGTCCCTCCCTAAGCACTCCCAGGCTGGTGGTTTAGACCCTGGGGTCCGGGTTTGGGTTGATATTGTTGCTTTCCTCATGGTGTCACGAATCCTCTCAACTCCTTCAGTCTCACTCTATCTTCTCTGTTGGGAACCCCGTGATCAGTTTTAATGGTTAGCTGTGAGCATCTGCCTCTGAATATGTCAGACTCTTGCAGACCTCTAAGGAGACAGCTATATCAGGCTCCTGTCAGCATGTACTTCCTGACATCCACATCAACGTCTACCTTTGGTGACTGCACATGGGATGGATACCCTGGTGGAATGGTCTGCAATCGGCCCTCCTTCAGTTTCTGTCCTACACTTTGTCTCCATATTTGCTCCCTTGAATATTTTGTTACTTCTTCTAAGAAGGACTGAAGCCCCCCCACCACTTGGTTGTCATTCTTCATGAGCTTTATGTGGTCTGTGAGTTGAATCTTGGGTATTTCAAGCTTCTGGGCTAAAATCCAATAAGCAGTGAGTGAATACCATGTATGTTCTTTTGTGATTGGGTTACTTCACTCAGGATATTTTCTAGTTCCATCCATTTATATAAGAATTTATCAAATTCATTGTTTTTAATAGCTGAGTAATATTCCATTGTGTAAATGTACCACATTTTTTGTATCCATTCCTCTGTTGAAGGGCATCTGGGTTCTTTCCAGCTTCTGGCTATTATAAATAAAGCTGCTATGAACATAGTGGAGCATATGTCCTTGTTATATGTTAGAGTATCTTCTGGGTATATGCCCAGGAGTGGTATAGCTGGGTCCTCAGGTAGTGATATATGTCCAATTTTCTGAGGAACCGCCAGACTGTTTTCCAGAGTGGTTGCACCATCTTGCAATCCCACCAACAATGGAGGAGTGTTCCTCTTTCTCCACATCTTCGTCAGCATCTACTATCACCTGAGTTTTTGATCTTACCATTTTGACTGGTGTGAGGTAGAATCTCAGGGTTGTTTTAATTTGCATTTCCCTGATGACTAAGGACTTCTTAAGTAGAAAGTTTGCATAACTTCATGACATCCTCAGCATCTATTGTCTAGAGCTGTGGTTTCAGCATGATAGCCAATAGCTCTATATGTCTATTGAACACACAGAGTATAGTTAGCTGGGTGGATGTGCTATAAATATAAATATACACCTGGCTTGGAAAACTGTGTATCTAACAGAATGTAAATGTTCCACCAATCATTCCTGTATTGATTATACATTAAATGACAGTCTTTTAGAAATACAGTGTTACTACGTTTAACTCAATTTAACATACCTATCATAAACTTTAAAATTACGTATCTTACATTTTTATTGAGTAGTTACAGTTTAGATAGTAAAATGAGATAATACTGTAAAGCACAGAGTACATTACCAGGAAGGCACAAGAAGCTTCATCTCCCCTACTGTTTACAACATTACTATTAGTAGGAGGTTAGAACCGTTGCCATGACATAAACCAAGATGTCTAAGAAGACTCCACGTGCAGAAGAGAAGTAGGAGAGGGAGAATGGAGTCTAGGAAATGCAGAGTGCCATGCAGTGGAATGAGAAGGCAAGAAGAGCAAATCAAAGACCGAGGTCTATTCGCTTATGGAAAAAAGTGTAGGCAGCCTCCAGCCCACTGACATCCAGGATAAGGGGATGATGAAAACACAAGACCCCATTTGCTTCTTTATAAAACACTCTGTCTCAATTTGAGAAAACAGCGTAGTCCAGTGAATACAGATTTCTGGCAGTCGGCGGCTCAGTTAGTGTCGCTTGTCTGAGAACCACTATTTCTGTGAGAGCACATGCTCTTGGAGAATGTGAAGGCTTATGAAGAATAATGCATTATGCAGTTCTACTTTTTATATATTTTTAAAAGCTAGTGAGTTTCACGAAGGTTTGAGCCCCTTCCTAGCTGGGCAGCAGCTTTAGTTTGTCTCACTGTGCTCTTCCCAAGAGCATCAGAGTTTTTCATTTTGTTTTGTTTCAATTTTCAAGTGTAGTAAATGCAAAATTTTATCTTACGTTACAAAAGCCAACGAGACCCAGAATCAAACAATTAACAAGCTAGCAAGCGGGCTTCAGAGTTTGGCTAAGCTGCAGCAGCAACAACACTCACAAAAAAACAGAGCAAGTGGGGAAATGTAGGAAGAGAGGTTTTTTTTTTTTTTTAATTTTATTTACATTTCAAATGTTATCCCATTTCCCAGTTTCCCCTCTGGAAACCTCCTATTCCATCCTCCTTACCCTGCTTCTATGAAGGTGCTCCACTACTCACCCACACATCCACTTACCCACCCACCCACTCCTGCCTCACTGCCATAGCATTCCTCTACACTGGGGCATCAAGCCTTCCCAGGACCAAGGGCCTCCCCTCCCATTGATGCCAGATAGGACCTCTTCAGCTCCTTCACTCCTTCCCCTAACTCCTCCATTGGGGTCCCTGTGCTTAGTCTAATGGTTGGCTGTGAGCATCCACATCTGTAGTGGTCAGAATCTGACAGAGTCTCTCAGGAGACAGCTGTATCAGGCTCCTGTCAGCAAGCACTTCTTGGCATCAGCAATAGTGTCTGAGTTTGGTGTCTGTATATGGGATGGATCCCCAGGTGAGGCAGTCTCTCGATGGCCTCTCCTTCAGTCTCTGTTCTACTCTTTTCCTCTGCACTTCCTTTAGACAGAAGTGATTTGGGGTTAAAATTTGGAGATGGGTGGGTGGCCCCATACCTCAACCGGGGAGCCATGCCTAACCTCTGGATATGGTCTCAACAGGTTCTCTCTCCTTTTTGTGAAGTATGTTCAGCTAATGTCATTCCCATGGGGTCCTGGGAGGCTCTTGCTTTCCTGGCATCTGGGACTTTCTGGTTCTTTCCCACCAGTTCCCCATTCCCCATTGCTACACACTATTCAGTTTCCTGACCCTCTCATATCTCTTCCCATTCCTGATTCTGCTCCTCTTTTCCCCTCCCCCTCTTCTCTTCCTCCCAAGTTCCTCTCACTCTCTACAGCCCTTGATTATTTTGTTCCCCCTTCTAAGTAGGACTGAAGCATCCACTCTTTGGTCTTCCTTCCTCTTGAGCTTCATGTGGTCCTTGAGTTGTATCGTGGCTATTCCACGCTCTTTGCCTAATATCCACTTATCGATGAGTACATATCATGTGTGTTCTTTTGTAACTGAGTTACCTCACTCAGGATGATAATTTCTAGATCCATTCATTTGTCTACGAATTTCATAAAGTCATAGTTTTTAATAGCTGAGTAGTATTCCATTGTGTAAATGTATCACATTTTCTATGTCCATTCCTCTATTGAAGGACATCTGGGTAGTTTTCAGCTTCTGGCTATTATAAATATGGCTGTTATGTACATAGTGAAGCATGTGTCCTTGTTACATGTTGGAACATCTTCTGAGTATATGCCCAGGAGTTGTATAGCTGGGTCCTCAGTTAGTACTATGTCCAATTTTCTGAGGAACCACCAGACTGATTTCCAGAGTGGTTGTACCAGCTTACAATCCTACCAGCAATGGAGGAGTGTTCCTCTTTCTCTACATCCTCACCAGTATCTGTTGTCACCTGAGTTTTTGATCTTAGCCTTTCTGACTGGTGTGAGGTGGAATCTCAGGGTTGTTTTGATTTTCATTTCCTTGATGACTAAGGATGTTGAACATTTCTTTAAGTGCTTCTTGGCCATTTGAGTTTCCTCAGTTGAGAATTCTCTGTTTAGCTCCGTTTCCCATTTTAAATAGAGTTATTTGTTTCTATGGAGTCTAACTTCTTAAGTTCTTTGTGTATATTTGATATTAGCCCTCTATCAAATGTAGGATTGGTAAAGATCTTTTCCCAATCTATTGGTTGCCGTTTTTGTTCTATTGACAGTGTCCTTTGCCTTACAAAAGCTTTGCAATTTTATGAGGTCCCATTTGTTTATTCTTGATTTTAGAGAATAAGCCATTGGTATTCTGTCCAGGAAATTTTCCCCTGTGTCCATGTATTCCAGACTTTTCTCCAACCAAATTCTTGGTTCTCATCCTCCTTTGGTTTCATCCCTGCAATCACTACAGGTTCAATTGTGTCTTCAAACTTATATGCTAAAACCCTAGTCATCAGTGCCTCAGAGTTTGCCTCAGGATTTTCTGCAGAGTTAAAATATGTTTGCTAAGATGTGGGTATAGATTGTAAAAGGAGAAAGAAGAACATGGGAAGGGAAAACATGTTGAGAAAGATACAGAGGACAAAAAAGGAAGTTATGCAAAGCGGGTGGAAGTGTAAAAAGTGGGTAGGGATCAGGGAGAGGGGTGAGGAAGATAATCAAGAAAACCAAATTTTATTTGAAAATTCTGCATTGAAACTAAAATATTATATATACTAGTAAAAAGATTTTAAAGAGAAAACATGCATGGCAACAAGGTTGGTCCCTGATCCTTTTTTTTTTTTTTTTTTTTTTTTTTTTTTAAGAAACATGGCTTTAAATTAGAGTGCCCACAGAAGTCATGGTCTAGTAAGGGGTTTTGTGGGGAATTTCAAGAGAAGGGGGTAGAATTCTGGTGATATGAAGGGAGACAAGGTAATAATGGAACTGAAAAGTTAAATGGGGAGGTAGATGAGAAAGCAGGGTAGAGCCAGGAGTATGAGAAGGGAAAACACGCAAAATCTTTGAAAATATCATGTGGAATCCTAGTACTATAGATGCTTTCTAAAATTTGCATACACACATGCAAATACACATATAAAAGGAGTTTAAATGAAATTATCCTAAATCAGGGGATAGCAGGGAACAAAAATGCCTTCTCTAGATATGGTAGGCTATCCAATAAAACCTAAGTATGTTTACCTCGTTAGAATTATAGGTCAATGATGTCCATAGATTGTTTGGCCCCTGGATATTACAGACTATAGCCATTGGTATTGGTTCCCCTCCAGCTGCATATGTATCAGAGGATGGCCTTGTCAGGTATCAGTGGGAGGAGAGGCCCTTGGTCCTGGGAAGGCTTGATGCCCCATTGCAGGGGAATGCGGGGGATGGGGGGAAGTGGGAGTGGGTAGATGAGTGGGTGAGTGAGCACCCTCATAGAAGCAGGGGGAGGGGGGATGAAAGAGGGGTTTACTGGGGGAAAACTGGGAAAGGGGATTCCATTTGAAATGGAAATGAAGAAAATATCTAATAATAAAAAGAAAAAATATTAAAAAAATAAGCAGCATCCTGGGAGAATCTCTATGCTTCACCCACTGTCCACAGTAGCTCTGAAGACTTCCCATTTGGATGAAGGACTTGAGCATCCCTCACAAGACTGGCACAGAGCACACTGGGACGCTTCCTGAGGTCAGCCTCAGACAGAGGTTTTTCTTCCTCTACACCTGGAGTATTTTATTCTTTATTATCAGTCTCGACTGAGCCAGATTTCTTGATTTTCTCCATTTGCCTTCAATGTATCACTCTACTATTTACTTTTAATGTGGGACAATGATTTGCAAAGAAAAAAAAGAGCAGGGGAGCAGGTGAAGAGTGGCCCCAAGGGTTCTCCCTTCCCAGTTTGGGTCTAGGGTAGCAAAGATAGAATTTAGATTTTAGTAAGCAATAATTCAGGAGTATTGCCCGGGAGGCTTTAGCAACGTGGAAGTTTGAGAGTAGCCCAGCCATTGCGCTTTTTAAAACAAGTTAAAATAAAAGACTGTGTGTGTGTGTGTGTGTGTGTGTGTGTGTGTTGTGTGTGTGTGTGTGTTTCTTTCGAGAATCTACAACACAACTTTGGGGCAATAGCGAGAAGCAAGCCTGTAGCCTCCGGCATGGAGTTTAGAACAGATTAACTTACTACTGCTACACCCATGCACATTCAGGCGGCACTAAGTGGATTTAGTGAGTTTATACAACAAAAAAGAGCACATGAAGTTGGGAAGGAAAAGTTATGTGATGGGGGAAGGGAAGCAGTGCATAGAAGTGGATTTGGTCAAAACACATTCAATACTTGTAAGTAATTCTGAAACAATAAAAAAGGAAAAATAGTTTTTAAAAGAGAAAATAAATATGGCTACTAGCGAGGGCCCTGATCTATTCTGATTGATGCCATTGTAAGAAGAAGACATTAGGACAAAGAAAGGAACACACATAAACAAAGTCCATGTAAAGAGGCAACAAGAGGAGGCTGTTTGCAAGCCAATGAGAAAGGACCTTGAGGAGAAAATCTGACAGTGCCTGAGTCTGAACATTAACCTTTATCTGTTTAAACTAGGGTGAAATACTTTAATGTGACCACACTAACAATACCGTGCTCCTGTTTCCCAAGCTAAAGAGCACAGTCCATTATGGGAGAAAAAAGACTTTTCTCCCATAATATATTTTATAGGTAAGACTTACGTTTTTAGGCTGCTAGGGTTTCTTTACCATTCCAACTCTCAAATGATCATTCTTAACTAAAAGAGAGTGACTTGGCATGCAGACAGTATAGGAGAATATCGGAAAGGAGACAACTCACATGGAGAGAGAGAGGCAGTGTCAGCTTCTATTAGGTAACCCAGTGAGCGGAGTATGCAAGTTTCCATTCCTCTGGCATCTAAAAGGGGCTGCCAGCTTTGTTGTGCTGTTCTTGCTTCTCAATGCCAGCACTGACATATGGCCAATCCCTCATCATTTTCAGCCCCAAGACTCTAAAGTCCAGTTCTACATACTCTGTGCCCTTCTCCCCTGGGCTTTGTTCTCAGCATCCCTGTGAGTCCATCTTCACTTTACTTTAGATATTCTAGGTCTTTGTGGTTGCATTTCAAACTCTTATGTTATAGACTGCACATCCCTTACTCCAAAACTCCTAAATATAAAATATTACTAATTCAAACATTTTGAACTAATATGACACCAGAAATAGAAATTCTACAATATGTTTTGTTTTGTGCACAAAGTTATTAAAATATTATATGAATCATTTTTCTGCTATGTGCATCAGTTATGTATGAAATACAAGTAAACCTTGTTGTCAGACTTGGGTATTATCCTCAAGATGCCAGATTATACCTATGCAAATACTTCACAGTGGAAAAAAGCAATTGAAAACAAAGTATTTCTAATTCCAGAATTGGATAAGGGATACAGAAGCTGTTTTCCCAAGTGTCCGTCCACAGACTATATGGTCTCCTTGTGGAATCATGGAGATTCTATCTCTTAGTCCCCATTGAAGTCCCACAGATGTAGATGGTAGATCAAAGATATCAAAGTCATGGGCTAGAAAACCTTTGAACTCTGCTTAGTGCTCCTGATTTCATACTTGCTTAATAATTTGGGGTGATATTTGGCCTCCATTGCATACTTATTTTAAATGCTGGGAAGTTATTACAATTCACAAAACAACCACAAAACTGTTATAAAGAATATTCCTGAGGCATTATCTTATTATTGTAAAGTATTGGCAACTATACCCAAGAGTTTGCCAGCAAGGGAGTGGTCAGATCATCGAGTTATGGTGGGCAATCAAGAACAATGGCAATAGCCTGTGGTGTTTGGGGATATCTGAGTGCTTCTCAGTATATATATATATATATATATATATATATATATATATAAATAATTTTCAAATAATGGTCCAATTAAAAACATGTATGCCACTCAAATGCTATTTGAGAATAAATGATTGAAATAAATGAATGAAAAAGTGATTTAGAATAATTTAGAAAGATACTCCCCCAAGCAGAGTTTGGTAGATTCTTTTAGAATACTTACATGTGTTCCTAGTGAACCATGTATCCTAATCATTCTTTCCTCATTCATTCATTCATTCATTCATCACTTAATTTTTAATTTGCAGATGTATAGTGCTAAGTCTGAAAAACACCTTTTAAATTTACTTCTTCAGAAAATGTATTTAAATTTAGATAGATAAACATTAGAATTAGATAGATAAATACAATGCATTTAACAATTGGTTCCCCACATGGATGTGAGTGTAGTTTAATGTACATCTACTGAAATCAGATTAATGGTTATGCTTACATAAGAATGGTCAGGTAAGAAGGGACTGAGACTAATATATCTAAATTCTGTTTTTATCTAAATTTTCTCCCTTAGGAGATATTCAGGCATGCTCCATTGCATGGTTGGCTTCTTAGTTTATTCCTTTGGTTGCAGCATTCTAGTAATGGGACATACTAATGATAGATGCTCCTCCTCTTTTCTCCATGCCAAGTTTCTTTTCTTCCCCGGCTCTTATAGTCACCTCAATATTGTTTCAGCAGTTCCAACTAAGTCTTAATGTCACCTGACTCTTTAGGAGTGCTTACCTGTTGCCTTGTGTCTACTAGTTTCACAGTGATAGAGAACAGTGGATCTTTCTCCCTGTCTCTGCCTTGCCAGTAAACGATAAAGTATATGCATGAGCTTGAGGTTCCATCTTGATGCTATTACATTATTATAAATGGCAACACCCAGTTTAAGATCTGTTTTAAAATTAATTGCTTTAATTAGGAAAGGAAACCACAGACCAATTAGCACAACCACACTCATCAAGCAATTGACGGGCACCACCCAACCATCCATAATGACTTTCTCTTTGAACATCAGGGCTTCTTGGAAAGAATTGAAAATATTCCCACATTCTCCTGCTTAAGAGGATTAGCAAAGATTGCCCTGTGCTTGTCTTTATAATTTGTTTTATTTATCTATTCAAAATCTGCCTCTCCACTCATGAAATGACTCTCCTTTTCCCACCTCAGCACCCACCAACGTCACTTACGTCTCCTATGTTCTAATGGCTTCTCAGCACAAGGCTTACTTCTTTGGGGAACCCTTCTGTCTTAGCCTGAATGGATAAAACAAGATTCCATACAACATGTGGATTAAACAAGAAATGATTATTTCTCATGCCTACAGGAGAAAGCCCTGGTAGATTCTAGGTCTGGTGTGGAGCCTTTTTTTCTGGCTTGCAGGTGGCTGCTTCCTTGCAGTGTCCTTACAGACACAGGTGAGAAGCTCTGTTGTCCTTTTGCCATAGGGAGCTTATACTGCTATAAAGTCCCCACCATCAGGACCGCATCTAAAATTAGTTTTCCCTCCCCACCTTCAATGCCACAGGACGGAAGACTAGGTTTCAACTTGGAATTTTGGAGGGACATAAACATCCAGTGCTTGGTGCCTCCCTTCATGTGAATCAGAAGTAGTCCTACTCTTTCCTTTTGTGACCCATGTGGCAACCACACAGCTCTGTGGGCTTGTTTTTCTATTTCTCTGAACATGATTAGTTTGAAAAGATCATAATTTCTCTTTCTAGCTCCCACTGCCCAGCACTCCTTTCAGACACTGGGGATTGAACCTTCACCATGATGTATTCCATGCAGGTGTTCAGCCTCTGAACTATATCCCTAGTTCTCTTTACTGTTTTAACTTGAAATAGGAGCTCACTAAGTTGTCTAGTTCAGGCTTGAACTCACTGTGCAGCCAGGCATGTCTTGAATCTGTGATCCTCTTGTCCTAGACACAGGAATAGCTGCAATTTCAGGCTGCTGCCTCCAGGGATGGCAGATTCTCATAAAGAACATATACCGTGGAGATGTGTGGCTTAGATTGAGGTGGACACACAGCAATATCACACTACTGATAGCACTGCAAGGACATGAGGGCAAGTCCTCCTGAATTCTGTGCCAGTTAGCTTGTGGGATAGAGAACTACTCCAGAAAACAGCAAACATTTTCATGGCTCAATTCCACAGGTCAAGTGTGGAGTTCTTGGGGTCTGAGGTCTTCTGCTGGGGGTGGCTGCTGTTGGATGGCCACACTGACTTGGCTAGCGACTGATTTGTTATCAGCTGGAGCAGGAGAGTGACTTTGCTGCAAGTGCCTCACTACCCAGCAGACTACCTCAGTTTGTCCAGATTGGGTGTTAGATCATCAAGTTAAAGAAAACCTACTTTTGAGTAAGGTCTTTTCAAATCTTTTTACTGTCATTTCCTACGTGCTCCAAATGCAGCACATCCCAGGACTAAAATTCAGACTGAAGGCATGCACAAACAGTCTGCACTTCTCCACAGAAGGAAATTCCCGGTTTCATGGTCACATAGCAACGCTGCATAAATGCAAGATACGAAAGATTTTTGTACCCATTTCTATTTTGTAATTACAACACTCTGGCTAACAGCATTCTAGATGAAATAAAGATGTCTTTGGTTATACCCCTTGTTGTATTCCCCTTGTACTTCAGACTTACAGTAACTTAGGTAGGGCTGTGTGCTACAGCTGTCCCAGTGATCATACTGGCCCTTTAACTGGATCATCCATAAACTCAACATTACAGAGCAGGAATCTGCTAAGAGCACAGACATGAGTTTCTAGATATAGCTTTAATTCCTATTTACCAACACCCAAAAGCCTTTTGTTCCTCATCCATGAACTAGGTATGATGGTACCCGGCTTCCTGGTTGTCTGTGTGGCTTAAGTAAAACAAGGCATATTATAAACTTCAATAAGTACAGATGTTAAAACTGGAGACCCCCATTTGTTAGCAAGGCATAATGGACTTCCCTTCCATTTCAATCCAGGACTTAACTGTGTTTGCAAGCCTATTGTCAGTGAAGGCTGACTCAGTACACTGCCTAGATCCCTGGCTCATCATTCCATTGGGGACAGAGTGCATCTGGGAACAAAAGGCTGTCTTGCTTTCAGAACGTTCTGTAGAAGCCAGTATCTTTTTTTCTACCTAACAGTTAGATTTACATCTTTGTCCTTCATCAATATTCACCTCATGTAATTTAGTCAGGCAGGTGGTGTTATGTGCTCATCACAATCCAAACATGAGTTGGAGAAATGAGAAGATGTACCTAAGTGTGATTTCAGTAGGATGGATGCCTACGGGATCTGCCTACAGGCTGAATAACAAAATGCTGATAGCTTGCCAAGTTTAACTATTGTGCCTGCAGAGATCCAAGAAGGAAAACACATGGATTATATATTTAACAACATGAACCCAGAAAGGGCAAGTCCTCTCTGACTTTAGTTCTTCATTAAATAAACTTTTCTTAAATTCAGAATTCTTGTATTTCTGCCTCATTCCCCAGGATAAAGGAAGGGAAAAACACAGATCAGCTATTGAGTGCAGAAGGACTGAATGTGAGCATTCAAACAAATGTGAGCATTTGTTTGCTTTCTCCATCCCAGCTGCTCCTTGCCTGGGGCTGACCTCTCTCCATCACTGAGTTCTCAGCACCTATGGAATGTCACAGGATTACCACCATGTGGGCACCAGCACCCTTGAAAACACAGTTTCTGTCAAGATGTGAAATTGGTTGTATAACTGATTGTTTTATGTCTCAGCCTACAAATTCCTATTTAAGAAAAAAAATTCTTTATGTTTTCCTCAGCCACCCTAATACTTATTAACCACCCTTCGCTTCACACCGCTCTTCTCTGCCTGTTGCCCAGTGGGTTAAAAACAGCATTAACCTAAGTGTTTTCAATGACCCTTCAGACTGAGTCTGAGCCGTGTTTAGCTTTATAGAGAACTCATTTGGTATGGAAAAGTTCCAGCCCTCTGAGTAAGCCAAGTCACGAACTTAAAGACAGACCCCTCTGTGCAGAACTAAATTGTCAAAAGTCAGCCTTCTTGTAGGGGGAAATTTTCCCCACAAGTTGGGAGGAGCTAAGGTGGGAGGAGTAAGGAGAGGAAGAAGAGAAGGAAGAGGAGGAGCTAGCAGAGAGACCAGAGAGAGGGAAACATGGAAGTGGATGTGAGCGTGTCTCTAGCAGTCAAAGGTAGTTAGTATATCTAGGTTGGGTATTGGGTTACACCTCTGATTGTGTGGCCATCTTGTTATTGACCATTACCAAACATATAAAGCTTTTGGATAATCCAAGCATTAGAGTCTCATTTTTACCAAGCCGTGTGGATGGTGGTGATGGTCTGGGCTAAGCCCAGCCTTGTGGAGATAGCATGGAAGATTAGCAGAGCCATCTCCCACACTGGCGTCTTGTGGTGGCAGGGCTGGTGTTTATGACTGGTCATTTCTAGCTGCAGCAGCAGAGGAACATGGCAGCTGTGCTAGGCAGAGCCTCAGCTTAGATGGTCAGCCTGCGCAGCCCATTTATTAAATATTAACAGTAACACCTTCTCCTCAGACTTCACCCATTTTTACCAGGTATACCCCACTTGCATTTATCATGTCTGGATGTCTGGACTATGCACAGGTAGCCATCAGGTGGCAGTCCCACACCCTCACCTGTCATTCACAACCTGAGCTGTGCTCTATGGAAGCCTTCCCAGGCCAGGGCCATTATTGTGGGCTCTTGCTGAATATACTTTCTCTGTGAATCTCATAGATGCACTCTTTACTCCATCAAGGATGTTAACAGGGAGGATGCTGATAATCTCCAAGGAACCCAATGCTCTCCTGTGGTTTCCCTTAAACAGTATGAGGGTCTTTCTATTTTCTTCTTTTATTTTTCTTCATAGCACTAAACACTACTTGAAGTTATTTTTATTGTATATCACAATATATAAATTGCACAAGGAAAAGACCTCTGTAATGTTCATAGATATATCCCATGATCTTAAAAAAGAGCCTAGCATGCCAGTATAGGTACAGCAATGCCTACCACAGCTGTGTTTCTTTGTAGAATTGCAGGTGAGTTGAGCAGCTGTGGCATAAATGGCTATGCTATGTGTGTTTGTGCATCTTGCTTCAGCCCATCTTTCTCTCCCTTGCCTGCTGTGACTACAGCTATCTCAGTCTCCCCATCCTTCTTGTATCTCACCCCTTTATTCAGCTTTCCTATATTGTTGATCTCAATGGGTATTCCTTGTTTGGGTGCTCTATCTTAACCTGTATCTCCTTCCCATCTCATTTGGTGACCACTGTGGTCTATACCCTGGAAATAGAAGTTCTGAGCTAATGCTTCTATCTGTTGTCTCTTCATTCTTTACTCAGTAAATGTGAGAGCACTGATTGTTCTGTAGCTCATCAAATTTCAAACAGAGTGGAGACAGACACAACAAGTAAGGAAGCCACTATGTCAGTCATATTGTATTGACAAGTGATATTGATTATGAGGGAAAAATACAGAAGGGAATAGCGGATAAAGTAGTATAGGGAGGTGTAGAGAAAGTGCTTCTCTTTCACCTAAAATGCTCCTTTTCATCTCCTCTGCCTTTGAGTCATTCCTATGCTTTCACACAAAGGCTCTGACTCATCCCCTATATAAATCCTTCTCAGCTGCTTACCCAGGCTTAGTGATGCACTCCATGGGTTGATGTCCTAAGCCTGGTGTGGACCCATCAGACAGAGGTGGATTTTACACAAGCTTGGGATCTCCATCCAAGCTGTGAACTCCAGAGATCAGGGCTGACTTGCATTCATCTGTAATTGTGCATCTGCTTTGTGGGTTTTGCTACTCAGCAGGTGTTTAACCACAGTAGAAATAAAGGAAGGAAAAGCTATACAAAGCTCACATCTTTGCTTCTGATAGTGTTTCCATTAGGGAAGCCAGACCATACCAGAAATCATGGCAAATGTTTTATTATAGTTAGATATATTTTTTAAAGGTTAAGTTTTGCCTAATAACATTTGGGCGATTTCCAAAACATGTAAAATTTAGAGCATTTGGAAAACACTAAAATTATAAGAACAATGGGCAATCCTGTAATTCCATCGCTGCTGTTCATAACCTCTGGAAATGTATTTGCTTCTCAGGCTTCAAATCTAAAGATGATCTATCTATCTATCTATCTATCTATCTATCTATCTATCTATCTATCATCTATCAATATATCATATAACGCATCATCCATCTATCTTCCTATTATCTATCACCTGTCTTTTAAAATTCTTTAGATAATTTTCTTACAATTATAACTTTTCTATACAATGAAATACAAGTGAATGCCTCCCACTGCTCTAGTAGATTACTGGTCTGTGTTTGCTAAGTTCAGGACCTGAGGCTCCATCACTCAGTGTTGCATAAAATGAACTGCTTAGCTTGGGGCTGGCCTGTTGTCCACACAGATGGGAGGGCTCTGCAGTCACTTTACACACAGTGAAGCCAGCCTGTGTTTTTCACCCCAGGTTTCATTCTGTTTCCCCAGGAGCAAAGTCAAAAGAAGCATTTTTTTTTCCTGTGCTTCCCCCTGGGAACAGATACTGTTTTCATTCATCATGACTCTGAAAATGTAATCTTCTAGAGTGCCAGCCTTAGATTGTGGGGTGGAGAATAGGATACAGGGGTTCTACAGTGCTCCCCAGCATGGGTTAGCCAGGTCTACCCATTCTCATTGGCCTGTAATTCCCAGCTTTCTTGCCATCTCATTTAATACATTGAAAAACTGCTAAGTATATTTTTTTCCTGAAAATTTTGGATGGAGGTGGTTTTGATTTCTCTATCACCATGAGTTAAATACAATGTCAGTAATCCCAATTTGAGAATATTTAGTTTGTCTCTAGGATTTTGTTATCAGATTAATTAAAATAAGAATTCTTATAAAGATGTCTTTGATTAATTTCTGAGTGTGTCTTTGGGAAGAAAACTACTGGGACAATGAATTTACACATTTCTAAGAAATTTGGAGATGCTTCCAAGTTTTAATCCAAAATGACAGACTCAAGTTATGTACCCACATCAAAATCTGTTCATTTACTTTTAAGTTTCTATACCTAGTGACTGCAAATTCTTCTGAAAGCTGTACATGGAGACAGAGGAAAGCCTGGGATGCCCTTGGAACTATTGAATTCTCAGGCTCACTCTGCTATTCCTGAACGTTGGAGGCTGTCAGAAGTCATGGTTGACAAGAGTCTGAAGCCTAAATGTGGTGGCTAACAATGCTTGGTATGCAGCTTGCTC
Source organism: Mastomys natalensis (assembly GCA_021653895.1). Taxonomy (NCBI): domain Eukaryota; kingdom Metazoa; phylum Chordata; class Mammalia; order Rodentia; family Muridae; genus Mastomys; species Mastomys natalensis. The sequence continues at coordinate 309,901 of JAJTUV010000422.1, read as the reverse complement.
ATCTCCCCTTAGGAAGCCAGTGTCAACCAGATGGGTGAATTAAAGGGATAGGTGATAAATTGTGATGCATCACAAATAGGCCTAGGCTTGCTCTGGAGGCTACTAATGCCTCCAGAACATTACAGAAACAGACTTTCAAGACAGAGGTTAGAGTGTTTGAAGACCGTAAGCTATCTGATTATAACCATGTTACGATGGTCAATATTGTTAGCAACTGTGATGCAGCTTTTGAGTACTGTTCCAGTCTGTGGAGTTGGAAGAAGAGTCTCTGAGTTTGTCACTTCCAGAGTGTCTTTCTCTTAATATCATCAGGCTTGTGTTTAAATCGCCCCAAGTTTGGGAATCTTACAGAAATCAAAGGTTGAAATCACAGATGACCCTGTCAGCACTACTGGAGGGTCAGGAGGACAGTTTGAAGGGCTTTAGTCGTGCTGTTATCTGTTGTCCTTCCGGGTGGCAAACTTGCTTTTCAGTGGGGCTTCAGAACTTGCAGCCGATTAAATGTGCACATACATCGCACACTATTCAGTGTGTTTTCCACTGGCTTGCTGAACCCCTTCACCCTCTACTGAAGAAACCACATTCTTCTAATATATAAAAATATGTTGCATACACACTTTAAAACTGCAACTGTGTTCCATACAAACCTGGGCTCACAATGAGGGTACAGAAATAGGGACTGAGATGGCACAGAATTATCAGAACAAAGGAGGGGTCTCCAGGCAGTTGTGAAGGGCTGGACATGGCTGGGTCACTCAGTACCTGCTTTCTCCACTGGGCCACCAGAACTAAGGCCAAGTCTCAGGGGGAAGAACTGCATTGGATTAGTCCCCAGACACAGTGATTGGAGCCCTCCAAGGTCTCAGTGTACCCATCCTTCACAGTTGGTCTTATTGAATTGTTTGGTTGTTACCTTCATGGTAAAAGAACAATGGAAGAGGTGAGTGAGAATCCTCGGTTATCCTGGGCAGAGCTGGGCTCCGAAGCTTCTCCAAAGTTCTCTCCCCTTTTTCTGAATTTGGTTTATGCTGAATTATTCACACCCAGAAGTTTGTGATGTGGATGTATATATCACAATTATTTGACCTTCACCTGGAGGAATTATAATATAGAAATTATAATATAGAGCTTGGAACCCTGTGTGAGATATGCACTGGAAAACAGACAAGAATCACAGACTCATTGTGGTCTCATAATTTACGCTAAGAGAGGAGGTGGTCCTTGGTCAAAGCAAGATATCCGCTTATTAGCTCACTTGTTTGAGAGGTGACAAACTTGACCACTGGACGCTACTCAGGCTAGCCATTTTAATTAAGACAATGAATACTTGGGCATATGTTTATGACAATGGCTGACAAATGTGAGCAATGCATGGTTCATCAGAATGATCTATGCAAATCCGTTGTGCTCGAATGCAGCCTGTTGATCTTGGTGGCAGCTGTCCTGAAAGTTCTGCTTCAGAATTGCAAGGATTCTCTGGGCTAAGTCTGGGTCTGTGATACAGGAAGTCCTCAGGAACATTTGCTAGTAATTTATTTAAGATGCTCTAAAATAAACCAAAACAATACATTCTGTATCTCTATTTTGAAACTTCAGACTTTGTTTAGTGTAAATCATCCAGTGGCATAATTTAAATTTGTGATAAACTTCATATTTTGTCTTTCCAACTAGTTGTGTAATCCTGTAGTTTGGCCCTTAATATTAGGAAAAGTTTGCCCCATCCATGTTCACAAATAAAGCATTGCATTTGCAGGTATGCACATATGATTACATAAGTATGCAGCCTTTTTACTCGTCTTTCACACATTTGTTTCTCTGATGGTTGATTCAATTGACATGGTTTAGGATCCTCATAAGGACAAATCTCTGGACATGTTTGTGAGGGACTTTCTAGATGAGGTTACCTGAGGTAGGAGGGCACAGTGTAAATGCATGAGGACAACAGTATTGCATGAGCTGGAGGTCCTCCACTAAATAAAGAAGAGAAAAGGAGCCAGATAGCAGCATCCATTTCCCGCTGCATCCTGACTTCAGATGCAATGTGATCAGCTACTTCAACCTGCCATAATGACCTCCCCACCATGATGGACTGTTCCCTTGACCTATGAGCCAAAGTAAAACCATTTCTTCTCTATGATGCTTTCACCGGCAATGTCCTCTCTTCAGTGAGAAAAGTTAACATTTCATAAGATGCCTGCTCGTGTTTGGTCATGTCCTTCCATCTCCTTCGTTCTCTACTCACCATCTTCACTACCCCTCTCCCAGGACCATGTGGAGTTCTATATACATGGGCAAAATGTGGAGAGATTCCAGATTCTGGGTATTAGATTCTGGGTATCTCTGGATGATGTTTTTGCCATTTATTTCTACAAAGAGAGATTTCTACAAAATGAAACCATTCTCTGCCTACTCTGGACATGTTTGAAAGTGTAATGCAACATTATTGTTGTCTATTTTATGGAATCTGCATCTTTTGTTAGAGTCCTAATAAAAATTGAAGTAGGGAGAGAAAAGGGAAGTAAGCAGTGTGATGGAAATCCTGCCTTTACAATTGTAAGTCAGAAGGAGCAATGATCATGCAAGGTTTTCAATTTCTCTGAGCAGAACTAACATAATACCTAGCTCACAGCTAAGAACCTAGGAGGTATTTGGTTGTTGATTCTTCCTTGGGTTTCCAATGAAGAGGCAAGGATTGGTGCCATGATATTGGTACTATATCCTTCCTGTTAGCTATTGGAAGAAAGCCTATGTCTTATTTTGTGTAAAAATCTCTTCATTTGACATGCAGATTCTCTCTAATTTACAGCTATGATCACCCAGTGCTGCAATCCCCTGCTCACACTGAGATGCTTGAAATATTCTTTCTGAAATCTAAAGCCAGATGCAGCTCATCTGCTTTCAGTTGTTATTTCCACATGAAATAGCAGAGGCAGTCACCAAGGGATTTGAGCAAGCCAGAGATTATTTATCACTTTGGATCATAGTGAGGGAAAACTTCACGCATGTTGCCGTTTCATTTATGTGAATACCATTAAACCCAAAATTCGAGGTTAATTTGTATATTCTGAACCAAAATGTAACTAACAGAATGATTCCCCTTCCTCTAGAGAGGTTTGGAGAAACATCTTTTTCTAAAAATCTAAATGTAATGATCTCATTAAAATGCAAATTGAACTACAACAAAACAGAGCTGACTCAACCATCCAGAACACTTACACCATTTGGGAGTTGTCAGCCTTCTGCTTTTAGAGAATGGGGAAACACTGAACAGAGATTATATGTTCATTTAAGTAGCCAGTATTTGCTGTGCACTCTATGACAGCTTCAAGACCACCAATTTTTGATCTCTTTCTGCATTTGTGTAAAGTATCCAGAACAATGACTTTAATTCTTTGATTTACTTAAGGCTCCACATGACATCAAATTTGTAATAGAGAGCAGGAATCCCGAACTTCCATGCACAAGCAATTTGCCTATAGATTTTTAGTCAAACTGTAATTTCTACTTAGGGCAGAGAGAACTAGATTCTCCATTTACAGTGCAACAGATGCTTCTAGTTTGTGTGAGTGGCATCAGAGCAGGAAAGATAAAAGAATTCATTAAATAAAGAATGCAATAACACATTTACCAAGGTGACTAATTCATTCATGGAAAAGCTCTGTCTTAGTTTCTTGTCCTACTGGTATGGTAAAATATACGCCAAAAGCAAGCTAAGGGGAAAAGTGTGGCTCATAGTTCAAGGGTCCTGCCAATCAAGGTAGAGAAGTCAAGGGTACAGGAGCTTGAAGCAACTGACCACACATTCCAGCCACAATCAGGAACATAGAGGATTGAATGTATGCTCCTGAGCAGCTTCCCTTCTTTCAGTCCTTCCTGGCCAGGATCCTTCCTGGCCAGACAATGGTCCCACTCAAGGACAATGGATCTTCCCACATCGATGAACGTAATGGAGGTTATCCCCATAGGCACACCCAGAGCTATTTCCCAAATGATTCTGGATTTTGTCTGGTTGACAGTTAATCATCCCACTAGGTGATAAGATTTGAATGTGTTTGTTTCTTTGAGTTCATCTTGATGTTACAGGAAGGAGACTTCAATATTCTCATTGTTCTGACTGATCAGATGTTAGTTATTGTAACTAATGATGTATAGTTTTAGCAGAAATGCAAGAATTGGAAGAGAACCAAAGCTTTCAAAAGCAAGTTTATCTAACTTCTGCATAGAAGACTAAGTACTCCTTTTTATTTCATCCCATGAAGTGTGCAGAGAGTGTTCCTGGTGCCTCTGAGCTACCATCCCTGGAGACTACAGTCTGAGTGGTTTTGTTCCAGAAATCCAGCCAAGCCCTCCAGTTTTCTCTTTTGAGTTCTATCACCTATCCTCTGTGTTTAACAACAACACAGTGTGTAATTTGATCACCCTATGGACACAGAATAAGAGCAACTTTGCTGTGGTTTGCTGTGCTTGGGACTAACAAAGTGTCAAAGTCAAAATTTCTGAATTAGATCTCTTTCTGATGGGACACAAATAAGTCATCAATCACCTTTTATGATTTCTAGTCTATAAACTTGACTTCCAATGGCTTGGAAATAGGATGTAGCATCTTTTTTATCCTGTTTCTTTTAAAAAAAAAAACAGCTTTGGCTAGTCTGCATTTGTTAACCTCTCCACATATATTTTAGAGTTAACTTATTAGTTTCTTTACCATCACCTGGTGAGATTTTGTTTTGATTGCCCTGAATTCTCAAATAACGATGTTGATGAGACTGTTGTCCAAACTCCTATGCTAAAAGTTTTGCAGGCATCACAAAGAGAGCATCATCTGCCCTGAATTGGAAAGCCTTCTAACTGAAAGCTGAGAATATCCTATCAAATGCTCTTTAATGATAAACATCTATTATCAACCTCAGGGTCTATGGTCCTGAAAATGTCTCGGCTGGGAGGGCTCAGCATGAGACTAGAATGCTCAGACATGCTTATATTGCACAATGTTTCCTGGCTTGGTGGGTTTTACTGCAGTCCTTTTGGATCATATCTATGCTATTACATAACAATGGTGCTTTTTATTAATAACTGAAGTACATGTTTGTAAATATTAGTGGGGAAATTCCATACATGATCATTATATAATGATCAAATTGGAGGTAATTAACATTTCCATCTCTTTAAACCTTTGTTATTCATATGTGCAGGAAATGTTTGGACATTTCTAATTATTTAGAAATGTGCAATTCCTTGTTGTTCATTTTCTCACAGTGCTATAGAACATTAGAACTAATTCTTTCTAGCCAATGTATTTTGTGACACCTTAGCTAGCCTATTTCCATCCCCTCCACCCCAGTTAAGGATTTATGTTGCTGGCACCTCCAATGGAGATTATGCTGAACAAAAACTCTTTTTACAAAAGATCTCTGAATATGACCTAAACATTTTTTCATTCATAATATGTTTAATAATTTAGGAAATAAGTTACTGAAAGATTCCAATTGGTTAAAATGTGATGCAAAAGGAGGAGAGTTTGTTCTGAGATAACAGATATGTTGGCATAACTAGTGGCCAGACAGCACTGCAATGGTAGTCACACTTTTCTTAGCATCTATGTAAATGAATGAATTAGTAAACATGTTGCTTAATAAGAAAGCAAGCCATTCCTTTGAATTATTTTAGTCTCCATAGTAAAATCCACTAGTAATAATGTTCATTTTTCTTAGGCCTAATCCATATTCCATGTCATTTCCAGCCCAGATTATCTGGACTCAGAATGAAATATCTGAGTAGTGCTTTTGTAAACACTAGTCTTCTGGTTTGAAGTAGCTCAGTCATAGGGGAATTCCCTTTCTGCAGCTATCAGCTTCTCTCCCTTGCTCCTTGAGATATGCAGCAGTCACTAGCCAGGTTCTATATGTAGCTTGAGCTGTCCGTGGATCTCTTGGTATCAGCAATGTTGTTGGCATGTTTGTGGTGCTTTGAATTAGAAAATCCTCCAGATGTTTATTTGAGCTTCATGGAGAGAATTTCTGGCCCCTCATCCTCAAAATCAAAGCTGGTCTAGTTTCTATGGTATCTCATTACCCCTGTAGCATTAGTCTATACAACAGGAACGGAAAGAAGAATGTTGAAAATATGCTAAAGTTTTTTGATAGTATTTTTCAGTGAGTCACTGAACTGTCATGTAACTCTTTTATATTGGAATTTAAAGTTATTAAATCAAGAAGAAATTTTTAACTTCATTAAATATTTTCAGATTCTAGCTGGTAATTTTGCTTGTATTCTTCTTTAACTTTCCTGGAATTGCAGAAAGACAAAAATAAAAAAAACAAACAGACGGACCAACAGATAGACAGACAGACAGACAGACAGACAGGTTCTAATTCACATGTGGCTCCTATGTAGCCAATAGTGTATTTGTTTATATGTATAGAGCCTTAAAATGTAGAAGAGAGTGGAGAAGAGTGGGATATTTGATGAGGAGAGAGGATGGAGTGTGGAAAGGCATCTGAGGAGGAAGGTACAAAAGGGGAACAGTTTGTGGGGAGCAGAACCACGGATATACTTTGTTCAAAACTATCATGGTAGCCGGGCGGTGGTGGCGCACGCCTTTAATCCCAGCACTTGGGAGGCAGAGGCAGGCGGATTTCTGAGTTCGAGGCCAGCCTGGTCTACAGAGTGAGTTCCAGGACAGCCCGGGCTACATAGAGAAACCCTGTCTCGAAAAACCAAAAAAAAAAAAAAAAAAAAAAAAAAAGTTTAAAACTATCATGGTAGCATTTGACACATTGCATATTAATTAAAAAATCCTTTCCAGAGTTGCTGTTTAGCCCATTTTTGCAAACAAGGAAACAGACTTTGAAAAGTTAAAGTCTTTGTATTGGCAATCCATCCCTCAAAAGTGGGGTCCAGTTTTGTGTGAGTTTTTACTTACCTTTTTTTTTTTCACTGTGCCTGGGAAGTCTCTTAAAATTTAAAGCAGCGGTTCCTCTTGTGATGGAAATCACGACCTTTCTCCTAGCATAAAACATAATACATTAGCTGTGGTTTCAAGACCTTCCTCGATTCTTACGTTCTATGCATAGATATAAGACCTTAAACCCTTTGTAGAGAGAGAGGTCCTGACCAGTCTCCATTCCTTGAGGAAGATAGTTACCTGCCTTTTTGTTGGGGTCTCTATTCAAGGGCTGCTGTGCTTCCTCTTGTAGGTCTGTCTGTCTTCATCAAAAAAGTATTGTTTAGGATTCTGTCTGTTACGGTGTCAACAATTCTAATAATTAATATTTCCTAGCACTGATTGGCAATCATTGAAATAAACATTTCCATGTGTTTCAGCAGTGGATCTTCATATGTCCACTCTCAGTGTTATCATGTTTAATTGCAGGTAAAATGAACCCAATAGAAAAATGAAGAGCCTTGTTCAGCTCAGCCTGATAGCAGGTCTGTGATGTACATTGTGTAACTAGAATCAGTGTGCTCTTTGCCAGTCTGTTGTGCTGCCTCATGTCATATACCCCTCCCATGGGAGACATTGACTGTTTCAAACAAAACAAAACAAACAAAACAAAACAAAACAAAACAAAACAAAAGCCAACCAAACAAAAACCTTCACAACCAGTGTTGACATGCTAAAAATCTCCATTTTTAAAGTAAAAGAATTAAAGCTGGATCAGAGAAGCAGTTTAAGCTGAGTAGGTCAAACCTTGTAAGGTGTCTGTGATGCTAGACAAGCTGTTTATGACAGGGGACATTATGAAAAGCTTATGAATTGTATCATGTAGGAGACAATTAATTATGTTCATGTGTATTCTCCACCTCCAGGTAATTTACTTCATCTGTCCCTATTGCCTGCATATGTTGCTTCTTTGACTTCTGGAAATTTAAACAAATTATTTATTTCCCTCATTAAATCAGTGAAAAAAGCCTTCACAGAAGGTATGTTCTGTGAGGTAAAGATTTTAGGGCATAAGGAACTCATGAAAGTGCCATAGCATGTGGGTTTCTTTGGTTCTGTCAAAACAGGTGGGACAGGTATAATAAGAACACTTTGCCTCTAGACACCCAGGTTTCCCAAAAATGAGAAGCTTGGTGAGCCTAAGCCTCACATCATGCTTCTGAGGAGATTCCAGCTTGCCCTGGTGGGGAGATATTATCCTAACTTGATGGCACATATTAAGTAAAGTTGTCTTTAGTGGTTTTTCCAGGATCACTTTTTGCTGCACTCATGAGTCACACTCTGTGCCCTGATCTATAAAGTTGGTACAAAGAAGCGATGTCAGCCTAGGTCTGTGTCTTACTTAGGGTTTCTGTTGCTGTGATAAAACACCATGAGAAAAAACAACTTTCCTCCCTTAGGGAGGAAAGGGTTTATTATCAGTTCCCAGTTTCACACCATACTCCATCATTGAAGGAAGTCAGAATAGGAACTCAAACACGGCACAAATCTAGTGGCAGGAGCTGATGCAGAGGCTATGGAGGGGTGCTGCTTACTAGCTTGCTCTTCATAGCTTGTTCAGCCTGCTTTCTTATAGTACTCTGGACCACCTCCCCAGGGATGGCAGCAACCAAAATGAGCTGGGACCTCCCCCATCAATCATTGGTCATGAAAATGCTTGCCCACAGGCCAATCCGGTGAAGACATTTTCTCAGTTGTGGTTCTGTCTTCCAAGATGACTTTAGACTGTGTTAAGTTGACATAAAAACAGCCAGTATATCATGTTACTAACAGAGGCTAATTGAAAGTTTTCTCCAAGTAAGAATGAAGAGAACATATATTTTGTTTAACTTGCTTCCATTATAGTATATCTGAGTTGAAATAATAATCTGTTTGGATGGAGTTGATGTCAAATGGCTTCCATTTAAGAAGGCTATGGATTAAACTCTGTTGTATGAGCATTCTGGATGTGGATGGACTCGAAGGTAGAGGGAACATTTTAAATTTTGAGAGGAAGTATGACTACCAGCCTGCCCTTCTGTCTCTACTGCAGCCTTCAGGGTCTAGTGCAGGGAGGGGAGGAGCTGACTTGGTCATTAGGCTGTCTACTTTGAATCTAGGTTGTTACACATTAGCTTCACGGCTCTCGATCACTTGGTGTTTCGAATCTCCACATAGCAGTATGCACTCATGTGGCCTTATGAAAGAGGACAATCATAGTAACCTAGCTTGCTAGATTTTGGAGACGACTAAGTGAATTTTAAAACTAAGGCATTCAGAACTGTTCTTGATACAGTTCAGGTTTCCATTGATGATAACTAGCATATAAGAATAATAGAATCAAGTGGAGTATTTTCAGGAAAGGAAGAGTAACAAGAACATGTTCTTCCTCCTCCAGGGACCCCTTCCATCTGTTACCTACTCACAGGACAAGCATCCCTCTCTCACCTCATACAATTTTCTGCTCCCAGTTGATGTCTTAGAAAGGCTTTTCTTGAGTTTTTCTCCTGCATTCCTTAAAACTTGTGAAACAGTTTGTGATTTCAAATTGGTGATTTATCTGGTAAGGATGGTAATCGACCCTGTACAACTGGCCCAATGAATCTGTAAGGTGTAGCCAGGGACAGATATCCTCTGTGGTGCATTGCCGAGTGTAAACCCTTCCTGGGTTTCATGGCTAAGTATGTTCTTAGTACCAACAGCTTTGTTGCAGGGTACATTGCTACAAGTTCTGTAGGCATGAGACGTCCCTGGAACATCTGGCTAATGGTACAAGGAAGAATTGCTTCCCTTACCTAAAGAACATGAAGATTAATTCAGGGCCATGGTGTTGTGTGTAGACTTGACATTCAATAGTGCTGTGACTTTGAAGAGGGCTGCTGGTGAAGAAAGACTGGTCCATTTCTCAGCCTCAGAAGATAATGAACAAACTTTCACTATAGACTGGTGTACATTGCACCCTAGTATTGATAGTTGGAAGTATCAAATTTTTTTTAAAGAAATTGTTCGGAGCAACGATTCAGCCCAGGGTATGTTAGTTTGAATGAGAAATGCCCCCATGGACTCAGGCATCTGAATACTTGGGTTGTGTTCAGAGAATAGAAACTTATTCCATTTCTAGTTTGTTTTCTGTGCTTCAAGTCTGTGGCTGAGGGTGTAACCTCTCAGCTTCCTTCTCTGGTCACTGTTTCTCTCTGTTGCCATGCCTTTCTACCACAATGGACTCTAACTCTCTGGAACTGTAAGCCAAAATAAACTCTTCCTTCTAGGCTGGTTTGGCCACAGTGCTTTATTTCAGAAACATAAAAGTAACAGACACAGGAGAGGATAATCTCATAATCTAGTCATCTTTTGAAGATCAATATCAAGCTACCATTTTCTACTAAGGTATTTTCCTTTTCAGTGTCAGGGGACTATTCATTCTCAACTTTAAAGGATTCTGGATAGAAGAGTGGAAAATTATGAACTCGACACCTGATTAGAAATCCATCATTATAAAAGCTACATTGCCTGGTGCCTACTCTGGCTACATATAATTTCCAGTCATTTACCTTAGCCATCTCACCAGTAGATAATATTTACATAATACTACATCCTTTTTATTTTGATGAAGGTAGAAAGTGTGATGAGAAGGTGCCTCATTACACAAAGAAAAATAATTTAACTTTATAGTTCTTCCATTGACATTCAGAGTCTGGCAAAGAGGAAGTATGAGTCAGCAGCTCATGAAATTTGTCTAGTTGTCACAATCATTCACCATATATACTTTCCTCTAAAGTGTCCAGGGGTCAATACTTCCAAGTTCTTTTAAGAATACATAGCTCTGGTCTCAGTATCAAGCTAGTAATTAGCACCTGTCCTTGACATCCCTACATGGCCTTCCTTCTGAAGCTCTTTGCAGTCTGCCAAATTTGCCCTTATCAACTTCTCTATTTTCGAATCACAAGACTGGTGTTGCTCCTTGGGGCTCAGTCATCAGCATGGCTGGACCCCACTTTGATCTTTTCCTGTAATTAACAGAAGCCATTTCCATGGTAAAAAGACGATTGTGATTTCTTTCCTTCTGACTTCAAATGTCATGTTTTTTAAAAGCTGCCAAGTTACTGCTCCATTTCTAATTTAAAATATTAAACAGAACTCTTATTCCCCAACCACAGCTGCAGTCAGTAGTGAATTTGTCTTCCACTTTGGAAACATAAAACTTGATTAGAATTTTGCCTATACCCTATGGAGAAAGTATGGAAACCACAGTTCTAAACCCTTAGGTAATGTGCTTGGCCACTTTATGCAGGAGTAATTTCCCTGGAACAGTGCTTGTAACTCAATCTCATGAGATCACTTCTGGAGAGAATACAGAGAGGGCTTACCACAAAACACTCCGACTTATGTTCTTGCTTTGCCTCTCCATTTGGCTTTTAATTTGATTTGTTTTAGGATTGGAACAGGCTCAGTGAGTCTGGGCGAAGCAATGCAGTTCTGGGGAGTAATGAAGAATCTCACTGAGAGAAAGTACATGTGGGACTTTGTATCTACGATTTGTCATTTGAAAAACAAGAACAAATGTTAATGATGAAAATACCTTTGTTTTCAAATAGGAAAGTATCAATATGGATGAACTTAAACTCCTAAACCCAAATGTTCTTTTATAACCTAGGACCAACAGCCAAAGGGCAGTATAATCCTCAGTGAGTGAGCTGGGCCTGCTCATACAAATTGCTAATTAAGAAAATTTCTAACAGACTTGCTGTGGGCCAATCTTAAGGCCACATATTTGTTTTTTTTATTAACATTCTCTCTTCCCAAGTATGTGTAGGTTTGTGTCAAGTAGTTGACAAGACTCAGCCAGGACAGAAATAGATCTAAACTATAACTCAAATTATAATGAAACATTTTTATTAATCCTGTATTTTTCTTGATTGACTCAGTGACACACAGGTACTGAGAAAGTTATGGAGAATATAGGCTATTAAGGAGACCCGACCTTTGGAAGATAAGACAAATGTAACAAGAAAGAAATCCAATGGACAGATGCTTTCAGAGCAAGGGTGTAGATAGGATGAGAATTCTCACTTAGATAAGAATCTACTCCTACAACCTTTGTGCCTTCTCACTGTTCAGTTATCCTCACTACAAACTTGATAGTTTATGCCATAAGGTTGTCATAAGAATTAAATGAATTAACCCATTTTAGTCTTTGGAAAAGAACCTGAAACACAGTAAAGCTCAATCAAATGAGGAGTTATTGCAGAATTAACTAGACGCCCATAACTGTACTTTTGTTATTGGTAAATGGGAAGAAGTTAATGGTGACAGTACCCCTTGAACTAGGAAACATTCATGGAGGATTTAGAAAGCATCGTGATTGTATGATAGAAGAGAGAATTTTGTAGGTTGAAGGGGTCATAAAATGTCAAGGTAGGGATGAAGTGTTCACTAAAGAAACATTAGAGATACAAAAATTCAGTTAGATCTTAAATTATAGGTGTTACATGTCCCCATCCCTAATCCTGAAGCTATCTGTCTTCAATTGACAATTACCTGCCAATGAAAATTTAGTTTTTTCTAATGGAGTCTCACTGGGGAAAAAGAGTACTTTTTAGGGTAGACAGAATGCCCAGCAGTAGATAGGCAACAGAAAATGAACTTGATGGCATCGTTAGAGGTTCCTTGCCTCACAATGTTGTATCAGGGCTTAATTTTTTCTTATTTTTAATTTTTAATATGTATTAAAATATCTATACAATTTGTGCATATATTAGAATTTCCAGTTTTGTGTTTTTGTGAGATTCCTGCGTGTGCAAATGAGTGAGTTTCTGCATCTATATCCATTTCTTGTGTCTTTTCTTGGGCTTTTTTCCTTGTCCTAGTCCAATGTCACAGTTCTTTATTTTGTTTCATTTTATTTTAGTATTATTCCTTACAATCCTTTTTGTTTTCTAATGGAAGACAGAAAGGGGAAGATCTGGATGGGAGTTGAAGATGGGAGGAACTGGGAAAAATAGAGGAGAAACTATAATCAGGATATATTATATAAGAAAACCTATTTTCAATAAAAGGAAAAAATGTAGATAGTACATGTGTTTCTGTTCGTGCACAAATTGCAAGCCTTTAATAACTGTTCTAAGGTCACAAGTAGAGGGTCCATATTTTGTGATACAATAGGATTTCTGAGGCATTACAACGTGACAGTCTGTATATCCAACACTTCTTCTATTCATAGTGTCAGAGGCCATTGCACCTTTGCCACCCATCACAAAAGTCTCAGATTTGGTTCACAATGAATTAGGAATCCATAGTGGAGCTCTACTGAGAGACCTTGAAAGAAAGGCAAATAATTCAACACTTGACATGGAGACCTCTCTTGGGAGCCTATTAAATTTGAAAGCATTCAAGGTTTTCCTTGATATTTCAGGATTGGTATTCTATGTCTCCATTTTATAATGCCAAAGACCAGGAATGACACTATCTTTGTGGGAAAGGCACCATAGTGAATGGGTTATACTACTTACAAAGGAAGTAATTTTGCACAGACATCTATGTTTTTGTAAGTCTCAGTTTATTTATCTTTAGCTCAGTGATGAGTAGGCTGTGTTAAGGGGCAATTGAAAGAGAATGCACCAAGTTCTCAATGTGGTCACTGGAGTGAAAAATTTTCTTGGAAAGGTTACCTTCCCCAACCTCCTCCTTTCCTAGTGCTCCTCTGTGGAGACAAAGGCAAAGGCAGTCAGCTCTGGAGGACCACTGGAACTCAGAGTTCTATATAATCTGTTATTCCCAATGACACTGTAAAGTTGGGAACTCATTTTACATGTAGGAACTCTTTCATGGTTGTTCGCTGGCCTCTTCTCACTTATATCATATAAGTCTTCAGATAGGAAACACAAGGAACCAGGTATGAACTTTCAGTGAAGAACTTCAAGCAGGAGTTCATGCATGATCTTCCCACTATTCCAGTCATGCAGCACATAAGACATATTTCCTAGAACCCAATGGCCTTAATATCTCTTGTCCATGAAAATAAGAATATTAGATTGGATGTATGGCTCTTACCTGCTTCTTCTGAGAAAGAAAAAAAATCACACTGGTGGTGACAGAGATGCTAGATTGCAGAAAGTTGATTTTTCTAGAATTTTGCAAAAGGCCACTTACCCAGCTATGCAATCCTAACCCTTCGGGTGTCACATGGTTAAAATATGTGCCACACAAGACTGTCATGAGGAAGAGAGTAAAGAGAATTGCTGTCTGTGATTTCAGGCTCACAATGGGTAAGCAATATATTTGTAGTATTCTTTTCTTATGCCCAAGACAGAAGTTCCCATTCACTCTTCTAGAAGGTTGTAGAGCTGAGAATGTGGCTGTCTCTCTTGTTCAGAAGAGACTGGTAGCACCCCTTGCCTGCATGCTGTTGTCAGCAGATGAGGATTTAAAGGAGTTTTAGCCAGTCCTATAGTATAGAGTATCTGAAGGGAGTTGGGTGTGTGGATTTTGAGAGCTAGGGGAATGCTGCGTAGTCCATGTCAGCTGCCTTCCCTCATCATCCTTAGATTTTGTGTCTGTACATGTCTCTGTATATTGGTGTACGTTTGGGTAGTCAAAGGTAATTTGGTAGAATTCTCTTTAAAACATTTTTTTTTAATGAAAAGGCAAAAATGAGCAAAGCACCAGTAAATGTCAAAATCTCCTTCCTTAAAATTGTGAGGTTTAGAAAGAAAACACAGGGGAAGACAAGAGCCTGAGACTTCCTTGGTTATTCAGGTTTGCCTCTGCTGCATGTGTAGCCTATGCTGCTTCTCTTTATCTCTGAGACAATAATAATGACAATAATAGTAGTAAGACTCTGAATTGGAGCTGAGCTCCCCACAGGCATTAATTTTGTGTGTCATGATGAATGTGGGGCTCTGTAGTAGAGTTCTTTTTTTTTTAATGATATTCTATAATGCCACAGGATGTCACAAGGCAAATTTCTAGAAAGCAGAGTTTATAGAGTTTCCATGTCCTTGAGCAAGTCAGAGTTTAATAATGAGATATAAGGACACTCAGCATCAGCTGCCACACTTGACTATAGCACTCAGCTCTGTCGGCTTTATCTTCAGATGGCTTATTTGTCTTTTAAAAATGCTTCTCTTGGCATCTTGTACTGTGCTTGAGACATAATATTTCTTCTTGTGAATTTGCTTAGACTCCTTCAAGGCCTGGAATGGACTCTACTACATTTCTGTCCATTGGATTTACTAACAGCAGATGAAAAACCTTTTACAGAGTATTCTCTGAAGCCTTGAGCTCTGCAGGATATTGTTACAACACTCTATAACATCGTTGTATTGCTTATAATACACAGTCTACAATTTGTTTTTGTAGATCTGCCTTATGAATTCTACTAGACTGTCAGATGTTTTAGGATAAACACTCCCTCCTGATTTATTTGTTTTGTATTTCTGACTAGCCAATGTTTATCATGGGCTTGTACAATCATTCTATACCCATGGCCACTTGGAATGTTTATTTAATTGAGAGGAGTATCAAAATATGTTCAGGAGAATTGAATGTCATCCCTAGAATGCACACTTCAGTCATAAAGCCGTGCTTCACTGAATAAGACATATCTGGTTACCTGTTATACATCATGCCTTTTGGTAGCTTCTGGGGATAAAATGACAAGTAGAGCTTAGCTTAAAATTTGAAGTTATGCACAGCTTCCTAAAGGAATGCATATGTAAGCAAACAAATGCAATGCTGCATGACCCTTGCTCAAAATCACACAGCCTCTGGCTAATGGATCTGTGACTAAAACTTGAGTCTATTCAGCTCCAAAGTCACCAAGCACACTCCCACAACAGAAAAAGTAGCAGTGCTGAGGGTGGATTCTGCTCAGAACCCTTAATAAAAGACGGTAGTCTCCACTGAACACGCATGTGGTCCTGTGCCATAATCACTGTTAAACCAAAACATTTTGTTTCATTCACAAACTAGGTCCTCCAGAAGCTGGGGAAGGCTGATGAAACAAAAGATGAACAGTTTGAAGAATATGTCCAGAACTTCAAACGGCAAGAGGTGAGTCCAGTTCTTAAGTTTCTGCAGTAGGAATGGTTTGGATGAGTCCCAAAGCTCATGTGTTGGAAGTTAATCCCTACTGTGAAGACTTAAGGAGGTCCCTATTTAATCTACTACTACAGTATTTAGACGCAAGGCCTTTCAGAAGTGGTTAGGATTATAAAAAGCCATTTGTGCGGCTTTAGGAAAGAGATAGAAACCAGAGAGATACACACTTTCTGACTCTTGATAACTCTTTCTTTCTGACTCTGAGCTGCCTCAGATATCTGCAAGTAAGCCTGTCATTACCAGATGTACCCAAGAACTACGAGCTAAAATAAATCTCAAGTCTTTATATTATACTTAGTCTGTGATCCTGTGTCTCTGGCAATACAAAGTGGATTAACCCAATGTGAATATGATACTTGACATTTCTATATTCTGCAGAAGACAAGAAGACAGGCAGGGGTTGCAGACAGTGAGTTTGGAACATAGTTTCAGGATATTATGCACTACTACCCTGGACCTTTGCAATGCAAATGACTAAGATGAAGAAAAGGTGGCAGTCTTGGAACTCCATGTCCTATAGAATCCTAGAGAGGCATTAAGCATGTTTACCAAATGATCTCAGTTAATAATGCTTCAAGACCATGCACTCTTGGGTTGGGGAGATGGGTCCATCAGTAAAGTGCTTAACTCAGAAGCAAGTGGATGTGAGTCTGATTCTTATCACACATATCAAAATGCAGGACATGATGGTGCACACGTATACTCCCAGGGCAAGGGAGACAGAGTCATGAGAATCCCTAGGGTTTGTTGTCTACCCAGTCTACCCTACTGGTGAGCTCCAGGCCAAAGAGAGAAATGTCTCAGAAGACATGTGTGGAATTTCTGAGGATGATCAACCTTAGGTTGTCTCCCTGCCTCCACACATACACATATGTAAACAACACCCCTCCACAGGTGTACATAACCCTTTCCACACACACAAAGAAATGATTATGCACTTTTGACAGAAATTGCATTGTTCCAAGATGCAATTATTCCCAGTGGGTAAAATAGAACTAAATTCTTGATGCCTAAAGCATAAATAAACATACTTTACAGTCATAAATACATGACATAGCTATGCTACTGAAATTTTGCAAGAGTGTATAATTAGAGAAATGATGTGTACTAAGACCCCATCTCATAGGAAATGATAGTAAAAAGTAAAGTTGAGAAGTGATATTTGTTGCTTTTGTAGACACTTTTTTAACAGACACATGAATAAATACTTTTTAAAAATGGCCTGTTCTAAATAATAAGGCTTGGATATTTGATATTTGACTCAAATTCACGCTCATAGTAAGAAGGAGGAAGGAAGAAAATGGGGCCAGCAGACTCTTGCACATGGGACCAATGTTAAGATGAATGCTGCTGTTGGTGCTATCTGGGTCCAAGGTAATCTTGACCCAGGGAATGGCAATTGACAATGGAAGATCATTGCAGTTATTTGGTCAACTTTGCCCTATGTAAAGACCTCTGCTCTCAGAGGTTCTTTATTCCCTATTGTACCAGGCTTCTATTGTTTCTCTTAATGGGAAACACAACATTTTTTTTCTTGCCAAACTGGGTTATAAAACTCAGAAGGCATAGAGCCATGTAGACTACTCTCTATTAAAATATATTCCTGAATATTGCTAATTATATTCTAAAACTAAATATTTGTGTGTGTGGATAGGACTTGCTATAAACCATGGGAATCTTGTTCTATTTAAAAAGTAAGAAAAGGGAAGGAATTGGAGAATGAGTTAGTAAGGGTCATCTAAAGGATGAGGACTGATAGAACCTGAGATTTTTCAGAATGGCTCACAGGATACTGTCTGGGTATTCTAACAATGCCCATATCACTCTGCAGAGGCTGAATATTCAGCAATTGTGCAGTTTTGTAGGCTGGTTGTTTTTGCAGTCCCAATCTGGCACTGAAGGCCTGGAATATTCCTTGAGAGCTAATGGTCTTAAGTTTACTTGGGAATTGTCACAGCATAGAGACAGTGAGTGAGGACAAGCAGGCAGAAAACAAAGCTTCTTTCTTCCATGTCCTTCCATATGGGTGGCCAACGGAAGGTGCTGCCCAGACATAGGGTGAGTTTTTCTGCTTCAAATAATTTGATCAGGAAAATATTTCAGAGGTATGCCTAGTAGCTTGTGTTTCCATTAGTACCAGTTGCAGTCAAGTTGACAACCAAGATAAGTCATCATAGAGAACAAGCGAGTAGTAGTGGGAAAAAAGCACCATCGAGTTACTGACTATTGTTGCAGTGAACTTGGAATGATAAGAATGGAAAAAAGAATCTAACAGATATGTTAGATATGGGTCCATTGAGTAAATTGTGCTGACTGTCTCCAAGGACAGCAGGTTTTATGTATCAACATCTGTTTTTCTTTGTATCATTCTCCCTCATCTCCTGAACTTGAATGGCACTCCACAAGAAAATGATCATCAATCAAGGAAAGCATCCTCAAGGAAAGCAGACGATCATCAATGTCTGTTTTCAGATGTTGGATTTAGATTGAAGAAGTGACTCAACCATAGAGCTTTCCTTTCTTGAGACTTTTGATCTACATTTCAAAACTCAGTCTTGTCTTGGGAATCCCTGTGGAGCCAATTAGCCTTTGACATTGGATTTTCTGTTTACACTTTTCTGGCCTTTTAAAGTTGCCTAGAATCCTAGCTGGGAAAGTCCTGCTCTATAATGTTTCCATGTATAGGTGGCACTCTGTGTTTTTCAACTATAATTAAAATTGACCTCTCTTTTTTAAAAAAAAAAATTGATCCAGCTTACATTTTTTTTTTTTTTTTTTTTTTTTGTCTAAGTGCTAGAGAAACTCATAGTTTGCTGTATTATTAGTTACATCAGGTAAATTGTCTGTGCCTCGTGGAGAAAAGTCTAGGGTGGCTTTATTTTGCTTGTCCACCTCTGTTCTTGTCATTGCATACACCTGTCAAATGTGATGGGGATACTCATTGATAATCATCCTAGATTGAACATTGGCTAACTCAAAAAGCTGGGAAAATAAAAGCCCAATTATACATTATACCGATAAAGTTTGTAGATTGGACAGGGACATGGAGCTTCTCAAGGAGTCTTTGAGAGTCCTATTGGCTTCATTTTGAAAATATTTTACATCAAAATATAGTACATTTTGCATATATTCTTAGTGTTACGTATTGGAATCAAAAGAGTTCTTTGTAGTCCTTATCACGGAGTGGAGAGAGGGTGCCTTATTCTTCTCTGTGTATTAGAGGCAGAGAAAGAAGGAAAGGGGGATGTAAAGGGAGTGATTCATTAATTTTTCATGAAAAAAATATTTGACACTGAGAACTAAATTTGGGGACTGAAAATGTTTTGCTTTACAGAGAACCAAGTTCTCTTTTACCTTTAAAATTTGTTGGTTATTAAAATGGTTAATCTTAACTGTCAATTTGATTCGATTGGTAAGCCCCTAGATTAGTAAAGCAAACCTCTGTTTCTGGTCTATTTCCTAAGAGATTACGCAGTAAGGAAGCTTCATGGATGTGAGTGAAACCAACAAATTCCTTAGAGGGAACAAAGGGAGATATAAGCCTTTATCTAGGGTTCAGGCATTCTTCTGTGTTTTCTGGTCTCCATGAGGTGACAGCATTAGTTTCTCCACCTGCTTCTACTCTGATATTCTGCTTTAACACAAACTAGAAACACTAAAGTCAGCTAGCCATGAACTAAACCATTGAAACAGTGAGACCAAAGAAATCTTTACTTAAAACCTTTTTCCTTCTTAAGTATTTGGTCACAGTGGTTAAAAATAATCTGACTAACAGAGCGACCAATTCACATATTTTGCATATTCTGGAAAAGGTGTGATGTTTATGTGCAAATACTAACTTAGAAAGAATGACCTACCAAAACAATGGTCACTTCTACAGAGTCTAGTATTACTAATGTTGCATCATTGCCTGAATCTGAATCTCAAGGCATTATCTAGCCTAGACAACCTAGAGTTCATATTTTCCCAACGAATACGTTTTTCAATCCCCAATGATGTGACTGATAATATACCATGTATCACATTTTTATTTGTATACTCTAGTCACATGACACTCAAAATTTTAGACATTTTAAAATTCCACTTTTGTAAAATAGGTATTCTTGCTGGTAATGTCCTTACTAATCTATGTTGGACTAAAAGTGGCATGAGGTCTGTCCTTGAACTCTGGTTTGGAGCTTAGATTTAATTTTTTTTTTTTTTAAATCTCAAGGGTTTTTTTTCCTAAAAAATAGTTGGTGTGAGACAGATTATAAGTGAAGGATTTGTTTCCATGGCCCTATTAGTCTGTTGGATTTCCAAATGTAGTTTTTGTGACCAGATTTCAACTTGATTAATTAGGATGAAAAGGAAAGGAGAAATGAGAGTAGAACAGCAAATAGCATCAGTGATATCTCCTATGAAGAATTCTGAATTTTCCATGATGAGAGCTAATCCAGCAGGAAGCAACAAAATCTGATGTTAATCCTTCTTCCCTAGAAGTCCCTCCTGACCTTTTCTGTTTTTCTTTTATTAGAGCTTCTAATAAGTAGTAGAAATGATTGGTCTGGGCACCAATTATTTTCAGTTCACCTGACTTCCTGCTGACAGGTCTCTTAATAAGTGGAGAAAAGCTTCTGGAAAGAGGGAGCTTGACCTTTCTTTTCCCTGCCTAACAAACTCACCCTTCCTGCTAAGAAGCTCACCTTTGGCAAGTTGACCTACTATAATAAAAAGGCTGGTGTGTTGGCTAGACCCAGAGCTGCAACTATCTTGATGGTAAAGATGTGAGCACATTCATCCAGGTCAGATTCAGCAGCAGTTTGGAAGAGAGATGTGTGATTCATGTGTATCCATCTCCTCTGCGAAGGGCCATGTCAGGGGTCCTTCCTGCTCCCTTCTCAGCACTCTTCAGGGTGCCAATTTTGGTGAAATGCTTAGGACCGGATGTGTTCAGATCTTCAAGACATTTAAATTGGGGAATATTTGTATAGATTTTACTTGTTGAATATCATTTATCTGTAAATTCAAAATCTGAATTACTTCTGAACTCAAAACTTTAAAAAAGGTTCCGTTTCAAAGTCTTTCAGATTTTAGGTGTTCTGATCAGAGATGCTCTTGACCTGGGGACACCAAGAAGAAAAGAAATCCTGGGACCTTGCATTCTTTTCTACTGAGGTTGCAGACTCAAGGCCTCCCTGACAGCTCCTAGCTTTCCTGAGCCACAGATCCTACTTTACCACTTTTCTCTGAGGGACTTGTAGTCTTGCTCTGAAGTTGAATGCATACTTGCTAATACTTGACTGCTTGGTACATTCCTAGAGTAGTTCTGAGATGAAAGTGATGTCTGTTATGTATATCAATGAAGACACTTTTACAGTATATTCAAAGAACTTGAGAGGTGTATGTCAATGATTCTAAAGAAAAAATTAAAACATACATTTTGAAAAGCACATAAATAAAAAGTATATTGCCCTATGCACCGACATAGGGATTGAAACTTACTGTTTTGTTATGGTAAGGTGCACTTCTGTTCTGAAAGGATGGCAGTCTGGCTGAGGAGCTAGACCTATTACATACCTTTGGAACATTATCCCACAAAACCCAGCCATACTGTGAATATGTTAGTACATTCACCTTTTCTTAAATAAGAACCATGACTTTGTCTTTCTGAGCTAGCCACTCCCTTGAGTAAATGTGAGTTCATCAGATCTGCTCTGCATAATGATCTGGCTCTAAATCTCAACCTAGTCAGTCCCAGTCAAACAAAAATCCTCCTTTCAGGTCATGAGACCTTCTGGATTGGGAGTAAGAACCTCATTTGTTGAGTTGTACGCTTACCACTGAGCAGTGTCAGTCAGAATTTAGCTTCTTCAGAACCATCCAGAAGGCCTTAGCACAGTATAGATCCCTGGACTAAATCCTAGGGGACAGCCTTAAGAGTCTGCATTTCTGACATGCCCCAAGTACCATCAATGATACTTGTCCAGGGACAGTACGTGGAGGGCCTGTACAATGACACAACTGATACATTACTCCTGTAGAGTTTTCTACTGCCTTCTCTGGTCAGTCCTTTAACCTTCTAACATTATGAGCAGATTCACTAGTGCTTGCATTTTAGTGACAATTAATTTAATAAGGGGTTTTCTACATTCTATAGTTTAGAAAGGGAAATTTTAGTTAGCACTTGCATTCTAGATTTAGACTATTGGAGTAAAATAAAGAGTATTTGTTTGGGGAGTCAGATACATTATTAAAACTTAAAGATGGTAGGAAACACTTTCTCTGCAAGCAGCTGGAGCCTCGCTGGAAGGGAAACTTACAAGATTGAATACATACAACTAGAACCAAGAAATGATCACAAATTGCTAATCTAGTTCTTACCTCAAGAAATTAGAAGTGCCAAATAAAGAACATAAAAAGGATAAGGAGAGAAATCGATAATCCTAAGAGTCAAGAAGCAGTGAGATGGTATGTGAAACAAAACGCTGGATCTTGGAAACACAAATCAATAGAATTGATGAATCTCTCAGCAAGAGTAACAACAAATAGACACAAATCACCAGTCTGAGAAGTAAAAGATTCTCATTTTAGACGCAGTCGCCACTTAAAATATAGTAAGAGAATACTGCCTTAAAATCTGCATTTACACATTTAACAACCACAGTGGCCAATTGCCTTACAGCCACAAACTACTAAGATGGGATTGGCAACACAAATGTAAACATTAGAAAAGTGAATTTGTGATTTAACATTTGATAAAGAAGCATCTAACCCCATGTTGTTCTGCTGGAGATCGAAGACACTTAGAGGAGAATTAACATCAGTTTTACGAACTTTTGTAGAAAACAAAAGGAAATGTGTCAGTCCCTCCTTTGAGAGTTGTTACCCAGTATTCTTTTTGTAAATATTTCTTTGTACAACTTTATTTTTGTAACAGTTCTTCTGACACTAGTGTATAGTAATAGCTCATGTGCTAGGTAGTGTGGGATGCTCACACAGTATCCCTTTTCCTTCTTTCGAGTCTCAAAGACTGCTGGCCAAGAGCCCTAGCTACTTAGCCCTCCCTTGTTTGGGGCAGTATCTTCATTAACTTCTAATGTTTAATTTTGGATCCCTGATCCCATCTTAGTTCTCTTCACTCCTGATAATGCTGGCTTTGCAACAGGGAAATATCTTGGTTATTAACTCTTAACTAATTCAGTTTTATAATGAAGATTATAAAAAGTTCCTGTGGTACAAAGTTTACCCATGGCTACATTATATTGAACTTAAAAGCTTTGTTATATACCCAGTTATACTGAATTGTAATTATTATTATTAATGTCTTAAAAAGTTATTAGTTAATATGGTAAGAGCTGAGCATGAAAGTTGTTGGTCACATCTTCACATACTTGTGGTATACTATTAGGTAAACTTCATGACTTTGGAGACATGGCCTTTAAATATGTTAATCGCTGTGATTGGGGTAGTTGGCTTTTGAACTTTGAGAGTTAGATGAATTAGTTAAAATGCAAGGTTTGTATTTATCCTCAGCAGCGGTTCTCAACCTTCCTGATGCTATGACCCTTTAACACAGTTCCTCTTGTTGTGGTGACCCCCCCCCATCCATACCATTATTTTTGTTGCTACTTCATAACTGTCATTTTGTTGCTATTATGAATCATAATGGAAATATTTTTTGGAGATAGATGTTTGCTGAAATGGACAAGACACACAGGTTGAAAGCTGCTGCCTCACACTGTGAAATATTGTTCTTGGTTTTTAGGACTGAGATTCCTGCTTCAGATGTCTACAATACAGTGACCCTAAAGATCCCAGAAAACTCATTTATAACCAGTCACACTCATTTTTTTTTTTAAAAAGGAAATTCCTCAGAGAAGTGAAGCAGCAAGTTCTACAGCATGCTGGAGTTGACTGTAATTACCTTGTTCCATCATGACCAGTATGAGAAATCAGAGTAGCAACCCAAGTCCTGGGATAAGGGCTCACTCAAGCAAGTCGAGCTCTTGTATAAATTACACGTTTGTTATTTATAGAACAAGCTTTGTTCTGTTCGCTCTCTACTTGGAGTACATTATTGCAGTAATCATCATTCCAGTTCATGTTGAGAAAAAGAAAGAATTTGCTTACAGCCATGGGATGTAGAAAATAAAATATCTAAGTTATGTAAATATTGCATAGTGGGGCTCTGTCAAATTACAGCTGTCAACAGATGTGAAACAGCTTGCCACCAAATCAGTGATGTTTACTTAGCAGAATGCTACAAGGATGTAACAAAGTAGCTGGTGTTCAGGTTTCACTCTGTTGGTTGACAGCCTCAGGCATCTCCCGGGTTTTTACCGGAGCTATCTCTGTGCCCACTATGCAATAGGGAAGGCTGCTCATTGTTTCTAACAGTACTACTGACTTCTGGTGACATTTCAGCAAAGAATGCATAAGAAAAGTTTCTTCAGAAAGTTGTGGCCAAAGGACATCTCCCGCACAGAACAAGCAGTCAGTGGTTTGGGGAAAAAATAAGAAACTGTGGGGGTGATGGCTTTTCATCTAAGGAAGACTAGTAAAGGAAGACATGAGGAGGAATGTGTTCTATTTACTTTGCACTTTTCCAGAATCCTCTCTACCAGAAATTTCTCTGTGTTTGAAAATATGTCACTACCTGCATATATTTTAAAACAGAAAATATCTAACATCTCTTCTTATGTTGGTCCCTTAACTTCCTCCTAAATGTGTGTCTATGTGACTTGGAACAACTTGTTTGGTCTTGTCTTCATATGGACTCCTGCTCTGTTGGACACAAATTACTTGTCGTTGGAATTATTTGGGCTTCCTTTTACATTCAGAACACTAAAACTTTCTTTGGCCAAACCCAGAGATTAAATCACAGTTACCCTTTTAGTATTTGGCAGAACTCAGCAGCCACCAGCCGAGCAAACGCCTTTTCTTTTTAGGGATCATGATAGGGAGACAGTCGACTCCAGACACTATGCTGTCATCAAGTAAGGAAAGGTCACACTGGGGCATTGAACAGGTTGTGGTCAGTGTGTCTGGAGGGTCCCATGGGGAGAATAAACCACTTATCTCCAAGTTCTTTCTACATCCTCCAGTGCACCTGACCCTTGTAACTGCCTACTCTCCTCCGGTCCTACATGGCCACATGGAAGTCCCACTGTTTAAAAGATCTGTTCCTAAGCTACCATTGACCTCATGTTTCCCAGTCCTTTCAGAGTATGTTCCTCTGTTCACTTCACTAAGGTATTATTTTTCCACTCTTTTACATGACAGCTATTTATCTGTGTATTAATGTTTGTTAGATTGTCATACTTCTAAGGAAAGATTTCTGGTCTCAGTCACTTAAAGAAACCTTCTGTGGCTGCCATCACATGCCACGTACTTAACAAGTGCATCCCAGTTCTGACTTGCCTCCTTGGAGCATGAGTTTCTTGTTTTGTACATTGTGTGCCTCCTCTCTTATTCATCATCAGTTCCTCTCTTTGCTGTCACTGTTTTCTTCCTTCATCCTAATTTTTATGAGCAAATCACCCATAGGAGGATGTATACATGGTTTGGGCTCAGCTGACACAAAGCTACCCTACAACTATGGGTCCCAAAAAGATCTGTTGGCGCATATTGTATTCCCTATTCAAAGAGCCATCGATATCATTATAAATTTAATTAAGTCATTTATCTATGCAGCAACATGTTTCTCTTGTCACTGAGTTCTAGTTCTGTTCTTTACTTTCTAGCATTAAAAAAATGCATTGGGTAAGCAGCAGTCAATGCAGAGATACATAACTCTTTCAAATGATGGAATAAAGACTGAATGGTCATCCTAAATCAGCTAACTCTATTAATCACCCCAACACTACCACTCAGGGGACATGTGGAAGAGGAGATGGAAGGTGAGAGCTGAAGGATGGGAGTGTTGTGTGTAATTTTATAAACACTACCTCCTTGCCCTGTGCCTCGGCCCGCACTCTGACCTCTCCTGGTTCCCCTTGCTCCAACTTGATCTTGACCATCCCCCAACCCAGGAAATCTGGGAGCTGCTGTCTGCACTCCACTGACCCCTCTCAGCTAGCTTTGCCAAACTACTAGCTATTGCCCCAGCTGTGCTCTTTGTCTGCCCACCTTGCTCTGCAGATGGAAAACTCTAGACAGTTTTATTTTAAAACTAGCCAGATACCATAATTGCTGGGCACTGAATCTCCTGGTTCAATCTCATCAGCTATCAGCTAGCTCCCTCCAACCTCGAGGCCCCTGCCCATGGCAGAGGCTTCAGGCTCTAGGTGCCTCAAGGCCTTACATGACTGTGCATCATTCTCTGTCCAAAGCCTGTTGGAAAGACATCTTTTCCTGCATCTCTTCTCTTCCTCTTGAAACCAGGAAATCTCACCTTTTTCTTTTGACCTAGCAGTTGACTTCCACCTTCTTTATTGACACAATCAAGAACCAATTACAGAACCAGATTTTAGTATCAGCTCCTCCCCCTAGATAGGGGGTGCTGTGAGATGTTTTTGGGCCATGGCATGCCTATTGCATTCATGAGCTCACACAAGCTGTGGTGGCCTGCACATGATAAAACCAGCCCAAATTCTGGCATAGATGGAAAAAGTGTTCTCCAGCCCTACTTCTTACAAAGAAACTATTGGCAGTTGTTAATTGGCTGGGCAATTAAAATTCTTGTTGTTGTTGTTGTTGTGTTTTTGGTTTGTTTGTTTGGTTTTTTTTTTTTTTTTGATGTTGTAACTACTAGGTTTCCTGGACTATGGTTGATATTCTCCCCCAACATATACCAGTGCCACGTGAACATATTGGTAGTATTTTATTTTTTTGGACTTAGTAGATTATCAAAAAAATTAAGTAAAAAGAAGATATGAAGTTCTGAGGGAAAAATATTAGAGGTCATGGGGCAAGTTAGAAAGAGGAAATAAATGCCGGGTAGATATGATCGCATTTTATTATATATATAATATACATAGTTCTCAAGGTAAATAACATTATTAATATGCTTTGTGTTTCTGTGTAAGCTCATTAATTTCTCAAAGAATACTTTATTACAAAGCATCTATTTGCAAAATTGATATTTCTGAGAGAATGGTGAGTCTTTTTATCTGAATTTATACTAGATGCCTATTAAGGTGAAGACTCGGTTGTCATGTTATCCTGTCAGGGATTGGCTTCTGTCTGCATCTCTGGGAGGTTCCTGTAGGATCCTTCACGTTAGTTTCAGCAGGGGCTCTATTGTATTGACCATTAACTTAGTTCACAAAAGGTTACAACATTTAGGCCAATCTACTGTCATATCAGCTTCCAGGGTTTTGTAGGTCATTCAATAGGTGACATCATGTGGAGGCATAATTAGAACAGCATTGGGCACATGCTTAAGTGTCCATTTGGTATTTCTTGACTATCTTTTAGGCCAAGAGCTAAACTAGGCCATTAGAAAACTTTAAGTAACAAACAATTAAATTAATGCTATTAAAGATTTTACATCTCACTACAAATCAAAATGTAATAAATAGGTAGAATATATTGCCTTCTCAAAAAAGTCAACAATATGGAAACACAGGTAAGTGAGGGACAAATTGAGTAGTATGTATGATGGTGGAAGCCTTGAGGAGATCAGTATTCATGCTCTGCTTCTTAGCAGAGCTAGTCTGCAAGATAAGACTACAACTGAGAAAGAAAAGATATTACTGAAAAGAACAAATAATATACTAAGTGTTATCAAACTCACTGTAACTTGCTGTCCTGTCCCACAAGGCATCAAACAGGGGTCCAGGGATGTCACCTGAAAGAGAAGATGGGAGAAAAACAGGCAAGCGTAAAGAATGAGTGGCTTGTCTATAGTCTGATCAAACTGCCGATTTTACATTTTTCACACAGAGGTTATATACACAAAAAGGCAGGATGTGGGGAAGGGGATGACGTAGGAGCATAGGTGTTCAGGGGGAGTAAAGATATCTTCCAGAACAGAGTATCAGCTGTGTGAAGGTTCAGGGACAGATCACTGTGACTCTGCCTATGATTCACTTGTCCTTATCTAAGTTGGTACTGTCCACTAAGGCTACCTATCTACAAGGTCTATGACTATTCAGGCTGGCAATTTTCCACCAAAGCTGCTTGTTTACAATAGCTTATAGCTATCTGTTCATTGTTTTTCCACAGAGACCCAAGACTTTGTGTTACCAAGCATGTATGTCAGGCCTATGGCTGGTTTTAGGCCTTCAGTGTATAAGCAGGGCTGCCCCTGACAACTTGCTGTGATAATCTTTGTTAATTTGAGAAGTATTCTTATACATAGTCATAGTAAAGAAAGTTGCTTGTTCTGAGCAAAGATTTTCTCTGCAGGGGTGGATGGGCTTACCAGCTTGAGTTGGACCCCTGGTCTGAAGGAGATATAAAAAGATGTGTTGGTAAGGGCCTGGAATGGCAGGAGGTACATAAGTTCTCTATGTAGGCCACAACAGTTTATTTTGTAATCTAGTATGTGTCTGTGCATGTACATGTGCATGCATACTTGTGTGTGTGTGTGTGTGTGTGTGTGTGTGTGTGTTTTATTTACATAATCTGGATTTACAGTCCTTGAAAAATGTAACTCATCAAGGTTGTTAATCACTTTGGTTCCTATGAGAGGGAACAGTGAGTGGATACATGTGATATGAATGGTTGGCCTACATTCTACAGTAGGTCATAGATACCATGCTATCTATGGTGCCATATTACAAAAGAAGCTGGTCATATTTGTTAAATAACCTGAAATCTCTAATCTCCTTACTTATATGTATCTACCTTATTATCAACAGACTACCCCTAGCCCCCTTTTATTTTACATAAATCAAAAGCTTTAAAATGAACTGAAATTTCTGTCAGTGGGACTGAAGACATTTCTAACATTAATGCTATTGTTTCCTGTGGGCTGTTCCAGGTTGAGAGATGGTTCCTGGAAGAGCTCTTCATGTTATTCTCTAAAGATTCCTTTTGATATATCCTATTCTGTACTTCCCTTTAATTATCTTTTACCTCCCTGTATTAACCTAGACATTGGAAAAGGGTTGTTTCTCATTCTTCAGTATCTAATAAATATTGATTACTATATCTTTCTTCTTTACCTGTGAGAAAAGTTCATTACCTATTTAAGAAACTTCTCTTTAAATGACTTCCCATCCTGATTCTGTCATGCTGGAAATGGCATGCAGAGAAATAGGCATCTTTTCATAATACCTAGGGAATGACCATCTGTGATGGTTATAAATCTCATAAAGAACAGCAGTTTAGGGCTGAGAGATGGCTCAGCGTTTTAAGGCTAGGACTCACACCAAAAATATAAGAACAGCAGTTTATTTCAGATTACAGCCCTTTGGTTGTTTCATTTGGACTCTATCTTTGATAAGTCACCCATAATCCCATTCTAGGTTCGCCATTAGAGTAACATTCTAAATGAAAGATGTGTTACCAGGAATCTCCTATGGCAATTGTCTGAAAAATGGAGCAAGCAAGTGTTTAAGTCTAGGGCTGTGCACTAGATGCAGTCAACATACCAAGTTCCCATACACTGATAGATGCAGTGAAGAATTAAGGAAGTGTCCAACAATCATCAGCTGGGGGGTCCTTTAAAATGTTGGTTCCTGCTGGCCTTTCAAGTGAGTCATACATTTGAAATGTAGCTCCAGAGTCATCCTGTGATGGAATCATAGGCTGATTTTTCATAGTAATAGTAGATCTAGTGGCTCCTTAATTGTATATGTATTTGAATTGGAACCCATACTCGATTGTGTGTCTCCTAAGGAAGCTTGTGATTTTTGAAGTTTACAAGCCCTACTGGATTACCACAAACAAAATATGAATGTGCTTGAAACATTCTTCAAGAAGAGCTTTCCAAATTATGAACTGCAAGCACAGTATCTACTTGATTAACATAGTGACCCATGATTGTCATTTTGAGATATATTATATATATATATATATATATATATATATATATATATATATATATGAAAACTAAAGAAATGTTACAAAACTTTCATTTTAGGATTAACTTAATTATTCTTCTGCTGTTAATATTCATGCTTTTTAGTTTCTTCAGTCAGTAAATTTTCAGATTAGTTTTATGTCTCCCATATCCACTGTTAATTTTTTCCCGTACACCTGTGTAAATTGCTCCTATGTGCCTCTGGACTCTTTATTACTGCAATATTTAAAACCATAAAAACTTTCTGAATAGCTTGACTATGTATTTGATCCTCAGAAGTACAAATGAACAATAAGGACACATTATAAATTCCCAATGAAGTTGTTTGGGAAGTTTGGTGTGTTCCTTGTGGAGATATTCTTCTGCATCAAGGTGTGGAGCCAAATTTAGTGCATTTACTTGTTAATTATGTAGGGGAGGTCCATGGTGACAACATATGTATGGCAGTTCATGCCTCTCACCTTGTTAGGCTGGGTCTGTTGCTAAGCTTTGAACTCCTGGACATTTGTCCTGCAAACTTCCAGGTGATTCTCCTGTCTCTCCCTCCTAGCCCATAACAATCCTGGGATTATGGATGAGTGGCATTGAGTCTGTGTAGATTCCAGGCGTCAAACCTTGTAATGGCCTGTTCTTCTACTTTGAACAGCCCATTCTGCTGCTCCAGTCTGCAGGTCAGGGTCTAGCAAGAGAGAGAGTGGGGATGGAGGGGCAAGAGACGCAAATAATGGAGACAAGACAGACTCTGATCAAGTCTCGTTTATTGAAAGGAAATCCCAGGTATTTATACCCTTTACCACATGCCTTGCCCTCGTGGGCAAACTCAGCTGACGGCACTATATCATGCGCCTAGCAGTGTGGAGACCACATGCACCTAGCTGCTGGTGGCACTAAACAGCAAAACAAGATGTTTATCAGAGTTTGCTCAGCTATTGCGGGCTGTTGAAAACAAGTCTCTTGTCAGGGTATATGGCTCGAGATGGCTGTAAAGATGATAGCTGCTTTCAGCTAAGAGTCGGCTCCCAACAAAACCTGTGTTGACAGGCTTGCCAGATTAGCACTTTTAACACACTGAGCCATCTTTGTTCCATTACTCGTTGAAACATTCTCTCTTGGCATTGTTGAACATTTGAAAAGGCATGAAACAGGGTACTGATAGGGACATACAGAATATACATCGTACATGGAAACATTCCGGGCCCGTTCTACTAAGATTTTCATGGACCTCATTGCTCAGTCTTTGTTATTGTTCCAGGATGTAAGACCTATGGTCACCTTCATTTTGGAGAATAAAATTAGGGAACCTAAGTGACTTATTCAAGATTGCATGGCTAGAAGGACAGAGATCATATTTTATGTATTTATTTTTACTTTTAATAATGTTTGAGACTATAATATAATTATAATTCTTCCTCCTCTTCCTTTCCTCTAAACCCTTCTTGCTCTTTTTCAAGTTCATGGCCTTTTATTGTATACATATGTATATGTATATATGCATGTATATCTTAAATAGCCTGCTCAGTCTTTTGATGTTACTTATATGATTGTTTTCAGGCTTGCCTATTTGGTATTGGATAACCAATTACAGTTTTCTGTCCTGGAGAAGACTCTTTCTCCCACTCTCAGTATTCCTTGATTGGTGTAGTTCTTTGTGTAATGTTGTGGCCTCATGGGCTTTTCTCCATCTACTTTATCATTTTTATTGGTGTTCTCTTTACCAGCTCACATTTGGGCATTCATGCTGGTTAGACTTCATGGATGTAGCTTCTGAAATTACTAGAAGGCACAATCTCACAGAAAATTCAGTAACCTTTTGGCTTTTAAAAATCTCCTCTCCTTCTCCCCTTTGCCAATGTTCCCTGAGTCTTAGGTATGGGATTATTTTGTAAGTGTATCTATTGGGACTGGTCTCTACAATTTTGATTTGTTCTGGTTTACTGTAATGGTCTCCATCTGTTGCAAAGACAAGTTTCCTTATTGAGGAGTGAGGGCGTTTGCTTATCTGTGGGTACAAGAACAGATGCTAAGGCTCTTGTTGGAAAGGGTGATGGTTTACCACTGACCTGCATGTCTCCCCTCTGAAGATGAGCAACCATGGTTCCCAAAAACACTATGCAAACTTCCAAAAGAAAGAAGCAACCAGAAGTCCTATACAGCTATGATTCTTATGAACCAATGCTCATGTTTTAAATCCAGATGATGGGATCAAAGCACCTTGTCATGATGCTATACAAATTATGTCAAGTAAACTCTTGAGCTTTTGAAACAAACAAACAAACAAACAAAAACAAACAAAAAACCCCAAGTACTCAATTTTGACATCTTAAGTAATAACTGAGGACTGCACAGGAACAGAGGAAATGGTGCCTTCAGTTAGGTTTTCCTCATTGATCAAGAGTTGACTCTTCCTGGATGGTCTCATGTTTCATTGTAGTCACCTATGTCTGGTAGACAACCAGAGCTCAGCACTCATGCACACATAGGGCTGAATAGCCCAGACTACCTAAAGTCAAACAATAAATTTTTGTCTAATAGACATTAGTTTGGGTAAGTTTTCTGCTTCTGTTCCCAGTTTCTCACTGCTAAAAGGGAAAACCTCCATTTCTAAAACTCTAAAACTCCACAGCTGTCTTCTGGAGTTGTTGGGAAATAGCAGAACTGTGATATTTGGGACAGTTCTGGTAATAAAGGAACAACCCAGTAATGTCAGACTTTATAATTATATTGCCATATTAATGGCTTCTATTGAGGACCTTGTTGAGTCATGAATTGAAATTTGTTTCCCCCAAATCCATAAGTGGAAGGGATGTGCCTGTATTTTGGGGTTGGTATATTTACAGTTGATTAGGTTAAATGAGGTCATGTGGGTGAGTCCTAAACCATTGTCATCAGGGGTATTAAGACAAGAGGCAGAGACTGCAGGAGTACATGCATATGGCGAGGATGCCCTAAGAGTGACTTTTTCTAAGCCAATGAGAGACCAAACATAATAGCTTGGGTTCCCTGCATCCCGATCTAGAGACCTGTGAGGAACTACGTTTCTGTTGGTTAGGACCCCATGCTATGGTATTTTCAATCGAAACCCTGGGAAAATAGCTCACAATTCAAACTTTGTAAGTGGCGGCTCCAAGAACATTTTAGATATTCTGTTGTGACTGGAATAATGACAGTCAAGGCACTTTCCTCTCCCTCATTAATGCATTTTCTTACCTTGACACAGCATTTGTTTTTATACAGCTTTCAAGTCTGTCAATTTAGTCATGAAAGAATATGATAG
Source organism: Mastomys natalensis (assembly GCA_021653895.1). NCBI lineage: Eukaryota > Metazoa > Chordata > Mammalia > Rodentia > Muridae > Mastomys > Mastomys natalensis. The sequence continues at coordinate 276,652 of JAJTUV010000422.1, read as the reverse complement.
GTAGAGCTGCCATTCATGTACACAGTAAAGGTCACTGAACAGGAAGTAAGGTGAGCTACTGCTGGGGTAGAGCTCCTGCTGAGTTTCATTTATTCACCCACCCCTTTCCTGATCTATTCAATATTGTGCTCTAGGTATTTAAGAAGTGATGAGAAGATATTTAAATGATGCCCTAGTGCACCTTATAAGACAAATCACCCACTCTCTCTCCCCTAAACATGTGTGTGCATACTAAACCAAGGTTCATAACTTATAAACTCACTGACCTAAGGGCAGCTGGTCATATCTTGCAGCTTATTTCAGTGGCGGCTGTGATGACTTCATTGGTTTGCTTTTATGCAAGTTCTTAATACACATGGTTATAGACTCAAGTTAGTTGGTCTAATGAAAATTAATGGAGAAATCATACAAATGATTCTTAATTAATTTTCTATGTTTGGCCAAATGATACAGAAAATGTTTAATTTTACCTCTGACTTTATGTATTCCTTAAGTTCATGACTAGTGAAACTAGAAATTAGGCCATAAATAATAGATACAGTTACAAAAGTAAGATATTTTCTTTGCTGTCTCTTTCTATTCCATCCTGCATCACCGTAGATCCATGACTATGATTTCCAATACCAGTCATTCTGGCTTCTTGTCTGCCTTATATACTCTGCATTAAAAAGTATTTACCAAAAGAATATCTTCACCATTAGAAAAACTTTTATAAAAATATAACTGGGTTCTGTTTTTAAAATTATTATGTGAACTTAACATATGACCATGGGGTCTATGTCACTCCTAGCCCTCTCATCTGTCATTCCTCCAGTGTCACATACCTCCCTTCCAAATTAATATCTCTTCTTTAATTATTATTGTTACCCGTATAAGCATATATGCATATGTACCTGACACTGAGTCATTTTAACCTTGCTCATGTATGTGTGCGGAGGGATGACCACTTTGGATTGGACAACCTATGCGGGAGTTTGTCCCTGAAGGAAGCTGATTCTCCCTCTCACAATAGCCATGACCAAATGCAGAACATGGTTATCATCATCATCATCATCATCATCATCATCATCATTATTTTATTTCTTTTTATGTACATGGGTGTTTTGCTTGTATGAATGCTTGTGTATATCTTATGCACCTGATGTCCGCAGTGTCCAAAAGAGGATGTCAGATCTTCTGGAACTGCGGCGACAGAGAATTGTGAGCTGCCATTTAGGTGATGTGAATCAAAACTGGGTCCTCTGGACATGCAGCTATTAGTCTTAACCACTGAGCTCTCTCCAGCCTTAGACTATTGTATTTAATCATGGCTTCTGTTGCTCTATAGTGCTCAGTGTGAGGTGCAAGAAATGTGTCAGAGTTGTATCATCTCTTTTGCAATGTTGCCATAAAGTTTAGCAGCACTCACACTTCCCTTAGAGAAGACTCCATTTCTATCTTCCTAAGGGTGCTTGCAATGTTCAGCAGCATAGAGTGTTTCATCACATGTGGATTCAGATAGCATGACTTGTTAACCTCCTAAGAGGTAAGCTACTGATTATGGCCTCATGAAGTCTCAATTCCTCGGTAAGGTAATATCATTTCATTTATGTCTAAAAAATGATAAGCATTTTTATTAACATTGCTTTTATTATTGAGTTAACTTTCCTGAACTCTTATAAATCATACCCAGTTCTAATTTTGATGTATGACTTCAACCATTTTTCAGGAGAGAAATGTCAGAAAAGGCCAAAAATAATAAGCTTAATGATGAGAATTCATATAGGCTCATCCCGCACGAGACAGTGGAATTTAATCTTCTGAAAGTACATTTTGAAGTTTTGTCTTCTGAGGTCCAGGTTTCGTGTATCTGTTATTACTGTGAGCTTCAAACAAAGACCTTTTATCTAAATGTGAGTTTACAGATGCTTAATTAGAGAGGTGACTTAATGACACCTAATTTTTCTCTATGTGCAGTATATATGTCAACTTGTACACATCATATATAGTTTCAATCTTGCCCTCCATGGTGTTTTGGGAGCTCTGTCTAAATGAGATAAAAACAAGCTAATAAAATTGTCCTTTGTTGATTCCTGGGGTATTTACTATGATTAAGTTCTCAGGTATTTTAAATTCTTCAATGTTAGTTTTCAAATGCTATTTATTATACCTTAATGGAGACTTGGTTCTAAAGCCAAAGACCTAGAAGTCTGTCAAAGTGTATGGCAGCTCCTCTTATCCTCTCACTTCATAGAAAGCCCACCTGTCACTGCCAGCTTATATCATGGCATTTTCCTCCAATGTCATTTATTCCTGCTTATTTGGTACCTCATAGACATTGTCTTTTAATATTTCAGTGGCTTTACCACTGTTTGTTATGTGCTTCTTTTTTTTTTTTTTTTCGTGATGCATTATTTCTTTTTTTTTTTTCCTTCACAAAGCAAATAATATTGAAATAGTGAAATCAAGTATAAACCCAACAAAAATATATAAGTTATAGTCCAGTATCCCTCATGAATATACATACAAAAATTCTCAATGAAGTAGTTGCAAACTGAATACAAGAGATATAAAAAAATAATATTCCATGAACAACTGAACAACTGTTTTTTTTTTTAGAAGACCATACTCCATATACAGGCTGCATGTTTTGGGATAGCCCCCACTCCAGATGTTTGAGACCTACATGAAAACCAAGCTGCACATTTACAACATATGTGCAGGGAGGCCTAGGTTCAGCCCATGGAGGTAGATCTGTGTAGACTAGGTATGCTCCGCGGTTGGTGATTCAGTCTCTGAGAGCTCCAAGGGTTCAGGTTGGTTTACTCTGTTGATCTTCCTGTGCAGTTCCTATCTCCTTAGGGCCCACAATCCTTCCACCTATTCTTCTTTAAGAGTCCTCAAGCTCCATCCACTGTTGGCTCTGGATGTCTGTATCTGTCTGAGTCAGCTGCTGGTTAGAGCCTCTCAGAGGACAGCTTGCCCCTGTCTGTTCTCAGGCTGGAGGTTTAGATCCTGGGAGCTCTGGTTGAATCTTTTGATACTCGTTCTAAAAAGGACAAAAGCACCCTCACTTTGGTCTTCCTCCTTCTTCTTGAGTTTCATGAGGTTTATGCGTTGCATCTTAGGTATGTGTGTTTTGGGGCTAATATCCGCTTATCAGTGAGTGCATACCATGTGTGTTCCTTTGTGATTGGGTCATCTCACTCAGGATGATATTTTCTAGCTCCATCCATTTGTCTAAGAATTTCATGAGCTCATTATTTTTAATGGCTGAGTAGTACTCCATTGTGTAAATGTACCACATTTTCTGTATCCATTCTTCTGTTGAAGGACATCTGGGTTCTTTCCAGCTTCTGGCTATTATGAATAAGGCCGCTATAAACATAGTGGAGCATGTGGCCCTGTTGCATGTTGAGATATCTTCTGGGTATATACCCAGGAGGGGTATAGCTGGGTCCTCAGGTAACACCATGTTCAATTTTCTGAGGTATCGCCAGACTGCTTTCCATAGTGGTTGTACCAGCTTGCAATCCCACCAACAATGGAGGAGTGTTCCTCTTTCTCCACATCCTCGCCAACATCTGCTGTCACCTGTGTTTTGGATCTTAGCCAATCTGACTGGTGTGAGGTGGAATCTCAGTGTTGTTTTCATTTGCATTTCCCTGATGACTAGGGATGCTGAGCACTTCTTTAGATGTTTCTCAATCATTCGAGTTTCCTCAGTTGAGAGTTCTTTGTTCAACTCTCTACCCCATTTTTTAATAGGGTTATTTGATGGTCTGGAATCTAGTTTCTTCAGTTCTTTGTATACCTTGGATATTAGCCCTCTATCAGATGTAAGGTTGGTGAAGAAGTCAGTTTCACTATTTGCAGATGACATGTTAGTATACTTAAGTGACCCCAAAACTTCTACCAGAGAGCTCCTAAACCTGATAAACAACTTTAGCAAAGTGGCTGGGTATAAAATTAACTCAAACAAATCAGTAGCATTCCTCTACACAAAGGATAAACTGGCTGAGAAAGAAATTATGGAAACGACACCATTCACAATAGTCACAAATAGTATAAAATATCTTGGGGTGAATCTAACCAAGCAAGTAAAAGACCTGTATGACAAGAACTTCAACACCCTGAAGAAAGAAATCAAAGGAGATCTCAGAAGATGGAAAGATCCCCCATGCTCATGGATTGGAAGGATTAATATAGTAAAAATGGCTATCTTGCCGAAAGCAATCTACAGATTTAATGCAATCCCTATCAAAATTCCCACTCAATTCTTTACAGAGATAGAAAGAGCAATCTTAAAATTCATTTGGAATAACAAAAAACCCAGGATAGCGAAAACCACACTCAACAATAAAAGAACTTCTGGTGGAATCTCCATCCCCGATTTCAAGCTGTACTACAAAGCAATAGTGATAAAAACAGCATGGTATTGGAACAGAGACAGTCAGGAGGATCAATGGAATAGAATAGAAGACCCAGAAATGAACCCCCATACCTATGGTCACTTGATCTTCGACAAAGGAGCTCAAACTATCCAGTGGAAAAAAGACAGCATTTTCAACAAATGGTGCTGGTCCAACTGGAGGTCAACTTGTAGAAGAATGCAAATTGATCCATACTTATCTCCTTGTACAAAGCTCAATTCCAAGTGGATCAAGGACCTCCACATAAACCCAGCTACACTGAAACTAATAGAAGAGAAAATAGGGAAAAGCCTTGATCATATGGGCACAGGGAAAAGTTCCTGAACAGAACACCAATGGCGTATGCTCTAAGATCAAGAATGACAAATGGGACCTCAAAAACTGCAAAGCTTCTGTAAAGCAAAGGATACGTCAACAGGACAAAGCGGGAACCAACAGACTGGAAAAGATCTTCACAACCTTACATCGTTATGTGCTTCATAGATAACTACTTCACAGACATGCTTCTGGGCAAGGCAGTGTCAAGTTCTGAAACCCTTACGGATGAAACCTTTGAAGACTGGGTTGTTTGGGTACTGCTCACTTCACACAATGCTGCACTCCCTGATGGATTCTTAATGCAAATTATTAATGAGCTTTTGTTACTCTGGACTAACATGTTGAACAGCATCTTGAAAACACATTAAGCTAAGCATGAAATGTGAATTCTTTGAACTAATGAAGATCTTTGAAATATCTATTGCTAATGTGCAGTGTTTTTCTCTTAATTTGATTTTTAACTTCAAACTGATCCTTAGGGGTGTGTTGATGAAAGCTGCACACAAGAGAAAGAATAGGATGCCATAAGTCTCAGCAAGGCAGAGATCTTTTAATCCCTATGTACTTTGTGTGTGCCTACTAATATTTGCAACCTCTATTATGAAATCTTTACATGTTTTCCAAGAGATCTGAGGAGAAGGCAACTTGAGGGAGTGCCTCTTTCTTCCCTGTGCTAGAAGAGTGTGAGATCCCATGAGGAGAGTGAGTGAGAAAGTTTAATGTGGAAAAAAAAGAACTCTAACTCCCTTAGGCTGTGTGTATGTGGGAAAGTGCAAGCTGGGGGGACCAGCTGGCCTTGAGAAATAGCAGACAGCTACTGACAAACTGATAAATGATTCAACTGAAAGAAGAAAAGAACTTCTGACCAACATTGGAACTGTGTTGCAATACTAGAGCATTTGACAGGATAAGCGACTTTGTAGGTAGCAAATCCTTCTTGGTCTTGTCTGAAGAATATTTTTTGCTAAGAAATACATATGAGTTAATTAAAATAGATTTCTTTGCTCTCCTGTTTCCATGATCCTTGAAGAGATTGTGATCAAAAGACAAAAATAATAACTTAATACTATTTGTTAGTTAGGAAAAGTAATGGCATATAGTACCACAGGTGTGAGGACTTAAATATATTTTCTACACACATAAATACAAAATTCATGATTGACTACAGTACACGTTCTAAGAAGAATTCAGACTGGCTTCAGAGTCAGTCAAATCTGAGTAGTAGCATAAGATTTTTTTCAACTTAAATTGAAGAGAGTTTGGATTGAGGTCTGGGTTCTGTGGAGATACAGCGGTAACACTGAAGAAAGTGGAGAAATCATTAGAAAGAAATGAGATAAACATACCCCTGAAAACTACAGTGCATTGGAAACAAATCAAGGGAAAGTATTCTCCAGAGGATAGGTGCTGCTGTGTTACAGGGAAAATGTATGTGGGCAAGGGGAGTGCAGAGAAAGAGAGTGAAGAAGGAAAGCCATGGACCAGACTATGATAGAATAGGAAAGGACCACAGAAAAGGGGCTATGCCTCTCTGTGCCTATTATAAGCTACCAACAACCAAACCTTTGAAACATCAGACAATTCTTCTAGACCACACACATATCCTGACAAGTGACAAGTATCCTGGCATATGTTACAGATGAATATGAAGTAAGCATGCATACATATATTAAGAGTTTATTACACCCACAATGATGGAGGGAAATTTCAACATGCAAAAGAAGCTGAACCCATCACATACTGGAGGCGAAGAAGTTTGCTGCAAAGTCTTTTATATTTTGGAATCAGGTAGAATTTTATATGGAGCTCAACGGGTTGTTACTGAAAGATTTACATGGCCTTGTGGGGGAAATTAAACATTTTAATAACCGAGAAAGAAGAAAGTCATATAAATTAGTTCCATTTTCTGCTTAAATTGAACTCATCTATTTAAGCTAGTATTGTACAGCCTGAACTTTCTCTCACTGTTACATAAAAAATAATCTCTTCTTAGAATCTTATTTCATTAAAAAATTACTTGTTGGCAAGATGAATCCAGTGTATGGAGTTGAGCATGAATTATTTAATTTCTTTCTTGTTTTCAAAGGAAAGACAGTGGCTTGGTTGTGGACTTTATCTGGCACATTTTGTGCTATGAACACTTGGGAGGTGGATGATCTCTACTGCTATGGCACTCGTGCTATTTCCGATGAGCTGAACCATCTTGGTAGCTGATGGTCAACCATTTTCACAGCCTACTCTGCATACTATTTGCATGAGATGCTGAGGGCAATGCATCTTTCTTGATGTAAAGTGAGGCTTCCCTTATTTATCTCTATGACCCTGGGGTGTTGAAAAGAACCAGAAACAGCACAGTCAGGCTCTAAAAGCCAAAGGTATCCATGAGGGTCTGGCCTAAGGGCTGCAGCATGTTTTCTTCTGTGTGTGCTCTGGAGAAGCCATTGACAACAGCCCAGATTCTCCACTTTGCTGGTTTGAGACATGTGGACATTGAGGAACCCAAGACTTACTAAACTGCACCTTTTTACAACTTTCAGCTTCAGATTGTCAGGGGGTTAAATCTTTCCAGGAGAATAGATGTCTGAACTCAGATTTGGTTCTCTAAATCTAATCTCTAGGATTAGGGATGCGAAACTTGTTTTCTCTATAAGGACAATCCCATCTCCTTCGTTGTTGAAGAGACCATTATCTTCTAACCATCTGCTTTGTCCTTAACATGTCCAGTTCATTTTCTTTTCTGGATTTCTGCGAATTCCACATTGCTTTTCTGCTTATCAGATCTACTGGTTCTTTTGTTTTTGTATCTCTGCCTTAACTACCAGTCAGCTGTCTCAGTGTTCTCTGTGACTCACTTAATAGGGCAGTTTGGCCTGCATTTTGCTGAGGTTACATTATTTCCATGGCTTTCTACAGAAATGGTTCTAACTTTTGGAAATGCAAAAATTAGCTGTATTGCATGTTTTTCTTTCCCTGGGACCAGGGCAAGCAAGCAGCCCTTTTACCCTGCCCAATATGCTACACTGTGGATCTCAAAGCAAAGACATGTGAGGGCTGTATAATGGCTCCCATGTTAGTGCTTCATGGCACTTCTGCTCACATTCCATGGCCCAAGACAATTCCTATAACCAAGTCTGGTATTTTAAACTGTGTCTTAGTCAGAGTTTCTATTCCTGCACAAACATCATGACCAAGAAGCAAGTTGGGAAGGAAAGGGTTTACTCAGCTTACACTTCCACATTGCTGTTCATCACCGAAGGAAGTCAGGACTGGAACTCAAGCAGGTCAGGAAGCAGGAGCTGATGCAGAGGCCAAGGAGGAATGTTATTTACTGGCTTACTTCCCCTGGCTTGCTCAGCCTGCTTTCTTATAGAACCCAAGACTACCAACCCAGGGATGGTACTACCACAAGGGGCCCTCCCCCCTTGATCACTAGTTGAGAAAATGCCTTACAGCTGGATCTCATGGAGGCATTTTCTCAACTAACGCTCCTTTCTCTGTGATAACTCCAGCTTGCTTCAAGTTGACACAAAATGAGTACAAGCTGGAAGTCCATTCCTATTAAAATAATTATGAGAGATTGACAATAATATAATTATCCAAATATATATTTTGCATCTTTTATATATAACACTTTCCTTCCTGAGGGGATATAGACCAAATTTTCTGAAGCCACAAATTATATCAAGTCTGTACATATTGTTTTCCCATAATGCACACCTGTAATCTACATGTTTATAGATGAGACATGGTAGAAGATTGACAACAATAATTTTTCATGGTTTCTAAGGTCATGTAACTTCATCAGATTTCTTTTTTATTTTTTCTGTTCATACCTCTCACTTTTTCACTCTGTGTAAGAACTTACAGATTCTCTGGCATATCTAAACCACCAAAATGAGTGCTCCCACTCTCAGGGCCCATTATAAGATAAGTTTTTTAAAACACAAGGATAGTGATGAAAGGGTCTGAAGCATATACAATATGGATGACTTCATCAAATGTAGGGTTTATGTTACTGTAAGGACAGATCAGGGCAGGAATCACCGCAGCGCACAAATTAAAATTTAGGATTGTTTATGGGATTTTCCATCAAGTGCTTTTGGACCAGGGTTGACTTGAGTTATGGCCTCTGTAGAAAGTGAAGGTTTAATACAGCAGGGGTGATCTACTGTATTTAGATTTAGATTTTAGTGGGAATTTTTTTTTTTTAAATTTTGCTTAGCAGTCCTGAGGACTGTGGCATCTCTGGAAACTCTTCAAGTTCTACTTGACCTCAGATGTGTATCATGGGAATCCCCTCTCTTGAGCTTCTTTGGGGAATGCTTTGCTACTGTACTCTTTTGTTTTAGAATTCCACCCACCATTTCCTAGCTTTGTACAGTTTTCCTTCACTGTAGTTCTAAATGGCTCATCAAGTCAAGAGAACCCTAGAATGTTTATTTTACACCATGTCAATACACTAAGAGGGCAGCCACTTATTTAAAACTTGACTTCCTTCTCCCATCCTGAATGGAACTACTTGATTGAAACTTATGTGTCCAAGTAAATACAATAACCTTCAGTCCTTATCTGATGTTAACAGTATACAAAGTTGCAAAACTAGTCTGAGACTAATTAAAATATACACTTTCCCTTTGTGCTACATAGCTTTCACAGAAACACCATCACTCTCTCTGTACTCCATTGCTACTCTGTTAAGATGTACTTTGAGTCCAATATGCTCTTGGTGTAAATCATTTTTGTCAGTTCCTTTATATTGACCACTGTGGATTTAAAAATAATTTTTATCTTTTTATGATATTTCATAGTTATATGTCTCCGAGTATTTTAAATGGGTGTTTAGGGCTAAATGTCATTCGTGTATGATATACATATTTTGCCTAGATACTTTAGGCTTTGTGTTGGATAATGCCTTATAATCATATGCATAATCATTGGATTAATTTGTTAAGCAAATATAACTGCCAGTCCTTGTTCCCTTTAAACACAAGGTGGAAAGGTTCATTTTTGCAAGTTTGTAGCATTATCACAAGACTAAGATTTGTGTAGAGCATTGTGCTTCAGCATTTGCCTTCCAGACTGACCTACAACAGCCAGCAGCATGATAAACAGAGGTGATGAAATCTGTATCATTATTCCCAGGTATCTAAATTAAAAGGAGCTGTGACTTGGAAGTACACAGAAGTTTGCCTGCTGGACCTCATTTTCTACTCTTAGCAAAATCTTATTTGTCTTATTTCTTCTGACTAGCACCTTTATAAGTACCCAGATGGATGGGCATATTATCTTTTTCAGATTGTGCTTGCATATTTATATATTTTTCAATAATAAGGTTCAAGCAATGATCAGTGAATCTTATTGCTTCTTACATATTTGTATGCAAAATATAGAAAAGATGTTTAGCATCTCTGTATTTGTGTGTTTTTCAGGCAGAGGGTACCAGACTTCAGCGAGAACTCCGAGGGTATTTAGCAGCAATCAAAGGTAATGTGTATGTGTGTTGTTTACTGCCTGCTTCCAAGCACAAGTTGTTCTTGGAATTTGTAGGAGACAGGAGTGAATGTTAATGAGGAAGCCACTTGGCTTTCTGGCAAGTGGGGTACTTGAACACAGGTGTTTATTCCACCCACCTCCAATTTCCATTGAAATGATAATCAGAATATACAAGGACAAATATATATCTGCCCTTCTGCTGAAAACTAAGAATAAATGCCACCCACATGCCAAAAATTTCTAGGAAGGCTTGTTAGACAGAGTGTCTTGGAGACTTTACTGAAGCAAAGCTGCAGCTGGCTTCCCTTCTGAGGAGTTAGGTCCCAAGAATACAATACTCACAGACCCACTAAAGATCTCTCAATATGGGGAGAAAGAAGTTGCAGTAGAAGCAGGTAGAGGTTGGGTAGGGAACACAGGCCTGTGGCTTGCAAAGAACCAAACCAAACCACCAACAACAAAACACCCCTCCTCTTTCCCGACATTGTTTATAAAGTCTTGCTAATATGCTAGATTGTTTCCTAGATGGGAACAGCTAGGCCTCTGTGTTGGTTTCTGATCTTTGTCATGCAAGCTAAGAGGCTAGTGGAAGGGAAGAGAGAGGAATGGGTGGGTGGTGAGGTGTGCTCAGTTAAGCTGCTCCGCTCAGCTAAGCTGCTCTCCATCGATCACCAGTCCTTCTCTGAGTCAGAGCCAAGAGCACCAGAAGATGTGATACCCCATACATTAGACCTCAAGAAGTGTGGAGTCAGGATCAAGCATCTTATAAGGAGTGTTAGAGAAGCTCTCCAAACATCGAAGGCCCAACTTTACATTTCACTACTACATAATTTAGTAGTGAATAACCAGTTGAATATTAATATGCAATAAGTACCAATATTAGATTAAAACACAAAGTATTTAGTCCTCATTTTTTGGGTGAATGAGGTCTCTACAAGATACCCACCCCAAAAGATATAAACCAAGAACAAGAGATTTGAGTATGTAAGTCAATGTGTATTTAAAATTACCATATTTTACTGGTTTTCAACCTCTCCATGGTTGTCAACCCCACTTCCTCCCATCTTGAGACCATTAATTGGGTTATTTTTGCTGATTCTTTTGGTCCAGGGTCTTAAATAGGCTGACTAACTTTGTGATACAACAGATAGATAATTTGGTAGCAAAACCTATTCAGATACACTATCATAAGTTAGCTATGGAGGACCACGAGACTCAAGATGAGGTTGTCACTTTATCCAGGGTGTTCCTCAAACCCATCTCCACCCAACCTAAAAGGGAGAACTTCCGCCCCTAGACCAAGCAGAGAGAGGCTACCCAGAACCCTCTCTGACTGGTGATCTGAATTCTTGCTTAGGCTGCAAGGCTAAGCACTGCAAGGGAATATAAATAAAAGTTAAAAATATCTATCTGGGTTCCCTGAGGGACAAGCATGACTGCATAGGGGTTGATGTCAAAAGTATCCCCTCTCCAGGAAAAAGACATTGGGATGGGTATGGCCCTCATGCCTCACTGGACAACGACAGGAGGACTGGAGCCATTACAAGGTCCTCTTCAATTATTGGAGGTCAGGCCTCTATCCCCACCTTTGCAAGAATAGAATCGCCAAGGCCCTTCTATACTTAGAGAAGGGAGGAGATGTCAGGAGCAGCCCTGCATATACACTAAAGGCCTAAAAATCAGCCATAGGCCTAAAATCAGCAATAGACCTGACATACATGCATACTAACACAAAGTCTTGGGTCTCTGTGGAAAAACACTGAAACAGAAGGCTATAAGCTATTGTAAACAGGCAGCTTCTGTGGAAATGTACCAGCCCAAGTAGTCATAGGTCTTATAAATAGGCAGCTTCGGTGGACAGTACCAACTTAGATAAGGACAAGTGAATCATAGGCAAAGTCATAGTGACCTGTCCCCTGAACCTACACTCAGCTGATACCCTGTTCTGAAAGGTATCTGTACTCCCCCTGAACACCTATGCTCCGGTGCCCTTCCCTTCCCCACATCCTGCCTTTTTGTGTTTATAACCTCTGGGTAAATAAGTAAATTATGATGTGATTTAAATAACTAAATAAATAAAAAAAAAGGAGCAGGAAAAAAAAAGAAAAAAAAATACCATATTTTTGACAATTTATTCAATGCAATTGAACTAAGATATAATGGACCTAATCAGTAAACTAAGAAGAGAAAGATTTATTATTTTTTTAATGACAAAATATCTGAGGACAAAAATTAGCTAGAGAAAAATTAAACTGGGAAGCTGAGGCAGCAAGATCATAAGGTCAAAGCTACCCTGATCGACTTAGTCAAAGAGTCTGGAATTGAAAATGCAAACAGGTGTTAAGGGTGACATAGTTTGGCGGTGGAATAGTTACTTGTGTAGTTGACCATCCATTCCTAGGTCCAGTCCCCAACACTGCAAAATCAGAAACTAACAATGAACTTCTGAGGGCTGTGACATGAAAATGCCATCTTCAAGACCCACCTAAGAATGCTTAAGGTGACAATGACACAGGGTCCTCCTTCTAAATAATTGTGTATAAGTTGATTTCTTTTATCTCATTAATATAGTTAATGATGCAGGAAAAGACTGGCATAATTCTTTTCTTTAGTATGATATGGAATGGAAGTCCTTTAAGTGAGGCATTAGTTCTAGTGAGGAAACTGGGTGGTTCCTGAAAGCAGCACCTGCCTGCTTCTGATGGCCACGTCTCTCTGAAGGAGAGGGGATCATTAGAGCTTGCCCTTTCTTGGTTTCTGCTGATTGGGTGGTATTAATTAGTTATGTTCCACAATGTTCTGTGTTGAAGTTACTTTGGCTAAAGATGGATGAATGTTTAAGCAGTGCCTTGTAAGCTTCTCAGAGTGCTTCTCAGAGCTGCCTATGATACTGTGTCCTGCAGAGATGATGTGGTGTAGGCAGAATATCCCAGGTGGTTTTTCTTGTCAATGTTATGAATAAGTCATGTTCATCCGAACACATTTTAGATTGGGAAACACACTTAAACACAAGTCGCATGTATGCATTACATAGGTCACAATTGGCCTTTGTGAAGACATTTCCCTTGAGGTCATTTTCTGTTTTCACAGAGAACGCTGGCAAATTGATAGTACTGCAGTTTATACAAACTCACTGCAGCATTTCAGCAGCACAAGGAAATGAGATCAGCCCCAGAGGCTCCTGGGAGCTGAGAGATTTGGGAGAAGCAGTGAGCTGCTGTCTGCATTCACAAACACTATGTTGGAACTAGTGCCCTAGTCTTGGCTCTTACCTTTTTCTGTCCTCTCTCCTGTGGCATTGACTGAACCTCAGGTATAGAAATTGTGTTGTAGAAGTGTCAATTGCAGTTTGTTTTTCCGTGGCCACTTCTTCTCTGCATTTTGACCATCTTTGAATCTCGGTAGCAGTCTCTGTCTACTGCATAAAATTAGCTTCTTTGATGAGTGATAACTCACTGTGAGTATAAGGATAAGTCTTTAGACTATAGTTAGAAACCATATTGATTTAGAAACTTGGCAGTTTTAGGTTTTCCATCCACTAGGATCTGTTACTCCTCCAACCACTGGTAGATTACTAGGTTTATAGTCCCAAGCATGAATTCTCTCCCATGGAGCAGTCTTAAGTCCAATTAGATAGCAGTTGGTAGACTCTAAGGTAAAAATGCTACTATTGCTTCCCTGGGAATATCTTATCTTGCTTGTTATTATTGGGGTTTGTAGGCTTTATATTTCGGTAGGACTATTGATTGCTTTTCTCCCTTGGCTGCTTGAAAGGCATTTCTAATACTGTGAGAGCTAGTTACTTCTCAGGAAGGAGGCTCCCAGGTCAGTTCTAGCTTGATTCCTCCAAGTCCAGTGTCTGGAGTGTGTGGTGTGTCTTGAAAAATACAATTTTACCTTCAAGTTCTGGAAATTTTACCAATGAAACTGGCAGCAGCCTAAATTGTTTTAAGAGTTAAAAGGGGGTTTTTTCTCCTGTGCCTGGGGTTTTGGGTACATAGTCTGTGGTTCTTACAGGGAGCACTGCTACCCAATGTAGTGTGACCCCAGTTACAACATTTTACAGGGTTATCAGAGTGATTGCTTATTGTTCTATATAAGCTATATTATTTTTAACTAAAACATTTACCGCAAGGCTACAAAAGCAAGGAATACTCATATTGGAGTACAGTATCGACCATTAGTCTTAGAGGATAAACATAAGCTCATAAAGTTGGCTTCCAATGGAAATCTATTTTACTAAATGCCTTGGAGAAAGCCCAACATTTTGAATTGAGGCTCCTATCTAATAGAAACTGAACATTCCTCCTATATATGATACTCTGTAGTTAATATACAAGCTTATAAATTACTAATCTTATATCATGTAATAGATATTAACTGCCAGCAGTAACTTTCAGCATGGATTCTGTTCTAAGGTTAACAAATTGCTTTGTAGGGAAACAACTTAAGATGTTTGCTCTTTTATGTTATATTCTGTCATCAGAGTAAGTTCTCTGTTTTAGTTTGGTTTTGTGTTTTTGGGTAATTTATAAAGAATAGAAACTGAATTGGCTCATCTGGAGTCTGGGAAGTTCAAGATGCAAAGTCCTACATCTGGAAAGCTTCTCTGCCATACCACAGGATAACCATTCCCTGGGCAAGGGAGAGAGAAGTGAGGAGCTCATTTTCTAAGGTCTCTGTGCTCTTGGAAATGAGCCTACTTGCTCAAGAGCAGCATTAATCCATTCTTGAGGGAATTCTAACAGTCTCTGATTTAAGACTTTGCTTCCTAACACTGCTGTACTGAGAATTAAGTTTCTTAAACTTCGAGAGACACATTCAAATAGAAATATTTCCCAGCTGTTAAAATCCCCCATAGTTTTTGAGCACTTTAAAAGGAAGGCTAGCTCTTCTTCACTTGGGTCTCAATCTATCTGCTACCTATGGAGTCGACTTCTTGGAACCTATTTCTATGTTACAATGGCTTCTTTCCAAATTCTCTGGGTATATGCCCTGTAATGGACAGTCACTAATAGAAAATGACTGTAATAAAGCATCAATGAGTAAAGTCTTATATAATTTTGTCTGAGGCCAGTTTCGTTTTTCACCACAAATGTCATTTCATTGTCAGTGGTATCCCACAACTTGTCTAGAACCTGTTTTCTTATCTATTTATAATTTTTATCAGATCCAGACAAAGACTTAGAGAAAATACCGGGAGCCCTTTTCATCGGGATTATGGAAATACAATTAGTATTTGTTTGTTACAAAATGGAAGAGTATGTTTCTTGGTGCAAGTTTGCATGTAGACACGTCAGGGTGAATATGACATATGAGGTGGTGTAGTTGTCATCTCACTGGTAACCTTATCATGAGAGAATATATCTTCACATGCTTGAATACAGGGGTGAATATGGGTTCTGCATCACCTTTGTCTTGTCTGTACTTGTATGCCTCTGCTTCCTCCAACTCCACAGAGACTTTACTCCTCACTGACTCTCTCTGACTTTGCTCCAGCATGTCCCTTCAGACACATGGGCTTCAAACCTCATTGCTAAAGGCGTCTTGAGACTGCTTAGTAATGCACTCCTCACTACAGGCTTCCTCACCTCCTATGCTGCAGGTCACACTCAACCTCAGGTGTGTGAGGACCATTATCTAGGTTCACTTCCCAGGGAGATAGGGAAAACCTAAGGTTACATGTCAAATTACATGCTGGCCTTCACACACTCTTCCAGGATACATTCTATCATCTCAGACCTCTTCTATGTTGTCCATTTAGGCTCCTTACTGAACCCGGAACTGTTCATTGTCTGCCCAATGATCATGTAGCTGTTTTCAGTTTACAAACGATTTCAATCTTTGCTTTACTGCATTAACCTATATCAACATCTTAGTAATAAAGGCTTAGACATTAATGTCGCCAGGTGGAGTCTTCCAGCTACTGTTTGCCTATCATTCTGGTGTCATTCATAAGCACCTCCATGTAGACCCACCATTTGCATCTTATCCTCTATACTTTGCTGAGTCTGGCCCTGTCAGGAGGAGGAAGGGGTAGTGTCTGAAAAGACTCAGGGGTGCTTTATACCTCTGCTGGTCATAGTAGCTTCACATCAAGACTATTATTAATAAGCATGTTTGCCACCTACCAATGTGCAAAGAAAATTTAGAGCCGTAGACTAATGAAGCCAAAGCTTTTTGAAAAACCTCATCCAAAACTGTATTTACAGTTTTGAGAGATAAATACACTTTACTTGTCATCTTAAGAAGGAATACTAAAAAAGCATCCTAGAGTTCTATTGCCTAAGCCATCCACAGCTTATAGTGTGAGGGAAGGTGATTCTAAACCATTTGAAGTTTGAGTTAAAGATTGCTTTTCCTTACCCTTTATGAATATGCATTATCAAAAGCAATTCACTTATTCCTTAGGTTGCTAAGGCTCTGTGCAGAATCTTACCTGTTCTTGGCTTGCCGTCTGTCTGGGGGTCAATTTTCAGTTTCAAGTCATGTACTTTGGCTGCCAACATGTTGATGTTGTTAAAGACAAACTTTCACACGATGGGAAAGAATGAAAGTATTCCCAGGACAACAAGGGCTAGCGTGATCAAGCTATATATGCCATTCTTAAAGCTTGACCAAAATGGAAATACTAACCCCAAGCCATGGATAATTTTATCAGCATTATCTGCAGCATCAAAGCTCATCAGAGCAGCATTCTTTAAATTTATAATCTCACTATGCAAAGTTAAAATATCCAGAGAAGTGTTAGAATTATGCCAAATACCCTGCAAGTGTCTTTAGACTTTTTCTTAATTATAATGACTATCATTGTAAATATCAGGAGTAACACAAATTCATTGGTATTTGGCATTGCTCCTTTCTCTTAAACTCTGAACTTCCTTTCAGTAATTTGAATAGGATAACGAGCATCAATGTGATGTTCCAAATGCCTATCTAAATCCTTTTGTATCCTCAACAATATTTATTAGGTCCCCTTTAACAGGTGACTAGAGCACATTGTTGTTGCAGTTCTTAGACAATGACACTTGATGTTTTCTGAGACCCAGTGTTTTGCTACCATTGTGTAAGTAACTGAAAAGATATACAATGAGAGCAAATATAAGTCTCAGAGCTTCTCAAGGAAAGATGTAGGTATGCCATCACAGTAGTTTCTGTGTCACTTAGCAAATTCTGGGGAGAAGAGAGCAATGCCTCCCTGTTCCATGTAACCAGAACTGTTTTCCTCCAATGCCAGGTATGCAGGAGGCCTCAATGAAGCTCACTGAATCACTACATGAAGTCTATGAACCAGACTGGTATGGACGGGAAGATGTAAAGATGGTTGGTGAGGTAAGAGCTGGATGGCAACTTCTAGCAGTCCCTGAGTGGCTTCCAGAACACTTTTACTGCTCAGCCAACATTCCACTTCACCACCTCAGGGCATGAATCACAAACCAAGAAGCAAACCAAGACGAGATACTAAAAAAGCATCCTAGAGTTCTACTGCCTAAGCCATCCACAGCTTATAGTGTGAGGGAAGGTGATTCTAAACCATTTGAAGTTTGAGTTAAAGATTGCTTTTCCTCAAAATAACAATAGCTCTTTTTTCTTACATACCAAAGGTTATAACTGCTCAAGGCAATAAAACAAAAGCTGGTCGATAGACCTCCATAACTGACATGCCAGATTTGAACACACTAACACAATTAGAAAGTGTACAATCAATGCAACTTACAAGAAATACCGGAGAAGAAACAAAAGTAATTTTACCTTGACAAAAGAGCCTTAACACATGTACTAACACTTGTTTGAAATCTAGATCCTGTCCCAACTTTATCTCTTGCTAACATAACATCATAGAGAACTGCAGCTAATTTCCAAATATGTCTCTGCAAATATCTATATCCAGTCTTCCAAATGAAGACTGTTATTTCCAATATTGGATTGATTTCTAGACCACTTCATGATTGAGTCCGAATAACTCGTAACATTTAAGAGAAGTACAAGAGTCATTATAACTTTCCTTTTTTGATTCTCTGTCTGACAAGGTCTAAAAACTTGAGGCAAGGCAGCTTGTACCATTTGGGATATAGGAAAGCAAAGGTGGGTCAAGAACATATGTCCAATACAGCTTCCCAGTCACCATTGTCAGGGCACTCAGCAAGCTCACAGGTCAGCATCATTCTTTGTCCCAGCATCAGCATGTCTCACCCATCGCTCTGGCAGCCACCATGCTCCTTCAGCATCCTGTGGGAAAAAACACAAACATTCCCTCTTCCCCATATTAAATACCTGATCAGGATCATGCCATATGCCAGTAAGCTGATCCTTCCAATGCACCTAGGCATAAGTATGCCTAATTGTAGGGTGCCATAACACTCAGCAGAAAGTTCCTTGGTATCCAAATTTTTTAAATATTTAAAATAAAAAGAGCATGGTTAAAATAAATTTGTGGTGTATGGGGATATACCTTTTTTATTTTATGAAGATATTGTTTTAAAGTTCCATGGGCCCCTTCCATAATACCTTGTCCTTAATGATTATAAGGAATTCCAGTAATGTGGGTAATATTAAATTGTTGACAAAAAGTCTCAAATGCTCGACTGCAATAGCCAGTTCTATTATCTGGTTTATTATTATTATTATTGGATATTTTATTTATTTACCTTTCAGATGTTATCCCCTTTCCCCATTACCCCCCTTAACCCCTTATCCCATCCTCCCTCCTCCTCCTTCTATGAGGGTGTGCCCCCATCTATTCACCCATTCCTGACTCCCTGCCCTCAAATTCTCCCACACTGGACTCCACTCCCTTCCTGGGACCAAGGCCCTCCTCTCCCACTAATGCCTGGCAAGGGCATCTTCAACTACACATACAACTGGAGCCATACATCCCTCCATGTGTGTTCTCAGGCTGGCAGTTTAGACCCTGGGAGCTCTGGTTGGTTGGTATTGTTGCTCGCACCATGGGCCACCAGCCCCTTCAGCTGTAAGGGTTCTTGTTAGATATATTCTAGCTTTCAAAATCTTTCAGGACATGGATTTGTAAAAGCTGTTCCAACATATCATTTTTAAATGCAGTTACCAAGTATTTTTGTCATCTTACATTTTTCTTGTATGAAAACATCATATTTAAACATGTTGTTATCTTACTTTGTACATTTCTGACTAATCATGTATTCTCTCAAAAGTTATCACAAGCAAAGAAAATTTAAAGAATAATGGAAAGTTGAACTGTTATCCTTACAACATTACGTGATTCCATTTTGTTCATGGCAAAAGGTACTAATGACCTTGACTTTTTAGTGAAATGGCTGCTATGCTACATTAGTCCCTGAGGATTCCAGAACATTTCAACCAGCTTCAAACATCATCCTTTGGACAACTGATCGAGCAACTGATCATTGCAAGTTCAGAGCGTCTACTCAGAACAATGAAGAGCTTTTTTTGTTTGATGAATTTAAATTATTTTGTTCACTTCTTTTCTTAAATTGGGCATTATAATAACTAGGATTTAGTTTTTGAAGGGCAAAAAAGAAACAAAATGCAAATAAAACTTTTTTTTTTGGAAACATTATCAGGTAGCCTAACCTGGACACAGACCTACCGTCCAGCTAAGGCTGGCCTTCATCTTCTTGGCTCTGTTTCCCAAGTGCAGAGATTATAGATATGGATCACTGTCTCCACCTTTAAATTTGTTTTGTACTGATTCACTTTTTAAACAAAATGAAGATTTACCAATCACTTAAAGAAATTTGCAAGTGACAGTCCAAATATGACATGGCAAACTGACAAATACCAGAGATTTCTTTAAAAATCTACTATATACCTCATAGTTGATAAGAGCCTCTCAGTATAATAGAATTTTCTCTTTCATTCTTGAAATATTTAAGCTGTGTTTTGATGTTTGTTTCTCTATGGGATGATTCTAAATTTCATCAACTGTTGCAGATAAGTGAGCTGTCTCATAGGAGTTTCTTCTCAGTCTTTACACCAATGCCCATCTAGGTGACGTGGGAGCCTGTTAAAGCCTCTGCGTTCCTCAGTGTATCAGAATCAGCGATGTACTTAAAGAAGCCAAGCTCCTCGCTTGTACTATTAACTAGAACACTGACCAAATTGCCTTGAAGTTTTATTGCGTCCTAGTTAGACCATATCATCTCTTCTAATATCTCAGGAAGTGTCTTTTACTATGGGTTATGATTTTAGATATTTTAGCAGTTCAGTGAAATGTGTCTGGGATTATGCAGTCACTGTCTTCTCTTTTAGAAGTGTGATGTGCTGTGGGAAGACTTCCATCAAAAGCTAGTGGATGGGTCCTTGCTGACACTGGACACCTATCTGGGCCAGTTTCCTGACATAAAGGTATTTTGTTCTCTGTGTGTGAAGGAAATAATTGAATGGTCTCATGCAGTTATTAAAATCAGGGCAAAAGAGGGGAATTAAAAGTTCTCAAGTTGAAATGAAAGACATTTGTAACTATTCATTTATTTAAGCTTGAATTTTTAATCTATTACTGTGAAATAAAACCCAGCTTCAGAAATAAAATTGCCCCTCTTAGTGCACACTGCAGTGCTTCTTTCCATACCGAAGTCTTTTCAAACCTGTAGATATGAAATCAGAAATCAGTTCACCTAAAATCTATTCAAACCTTTTTATATGTAATATGAGGTGATTTTTGTTAGAATAAATGACAGTCACAGGGAATGGAGAAACTGAACTGTGAATTCAAGGAAAAACCTGATATTTCCCTGTTTACTGTTAGTTTCACATGGGGTCACAGTGCACCTGGGCACTTTGCTGTCCTTAAAATTTTCAGATTAAAATCAAAATATGAGTCTTTTCGGGTGTGAAAGAATTATATTTAAAACAATGGCTTTGACTCTTACCTCCCCTGCAATGGTAAATAGAGAAGTGAATGGTTGAATATTGTAGATCTGGAACTGTCATTGTAGCTAAAGCTGGGTTTGAACAAACATCTATATGCAACAGATGTGCAGCAGTAGCCCTTTTGCTTCTGTACTCAAAATGGAGTCAGGGTATGTTGACGTTCTAGCAGGATGAGGAGGTTATGAACCAGCATCAGTGGGCATCTGGACAACTCCTTGCACAAATCCACTGTGGCCTGGCCTTCTGTGTAGTCATGAACAAATACCAGGAAACTTCCTATAGGAAATGCACTGGCTTTGGCTGCACAGTGAAATGAGATGGTTCTACCACATCAGCACTCGAGGGAGGGCTCAATTTGCTGCTCCCACAGACTATGAATAAGGAGCATTTGGGGGTTTCTGGACTATTGGGCAAGAACTTAAGTGGATCTCTCCAAATATATTCCTCTTCGTGGCCACATGTCAACAAAAGAAACTCTGAATGATGGATTCCCCTTGTTAACACAAGCACTAGAGATTTCTTCCTTGTGTTCTCATTTTTTAAAGTCTCTGTGCAGACGACTATACAATACACAGAACAGCCCCCTGACTATCAGCAAACATTAGAGTCTAGGTTGCAACTACTAGAATTTACTTGGTCCTCATAATTTAGAATAAGGAATTAAATGAGGGATGAAGGATAGTGATAGTCAAATAGAAACAGACTGTGTATTAATAAACAGAGGCTCAGTGGTGGTGGTTTAAGGCAGGCTGGGAACTTACTGTGCACAGTGATGTGCCTGCTCTCTTCTAATGTGCTTGCTTGATTTCGTGTCATCCTTGGTTCTGGAGAGGTTCTTACCCCATTCTCATTGGTTTCTGATGCGCTCCTCTTGATGGTCTCCTCTTGGACTGATCCTAATAGTCATCCAGTCAGTTTTTAAGAAACCTGTCAGTCTTTCTGTACTACAGCCCACTTCCTGTTCTTTTAAAAATAAACAAAACAAACAACAACAACAACAAAAAGCCCTTGCCAATGAACAAATAATTAAGGAAATATCATGGGCATCTCAGGACAGAGACAACTTGAAGAGTGAAGAATAGCTATATTAAAGTTTTACATGTATTCAATGAGTCCAATTTAGAAGTCGGAGTAGACTCCCTATGGTCATAAAATGATAATTAGTGAATATGTAATGAAGGGGGTTTTGATGGAAAGTGGTAGCACTATAAGTAAGATGAACTGAGTGAACAATTTTCAAAGAATGGGCCAAAATTGACTTCCTTGATTCCCATTAAAATCAACAGACTGCATGCATTTAAAACCTCAGGCAAATTCCCGAGCATTTCCCATAGCCTGTCACAGAAGGCTATGAAGTACCATTCATGTGGTTGATGCTTGACATTTGAGCTGTGACTGGCAGTGCAGTCCATGTTATGATTCTCATTGTGTAGTGCTGACATCTAAAATCAATATTATAATAAAAACCCACAAGTCATCACCCTAGGCAGGCTTACAGCTGTGAAGAATTATTATAAAATATAGTTCAGATTCTAAGTTGGCACCCATACATGAATAATTAAGCATGTGTTTACTTCACTGTGCCCAAATGAATTCCAAGTTGGGATTGTCAGAGAATTTTAAAAAGTGTAATGAATTATTTTCTAAACTACAGAAATGTAAGGTGGAGAGGAATTATTTAAGTTTAGTATTGGGTACCTAATTAGAATTTTTGTTGTATGAAAAAGTTAATCTGAGTTAACTCTGTTCTTATGAATCTTTGAGTAACTATCTGTCTGTCTATCTATCTATCTATCTATCTATCTATCTATCTATCTATCTATTGCTCCAAACTTCCAGAATGTCATATAGGAAAGTAAATACGATTGATTTGTTTTTATAGCACAAAACTATCAGTATCAAGTGAAGGACAGATCCTAAAATATTTACTTCCACCCTAGTAAACTACCTTCTGTGAGGGCCTTGCCCATTCCACAGGGAAATGCTTCACAAGCTTCACCTCACTTCCTTTTCCAACAAAAACCAGATTACCACTGTACTCTTCCACCTCATTCTGAATCATGGTACTAACTTCATTTCAGCTCTTTCCAAAGACCAATGCTATCCTCTAAAGCTAATGATTTGCTATTTAGAAGATATTAAAGATGTCCCTGGGGCCGAGGCACATCTGTACAGAAGAGCTCCGAGGTGCTGAGTGCTACACAAGCTTCTGTCCCTTAGAAACAGTCGGGTGCTTGTTAAAAATAATGGGCTTTATCACTTTTCTGACAAAATAGGTTTGTGAGTCTCGCAGAAAGATTTCATTCTCCCCTGCCTAGGCTGGCTCAGTAAACAGCATAAAGCTACTCTGGGTGTGTCTTGAAGCATTTCATGGGCATGTGGACATGGTAGTGACAGAAAATTATCATTGGAATGGATATAAAGATTGGAAGCTGCTCAGTTTGAATAACCTTCCGAATCTACCTGTCACAAGTGTCCACAGGCTGTGGAGAAGTTATGTTGAATAATTAGCAGAGTCCGTGGAGGTTTTGGAAGGGGCATTATAAACAGAGATCCAGGAGCCAGGCAGGGTTGACAGGAAGTTAGACAGGAGAATGCTCAGAAGGAGGCTGCCTCTGGCAGGTGCTCACCACACCCTCCACTCCTGAGAGTCAGCTGTCATCTTGTGTGCAGCTTCTCTCACCTCATCAACTCCTGCTTCCTGTTAGGGTCACACATGATGAACAGTTCTAGGCAAATTCCAGCTCTCTCTGAGTAAAATTGGAATATCCCTTACCATGTCTGTACTGTAGGACACTGCGTAGACTCAATGCGTGGCTACTTTGTTATGTAAAAACACAAATATCTTATTAATATTGTTTTCCCTCTTATTAGTATATCCAATTTAAGAAGTGTTTTTTAAATGAAATGGTGTTTATTATTAGACCAGCAAGGTGCAACTAGAAAGTTGCAGAGACATAAAACACGTGGCTGTCAAATCTTTTCTCAGGCTAATTAACTCAGAATCTGAATTTAGACCTGAAACTTCAGCGTATTTTACCCTATTTGTTTATTGATTCCGACTCTTTGACTAAGCATTTTAGTGATTACCATTCACTTATACACAGACATTTTCCACTGTCATATTTAGTTGTATCCAATTCAAACCACTTCCAACATCATCTGCAGACCTTGTGATGCACTCTATTTTCCCTTGCCTCCCCTTTGTGCTACTATTTACCTACATTTACCTTCACATGTGTTGCAAGCTTCAGAATACATTGCTTCTGTTTTTTTTTGTCTGTTTGTTTTGGTTTTGTTCTTAATGGCTCGTAATGTTTTCATGCAATGAAAAGTAAAGGAAGGAAATCATATATATTAGCCTTGATTTTTGTACTTTATAGTAATTACTGCTTCATGTGCAGTTCCTTTTAAAAGTATTCAGTTAGCAACTATTATGTTTTTGTTTGACAGAATATATTTCTTTCACTTTCATTTCTAGGAGTTAATTTTGTTGGGTGGAATCTGACTTGGAGATTTTTTTACTTCTTAACTTCTTTTAAGTACTTTACAGTTAATCCATTGTTTTTTTAGCTTGTTTGGTCATTAAGTTTAGCCCACTGTGGTTTTTATGGTTGTACTATACTTACACTGTTTTAAAATCACTTCTTATGTCAGTATATAAAACAGTGGGTTATGTTCTCTCATTTTCGTACATGTATTGGTATACTTAGCTCATGTTCCCTTCATTCACCCCTCCTTTGTTTTTTGCTATTAGTGATCTTAAGACCTGACTCTGACAGGTCTAGGTGTCCACAAGTCAGTACGTTTCCCTTCAAGGTTTATGAATTTCTCGAATCTGTACTTGGTCACTGAGCATTTAGGTTCATAAACTTGATGCTCAGATTCCCTGCGTTTTCAAAGAAACAAGGAAGTAGGAGGTGATAAAAGAAAGCAGATTTATGAACAGTTTGTGCATCACTGTAAAGAGGAGACAGGCTTCAATCTTTCCTGAGGTGGTGGAAAATCTTCTAGATTATAAGACACAAAAGCCAGGAAGTATGTATAAGTTGGTTTAACTGTGGGGTGGCGTGCTGGAGCTGTGTGAAATCTCTTCCATAAGGCCAGTTCTCCTTTGGCTAGGGCTTTAGCTGTCCCTCCCCATGTGTTAAATTTAGGTTAAATGTTAATTCTTTTGAGTCCTTTGCCTCAATAGTCTAATAGTTTGACCTCTAAAGGGGAGGGACTCAAATCTTAGGGTATTACTTTACCTGTCAGAGCTTCAGCTTCAGCCTAGAATCATGGTTATAGTTTCTCTCTCTCTCTCTCTCTCTCTCTCTCTCTCTCTCTCTCTCTCTCTCTCTCTCCTCTCTCCATTCAATCTTGAGAGAAACACCTATGTAGGGTACAAAATAAGAACTAAAGTTAGAAGACATTCAGTTAATGTAAGGTCAATGTAAATTTAATGCCTGGGAACCATTAACATGCCATACTCAGATTTACCAACTTTTACAAGGACTAAAACAATGGCTCCTTGAGCTTGTGGAGGTCTTCATCCTGAAAAGTCCTTTGATGGTTAGATTGAGCTTATTTACGGGCAGCTTTCTGGAAAGTAAATTGTACCATATAAAGGAGAACAGCTATGTTGACTGCTACACATTTCTGGGAGCTTAATGTGGGCTACTGTGCACATAATTACTAGCTCTATGATCACTATGCAAGTAGGGGTCATGCAAATGAAAATGGTCCTGGTAGATCAAAGTTCAGTCCTGATCAAACACTTGGTCCATACTTAGTGGTTTGGGATTTCTGGACCAAGGCTTTGAAAATTCCTTAATGAGGTGGCCATGATTGTGCCTGTGTTCTGAATACCAGCATTTTCAAAGTGTTATATTAGCTCTAGAGATTCTAATACATAAAGTACCATGATATACTGAGAAGAGATTTCTCAGGTAGTTCTGTCTTAGGGAACTGCTATTATAATCATATTATATTATAATCATAGTATAATCATAAACTGCTATTATACTCATAAAGCAAAAACTAGTTTAGCTTTCTAACTGCAGACTGCAGCATATTAAGAATAAGAGTAGATTCTAACAGATAGTCCAATTTGTCTGCTTTCCCAAAGCAACTCCAGGATTTTCTGGGTCTTTGATGGAAACATGCTGTTAACAGTTCATGATTGGCCCTATTATTATCAGAAGGACTGCTGTTTAGAGCACAATGGTCTAGAAGCTTTATTCTGATTTCTGGCTGTCTTCTCCCTACTTATCCCCGCTCACCTTTATCTTCTGTTAAAATCTTTACCTTCCATGCCAGTAAAATGGCTCAGCAGGTAGGGTGCTTGCCACCAAGCCTGATAACCCATGTGAGTTCAGTCTCAGAAACTCTTATGCCAGGAGAGAACAGACTCCTGTAGATTGTTCTTTAACTGCGCTTACATATATACATGTGTAAATACGATTCTTTCACAGCCCTCAGCTACTTTCATCATAGAAAGTGTTTGACCTTTGACTTTTGGCAGTCAGAGACTGACACCTCCTCTCCAGTTCATGTGTTTTCCATGTTGGCAGAATCGCATCGCTAAGCGCAGCAGGAAGCTTGTGGATTATGATAGTGCTCGCCATCACCTGGAGGCTCTGCAGAGTTCCAAAAGGAAGGATGAGAGTCGGATCTCTAAGGTAGGAATCGATGCAGTGGGTGACATCACTCTCCGAATCTTAAGGCATGTAGCAGCCTTGCTTTTAAAAATGAGATCTTCCCCTTTTAAAGAAAGACTTCAATCAGGACAGAATTCAAGCAAAATTATAGTTTTCTAAGCCACTTTAATTAAAAACACATTTTTTCTTTGTTATTAGAAGTGAGATCACATGAGTGACCAGAATAACTTTGAGCCTCTTGCAGTGTTGCAAGATCAAAGAAACCAAGGAGTGTTTCTGCACTTCTTTCTATGTGGTTAGAAAATACTCATAAAATATGGATTCAGGTGGGATGCCAACACTGTAACTCCCAGAGAAAAATTTAGTTACATTTTAAATGCTATGATAAAATACCATGCCTAGGCAACTTGTAGAAGAAAGGCTTATTTGAGGCTTAGCATTTTAGAGGGTTATGGGTCCATCACCATCATAAAGAGAAAGTATGGTAGCAGGCAGTATGGTAATTGGATCAGGAATCTGGGAGCTCATATCTTAATTCACAAGCAGGAGGCATAGAGATCACACAGAAAATTGAGCAAGGTTGTAAGCTCTCAAAGCCTACCCCAAATGACATATTTCCTCCATCAAGCCTACACCTTCCAAGCCTCCCCGGAGATCATCACTAACTGGGGACCAAGTAATCAAATGCATGAGACTATGGGGTCATCACATTGAAGCCACTACGAGGCCAGCTGTCCACGATCCCTTTGAATTCCAGGCTTACTTTGTCTTTCCTAACACACATCACTGCTAAATCACTTTCCAACACAGCATCTCTAGATCAGGTTCCCTATAGATTACCTCTTTTAATGGATCCCATTGGGAAAAATTTCTAAATCCCCTAGCATGACATATGAGACCTTCTCAGCTTGATTGTAACTTACTTGTCAAGCTTTCCAACATTCAAGTTCTTTATATTGCCCATTTAATTACTAAATGGTGTGGATTTCAACAAATATCTCTCCTCAAAATCTCCTCAGGTTACCATAAGGTTCTTTCTCTTTAATATGAAGTGATGCTTTTATGTACAGAACTCCCCCATGTGTAAATGTGTTGTGTTTCATTTCTAGGCGGAGGAGGAGTTTCAGAAAGCACAGAAAGTGTTTGAAGAGTTCAATGTTGACTTACAAGAAGAGTTACCGTCATTGTGGTCAAGGTAAACACGTTTATCTTGTTTACTCCAGTTTGCACCCTTTAGCAGTTTAAGACATGGAGCTTTCCTTTAGGTCACTTTTCTTGTCTGTGGCTTTCTTTTGTGTCTGTGATATTTCTGTCTTGTTCAGAAGAAGTTGTGTACTTATGCTTTCCAATATGGAAGCCACTTACCACATAAGCCTGCTGAGTACTTGAGGTATGTTTATGGAGACTGAAGAAAAATATCTGTATGTATTTTGTTGTATCTCATTTTAATTAAGTAGTCATGTATGTCTGGAAGCTGTTTAGACCATGGTAAGCTTCTCAAGTGGAAGCTTAAAATTCTAACGAGAGGCACTAGGAGAATTTCTCCTGTCATAAAACTTACAGCAAGACCCCCTCAGCTCTTAGTTGGATTTCCAGTATTCTAAGACCACATCTTACATTCTGACCTTGTTCTTTGGGCTTTTAACCTAAGTTATAGCACTATTTAAGACAACAAATGCAGCTCTCATTTACAGGCATTCCATGAGTCTCATGATATTGAGTGAAATTTATATAGTTTATTCAGTTTTCACTACTCTGTGCTAGAACCACGAAGTTGCTGGAAGCAGTGATGTCTTATGGTCCTCAGTCCTCACTAGCAGTTCCATGTCACCAGCCTTCAAATCTAACTCTGCTTGACAGGCTGTATTACTTTTAGTCAGTCTCCTCCCCTACTACCAAATAGCTGTCGGCCCCAAAGAGATTAAACATATCCGCAGGCTTAATTTCCTGCTGCTTGTATCTAAGCCCCTCTTTAACTGAAATTGCACACACTAATGATTTTCACAAGTACAAAGTTCTCTTCCCATTTACATTGCTCAAGCCTGAAATTGAAGTCAGTACTTTTAATCTTCAGTGTCTTCTGTGGGGAAATGCACAGGATTGGACATGTAACAAGAAACATGTACTCAGTGATGGATGTTTGAATTCCTGCATCAGACTCATCTTAGCCATTAAGAAATTACGTGTTGTGTCCATTGTGCTATAGTGTTCGACAGGTCTCTCTTTTCTGTTTTCTAGCTAATTTATCAAAGAAGCTGAGTTATTGGCAGCCACTATTTCAGGCCTGTTTTTCTTCAGTTCTGTCACCTTTAAAAAAATATATATTTTACTCATTTTTAAAATGTGCATATTATTGAGGATATTATCTCTATAACATGTCGCATGTTTAGTTTGCTTACTTTGAGATAGAGACTCATGTAGCCCAGGCTGTCCTTTTACCCACTTTGTAGCAAAGAATTATCTTGAATTCCCAATCCTCTTGCCTTTACCTCCCATGCTCTGGGATTGTATGTGTGCACACCATCTCAAGCTATAAAGCAACCTCTTTATTTCTCTGAATAAGTGTCTCTCATGCCTGCTCCAGGTCTCTGTTGCTTATATGGCATACCCTTTTCTACTCACCTTTGAATCTAAAGGGTGGATGATATTCAGCTTGATGCTTATGCTTAGTTTGTTCTTTGCCTCTTCGGTTCTTTTATTATCTATTGTTTCCATACAATGAAAATCATTTTAAACCTTTAGATGCACAAAGAAGAGTAGTAAGGTCTGGGGAGATGGCTCCATCAGTGAATTGTTTGCCATGCAAGCATGAAAACCCGATGTCAGATCTTCAGTGCCAAGTAGAGCTGGGTGTGGTGGCACACATTTGCCAAAAAGCACAAGGGCCAGAGACAGAGGGATCCAGATGGCTCACTGCAGCTCACCAGCCATCAGTCTAGCCATGTCCAGTGAGAGACTTGTCTTAAAGAATGAGGTGAGAAATCTATCTACCTCTGGTTACTGTATGCACATTCACACATGCACATGCATATGCACATGCACATACACACATTCACACATACACACATACACACATACATTGAAAGAAATAATCTACAGCATAGAAGAATATATAAGGTGCAGAAAAACTGTAAGCATTATTTCTTTTTTACTCTGGGGGATTTGCCGGAAATTGAACATAGAGTCTCACTCAAAATGCACATGTAGGTACTTTACCTCTTGACCTATGTTTATATTTTAACCAAACTTGTGATTTGTAGAAAGAAGATGGTGATAAATTACTATAAAAAAGGGGAACTCTATAGGGAATGCTTAAGTTGAATTTCTGAAGTTGGTATTTGGTGAAAAAATATTCCAGGCTAATAAGTGCACAAATAAGGGACTGGGCTTTGGAGAGTTTTTTTGGTTCTTGAAACATCTTTAAATTTAAATTTTTGTCTTATTTTATGTGTATGCATATTTTGCCTATATATATTTCTGGGTATCACATGTATGATTGGTATCCAGAAAAACCAGAAGAGAATGTCAAGTACCCTGGAACTGGGGGAGTTTAGGATGGCTGTGAGCTGCCATGTGAGTGCTATGAACTAAACTCAGGTCTTTTGAAAACAGCAGTTATTGCTCTTAACCCTGGAGACATTTCTCCAGCGTTAGGTTTTGGAAGCTTATTAATGTGATATGGCATGAGATTGATTGAAAAGAGAATTCCAAGGAGGGAATTGTGGGGAGAAAGCAGGACAGAGTCAGTGGCAAAGGGGGTAGGGGTTATTTAGCTAGAGAATGTTTGGGATGAGTGGTGGATAGGAACAGTATGAGGATGTTGATAGGACTAGTCAGGCAGGCCTGAGGGCTGTTTTACATGATTCTGGCTTGAAATAGACTGGACTCAGTAGCCTCTGTTGTCTAGAAAAAGGAAACAGTGATGTAACGTGCAGGAGGAGAGAGTTTGATGTACCTGGTCATAAATGGAATGTCTTCATCAAAAACTTTCTTTTCTTATGACACAGAGATCTATGTGGAATAGGAGCCCTATGGATTGTAAAATCCAGAGGTGATGGACGACTCCAAGAAAACTGTGTCTTCCAGACACAACAGAACGGATGCATATGAAGTCACAGAGACTATGATAGCAGGCATAGGATCTGCATAGGCTCAAGATAGATGGCATCCCAGCACTGAGAAGGGGAAGGGAACATGGGCTCCTGCCCCTAACCTAGAAGCTATCTGCAACTGATACCTACTAGCAAAGAATAAAAGTAGTTTTCTCCAACAGAGTCCCACTAGGTATACATTACATTTAAGGAAAGGCCTCAGGCCCAGGAGTAGTTTGGAAACACAAAACAAACTCAGTGGTATTTTGTAGACATTTTGTCTCATTTTGTTTTGTTTGATATTTTTTTTTTGCCTTAATGGTCTTATGTTTATTTATTTTAATTTCTGTTTTTGTGGTTTTGTGGGATTTATTTTTAATTATTTTTTTCTGATAAAGAGAAATGTTTACTATAGTTTTTCAGTATAAAAAACAAACTACAAACCAGTATGTATATTATGACAATTCAAACTACCAAGTTTATGTCATGTATGTATGTATGTGTGTATGTGTGTGTTAGAAAAATGCGTATATGTATACAATAAAATATATATTCATATATTTATATATGATATTATATATATATATATATATATGACATATATATATATGTACCTAACTTTTCACAAGTATGAAAAATTCATTCTAAAATGTATTCTGTGATTACTACTTTAGTTGTTGAAAGGTGTGTAAGTTGTGAGTGTGTACCTTTAATTATACATATCAGTATGACATATATATAAATTATCTTTAATCTTTTTTTACTGTCTAATTGTTATCCCTCCCATCTGCCCACTGACATTTCCTCATCTCATTCTTCCTTCATTCCTCCTCCTCCATCTCCAAGAGGATGTCCCCACCCCTCCAGATCTCTAAAATCCCTTGAGCATCAAATCTCTCCAGGGTTAGGTGTATCTTCTCTCACTGAGGCCAGACTAGGCAGTCCTCTGTTATATATGTGTTAGGGGCCTCATACCAGATGGTGTATGCTGCCTGTTTGGTGGCTCAGTGTCTGAGAGATCTCGGGTCCAGGTTTGTTGAGACTGCTTGTCTTCCTATGGTGTTGCCCTCCTTGGCTTCTTCCAGCCTTTCCCTAATTCAACCACAGGGGTTCCTGGCTTCTTTCCATAGGTTGGGTGTAAATATCTACATCTGACTACTTCACCTACTTGTTTAGCTTCTCAGATGGCAGCCATGCTAGGCTCCTGTTGGTAAGCACATCACAGGATCAGTAATAGTGTCAGATCTTGGGGCCTCCTCTCTTTGAGCTGGATCCCAATTAGGGCCTGTTGCTGGACCGCCTTTACTTAATTTTCTTCTCTATTTTTATGTTTTGCTTTTGTTTTGTTTCTTTTAGAAATAGAACGAAAAGCAAAAACTCCTAATCTAAAACATCCAAGAAATCTGGGACACAATGAGAGAACCAAACCAAGGATAATAGGTTAAAAGAGAGCTAAGATTCCCAACTTAAAGGGCAGTAAATATCTTTAACAAAATTATAGAAGAAATTTTTCCTAACCTAAAGGAAGAATATTAAAAGCAGTAAGGGGAAAAGGTCAAGTAACATATAAAGGAAGACTTACCAGAATTACACCATATTTCTTACCATAGACTATGAAAGCTAGAAGATCCTGGACAGATGTCATACGGACCCTAAAAGAACATAAATGCCAGCCCAGGCTACTATACCCAGCTAAACTCTCAATTACCTTAGATGGAGAAACCAAGATATTCCATGACAAAAACAAATTTACATAATATCTTTCCAGAAATCCAGC
Organism: Mastomys natalensis; assembly: GCA_021653895.1. Classification (NCBI taxonomy): domain Eukaryota; kingdom Metazoa; phylum Chordata; class Mammalia; order Rodentia; family Muridae; genus Mastomys; species Mastomys natalensis. The sequence continues at coordinate 244,047 of JAJTUV010000422.1, read as the reverse complement.
CTTACAAAGGATAATAAATGGAAAACTCCAACACAAGGAGGGAAACAACACTATAAAAAAAGCGAGAAACTAATCTTCTCTCAACAAACCCAAAAGAAGATAGCCACACAAACATAATTCCACCTCTAATAGCAAAAATAATAGGAAGCAATAATTCCTATTCTTAAATATCTCTTCACAGTAATGGACTCAATTCTCCAATAAAAATATATAGATTAACAGAATGGATATGTAAACAGGACCCAACATTTTCCTGCATACAGGAAACACACCTCAGTGACAAAGACAGACACTACCTCGGAGTAAAACGCTGGAAAAAATTATCCACGCAAATGGTGCCAAGAAACAAGCTGGAGTAGTCATTCTAATAGCGAATAAAATCAACATTCAACCAAAAGTTATCAAAAAAGATAAGGAAGGACACTTTATATTCATCCAAAGGAAAATATACCAAGATGAACTCTCAATTCTGAACACCTATACTCCAAATGCAAGGGCTCCCATATTCATAAAAAAAAAATTACTAAACCTCAAAGCACACATTGCACCTCACACAATAATAGTAGGAGACTTCAGCACCCCACTCTCAGAAATGGACAGATAGTGGAAACAAAAACTAAACAGAGACACAGTGAAACTAACAGAAGTTATGAACCAAATGGATTTAACAGATATGTATAGGACATTTATTTTATCCTAAAACAAAAGAATATATCTTCTTCTCAGCACCTCATGGTACCTTCTCCAAAATTGACCATATAATTGGTCCAAAACAGGCCTCAACAGGTATAAGAAGATATAAATAATCCCATGCATCCTATCAGATCACCACAGACTAAGGCTGGTCTTCAATAACAACAAAAACAACAGAAAACTCATATACATGTGGAAGCAGAGCAATGTTCTACTCAACGATAACTTGGTCAAGGATGAAATAAAGACAGAAATTAAAGACTTTTTAGAATGTAATGAAAATGAAGGCACAACATATTCAAACATATGGGACACAATGAAAGTAGTGCTAAGAGGAAAACTCATAGTCTGAGTGCCTCCATAAAGAAACTGGAGAGAGAATACATTAGCAACTTAACAGCACACCTGAAAGCTCTTGAATAACAACAACAAAAAAGCAAATACACACAGAGGAGTAGAAGGCAGGAAATTATCAAACTCAGGGGCTAAAATCAACCAAATAGGAACAAGAAGAACTATACAAAGAATCAACAAAACTAGGAGCTTGCTCCTTTAGAAAATCAACAAGATAGATAAACCCTTAGCCAGACTAACCAGAGGGTACAGAGACAGTATCCAAATTAACAAAATCAGAAATAAAAAGGGAGCCATAATAACAGAAACTGAAGAAATTGAAAAAAAAATCATCAGAGCCTACTGCAAAAGCCTATACTCAACAAAACTGGAAAATCTGGATGACATAGACAATTGTTTAGACAGATACCAGGTACCGAAGTTAAATCAGGATAAGACAAACCATCCAAACAATCCCATAACCCCTAAAGAAGTAGAAACAGTCATTAAAAGTCTCCCAAACAAAAAAAGCCCAAGACCAGATGATTTTCATGCAGAATTCTATAAGACCTTCAAAGAAAACCTAATATCAACACTCTTCAAACTATTCCACAAAACAGAAACAGAAGGAACACTACTCAATTCCTTCTATGAAGCCACAGTTACAATGATAGAAAAACCACACAAAGACCCAACAAAGAAAGAGAACTTCAGACCAATTTCCCTTATGAATATCGATGCAAAAATACTCAATAAAATTCTCTCAAACTGAATCCAAGAACACATCAAAATGAACATTCAGCACGATCAAGTACATTTCATCCCAGGAATGAAGGGATGGGTCAATATATGGAAGTCCATCAACTACACAAACAAACTCAAAGAAAAAAAAAAACACATGATAATTTCATTAGATGCTGAAAAAGCATTTGATAAAATTCAACATCCCTTCATGTTAAAAGTCTTGAAAGATCAGGAATTCAAGGCCCATACCTAAAACATAGTAAAAGCAATATCCAACAAACCTGTAGCCAACATCAAACTAAATGCACAGAAACTTGAATCAATCCCACTAAAATCAGGAACTAGACGAGGCTGCCCACTCTCTCACTGTCTAGTCAATGTAGAAGTCATAGCCAGAACAATTAGACAACAAAAGGAGGTCAAAGGGATAGAAATTGGAAAGGAAGAAGTCAAAGTATCACTATTTGTAGATGATATGATAGCATATTTAAGTAACCTCAAAAATTCCACCTGAAAAATCCTACAGCTGAAAAAAACTTCAGCAAAGTGGCTGAATATAAAATTAACTCAAATAAATCAGTATCCTTCCTATACTCAAAAGATAAACAGGCTGAGAAAGAAATTAGGGAAACAACACCCTTCACATAGTCACAAACAATATAAAATATCTTGGTGTGACTCTAATCAAACAAGTGAAAGATCTGTATAACAAGAACTTCAAGTCTCTGAAGAAAGAAATGAAAGAAAACCTGAAAGATCTCCCATGCTCATGGATTGGCAGGATTAATAATGTAAAAATGGCCATCTTGCCAAAAGCATTCTACACATTCAATGCAATCCCCATGAAAATTCCAGCTCAATTCTTCTCATAGTTAGAAACAGCAATTCTCAAATTCATTTGAAATAACAAAAAATCTAGGATAGCGAAAACTATTGTCAACAAAAAAGGACATCTGGGTAGATCACCATCCCTGATCTCAAGATTTACTGCAGAGCAATAGTGATAAAAAACTGCAGGGTATTGGTTCAGTGACAGGCAGGTAAATCAATGGAATAGAAGTGAAGACCCAAAAATGAACCCACACAACTATGGTCACTTGGACTTTGACAAAGGAGCTAAAAACATCCAGTGGAAAAAAAACCAGCATTTTCTTTCTTTTTTTTTTTTAAGAATATATGAGTATTTTTCAATAAAATATATTATTTGAGGAGTGAGAAAATAAAAAAAAAATATGTTCTTTTTTTTTTTTCAAGTATAAACCCAACAAAAAATATAATTTATAGTCCAGTATCCCTCATGAATATACATATAAAATTCTCAATGAAGTATTGCAAACTGAATACAAGAGATATAAAAAAATATATTCCATGAACAACTGAACAACTGTTTTTTTTAGAAGACCAACTCCATATACAGGTGCATGTTTGGATAGCCCCCACTGCAGATGTTTGAGACTACATGAAAACCAAGCTGCACATTACAACATATGTGCAGGGAGGCTAGGTTCAGCCATGGAGGTAGATCTGTGTAGACTAGGTATGCTCCACGGTTGGTGATTCAGTCTCTGAGAGCTCCAAGGGTTCAGGTTGGTTTACTCTGTGATCTTCCTGTGCAGTTCTTATCTCCTTAGGGCCACAATCCTTCCACCTATTCTTCTTTAAGAGTCCTCAGCTCCATCCACTGTTTGGCTCTGATGTCGTATCTGTCTGAGTCAGCTGCTGTTAGAGCCTCTCAAGGACAGCTTGCCCCTGTCTGTTCTCAGGCTGGAGGTTTAGATCCTGGGAGCTCTGGTTGAATCTTTGATACTCGTTCTAAAAAGGACAAAGCACCCTCACTTTGGTCTTCCTCCTTCTTCTTGAGTTTCATGAGGTTATGCGTTGCATCTTAGGTATTGTGTGTTTTGGGGTAATATCCGTTATCAGTGAGTGCATACCATGTGTGTTCCTTTGTGATTGGGTCATCTCACTCAGGATGATATTTTCTAGCTCCATCCATTTGTCTAAGAATTCATGAGCTCATTATTTTTAATGGCTGAGTAGTACTCCATTGTGTAATGTACCACATTTTCTGTATCCATTCTTTGTTGAAGGACATCTGGTCTTTCCAGCTTCTGGCTATTATGATAAGGCCGCTATAAACATAGTGGAGCATGTGGCCCTGTTGCATGTTGAAATATCTTCTGGGTATATACCCAGGAGGGGTATAGCTGGGTCCTCAGGTAACACCATGTTCAATTTCTGAGGTATCGCCAACTGCTTTCCATAGTGGTTGTACCAGCTTGCAATCCCACCAACAATGGAGAGTGTTCCTCTTTCTCCACATCCTCGCCAACATCTGCTGTCACCTGTGTTTTGGATCTTAGCAATCTGACTGTGTGAGGTGGAATCTCAGTGTTGTTTTCATTTGCATTTCCTGATGACTAGGATGCTGAGCACTTCTTTAGATAAAACCAGCATTTTCAACAAATGGTTCTGGTTCAACTGACAGTCAACTTGTAGAAGAATACAAATTGATCTATTCTTGTGTCCCTGAACAAAGCTCAAGTCCAAGTGTATCAAGAACCCCCACATAAAACCAGATACACTGAACTACTAGAAGAGAAAGTGGGGAAATCCTTGAACACATGGGCACAGGGGAAAATTTCCTGAACAGAACATCAATGGCTTACGCTCTAAGATCAAGAATTGACAAATGGGAACTCATAAAATTGTAAAGTTTCTGTAAGGCAAAGGACACTGTCAATAGGACAAAACGGCAACCAGCATATTGGGAAAAATCTTTACCAACCTACACCTGATAGAGGGCTAATATCCAATATATAAAAAGAAATCAAGTTAGACCCCGAGAACCAAATAACCTGATTAAAAAATGGGAACAGAACTAAACAGAGAATTCTCAGCTGAGGAAACTTGAATGGCTGAGAAACCACCTAAAGAAAATGTTCAACATCCCTTAGTCATTAGCGAGATACAAATGAAAATGACCCTGAGATTCTATTTCATACAAGTCAGAATGGCTAAAATCAATAACTCAGGTGACAGCAGATTACTGGTCAGGATGTGGAGAAAGAGGAACACTCTTCCATTGCTGTTGGAATTGCAAGTTGGTATAACCACTCTGGAAATCAGTCTGGTGGTTCCTCAGAAAACTGGACATAGTACTAACTGATGACTCAGCTATATCACTCCTGGGCATATACCCAGAAGATGCTCCAACATGCTATAAGGACACATGCTCCACTATGTACATAACAGCCATATTTATAATAGCCAGAAGCTGAAAACTTCCCAGATGTCCTTCAACAGAGGAATGGATACAGAAAATGTGATATATTTACACAATGGAATACTACTCCGCTACTAAAAACAATGACTTCATGAAATTTGCAGGCAAATGGGTGAATCTAGAAAATATTGTCCTGAGTGAGGTAACTCAGTCACAAAAGAACACACATGGTATGTACTCACTGATAAGTGGATATTAGGCAAAGAGCTTGGAATACCCATGACACAACGCATGGATCACATGAAACTCAAGAGGAAGGCAGACGAAAGAGTGGATGCTTCAGTCCTACTTAGAAGGGGGAACAAAATAATAAAGGGAAATATAGGGTGGGAGGGACTTGGGAGGAAGAGGAGAGGGGGAGAGGAAAAGAGGAGCAGAATCAGGTATGTGAGGAGATGGAAGAGATGTTCAGAGGGTCACAAAATTAAACAGAGGTATGTAGCAATGGTGGATGGGGAACTGCGGGGAACAACAAGAACGTCTCAGATACCAGGAAAGCAAGAGCCTCCCAGGACCCCACAAGGATGGCATTAGCTGAAATACCTCACAAATGGGAGGGAGAACCTGTCAAGACCATATCCAGAGGTTAGGCATGGCCCCTAGTTGAGGAATGGGGCCACCTACCCATCTCCAAAATTTTAACCCAGAATTGTTCCTGTCTAAAGGAAATACAGGGAGAAAGCGTAGAACAGAGACTGAAGGTAAGACTAGCCAGAGACTGCCCCACCTGAGGATTCATCCCACATGCAGACACCAAACCCAGACACTATTGCTGATGCCAAGAAGTTCTTGCTGTCAGAAGCCTGATACAGCTGTCTCCTGAGAGGCTCTGCCAGATCCTGACCAATACAGATGTGGATGCTCGCAGCCAACTATTGGACTGAGCACAGGGACCCCAATGGAGGAGTTAAGGGAAGGACTGAAGGAGCTGAAGGGAGCTTTATCTGACATCAGTGGGTCCTGTGAAGGCTGGATGCCCTAGTGTAGAGGAATGCTAGGATGGTGAGGCAGGAGTGAGTAGGTGGGTGGGGGAGCACTCTCATAGAAGCAGGATAAGGGGGGATTGGATTGGGGTTTGCAGAGGAGAAACTGGGAAAGTGGATAACATTTGAAATGTAAATAAATAAAATATCCAATTTAAGAAAAAAAAAACAATAAAAAATAAAATTACCAACTATGTCATTTCCATACAGATATGCCAACTGAAAAAGAATAGAGAGGAAGAAAAAAGAGAGAGAAAGAACATAAGATTGGGTAGGAAGGGTGGTCCAGAGGATTTCAGAGGTATTGGGGTAGAGAAAAACATGATTAATATACATTGTATGAGAAAATGAATTTAAAAAGTTTACAAACACCCAAAAAATCATCAATATTATGTAAGTTTTAAAAGTAGGGTCATGGGTGCTTGCAAATGAAGAAATAGTGATTTTTCCTGGGATAAGTTAGATGTGAGGCAGTGGGTTGCTCCAAATCACAGATGGATCATTGAGAATCATGTGAAGATTCAGGATCTGGCACAAATGTGAAAGAGTAGGAATAAACAAGATACTTGGACCCTGGTATGAGTACTTGCTTCTTAGGCGTGTAGAGTTCTGTGGTGTTCCTGTTAGGATTGAGTGAAAAAGAGAGTGAATCCCGAGACCCACCCTAACACAGAGTAGATGGGATAAGGTTGCATCTGTCATATGAAGAAGCTAAATATTTAGCAGCATGGGTGTGATCGGACTCAGCATCTGGGAGAAATTCTCCTCCCCATCTTCATGCAGTGAGGCGGTAGAAGCACAGGAGGTAGTGGCCTCTTCCACCTGACATGCAGAGTTCCCTTGGTGTATCCTGAAGGTAACAGTGTATGCATGGGCTTACACAAATCATATTTTCAGTTTCCAAATATCTCCATAATTTCTGAGAATTGCAGGCATAAAATAAATTATTGATTTTTTCTGGAACTTTACTATAATAAAAGAGAAAGTCAAAACAAAGCTCACTGTCATGCTTGAATGAAAAACGGCCCTCATAGTGTTCAGCATTTGAGCATTTGGTCCAGAGTAGATAGTGCTCTTTGGAGAGGTTGAAGTGGTGAGGCCATGCTAGAAGAAGAGTGTCCCTGGGATGATCGATAAGAGCATAAGGCCTCACCTTCCAGACAGTTTCTCTGCTTCAAGCTTGCTGTTTAAGATGTGGTCTTGCATTTCCTCAGTTCTAAAGAAATGTTCAGCATCCTTAGTCATCAGGGAAATGCAAATCAAAATAACCCTGAGATTCCACCTCACACCAGTCAGAATGGCTAAGATCAAAAACTCAGGGGTTAGTAGATGCTGGCAAGGATGTGGAGAAAGAGGAACACTCCTCCATTGTTGGTGGGATTGCAAGATGGTGCAACCACTATGGAAAACAGTCTGGCGGTTCCTCAGAAAATTGGACATATCATTACCTGAGGACTCAGCTATACCACTCCTGGGCATATACCCAGAAGATGCTCTAACATATAACAAGGACATATGCTCCACTGTGTTCATACCAGCTTTATTTATAATAGCCAGAAGCTGGAAAGAACCCAGATGTCCTTCAACAGAGGAATGGATACAAAAAATGTGGTACATTTACACAATGGAATATTACTCAGCTATTAAAAACAATGAATTTGATAAATTCTTATGTAAATGGATGGAACTAGAAAATATCATCCTGAGTGAGGTAACCCAATCACAAAAGAACACACATGGTATTCACTCACTGATTATTGGATTTTAGCCCAGAAGCTTGAAATACCCAAGATTCAACTCACAGACCACATAAAGCTCATGAAGAATGAAGACCAAGTGTGGTGCTTCGGTCCTTCTTAGAAGGAGTAACAAAATACTCAAGGGAGCAAATATGAAGGCAAAGTGTAGGACAGAAACTGAAGGAGGGGCCGTCTGCAGACCATTCCACCTGGGTATCCATCCCATGTACAGTCACCAAAGGTAGACGCTGATGTGGATGTCAGGAAGTGCATGCTGACAGGAGCCTGGTATAGCTGTCTCCTTAGAGGTCTGCAAGAGTCTGACATATACAGAGGTGGATGCTCACAGCTAACCATTGAACTGATCATGGGGTTCCCAATGGAGGAATTGGAGTGAAGACTGAAGGAGTTGAAAGTGTTTGAGACCCCATGAGGAGAGCAACAATACCAATCAACCAGAGCTCCCCAGGATCTAAACCACCAGTCTGGGAGCACTTAGGGAAGGACCTATGGCTCCAGCTGTATATGCAAGGGAGGATGGTCCTGTCGGGCATAGGTGGGAGAGGAGATCCTTGGTCCCATGAAGGCTGAACCCCACAGGTGGAGGAATTCGAGGGTGGGGAGGTGGGAGTGGGGAGGTAGGTGGGGAAACATCCTCATAGAAGCAGGAGGAGGGGGGATGGGATAGGGGGCTCCTGAGTGGGAGGGGGTGGAATGGAGTAAGGGGATAACATCTGAAATGTAAAATAAAATATCCAATTTAAAAAAAAAAGTGGTCTTGCAGATTGCTGCTGCTGCTGCTGCTGCTGCTGCTATACTGTTTTCAACATTATGGTTTCTTATCACTCTGGAATTGTTAGCCAAAATAAACTGATTCTTGTCCTTGTCATGGTGTTTTTATCAAAACAAAAGACATATAAATTTCTCACTAATCAACTTTAATGATCTCTGTATCCACCTTCAAATTAAATTTGGCCCATCCTCCTGGCCAGGCTATTGTGTCTTCTCAAGCAGATGTTTGCAGCTGGGCTCTTTTAGCTATTCGTGCCCCACATCTATTTGTTTTTTATATTTAATCACGTATGGACTACTGTGGCATCTTTCCATTCACATGTGGTTTTATAATTTGCTTCTATAATTTCATTTAAGCATAATGGTGCAAATACTCATTAATTAAGCCTCTGATTTTAGTTCTTACTATTTTCCAAGGACACTACGCCAGAGTTTTTATTACTGCATTTCAGTATGCATAAGTATATGTACATGTGTAAATACATAAATTTGTCCCCGTATCTGTGGATAATCAGTTCCCAGAACCCCCTAAGAGAAGCAAAACTTTATGTAAAATAAAGTGATATAGTATTTGTGTTTCACCTCCTCACATCTTCCTATCACTTTCAATCATGTATAGATTACTTAGAAGACCTAATGCACTACAACATTATGCAAACAGCTGTTTTGTTGTAAACTGTTAAAAGAATAAGATGGCAGACTCTCTTTGATTTCTGATGGTTTTGACCCATGCATGGTTGAACTACAGTATACAGAACCATGGATATAAATACACATCTGCATTCATGTACATGTAAAATATATGATTTGATATCAGCTACAATAAAAATATGTGAAATCAGAGTCACACAGGGACTGTGGATAGAGAAAATAAATGTAATGTGGCAGGGATTTAAGATACAAGATAAGGCACGGGGAAGTAGTGCCTGATTTGTGGGACAGATTTACCATTTAATTATCACTTCATTTCAGAGTTCTTACATTTGTCTCCAAGTTTTTCCTATTTTAGTTAAAATTCAAAAACACCTAATTTAAGCAGAACTTGCTGACATGGAAATAGCAGAAGTCATGGTTGAAAATTTCTTGTGAAATTTTTTATGATATTTTTAAATTACATTTCCTTCTTTTGAGGTTAAGTATCGGTTTTCTCTCCCTATGACAGTTAATCCCCATTTACTTTTCTAGCAAATGAGGTTCACTGTCGCAGGGGATTGTGGTGAGCATCAAATGAAGAAACAAATCAGAGCACCTCATTGGCTCCTGTTTCCACCAACTCTGGTGTTTTCTCCGTTCCCGCTCATTGGAATCCTATGCACTGCAAGGCTCAGCTTAAGCAAGAGAAGATCATAAGTTTCCTGTTGTCCAAGGCATTATTTAGTTTTTTATCAAGTTCAGACCTAGTTGAATAATCAGGACTCTTCAGTTATTTTTGAGAATGCCATTGAAACAATAACATGAGTTAAAGTTGTTGTTACCCAACTAAATGAAAAAGTATAAAGTAAAATAATGTCCATATACTCATCATTTGAAGAAAGAATTTATCCTGAGGGTAGCAGGCTAAATCTCTCTTTGGCTTTTGTGCTTACTCTTAGGGAACTGAGACAAGGAAGGATGGAATTTGCCTCGTGTCCCAGCGCCCTTCTCATAACTTCCCATACAAATGTGTTTGAGATGTTGCCAATGAGCTGCCTGTGTACTCAACAGCTGAGAACAGTCCAGTTTACTCTAGGATGTTATTTAATTCAATATTTTTCAAAGTTATATATTGGAAACATAGTCTTAATTTGTTTCATGGCAAATAAAAAAATTTGTGTTTTCCCTTGGTAGACGAGTTGGCTTTTATGTCAATACTTTCAAAAACGTCTCCAGCCTTGAGGCCAAGTTTCACAAGGAAATTGCAGTGGTGAGTAATGGCGACTGTTGATCTTATGGAAGGCAATGTAAGGGGAGCACAGGGTGTTTCACAGAATTGCCAACTAGTTTACCCCTTACATGGATGTTGTAGCAGTACTGTGTTACTACTCTGTGCACTATTTGCACTGTTTTTGAAGATTTTATCACAGTCCCACTATTTTGTTTCCTCCTCTGTTGGTTGAAAAGTTGGAATTTCAAGTGATGTTCTAAATTAGTGAAGAAAATGGTCTTTCATTATTTAGATAAGCAGCAGCCATGGTGTTTTCTGTTGTCGTCTTAGTTCATCAGGACAGCCACGGGAGTATTTTTTAATAGATTTAAGATAGTCAGCTTGTCATTTCTGCTTCATGTCCTATATAAGAATACATATTTGATTGATTTAGCAGGTTTTTTTTTCCACTAAAGTATTCACTAAATAAAGTTATTTCAACTTAGGTGTAGATTTCAAATTTGGTATGTGGAATTTCAAGTACTCTGAGACCAATCTAACTCTCAGAAGAAGTGTAGCTTCTCATTAGACAAGTTCATTCTTGGGGAGAATAGCATGAGTGGCCACCAGGATTTCCTGTGGTTAACAGGCCTCTGTCCCCTTAGCTTTGCCACAAGCTCTATGAAGTGATGACGAAACTGGGTGATCAGCATGCTGACAAGGCCTTCAGCATTCAAGGAGCTCCCAGGTAGGCCACGGGTCCTCCGAGCTGCATGTGCAAGTGATGTGCTGTGTGTTGAGAGTTCTGGAGCTTGGACACCACATTATACTGTTCTATTCAGCTTCGTAAAAATCTAAAAAGGAGCCCTTCCACCTGAAGAGTGATCCCAACCTTAGATTTTAGGCTCTTACATTTACTGCTTGCCTTCACTCACCTCAAGATGCTACTGATCACAGCAGGAGTGAGTAGCTGCCTTTCTGATTTACATGGGACCAGAGAGCAACAGTGTGGGACAGTCATCATTTCTACTTGTTACTTTATCTGCAATAGAAAAAAAAAAAAAACCCTCCAGTTTTGTGCTGATTCCCAGTTACTGAAGAAAGGAAAGAAGTGGAAGAGATCTTGCCATCCACCCTCTCTCCACCACTGCTTTGCCATTTGCCCTGTAACTCGGCTTTGTTATCGCTCCTTTGCTTGTTGTTATGTCAGAGACTGAGGGCCCAGTGACACATCTGAACTGCTTGTCTTGGTTTGACTGCGTGTCCACTTTCTCCTATGATTTTAAAATCTCTTTTATCTCACCCAGCAAGCCTTGAGCAAGCAGTCAGAAGCCCCAGATTTCAGTTACATGCCTCTGTGGTCAATTTGCTTTGATTTCCTTACTGAAGCCCAATAACCTTTGTAGTTAAAAAGCCCATTTAAATATCTATAGAAAAAGGAGGATCCAATGGAATGAAATTATTTCTAAGGTGATGTTCAGTTCTGAGACTCTACACTTGTAGTTCTTACTCCAATCGTTATAAACACTCATAGGAATGTATTTACAGAATCATCCATCGACATATGCAGTTTCCAACCTCTCCACGTTACTGTCTGAAGGTTACTAGTTTGATCATTTATTGCTCCTTAGAGCATCCATAACTACAGCCCCTGCTATACCTGCCAGAGCAGCAAGTATGTCTTTTCTCTTCAAGGAAAAGATATGACCTAAAAGAATAAAAAACAAAAACAAAAAACAAAAACCTCAAAAAACAGAATTAAGGCTCCAACACTGTTTTTTACATTATTGAGCTAGGAATAAAAGAAGAATAAGAATATCAAACTGCCTTTTGGATATTATAGTAGCAAAGCATGTTAAGAGTGGCTCCCAAACATGGAAATGAAGTCAACAGAAGCATTTGCAAATATCAGTTTCATAATCAGCTAAAGCAAGAAGTAGGATTACAGCCACTTAACAAATGTCTCTTATTTTCATTCCTTTTTAAAAACATTCCTTTGCAGAGCGAGGTGGTGAGTTAGCTCTGTGGGCAATCGCTAGACTAATGCATAGATTGGGCTGTTTCTAGTCAGAGGTCATGATTGCTGGCCCAGAGCCTCAATCATGTAGTGTCTCTAAAAGAACCTGTCTTCCTTAGCTCCTGAATGTGTAGATCATGCTGCTTTGTCTATACTCTTATTTAGGTCACAGACGCTGTTCCTTCTGCTGTTGTCTTTAGATGTTCTTAGAGAGTAGGACGTGCCATCTTAGTCATCATGTTAAGCTGTTCCCAAGCCTCTGGCAAGGTGCCTGGAACACGGTGGCTTCTTAGGAAGTAGTGGAATCTCACCTGTCATGTGGTCTGCTGGCACGTTGAAGGTGTCTTGAGTTAGTCACTGTTTCGTAAAGTGGAAAAAGAAGTATTTTGTAACTCTCCAAACGTAATTAAAAAAGCACTCCTGAAAAAGATTTATTAACCCTCTCCCAAGATGTCTTTGAAATTTAAAAGTCACAGCTTTCTGGCTAACTTTCTATAGATTGTGGCATGGCATGATTCTGCTGTATATCAAGTGAAGCTGGTTTTCTTACTACGCCTTACGTTGGGAGGCAGCGTTTGTTTGATATGTGGAGTGAACAAGACTTTTATGCTAAGATCTAAATGCAAATGTCTGAATGTCTTTTTCTTCTTTGTTTTTAACCTATTTATACTCCACCATTTACATATCTAAAGTGGGGTCAAAATTGCATGGCTGCTGTGAAAAAAGAGAGACTGAGCATGGTTGGCTCTGGTTCACAGGAAGCAATAAGTGGTGCCAGTTTCCAGCATCCATTACTATTACTAACAACTAGAAATAACCTGGAGGTAGGAGATGAAATAACAGTGAGACTAAGCTTCAGGATTTTTCTGGGCTAAAGAATCTTGGGTTTTAGGAGTCCTGGTTCTCAGAAGGCTTCTTGCTCAATCCTCTGTGTCTATCCAGTGATTCGGGTCCTCTTCGAATTGCAAAGACACCATCACCCCCAGAGGAGCCTTCACCCCTGCCCAGCCCAACGGCTAGTCCCAACCACACATTAGCGCCTGCATCTCCTGCCCCAGTGCGACCCAGATCACCTTCACAGGTATAATGTGTACACCCTGGGCATGGGAGAACTCATGGGGAGGTGGCTTTCTCTGGGATTCTCCTGTGGTGACCAAGCATTATAGAAAGTTTCTGTAGCAAGACTAAGACATGAGACAGTGGATAGTATTATTCTCATTGTAGAGTCAATCTGCTTTGCTATTTAATTTTTGTGTTTTCTCCTATACTCAGTGATTGATTCTTTTGGGTTTTCTAGCCTCATCCCTACCTTCTTGTTCTGGACTGTATTCATCTTTACTTTCTCTTGCTCCTAGACTCCTGCCTTTCAGAGGTTGGGGGAGCCTATTTAGTGATGGAGCACTTCCTGGGTTGCCTCATGCTCTGAGCAGTTACTAGCTTTGAATAAGAAAAATCATATCTGCAAAGCTCCATTCATTCTATATTCCTTCTGAACTGAATCTCCTTTCCAGTGCTCCACTAGAGTCAATGACTGCTCAGAACTGGGGTATTGTGAGGTATCCCATCAGTCACATTGTGTTACACGTGAGTGACCACTCACTGAAAGCCTGGTACATGTTTAGAGAAACTATAAGGACCAGGCAAAGGGAACTAAAGAGAAAAGAACGACCACTTTTGATTCCCATGCATTGTGTGAACATGATATTTATGTAGCTACATTTAACAGTCATGGTCCAGTACATGCTTTCGTGAATGTGGCTGAAGCTGCAAAGTTGTAAGAAGATATTGTAGTAGGTTCTAAAGTTCTCATTTCAAAATCCTAGAGTGGAAAGTGAAATGGAAGGTGTCCCTGGTTGATCTCATTGATTCAATTGGAAGAAACAAACAAACAAGAAAACAACAAAACAAAAAAACCAAATGGCTTGATTTTTGTCTTGAAATTCCGTTTTTTTCTTTTGAGAGAAATCATTGGTAGTTGAGCTGAGAGGAAGAATGACTCCCAGGTGAGATCATAGGTCCTGCAGCTCTGGGCAGTTGGGCAGTGCTCACATTGAGATGCATGGACTCTCATCTCGTGACCTGACTTCTTCCAATTAGACTTTCAGTGTTCAGAGAGGCACCCAAGTGGACGGCATTCTTGATTTGAATCGAGTAGGCTTATACTTCTGTATAGGTCAGTTTCAGTTAGATGTCAGTCTGTTTACATAGCTGTGCTTATCTGACACTTCCTCAAAGGCTACCATGTTTATATTTGATGCTTCCTAGACAAGGAAAGGGCCTCCTGTCCCACCTCTGCCTAAAGTCACCCCAACAAAGGAACTGCAGCAGGAGAACATCATCAATTTCTTTGAGGACAACTTTGTACCAGAAATCAATGTGACAACACCTTCCCAGGTGAGTGCTCAGGGCAGCTGGGATGACCATCAAAATGCCATGGTGGGAGGAATTCTCAGATCAGCTGTAGAGAAAGTACCAGATATCTGAGCCATTGATAAAATTTTGTAACTTGTGCTTGTTTTATTGCTTTGTATAATCAAAGGATTCTTAAAGGCAAGATGTATAGATTTGAAAATTCTGAACATTTATTGAATATATATATATACATATGTATATATATGAGAAAGTATATTGAAAAATATACAATGAAGAGTTGCTGTCATCCTACCACTGTGACATAACCTTGCATGCCCCCTATTTTCTTTCAATTTTTCTACCACCCCCTTGAGTATTTATCAGTTTCACATTTTAAAATTCAAGTGTAGTTATGTAGTCTTAATATAGCAACTTCAGTTCACCGGTCACTTTTATGTCACAATATTGTCTTTATAAAAACACTTAACATTACTATCATACCAGCTGGTTGTACTAACCCCTGACTCTAAGCTAAATTTTAATTTCCAGATTTTATCAGTCTGCACCTTTTCTACTAGTGAGAGTCATTTTTTAGTTTTATTTCCACATTAACATTTTAGGATGACTTGTCCTTGTTCAGTTGCTTTAACCTGTGTCAGCCAATAGTTCCATCTGAGTTCCATCACAAGTAGGGATTTTAGTCCTCTAGAAGCTGTGTACTTAGCTGAGGACACCCTGTCTAGGAGACGAGACTACTTAAGTGGCAGGGAGGTGGCACACAGAGTAGTTCTGAAGCAAAGATGAGGTCCCGAAGTGTTCTTTCCTTTTAAGTGTTTTTATTTGAAGTTTCTGGCTCGGTTACAAGGACCCTCATGGTGGGGAGAGGGAGAATCAAGGTACTTTGGAAAATTACAGATGCCAAGAGAGTCTGTAAGTACTTAACTCACCCTACTACTGTTGAGTGGAAGAGACAGAAAATAATTGGCTAGAGGAAGGGAGAGGGAATACTTCGGGTAGAAGACTCATAGCTTAGAAGTAGAGCTGCTCGCCTGGGCTATGTACCACTTTCTCGGGTACATGATGGGATCACTCTACTGGAGCCTGCGGTAACTGATGGATTATGTGCCACATTTGTTAGTCTGTCAGCTGAATTTGCAATTGCTACCCACCAGAGACATATGGCAGTTCATTGGTGGTGGTGGGCGTTCCTTGTCATTTAATCTGTTTTCTTTTAAGGAAGAAAGAAGAGGAGCTCTGGTTTTGTTCATTTGTTTGTTATTTGTTTTGTTTTATGTTGAGTTGTGTTTTTTGTTTTGTTTTTTGTTTTTTGTTTTTTTTACCTGAGAGGTATCCTGTGTCCAACAGCTGGATCACAGAGTGTGAAATCCAATGCTTCTAATACACCAAAATGGCTCCTGGTTTCACACCAAGATGTGCAGAGAAATGAAATGGGATTCATATTTTGGTTTGTCATTTTGGGTTATTGAGTGGGAAAAAAAATCTAGTTTTATTTAACACAGGCAGAAACTGGCTTGTCTGCAGTCCCTCAACAATTTCCTCAGTTGCTTGTCCTTCTGCAGCTGCAAGCAGTCTGTGTGTCAATTTAACACATCTCCAGCAGTTCCTAGTCTTGGGACTTCACTCTGAGAGCTACTATTTTGATCAGTTGGAAGTCTACATGGTCCAAATCAGTGATGGTGGACTGACTGCCACAATGAATTAACTAACAGCTTCTGTTTGTGGGTCTGTCCAGCCAATCCACGGCTGTGTAATGATGGCCCATTTATAACTGCTCCCACTTAAGCAGTCTGATTTCAAATATTTCATATAGGATTTTTGGACGCATGCATGTTATGTTTATAATATTAGATGCATTGAACAGACTGTATATTGGGACATACACTATAAGCTAATGGACTGTAACATCTGAGTAATAATGTTTTGGGCAGTGTACAGATGACTGGATTAGAGAGGAAAGATACAAATTCTTGATGAGAAATGAAATAATAATTGCAAATATTGCAAACTGGAAAGCTGAGAATTATCTGAAAGATTTCCCCCTACATCACTGCAGAATGATTCTTTTAGTATTGCCTTGGATTTTTGCTAAGTGAGTCATCCGACACTTAGAAGATCGTTTATGGCCACAGATGGCTATTTTTATAATGCACTTAATGAGAAAGAGAAACACTTGTGTTAATCCTGGCCAGATGCTGCAGATGTAAGAAGCAGAACCTCTCCTGTCTGATGGAAAAAATTGCCTCAGCAGCAACACTTTCCCAACTGTGTCCTTTGAACTAAAAGCAGAAATCCACTAAGCCGCAGAGCCCCCTAATGGCCCAAACCTTAACTATATATAGCCCAGAATTTTCTGTAAGAAATGCTTTTTTCACGCTCACAGGCATACCATGGCATGTGAAAATGCTTTGCCTGCTTTTCTGAAGTTTGCTCACAAAATAAACTGCTAAAAGACAATTCATTCTTTCCAAATATTTCCTTCCAAGTACTTACAATCCTGTCCACAAATCCTTTATTATGTTTTAATTTTTTATTAATTTTTTGAGGATTTCTTACTATATATTTGGATAAAATTTACCCTTCCCTAATTCCACCAAGACCCACACCCTTCGATATCTACCTACGTCACTGATGACTCCTCATTCTTCTTGTTCTTTTTGTTTCTTGCCCCTCCTCCTCCTCTTCCTAATTAGATTCAACTTGTACTGTCCATATATTCTTGGGCGTTGTCCTTCCACTAAAGTATAGTTAATCTACAAAATATATCAATAAAGAAAACTGACTACTCTCTCTCTCTGCAAAGCTGAAGCTATCAATTACAGGTAATGGGTGCGACTTTGTACACACCTCCCCTTTCCATGTTGGAATTTTGTCTGGCTTTGGATCTTACAGATCTTCAGCATTCTGTCTAAAGTACTGTGAGTTCATATGTGGAACTGCTCACTTATGTGCAGAAAAGTTTCCCGTAGTATCCCACCAACTCTGGCTCTCATAATCTGTCTGTTTGTCTCTTCCCCAATGATCCCCATCTGAAAAAGAAGCCTGTGATATAGATGTCCTATAGAATTGAGTATTGCAGTTAGTTTCTAATCCCCTGTACTTTGGCCCAGTTGTGAGTCTCTGTGTTAAATCCATCTACCTCAAAAAGATTGTTCTCTGATGAAAGCTAAGAGATGCCTCAGTATGCAAACATAATAATGTCACCAGGACTTGGTTTAATCTATACTTGTTTAGGACAATAATAGTAGTAGCTTTTCCTCTGGTCTCTCTGACCTGTCTGTCCTCAGGCTCTTGGCCCAATAAGGATACCAGGACTGGGTTTTTATCTCACCTTAAATCCAATCAAAAGGGGATTCTTTATGCCCATGATATTCATACCACTATTGTGCCAGTGGCCATGTCTTGATAAGCAGATTGTTATTATTGATTTCAGGGTTCACAGCTCAGTGATTGGTGGTTACATTTCTCCTATGGTAGCAGGTAGCACCCTCAACAAAAGTCAAACAAACAAAAAATAATTAGACAAAAAGTAAAACAAAATGCCCCTGCTCACCCTACACACAAACACAAAACATGGAGTCTGTTTTGTGTTGCCCAATTATTTATGAGCATGGGGCTTCCAATAGAGTTGTTGATACAGCCAGTGACATTCCATTAGAGAAAACTCATTTTCCCTTTCCCAACAGGTATCAACTATAGATAACTTCTTTGTTACAGGTAATTTTGAATCTACCTCCTCTTGTCTGGTTTAAAACATCCTGTGCATACTGTCACAATCTCTGTGAATTCACATGTGCATAAGTCCTGTTGTGTCTAGAAGATACTGTTTCCTTGTGATCACTTCTGGCTTTTTCAGTCTTTTACCTTCTCTTTCTCACAGATGCCTGAGCCTTGAGGAGGGGTTAAATAAAGACACTGTATTTATGATTGAGTGCTCCAAAGTCCCTTACTCTCTGTTCATTACCCAGTTGTGGGTCTATGTTAATTGCAGTCATTGCAGGAAAAAGCATCTCTGATGAGTATGAATGAGACACTTACCTATGGGCTTACCAGTATGTCATTAAGAGGCATTTGATTGTGTTCCTTTAGCTGAATAGTAATAGTATGTTTGCCCCATAAGGCCCAAGAACTATCTAGCCTCAGATTCTTGGCCACTTTAGCAGTATTCGGATGGTTTTCATCTCAAGGAGTGGGCCTTAAGTCCAGTTTTAAAAAGTGTTTGGTTACTTCCATAGTATTTGTGCTCTGCCATGTTGCACCAGTATCTGAGGCCATTTTGAATAGAATAACAATGTACATTCTTAAAATACACTAATCTCGTGCTGTGAAAATAGGGACTCAGGTGGGTGAATCATATGAGACAAACAGTATCTCATTCGTTCTCTTTGTGATAGCTCATGCTAGCATGCCCAAGGTTCTGAGAAGTGCTACAACAAAAAGCCCCAATTTACCTTTCTGTAAGCTACCTTCTCTAATGGTTCCAGACCTGGTTCTTGATAAATAGGTTTTGGATATATTTTAAGAAATGAAGATTTAAATAATATATCCCTGGGAAACCATTCCATATGCGACTATATTAGGGTAACGAATATAATAAAAAATGTTCAAAACAAAAATAAAACAATCACACAGATACACACATTATCTAGGTACACTCATAGGATTCACCCTCTCTCCCTCATTTATCTTCAGAAAATGATTTAAACTGCTTTCTAGTTTACCTTGAGAACGTGATTTCAAATCCATTCTTATCGTCACTAGAGACTTTCTTAGAGATTCTTGACCCAGAAAGTTTTTTGTTTGTTTTGTTTTCCCACACACATGTTTAATTTGTTGACATGTACATGTCGGATTGTATCATTCATGATTATCATAATTCATTGGAAATTTACTCAGCAGCTGCCTTCCCATACTAAGACTCATCACACAATCAGTTTAGCTCTCTGTCAATCCATTAGTCCTCACAGAAGCTCATTCAAAGCAAAGATCCATCCATCTTCCTTGTCCTCTCTATCCCTGTTGGCTTTCACACTTAGTCATAGCCTATTGAAGACACTGCATCAATGCCATGATGCCGAGCTCAGAATGACTTTGTTCAACTGGCTTCTGAGAAAACAAATACAAAATAGCTAGGGAATTGGTTGTCTAGAATATTGGGATCATTGTGCCAACTTACCAGGACACTGCAGGCTTCCTAAGTGTAGCAAGTGTGAAAATAGGAGGAAGATGGTCAATCTGTTGATAGATAAAAGGGGCCAGTGTTTTGTTACTCTTTAAAATCTTTCTATAATCAGTGTTGTAGGGAAAGCACTTGAGAACATTGTTTTGAATGAGTCAAATGTGCTCCACTGTGAGATTGTGAATATTTAAATCCTGTCAGTGTGCTGCAGTCAATGCCAGTGTTCAGGTTAACTGCAGCACATCTGCAACACTCTCCTCATATGTTTCCAGTTTTGAAATTAGATTTCCCCAGCCACGACTTCCTCATATGTATTGATAAAACACCACCACTTTGTCATTGTTAGAAGTTATCAACTATTTTGTTAAGTGTCAGCTATTTATATTTCATGAAAAACTGTCCTAATTGGCCTGGCTCCTAGAAGCTTTCTCTTCTCTGCCTTAAGCTTCCCATTTGACATTCTCTGTCTCATTAAAAAGTTCTAGAGGCATGAAAATATTGGGATATAATAAACATTCTTAAAATGTGTTAACAAAAGGGGAAAGCGATCTCTAGAAGAAGTGATACCAATGCCCTCATTGGTTTGTCTTATTAAAATACTGTGTTGTGATTCAACACTGTGTATGGCTGTTTCTGTACATATGAAGTTATGAGCTTAGTGTTTAAGTTCATGTTTCATATCTTAATGCCCTGTTGCTATAGCTTTAAATGCAATATACATTATTTCATATTATTTTGTAGGCTTTAAGTTTGAAAAAGACACATAATTAACTCAAAAAGTTTGTAAAATAAAACAAAGCCCAAGGTAAAAATTATAAAGTATAATTCAGTTTCCCAGAAGTAACATCTTAACCATTCTGTTATATCATATTATTCTCTTTAAATAGTGAAACAAAATATGGTATGGAAAATTTAAATTTTTGTAATCTGTTGAATATTTTACTAAAATATAAAAGATGATCTATGTCAATTTGACTTGATCCCATACTGATAAACAACAGGATGATTGCATTGTGAGACTGTGTCATGGCAGATGTACTCTTCCTGCTTGTGGTTTTTCATTAGTCGGTATACTGTGCATTAACATACAGTAAGGTGCACATATTTTAAATGTACATACTACATGAGTTTTGACCTGTGTATACACCTAAGAAAGCACCATACAATGAATAAGAGCTATGTTCCTGGTGCTGCCTAACTCTCCTTTTTATAGACTTTATAGACTCTGATTGACAAGTTTTCGTCCAATGGAAGCAAAGAATTTGCTTTGTGTTACCTCTTTCTTCTAATAAACTGTTTGGTATATTGGAAACATGATGCTTTTATAGGAAATAATCACCAAAAATTCTGTAGGGAAAGCACTGTTAGAATGAAAAGTATACATTGTCTATTCCTTTTCATACATTTATAGAATATATTCTGATGATACCCATCTGCAGCATACCCTCTTCAACTGTTCCCAGACTCCTCCTACCTCTTCCCTCTTCCATCTACATGTTCCCAATTCCCTCTTTACAGAGGGTATGGTTATCAATTTTAGGGCTTAAGTTTTTTAACAAAACAAGTGTTTTTGGAAGAACAATGTCTATGAAATTTAAAAGCATGTTATGAGATATAATCATGCTTAAAAATAGAAGGCTAAAGACTAATATTGGAGCATATATATATATATATATATATATATATATATATATATATAAACACAAGAAAAAGCAGTAGTGACACATATTATATGAGATTAAGGGAGAAACAAATTTGTCTAGGAAAAGAAAGCAGACTAGGAGGAATGAAGAGAAGGTGTTTGGAGTAAATATGGTCAAAGCATGATTGACTTAAAAGATGATTCTGAAAACCTTCACTCCAAACAATGAACATACATCATTAAAAACATAGCCACAGGGACACATAATGAAATAAAAAGGATTTTTTAAGTTTGTCTTAATGGAAATTGCTTGCATTAAAAAATAATGTACACCAATATAATAAAAATCTTTTCCTAAGTATTAAAAATAACTTAGTAGATGTAAAGTTTGAACCTGGATTATAAGAATGCATTATTCCTTTGGAAAGGGAGCCCACAGCCTGACACACATGCAGCTTTCTTACACAACAAATGTGGGATGTTAAAGTATTACCTGTGCCACCCTCCCTGCTGTTGTTGCATTTCTGTATTCTGAAGTTTGTTTCTTTGACCAGTCATAAAAACAATTCCTGTCCTTCAAATCTTTCTTCAAACACTTCAATTTTATGTGGTGCTTTACCCATTGATATAACCTTTCAATTTCTACACAACAAAATGTTCAGAAAACATACCAAATATCAAAAACATGTTATTTGGCTTTGTAGTACTGGCCTTATTCCTGTCACTGTGCTATAATTTATGAAGACCTTGTCTCAGCTCTGCACTTTACTTTGTAGCTTGGGCTCAGGTTAAATCAACTTGACGTCCATGCTATTTCCTTGTTTCCCATTGCGACTGGTGCACAGATGTCAATGTCTAACACAATCTTATAGTAGTATGGTAGACTTCCATTCTGTGCCATAGTTGCTTACTTGCTTTACAACTACAGGTTAGAGGGGTCATGTTGTAGGAAATACTGACGGCACAGCACTCTCTGTTTTCTCCCTCTTTACCATTCTACACACACACACACACACACACACACACACAACACGAGAAGAGAGAAGAGGAAGGAGAGAGAGAGAGAGAGAGAGAGAGACAGACAGACAGACAGACAGACAAGACAGACAGAGACAGAGAGACAGAGACAGACAGAGAGACAGAGAGACAAAGACAGAGAGAGAGGTGGAATAGATAATATGATAATTAAATCAAGGAATGGGGTAATAATTCCTAATGAAAACACCCTGACTTCAGGATGCATTTCAACTTGTTTGAGGGTCAGTTCATCATGATATGGATGGAATACAAGGTGGCTGGTCACACTAAGTTCACAGTTAGGAAGAAGAGAGAGGATAGATGGTAGTAGACTACACAGTGTCAAAATTTGCTTGTAACACTTCCACATAAAGTTCCATAATCTTCAAAAGAAAGTGCTAGCAGGTAGGGACCAGGTATTCACACATAAGTGCATCTGGGGCATATTTCATATTCAGTGCACTCATGGAGACCATGGGGAGGATGAGGGACATGAGGTGTGAAACACCATGAATCAGTTCCTAAGTTTTAGTATCACTGAGGTACACTGTAGCATGGGTTATGCTACTGGGTTCAAATTTTAGTACCTTTTTTTTCTTTTACTTTTATAGTCATGTGTAATTTTTTAATATGTTTAATTTTTTGATTTACATTGTTTAAAATAACCAAAAGGGAGATTCCTTTTATCTGTGTGGCAATCCATACTTCCCCTCAATGGGAAATTTATCTGAAGGTGTGGTACAGGGACATGAGTTATTGCTGACTCTGTCACTGCATTGGATCAAGTACTGACATGGCTCGGGCCTCTCAGTGAGACATTCCACCTGCTCTTTCCACGAACTCCTATCCATCTCTTTTAACAGAACGAAGTCCTGGAGGTGAAAAAGGAGGAGACTTTGCTGGATTTGGACTTTGACCCTTTCAAACCTGATGTGACTCCAGCAGGTTCTGCTGCAGCAACCCACTCACCCATGTCTCAGGTATAAAGTGAACTCAGATGTTTAGGGATGATAAACATTAATGAGTATGCTTAGTTAGTTTACAGGAGATCTCTGTGCCTTTCAACTGATGCTTATCTACTCTTCTGTTTGGTTGACAAATATCTCCTATTTGTTAGATATAGGAAAAAAAAACTTTATCAGTACCAAGTATTTTACTCTTCTTCATGCCATTAGCCTTCTCTTGCCACAGAAGCTGTTTGCCTCAGAACCGTGTCTTTCAGCACTGTTATCAGTGCCTCACGTGCTCTCAAAGGTGTAGGTTCTGATAATACACCTCACGGCTTCCCTAAACAAAGTTCTTTTAGTTTCAAGTTTTCCTACTTATTTCTTCATGTTTTGGAAGTCAAAGAGTATTTGGATAACTGCCAGATCATGCCCCACAAAAGTGTACTTGCAGTCTGGATGGTTCTGAGCTCGAAGCTGCACTCAAGTCCATCCTGCAGAACAATGCTCTGGTGCTGATCACGGGTGGGTGTGGAGTGCCTTGCTTCATGTGCATATTCTTGCTCATCTCTTCCTCACTTGCTTCCCTTCCGTAGCCACTGTAATAAGATTCTCTGTTAGGATCTGTTAGGATATCCTGCATTGGGTATGTACATCTATGTATGTAGGGACGATGCTTTTGGCATAGTTAGTGGATAATCGTTGGTTTTAGTGGAAGACAGTCAACAGAAAATTTGAGGAAACATTGAAATGTGGTGGTGTGTACCTGTAATCCCACTCACTACTCAGGAAGATGCGAGAGGAAAATGAAAAGTCAGCCAGCCTGGGGTACAGAGCCTCAGAACAAACCACAAGCCAGTACTACTGACATTAAGTGAGTGTATCGGGGCAGGAAGTGCACTCACACTTAACTTTGAGAAAATCCAAAGTTCTAGCATATAGAGCAAATTAAAACTAAAATGTATTACAAAATTCAACTGGAATTAAGAACTGACTTGAATTTCTAGTGCTGATGACTTGAATATTATAGTTAACTCCTGACGAGTGCAAACTGCTTTGTGCAGACAGTTTTCTTGCTAGCTTGTGCTTTGCTAGGCTGACATGGTTTCTGAAGGCCTGTTCTTTGTAAATGGGAGAAGTAATCTAATTATTAAATACAATTAGCTTTACTGGTGCTTTGTAAATAAGGAGGAACTCTTAGTTAGTAGGCTGTCTTTAAAATGTTCTTGGAGATTGGTAATGTACATAAATCACCACAATTAAGACAGGCTGTATGTCCCTGTGACCTTCCTTCCTGCCAAGGAGGAAACAATTCTGGCTTTCTTGGTGGTCCTAACAGAGTGGTCCTTAGTCTATGTATTTGCCTCTCCCCTAAGGAGGGAGGCAGGTTGAAGGAGACTACATGAGTTTGTTGGGTTCTGAGATGCCCTTTCTCCTTCCCTCAAAGCCATCTCCTTTACCTACTACTGGGTCCTTGTTGTCAGCTGCCAGGGCCCTCCTTACCTCATGGTCTCTGCAGTGCTCACAAGAGCCTTTCTGTTCCCAAGGAGAGATGAACACAATGCTTAGCATTGCTTCCTCCTTTGGAGAAAAATGCTGCTGCTATCTGCACACACAGAGACTATATATCATTTTTTGCTATCTGTTTTTAGCAAGGCCTGTAAGAGAGCATCAGGATAGTCAAAAAATCAGAAAATGTATTTCCAACTCAGAAGCATCTGCAGATACAAATAAGTGTGATTTTTCAAAGGAGCCTTTTTCTCCTATCTTCCTGTTCTTTGATTGGTGCTAATCAAAAGGCTATCTAAGCTACATAGAGATGAAGTTAGAAGGCCAGATAGTGTAGAGAACATCTGTCAGCACCAGAGGACCTGGCTCTCTATGTAGAAGGCAGCTGTAGCCTCTAGAAACTCATTTGAAATAAATGTCTTTCTAGTCTTCTGTTTACCTTTACTGAATCAAAATAAGTGGGCTAATGCAGCCTGAGTCACTGAGACATACGTGTAAAGCTATGTGGCGTTAGCAGCAATTCTCAGTCTCAGGGAGACAGGAAGGTCTCTCCCACTGTCCTCACCCTTGGTGCAAGTTGCTCTAATCATCCAAATTCCTTCATAGATCAGTGAGCTTTATAATTAAAATATCAGTAAGTGCATGTTAGGCATGTTGTTAATAGGTTTTAATGGGTACCTATTAATGTAAATGACTGCCAATTAATCTGCATGTTTTCTAATCCAGCATATTGGAGAAAGGCATTTTAAAGGATCTATTTGCTATCAAAGTGGTCCTAATATATGTTCTTGAGGTAGGAGGGAGAGGCAAACACATTAGTTAAGGATAAGGGTCTGTATTTCCTCAATGATATGATAACCCTCGTGCTGGAAAACATTCTTTAATGACATGTGTGTATTAAAATAAAACGTTCATTGTACAATTCAGGACTGAGCAAGCTCTCTATGAGCCGAAGGCCACTGCTGATCCTGATGCTCTCACAGATCTACATTGGCTAAACTAGATTTAGTAAAACTGTATTAATTTTTTTTTTTTTTTTTTTTTTTTTTTTGGTTTTGAGACAGGTTCTCTGTAGCCTGGCATCCTGAACTCACTCTGTAGACCAGGCTGGCCTCGAACTCAAATCACTGCTCTGCCTCCCAAGTGCTGGATAAAGGCGTGCGCCACCACAGGAAACTGTATTAAATTTAAATGCCGAATCTATTAGATTAGCACATTTGCAAGTTCCCAAAGCCACAAGTGATGAGTGTTCACCAAAACTGGTAACAGAAGTGGAGTGTTCTACAACCAAGAGTGGAGCTATGGGCGAGAATGACTTCCCTAGCCTCTTTACATTTACTACTAACTGTATGACTGTCACTTAACAGTGTTTCTTTTTTGTTTGCTTTCAGACATTGCCGTGGGACTTATGGACGGTAAGGCATCTGGGAACTAATTTCACATATTTTAATCTATAAAAATTTGGAAACCTTAATATACCTTTTCACTTGTGAGGAAAAAGAAAAACCATACATGTAATGATAATGTATTCCCATAGGAAAAATATCTGAAAGTTTGGAGCATTTCCCAAATCTGAATATCTTAGTAAGAAATGTGTGTCAGTGGCCCACATTGCTGAAGAATAGTGATCAAGACAATGGCATTGTGCTCTTTGTGTATTCCTGTGGGGACTGATGACCTAAAGAACTGACATAGTGATATTCTTAAACTGGATCAAACACAGAGTGTGGATAAAAAAATGAAAGGTTATGGAAATATTTTTATTATTATATTTAATTAAATTTGGTTGAAACATTTGTAAAATTGAGCTAGAAAGCTGTGGAGTTGAGTCTGGACACTAATACTTATAATCTTGTAAATTTGATCAATTTCTAAAATTCTCTAATATGTGATGAAGCTTCACATGACTAAGACTTTAAACTGAATTGTAATTTACACTGAATTAGTTTTACTTGTGTATTTACAAAAGGGTGAGAGTAGGCTGATATTCAGGCACTAGAATCCTAACCTCAACTTTGCGTTACTTTTCTTATTGATTATGGAAACAACACTAATCTTAGTTATCCCAGAATTTTCTAACTTTAATTATAACTGTAGCACATTTTACCCTCTCTAAAAGGACTGTGGTAAGGACAAAGGTACCTTCTAGAAGGAGCTTTTCATTGCTTCAGAGGACAGACTTGCTAGGATAGTAGTCATAACAAAAATGTATGAAATATTAGCTTTCTGGACATACTGCCCATGATTCTTAGTCCAGTGTACTTTACAGGGTATTTTTCTTGTGGGCAGAAATCAGCTTCTAGGTTCAGGGCTGACTGCCAAGCAAGTACTCAAGCTAGTCAGTGGTCAATACAAATTCATTCTCCATCCAGCACATACCTCAAAGATAGACTCTAGTGAAGAATGAGTTTGGGAAGATTCTGCTCTGATGCTCTTACAGAGCTTGCAGTATGAGTCATTTATTGACCTCTATGCTTGATAGCATCTTGGTGTTCTCAGACTCATATACTCAGTTGGGTAAGTATTTTCATTTCTTGGTTTCCTAAAACAGAAATTGTGAACTAGCCATGACACATCCTCACTAATACTAGAAAATAACATGGGCTCTTTGTGTTTCATTTGTGCCTCCTCCACAATGGTCAAATAATTTTTAGAACAAAATCATTCCTGTATCAAAACAAGTTGTAAAATTTAATTCCTGGACAATAAAAGTCACAGCATTCTAAAGAATATTGTCGCTAGACAGTGTGAATCTTCAACATTTCCCTGAAGTATCTTCTCATTCTTTATATTTTTCTCTCCTCTAATCTTACAGACAAGCACTGATTTGGTACAGCCGGTAAGTTGATTTTTATAACATTCTGGATTTTAAAGATATTTAATATCATTGTACATTTGGTAGTTTTTGTTGAATGACTTCCCCCCATGACATTGCTAGTCCTAGTCTTGACCATAAGCCAATTAACTCAAGTACTTTCTGATTTTGTTTAACTGGTACTACACTACTGAAGAGCTGTATGTTCTCATCAAATATCTCATGGTCTATTTCATTTTTTCCCTTTGCTTTTCTGCATACATTAAAGACTGACTCTTCAAAAAGTCTTTCTATGTGTAACCTCATCATGGAGGAAACTCATGACAGTGGTCTGGCAGAAGAGATTCAAAGATATGAAACTGATATAGGTGCATTTATTTGGGACCCTCATGCTAGGGCAGACAGTGTCAGCCAGGAGATGACACCAAGTGGGTCTCAAGAAGACAGTGTCTGTCTCTCTGAAGCAGAGCGAGACATGAGATTATCCACTGGAATCCTTTCTTCTGCTGACTGTTCTACTGTAGCTGATCAGGGTGAGGATGCCCCTCCAGCTAGAAATGAGCAGCTGTCCTCAGAGCCTGTTCCCGGGGCTGGAGTTGCTATTACAACGTGCATGGAGATGGACCAGCCATATGCATTACTTGACTCAGAGATACCAGGCATCGGAAAAGTTGACCTGCACAAAGAAGGTCATGAAGAAGCTAAGATATCAGATGGAGAAACAAAAGAGACACAGAAGGTAGAAGATCCTATGTGGGAATGTGTGGAGACATACCAAAGGGTAGATACTGGAGCTATTGATATCAAGGAAATAGAAGGTACTGAGGGATTTGAGGAGAAAGTATGTGACAGCCCAGGAAATATAGTACGAAATCATCTCAAAAAAGCGGCAGAGCAAGGCCAGGAGACACTTGAAAGTTGGGAAGTGGAAAGTTGGAATGATCTAAAGATAATATGTAAAGAAAGACTAGAAAACCCATGAAAATTACTTTGAGGAAGCTCATCTATTGGAAAGAACCATGAGAAAAGTATATGTGACAGAAAAATTTGATGACGGAATCCAAGAGTTATCTGATGAGACTCAAGTGATAATCAATCATAAAAAGGTGGAAGGCTCTGGAGCTACACCTGCCAATCACACAGGGATCAGTAACCTACCTATCCTGACTGACCCCATGTCTATTATTAAAGATTCAAACAATGGGGAATTGGATTTAACTAAAAAAGAAATGATTGAAAATTTTAGTCATATCATTAAATTGCCAAGAACTGAAAGGGCAGATTCTTGGGGAACAGATCCAGATCAAGTCTGGCAGTCAAATTTGAAGTCAGGAATCAATAATGTAAATATAGTGGAAGTCTCTGATATTCCAGATGGCCACCCAAGTCCATTTGCCAAATGGCAGGAATCTAATAGCCACTGGCATATCAGAGATATAGAAGGTTTACATAGATGCTGGGAACATTTGGTAGAAAATGAGAAAGGACTGGAAGCGAACTTACCAGCAGAGGTATGTTGGAAACATACCAGTGTTAGCAACTCGGATCAAATTCAGGAGACAACTAGACCATTGGGTCAGGGGACCTCCCAGAATACTAGCATGGAGAGTCCTGATAGTTCCCAAGACAATGACATCAACAACTCAGATTTATCTGAAGATGAAATTGCTAACCAGAGATATGGATTGTTGTACCAAGAAATAGAGGCTGATAAAGATGAGGTACTTACCCTAGAATGTAGCTTAGCCTAGTCAAACTTCCTTAGGCTCTGCTTTTCCTTACGTCTCTCATCGACTTCATTTTCCATCATTGATTTCCTTGACAGATGTACCTCTTGAAACCTATGTAAACCAAACACAAACAGGCTGACAAAAAAAATCCAAATAATGACTGTCCTGGTAATTAGTGGAGTCCTTCTTACTATCCTCTTCCTAAGTCTGTCTCTGTCTCTGTCTCTCTCTGTCTCTCTCTGTCTCTCTGTCTCTCTCTGTCTCTCTCTCTCTCTCTCTCTCTCACACACACCCACACACCACACACACAGAAGTGACTCCAATCCAAAAGATCTCTCTCCTTTCATTTTTTTAATTTCAGACACTAAAATGTGCTAAACCGTGAGCAACAAAGAATTACTGTCACTAAATGTGGCAATACTCCAATAAAAAACGCATGAAATGTTTTACCCGCTCTCACTAAAACTGTAGAATCTTGGTTGCTGTTCACTAAAGTGATCAGTATCAGTGAATGAAGAGAGATACTAACCGCCGTGGTTCTTGCTAGAATCACCTCGTCATTACCGAGGTCAGTGTTGGTGAACACTGAAGCATGTACATCTTCCGTTTTTTTTTTGTCAGCCTATTTATAATAATACAGCATGGCTCTTTGTAGTTCCTGAGCACTTTCAAACAAAGCAACCTGTTGTATTATTCTTAAATTTGTGTGTGGTAATAGTTTCTTTCCAGCTTGTCTAATGGATATTCACCCATCTTGTGAGGTTGTTGAAAAAAGTCACACCTGGTTTCCATTTCTTTTAGGCTCCTGGAGGTTCATTTAATGATTTAACCCAGGTAAGGACATTCTGTTTTCTTGTAAGAGTTCCCAGCTGAGAATGTTGTACTTCTTTTCTGTGTGAATTTTGTGTCACCAATCCAACAAAATGATTAAGAGCATTGGCACAAAATTTGACCTCCCTACTTACAACTTGAGTAATGGAAATATCATTGTGATGAAATGAGCCACATGTGTGGTACACTTAACCAGTTGACCCAGCACGTTAAGGGCTCCATAATGCTATGCCAGTTTTTCTACTAGTGCTTAGAAGTGACTCCAATCCCAAAGATCCTCTAGACTCAGCTATTGGAAAAGATGAGATAAGGTTCTTAGAGATGATGACTTTTAAGAGCTTCTTCTAAAATGTCATGGTGAGCAACATCACATACAATGATATGCTTAGTGATGTGATTCTCCAGGCCAAAAACAAAAGCCATATGAAGATCAGAAACCACTGTCCAAGAAAGTAGTGTTTCCTGGGGCATTCTGCTAGTGCAGATTTATGTTTAGAATAACTCATGTTATCACTTACTTGGTATTCTTTTAATAATTTAAAAGGGAACTTCCAAAGACATTAAAATGTATTTATTGATACAACTGGTGGCTACTAGTTTAGACGGCTTTTTAAAATGGCCCATTTTCTTTCTCTTTTCAGCCCCAGGACACTTCATTATTCACCATGCAGACAGATCAGAATATGGTAGGTCGCTTGGTAAATTGATGTGACCGTATTTGGGGACAGTTGTTATCATTGTACAGTTGAAAGTTAGTTGCCTACACACTAGCCTGTCTGAAACTTTAATATGCATAATATAATTTTTATAGCCCCCCCTTTTTTTTCAGAAAAATGAAAAGAAGACATCTGTAGAATCTGACTTTGAACTTGTTTTTTTCTGGCACAGAGACACCAACAGGAACTAGCTTCCTGTGATACTTATGACCCTCATTAGAACACAATGAATCAGTCAAAGTCACAGATCTCTATGTGACTGTAACTTAAGCTACAGGATTAAAAATGAATATGTCTCAAGAATTTATGTTTGACTAACATATTATTGCCTTTTTCCTTGAGCTACTAATTTCTCATCTCATATCTTCATTTTATAAGTTCTAGAGAGAAGCATTAACAGGCCAGCTAATGAAGATACTAACATCATGGAATGAGTAGGAAAGAGTTACTCTGGTGATGACTAGAGGAGATTCTTGGGAGGTGGGATGACAATTCCCATGGGAAGCATTTCAGCAGCTTCCTAATCAAGCTGATTGAAGAGACCTTGAGAGATGTCACTGTGTGTTTACCCTGCTGCAGGAAGGCTTGTACTTGTTGAGGGTTGAAGAGGTTATTAGCATTCCTCTGGCTTGGCCAGCCGAGTCTGTGCTATGAAGGATTTTTGAAGTTGAAGAGGAGCCAAGAAGAGGTTTGATACATAATTCATATAAAGATATCAAAAATATTGCACTTTTTAAAAATGCAGATATAACTGAAATCACAGAACAATCCAAAGATCATTGGCTTAGGTTTCTAGAAATCTGGGTAAATTCTGAAACTTTATTTAAATATGAATAAAGAGCATGGCTTTCCACATGAGTCTATATTTCCTTGTTACAATCAAAAAGTATACCTATCCTATGGAGTGAAACAGACATTAGATTCGTGTTTTCTCATAAGGTACATGTTTACTTTTAAATAGGAAATTCTGAAAAATTTGTCTAAAAATTAATTTTAGTTATTTTCTGATATCTTGTCAATGTATTATCATACTGTTGTGCTTTTTGCACAACTGATGGAGGACAGAATCTGTCTTTTTTTTAAGGGTATGGTATTAATTACAAAACCAGAGAAGCTTGTTATGCCCATCCTCATATTGGCTATTCTCAGCCTTGATGAAATAACTTGGATGGTGAGGTTTTTTTAATTATCAATTTTGAACAGTTATGGAAAACTGAGAAATTCAGGAAGAGAAGAAAAACTATTGATCATGATTAAACTCATAGCACTACATCAACACAGAAAATCCAAGCTCAGAACCATGACCTTTCAGTGCCTTGAAAACTTTCCACATTTCGTGTTAGGTGTGTTGGCCATGTGAACTTTCATGCTTTTCCTCTAGTCCTCTCCACATATATTCCCCTGAGCAGACTTCTTACTTCTCTGCTGAGGACCACAGCTTGTTCTGCTCAGCACTGCAAATGCAACTAAGGTTTTTGCTACAAGGCAGTAGGCAATCACCATGCACTGGAAGTATAAAATATAACTATCAGATGTTGATACTGTGTGGCATCTGAGGAACAGCAGAAGCTACAACATTGGGCTCATGGACTGATCTGGGCAAAGGGGATTGAAGCTGATATTCAGCTGCATATTTCCTGGTTCATGGCTCATGGCTCACAGAACATCACTATGTACCAGTTGAAACCATTTTAAGTCTTCAGACCTTTTTCCTTTGTTGCCCATCAATCCTATGAGTTTGTACTAAATAGCCCTTCTAAGCCCTAAAAAGCAGTACTGGAAGGCAAATCCCATGTTGGCTTATGAGTAGACTCTCAACTCTCCCAGCCCTTTTCTGCCTCTCTACTGACATGGCTTAGTTGGATCACTGAGGGTTTTCAGAATATGTGCTCCAAGACAACACAGCCAGCTTTATTCTGACAAATTTTCATTCTGAAAGAAGAACAATTTCTAGAGCCCACACAGAGACATAGCATGTTATCGGTCCATTAACATCTGTCAAGGCAGATACCCTGTGGGAACAACAAAAACAGTTGAAGCAGAGCCCCATTCATGTAATAGACTTTAGATTTTCCCACAAGGTGGTCCTTAAAAATTCATATTTCAGAAGGAATAAAAGAGTGACCCATAAGACTAATTTCAGCAGTGGGCTTTATACAGAGTGTTTCATACTTGCTCATTAGAGTAAGCTGCATTTGTCCCCTAGAACTTAAGTCACAGTCATAGCCACAACCGTTAGAACTCAGTGACCTTGTGTGCTCATGAGAAAATCCCAGTCTATGTCGGCTCACTCCATACTAGAGGTGCACTTTTTTATTTTAACAAGGAAATACAGTAGACTCATGTCCTAAACCCACCTTCATTGTTCTTATTTTAATAAAGATCCAGAATTTCCCCAGATTACTAGAAATCCAAGGCAATGATCCAAACATTGTTCTGTATTTTCTATTATCTTTGCATTTTTAAGATGCACAATATTTTTGATAATTTATATGAGTTGTGCATCAAACCTTCTCTTGGCTTCTCATCAGCTTTAGAACAGTTTCTTCATCACTTTTATGTGAAATTCATTGTGTGTTGCATTAATTAAGTATATAGGAAAAGCAGAAGGTTCTGAGCTAAGAGATGCTAGAGATCTGATTCAGTGTTTAAGGGGTATGTAGGCTGACTGTATAGAGCAGTCTCACGGGGACAACAGCATCTTATTTTCCCCCCATAGTATTAAGGATCTAATTGAGACCATGGAGAAAGCTGCCTTATAATTATTCAAGCAACCAGTTGATTGCTACAGAGTTTTTTGAGGGGAGGTCAAAAAGAAGGGAGTGAACCAGAACCTCAAACATTCTGCAGTTGATGGAGCAGCCAGGTTGCTGAGCCTGCACTTCTAGCTTTGGAAGAGATACACTGCATTAAATAATATATTTAATTTGCATACTGGAATGACCCTTCCATTTTTGGTGTAATATATATTTATACACTGAAGGATCACAGAATTATGTGATCAATAGATTCTTTCTGACTCCTTTTACCTAGCAAATGTTGGACCTTCTAGAGATATTCTCTTTGATATTTCTCTCTCTCTCTCTCTCTCTCTCTCTCTCTCTCTCTCTCTCTCCTCTCTCTCTCTCCATACAACAGAAGAGTTATTTCAGGTTCTATCATACAATCCATAGTGGCATGAAGACAAATTGTTACAGGTGAATACAGTGGTAGGTCTTTGCCCAACTTGAAGGAAACCGTTCTTCAGCCTGTTTAGAAGAAGCTCAACACAACCCACTCCATGACTCTTCAGTTCTGCAAGGGTCCATGACACTAGATGAGAGAATTTATTTTTCTAGAATGGCTTTAGTGAAACTGGCTGCCTATTCTGAATAATGATGAGATTCTGGATTGTCCAGAATTCTGCAATGTCACCTATTCACATGTTGAATCTTCTTTTCTTCTTACCCCCAAATAACTCAAGGCTGAAACTGAGCAGGCTCTATCTACAGAGCCCCAAGCAGAGGAGCCTCCTGCCACTGCTGCTGCACCTACTGCTGGGCTGGACCTGGGGCTAGAGATGGAGGAGCCAAAGGAGGAGGCCGTGGTGAGCACTATCCCATTCCCCTTCCATTCACTCTGCTGCTTCTTTCAAGCTTCTTTCATGATCCTTTGTATTACCTCCTATCCAGATTTTAGCTAGTCTGGATATTTCCCTGACATCATCATCATCGTGACTATACCAAAGAATCAAACTTATTATGCATTAGGGAAACTGCCATGTAGCCATTGGTGTGGCTCTTCACAACTATACCTTGATAGTGTTTTGATGCACTTCTTTTGCCAGTGGAGAGAATCAGACATGTTTCTGTGTTCCTCCTGAGACAGTTGGAAATATCCGGTAATTAGGGATCAAATAGCCCGAGAAAAACTTTGCCTTTCATGTCTATGTGCTACCAGCAGTCGGGTCTGGACAGAGTGTTTCCAGGTCCGTGGCCTCTTATCCAAAACAACAGAAAGTGAGATCTCATACAGACCTGCAAAAGAAACAAAAATAAATTAATTTGGCGCAAAGTGATAGTTCAAATTAAAGAGAGATACATTGGCAGGACTGATAGCAGGGCACATGAGGGAATATACTCATGGGTCTCCACTATGCTTCCTCCTATAGAACTCAAAAGGATAGACTGGCTACTGAGGGGCATAGTTTGAGTGGCTCTCAGTCTGATTCATTAGGTTATGTCTTCATCTCTCTGCTATGCATGTCCTTTCCCATAATGCATCTGAGTTTAATCATATGCATGGCAAGTTATGCATAGGCATAAGATGGTCCCTAAAAGAGGACAATTTTGTCTTATTACATATGCAGCAAAAACTAGTTCCAGCCCTTCTAGTCTTTATACCTACATAGGTTTGGAATTCATTTGAATAGTAGCTGTATAATTTGTTATTAGGGATGGGGAAACTTATTCAGAAATGGAAACACATGTAGCCTGATGCATATGGGAGTTTAAGGAGGTTCTGACATTTTAGTTGCATTGTTTGGATAGAAGTGCTTATACATAGTATGTGCAGGTGATGCATCAAGGCTGCCATGTACATTATGACAAGTTGGGAGGGAGTTGCATAACTCAAAATCAAATGGACGTCCATGGTCACTATCCTGTCTCCTATGATTACCTGACACATATGAATTGATTCCTTATTGTTTTACTCTCATAAGTTGGTGATGTCCCGATATTAAACCAATGGTATATATTTTAGAACTATGAATCTATAAATATTTATTCTCTAAAAATATTTTTCAAAATCCAGTTTATGCAGACTTTGCAGCTATGAGAGACCTTATGGATACCTTTGTGCTGGGTTGGAGATCCACACAGCTCCTCAGATACTTGTTTTTACCATGATGCACACAGCCACGAGGAAGACCTGTGGGGGTCTGCCCTGTGCTGACAACGAAGAGGAGATAAGGATTGAGTCAGGTGCAATGGTCAGGGGGATCTTGCAGCAATCAACTTCTTTGTTATACAGGTTTCACAGAACAAAGACAGATGAAGGATTATCCAAGAAGTACTGATTCCATCATTTTGTCTCTAGACTTTGTTTGTTTATTCATTACATATTCATGGTTACAAGTTCAGTCACAATTAGAAAGTACAAAAAGAACAGGTTTTATTTTTATTATTGTCTTTATAACTCTAATGAGTCTAAAGAATGTCTCTGTCAAAGTAAACATTTATTTTATACAGTCTGCTTTTAGGTTGGCAGTATTTGAAGTTTTAAAGCACTCCAGACAAACTGAAAATATCTGAATTGTTTTTTATGAATAGCAAATTCTAATGCCTAATTCGTTTACTATATTGTTTCATGATCTGTGTTATAAAATAGGAAAATTTGTTTTAGTTGATCTATCTTATTTACCAAGTTCTATTACTACAGGTGTGTACCCTGTAAGGTCCCCTATCTTTAAAATACATTTTCAGAGAGCTCTAAGCATATTGTAAAAAGCGGTCATGAATTTGTTACTAATTCTCCTGGCCAGTGAGAGTTTGTCAAGTATCTCTATGTTTATCCTGCCCAATTATATTGTTCAGTTTGCCTAGGGGCAGATACTCTGAGAAGACTCCTAGAACCATAGCCTCATCTGTGCTTTTCACATTCTCCAGGGCATAAGGATGACTTCCAAATAAGGCCAGATAAAGTTATTTCCCTAAAAGCAGAAGAGATAGTAAGTTTATGACTTTTCTAAAAGGACTCAGACATAATTTTCTTAGGAAGAGACATAAAATAAATCATAATGCAAAATTCCCAAAAATGCAACGTTCAGAGACCAAAACCTAAAAGTAAGAGTGGACAGTGATCACAGCATTTGGCTCAGCTTTGCTGGAACTGTGTCAAACGGATGTGCTAGCTTTATAGCTTTTGCCATTTCCAGTGGATATGGCTGTGCCAAAGACCAACACTGCAAACAGAGATAAATGGCAACATTAAGCAAGCTCATGGATAGCAAAATGCCCATGAATGTGTAGAGACTTGAAAATGTCTCCTAAAAATTTTAGTGTTTACCACAGGCTTCACAGAATATACACAAATAGAAAATCAGGTTCTACCTTGCCAAAATTCTATTTTCTGGACTATGTACTACATAAATGGAGCTTATATGTTATTGGTTCCTAAGGTTACTTTATGTGTAAAAGCAAAGGTTATCTGCCAACTCAACAATTTATTACCACGTCATTAATAAATAATAAAAAATAATTGACAAGATGAAAGCTAAATGTAGGGTATCATAGAAATAGAAAAAAAGCAGTTAATTCTAATTTTTTAAAACTGGGGCTGAGGAGGTGGCTCAATAGTCAACAGCACTTGCTGTTCTTGCACAGGACCTGGGTTCAGGCCATGATACCCACAAAGTGGCTTACAGCCATCGTTAACTACAGTTCCAGGCACTCTATCACCCTTCTCTGGCCTCCACACGTACAGGCATCCAGGCGGTGCCCATACATGCATGCAGACAAAACATACACACATAAATTAAGACTAAATATTCAAACAAAAATTTAAAAGGAAATTAATAAAACTTGTATACTCTTTTGGGTCCAGGCTCCAGCACAAAGCCTAATGCATAACGCCCAGGACATTGAGCAGCGAGTGGAGAATCAAGGAAACAGTCACTGCTCTAAGCACAGGTTCAAAGGATGGTTCTCCATGATCCCCTCTCAGCTTGTTGGGACCACCCACCACCCACTCATTCCAAATTTTATACTTCTCAAGCAGATTTCTTTTTTTTTCTTTTTTTGTTGTTTTTTTTATTTGTTTTCTTTTTCGTTTTGTTTGTTTTTTAAGACAGGGTTTCTCTGTGTAACATCCTGACTGTCCTAGAACTCATTTTGTAGACAGGCTGGCCATGCACTCACAGAGATCCATCTGCCTTTGCATCCTGTGTCCTGGAATTAAAGGCATATGCACCATGCTTGACTTACAAATAGATTTTTGAAATACATTTTAAGTAAAATACATTACATCATCCATCCCTTTTCCTTTCCTCTCTCTAGCACTTCCCATGCACCCTCTCTCCAATCTTTCAGATGTCTCCTCAAGTTAATAGACTTTTTTCTTTGATTATTATCATCATATACACATATGCACAGATATATAAATAGGACCTACTGAGTCTTTTCTGTTTGCGTATATATGGTTTCAAGTCTGAGCACTTTGTATCAAACAAACAAAGGGGGAAGCCAATTCTCCCTTTCTCAGATCTCACTAATTACCTATAGTTCTTTGTCTATGAATGGGAACCTTTGATATTTTCTCCATTGCACTTAACGTATCTACTAGTATTGTCTATTTAGGTCTTGTATATATAGTCATTTCTAGATAAGATAGTCTCATGGCAGTCTTCCAGACATTCTAGTTCTTACAATCTTCCTCCCCCCTACCCCTGCCTTTGCTCAGTGTTTCCTGAGACATATCTTCAGGAGCTGTGCTATAGGTATATGGGGATCAGGACTCCCCATAATTGTTTCATCTCTGCATTGTGTCCGCTTGGGCTTTTTCCATGAGAGTCTCCATTTGTTGTAAAGAGAAGCTTCAGTGAAGGACATTAGGACCCCAGGTAGACTGAAATCTCTGCTTATATCAGGACTTCCCACAGTTCATTCTATACTTAAGAAATATTCTTGAGGTATAATTGAAAAATCAAAATGAAACAGCTCTTGTTTAAAGAGCTTTCCAAAGGCAGTATGTGTCCACATCCATCATTTTGACTGTAAAGCGGTTAAAGGGGATGTGGCAGCAATACCCTAAAATGGATGTGCAGGGCAGGAGCTCCTTGGCTGTAAGAAGTTGGTGTGGGAGAAGTAATTTAACCTTCTGACTGTTTCTCATCACTACTTTAAAGGAGTTGCACCTGATAAAGTTCTTCTACTCTTAAACATCTACAACTGAATGCTTTAAAATGTAAGGACTTTCAAATCCCTGTGGTGTGGTGAAGCACCTTTTATGACTGTTTTCAGCCTGTGTTTGCCAGGCAGTTGGGGTGACAGATTGCCCTGGAGTAGTCTACTCATTAACACCACAACTGTTCCAAAGCCATGAAGTTGGATCTCAGAGTGTGATACTCAGCTGCCTTCTCCTCAAGCTCCAGGCCACACCCTGGCACCTGTCAAGCCCCAGGCTATTCTGAGATATATGTGTGTGTGTGTGTGTGTGTGTGTGTGTGGTGTGTGTGGTCCTTGCCACACTCAGCATTGGGAGATTTGTTCATAGAACATGAGTGATTTTCAACCCAGTCTTGTCTCAGGCTGAGCGTAGCCCCTTGCCTTCAACTCTGTCATCCTGATCCAAAGCCCACTTACGTGACAATCTGCTGCTCCTGCTCTATTGTCAGTGTTTTGAGTCAGAGTCTCAGTGTGTAGGTTGGTTTGTCACTTACTATGTAGCTCAAGCTGTCTTTCTACCTCAACCCTCTAAACTCCGGGATTGTGGGCATGTGTCACAATGCTAGACTTACAAAGACACTACTTTTTAAAACAACCACAGAGCTGAAACTATAACTCAGTATTATCATGCTTGCATTTCATGACTGAAGCTCGGGTTCAGTAACAAACACTGTTAAATAAAGTTAAGTATAAATCTTTCTTACAAACTTGGCAAAAAAAAAACCCATTGCAGATACCTACTATGATTACTTTTCACCACTTACTTGCTTATGTTTCCATTTCTGAGCAAGTACATGTACAATATTGACCTTTCCTTCAAAAGCTACACCTACTTCTAGTGACTTTGCAGATAATCACTAATGGAAACTTTTAATGCCACAATGTATAATTAATACATACTATGCCCCCCTGCTTAAAGCCAAATTAACAACAACAAAAATTCATTAACTTTAACATATCTGCAGGTGATCTTTTTTCCAAGGAAGATGTGGACCTAGTTTTCACAGCTGTTGCGTTACAAACAATGCAGCAATTGGTTGAGTTGGACTAGAACCTGACTGCTTAGGGCTTCTGAGGGACTTAAGGAAAGACTAGAGTAGCAGGTTGAAAACTGAGTGAAACACAGATGAGGAAGAGAAAATCCTGTAACTCTTTTGGAAGGAAATGCCTGAATGTGTGAGACAGATTTGCGATTTGCTGAACCAGATACCAATTCGACAGAAATGTTCTTAGGATGTGGGCTTCTAGGGTAGCACTCTCCCTTCGGTCTTGCTGGAGGGAGGCTGTAGTAGGCAGTGTTTTAATATCGTTTTATGAAGAGGCGTACCAACTGGCATCCTATGTCAAAATACTGGAATCTTCTCTATGGGATTATAATGGTCCCTTGAAGACCTGAGTTGCCTTATAACTTTCTCTTTAAAATCAACACTGATGAAAATGTTTAGTCCTTAATTTTAATCCTTTTAAATTGAAATTTTAAAATTTATAAAATGTCAGAAATTTTAGGCTGTCAAGAGCTCCGGCTCCAGCCTCATTTAGGGACAGTGAGATAAAGGCAGTGATGGTCTGTGGTTGGGACTCTCACTGCTGCAATCCCTTTACTAATTTCCTCTACAAAGCCAGCTGCAAGGGGAACTAGCAGTCCACCCCCAACCCTGTCTTCAGCACTTCTTTGCTCCATCTCATTTCTCAACTGGAAAATGAGAACACAGAGCTCCAGGGGACTTTGACCTTTGGGATGATATTAATCCTTAACTGGTGAACATAACTATGAAATATTCTTGTTTGTATTGCAATGGAGAAATCTAGACAAAGATCAGAAGGCCTTTTGCACTTTCCCATTCTCTACATAACTTTCTGAAACAGTGAAATCTAGAAGATAATTGTCAAAAGTAATGTAGAAAAATTCTACCCAGCTGTTCTAGTTTCATTCTATTGTTTTGACCACAGCAACTTGAGGAAGAAAAGGATTTATTTGACTCAGCTTTCCATGTCACAGTTTGTCATTGAGGAAAATTATAGCAGGATCTAAAGGCAGAAAGTTGAGGTAGAAACCATGGAAGAGTACTGCCTGCTGGCCTGTTTGTTCAACCTTATGCTTTGTATGTTCAACTTTTCTTATGCAGTCTAGGACCTTCTGTTTAGGGAATGGTGCTGCCCACAGTAGACTCATTACTCCTTCATCAATTAACAATCAAGACAGTGTCTCCATAGACTCCATAGATGTCAAAAGACTAATCTGATCCAGGCAGTTCTTCAATTAGGGCTTTCCTCTAAGTTGTGTCAAGTTGACAATTAAAACTAACTAGGACAACAACTAACCGCTTCTTGATTTCTGTTTGTTGCAACATTTACTATTGATGAGGAGAGACTTTGTGATATGATTGCTAGTTTCCCAAATAGTACAGAAAGTAGGAAAAATTACTTAAAGACTGGTATTCCAAGTGTATAAGGGGTGACCTCGTGGCACAATGGTAGTTCGTCTGACTCCAAGTGCGTAAGGATACATATCAACCGTTTGAAATACTTAGAGTCCTCTTCAAACCATTGTTAGCTTGAGAGATAGCAATGGATGCCTGTAGTTTGTGCTCCAGCTCTAAGGATTGCTACAGAACTCTCTAATTTAGATATTTATCTTCATGGGTACAGATTGGTTTGACAAAAAGCACAGAATTTGGACAGACAGTTCTAAACCTGTTCACTACTTGAGCAGGTTCCTTGAGCTCTTTAACCTTAGACAACTCCCAGGAAATGGGAATAAGCTGTAACAGAGATGTTAACAGATTAATATACAACAAACACAAAACTTCTATGACAGCACCTGGAGAATGTTGCATTCACAGTCAAAGCCAGTTTCTTACCCAATCTACAGGGTGCACATAAAATAAAAATGACAATAGTCTGTCTGTGCATCAGGATTATTATTCTTTAGAATTAGAATAAACTAGAAATCCTGAGCTCAGTGGCCTTTCCACCAATTGTCTTTATAAAGCAAACATCATGAATATTGCCATATTCTGACTCCACCATAAGCCATCCTGCAGTTATCAGAATGTATCAGTTATTTAAAATCTGTAATGTATACTTCTGTAGCCTTCACTTATCATTATATCATTTATGCCAGAGGTAGTGAAAATAAAATAATTGCA
Organism: Mastomys natalensis; assembly: GCA_021653895.1. Classification (NCBI taxonomy): domain Eukaryota; kingdom Metazoa; phylum Chordata; class Mammalia; order Rodentia; family Muridae; genus Mastomys; species Mastomys natalensis. The sequence continues at coordinate 201,790 of JAJTUV010000422.1, read as the reverse complement.
TACATGAAGATGGGATGAGAAAACTAAAAAATGCCAAGATGCCATAAAAGAATAAAGTTAACTTGTGTCAGTTCTATTGTAATCAGCATTGATGATATAAGAGAATTTTGACAAAGAACATTTACATTTCTAGAGTGCTGTATTTTAGAAATTTCAGCTACAACCAGAAAGCTGTTCCCTAAGTGAAAGCATAGAGGTGGCTGAAGCAATAGCTGAGCCTACAAGGCAGGTGATGATTATGGAGGTGCCTTCCTACAGCACCCACGCCTTGACATTGTGCTATTGGGAACATGCTTGCATACCTTTGGCACACATTTGAGACATTCAAAGTGTATGGTTATATGCAACTGTTTGATTTTGGACCCCAGGACAGGAGTCTGAGGCTTTGATATTTTACATATCAAAGCACTCTGGCCTTCAAGTTCTCCCAGAATCCCTTAGTCCCTACTTGGCATACTCTGCCCCCAACTCTGAACTTCCCAGCCCAGGGGCTGAGCTGCCCTTCCACGGAGGTTTTTTCCCTATTTAATCCAGACAGTTTGGTCTCTGCCTCTGTTCTTCTCCTCTTCTTTCTACAAACATACCCCTTTCGTTCTTTTTTTCTTCCCACCCCTTCCTCATGGTGGCTTCCCTGGCCATAGTCCTTGAGGCCAGTGATCTTGCCCACTGGAGAGAAGCTTCCCAATCAACCTGTCCTTAATCTAATCTGGTTTAAATTGACTCAATTCACTAATGGTGGAGAAATAACCTATCAGCAACAACTTGATAAATTCTAGCTTTCATTGGTTTCTACTGCTGTGATAAACACCATAGCCAAAGCAATCTTGGGAAAGGGCGTTTGTTTGATTTACACATCCCAATCACAGTCCATCAATGAGGGAAGTCAAGGCAGGACCTCAATCAGGATAAAAACCTGAAGGCAGAAACTAAAGCAGAGGCCACAGAGCAATGTTACTAACTGGCTTGCCTTCCATTACTAGCTCAGCCTGATTACTTGTATAACCTACAACCACCACCCAGAGTGTTCTTGGCACTCCTCTGTTGGTCATTAATCAAGAAAGTGTCCACACACTTACACATACACATACACACACACACACACACACACACGAAACCTACACTAAGTTGAAGAAGAATTAAATTACCAAATTATGTGTATATCTACAATTATTAAAATTATTGCTACATCTACAACTGGTAAATAATTGGTAAGCTGCTTCTCAGGTATTGTTTGGAGTTATTATTATTGAGCAAAGGAGTAAATGAACAAACCAATGAAGGGTCTAGCTTCACTGATTACAAAGTCTCCTGCAGCCTCCATGCTGGGAGACTGGCCTTTGTCAACCTGGTTCTGTGATCTCATTGTATTTCCTCTCTTTCAAGACTTAATAACTCTGTGCTTGCTATATTATATTATGTTATGTTATATGTTTTGTTACATAGTATATATTATACATTACATACTTATATTATATACTATTAATACTATATACTATATATTATATTCCTGTAATTCTACTCCCAAGTTTTGCTAACATAGTTGCTGGTATTTAGAAGATTCCGACAGAAATGTCATAACATTTCCACCAACATAGAATATAAGATGAGATAGCAGATAAGTAAGTAGTGTTTCTGGCTAGCAGTATTGTTTGTTATGGCATGTGGACCTCATTGTCAGAGAAACGACCAGCTGTCTGAGAACAGAGGAGAATTCTTTCAACTTTTGGGTTTGTTTTTTTTTTTTTTTTTGATTTTTTTTAAAATGAGACATTTTCTGTCAGGAAAAAAACTTTAGACAATGAATAGTATAGTCCTGGAAGACTGCAATACTGTTGTTCATCTGAACACAACACAGTTCCTTCGACAGCTTCTGTGATCCAGTCTTCCTGGATAATGCTGTTAAAAAGCAATGGTTTGTGTGATGAGCTATGATATCCACTTCAGCAATCAAAGCATAGCACAGGATTGTCTTTTCATATCTACAAAAAAGTTAATCATTGAGATGAATAAAAACAGTGAAAGAGGAATAATATTAGGGTCAAAAACCATTCCAGTTTTCCCTTGGTTTAATCTAGTACTAACACCTACTTTCAGTAGGTTCCTAATTCTGTTGTGCTTTTATGTTATGTATACAGAGTTATTAAGTTATGTTGTGCTTTTATTGCAATCAATATGAGGTAGGAAAATTTTGGTAATTAAAATTTTGAAGACATTAAAATCAGTCAGAAACAGAAATCATATGTAAGGAAATCCAAAGATTGTAGTACTTTAAAGTGTAAAATCAAATGATTAACATAATCGTAAGGTAAAATCAAAGATTGTATGTATTGCTTTTAAAATTTTTTAAATATGCAAAAAATAAAATAATTAAAAATTTTGAATATGGTTAGAGAATTGGAAATCCTTGCTAGTCATGCAAAGAACTGAGAAGAATTCTTTTACTTCCATTTTCTGCATAGGTCACTCTGCATGGAGTCATTCCTCAGGAGTCAGAATTAGCAGCCTTCTCCAGCATTCACTCCAGGGTCCGGATGATGTTTTATTTGCCACCAGCTTATCAGCCCTTTCCTACACACTAGGTTCCTTTCATGTGACAGAGCCATCTGCTGGTGGCTGGTGTCAGTGCAGTGTTGGAGTTAGAACCAGCAGATTCTGTCAACAACACCCGTTCACATTACTTAGCCGAAGGCGAACTATGATGTGTATATCTTGCGATAGTAAAACAGGATAGAGCCCACACACAGACAGACAGAAGATGATCATGCATAAGCTAATGATTCTGTTTGCATCAAATGAGTTTTAAAATTACCTTTAGTGTTTCTGTTGAGATGGCTAAGTGTTTAAGAGTGCTTGCTGTCTGTCTCTCCAGAGGACTACAGTCAGTTTCTAGCACCCAATTGGGTGCCTCATATCCACCTGTAATTCCAGCTCCAGGAGATCTGATGCCATTTTCTGGCCTCCACAGAAACCTGCATGCATGTACACACAAAGACACAATCACACATACACATATGTAAAATAAAATAAATCTTTAAAAAAACATAAATTACCTTTAGCAATACCACCAATATGCCATAAAATAATATATTTTCTTCTAGAGAAGTCACATTAATTCACTTAAAATAGTACCAATTACTAATGAATAATAAGTGCTGCTCAGAACATGTATGCATGAAAGAATTTATGTAAGTGTAGGTACATTTATGAAATTCAAATGTATTTTTTCTCTCTCTCTCTCTCTCTCTCTCTCTCTCTTTCTCTCTCTCTTTCTGTGTGTGTGTGTGTGTGTGTGGTAGTTTGCAATTCTGTCTGCATGTATTTAGAGTCTATTGAGTCTATCTTGTCCAAAGATATTGAACTAATGAAACCATTAGATTGGTCATAGGTGTAATTCTTTTCAAGACAGATGAAAAGCAAAAATAGATTTATGACTAAACAATTTGTCTTCGTCATTCAGGCCCATGAGTCACTTCATTCATATTATATGTATGAATAGTTCCCAGTGTGAAAGAAAACTTGCTAGGTCATTAATATCCTAGTGAAAGTCTATTCCCTCCCTCACCCTTTTCCCATCCCTTCTTTTCTCCCTTCTTCCTTCCCTCCCTCCCTTGCTTTCTTCCTTCAGTCCCTTCTTCTTTTTATTACAATACCTGGCACTAAAGCTAGGGCCTCAGCTGGAGCACTGCACCACTGAGCTCCATCCCAGCCTAAAGTTGCTGATTTCACCAACAAATAAGGCAGTGGGCAATTGCTCAGTATTCTCAGGATTGAGATGCCTTCCTAGTTGTTACTAATTATTCTTCTCTTGACAACATATCATCTATAAAGAAGAAAATTGTTTATTTAAAATGAGAAATGATGATTCTCTTAACATTTTAAATTTATTTTTGTTGTTGGCCTTTTCAGTTATTCACTGAAACACAAGTCTTCATATAACTTTTAACTCATTTCAGTTAAGTATCGGCATTTAAAATTCGTTTCAGTTAGTATCAGCTACAGTTCACACAAGAGGATTACTTTTCTGAATCCATGTATTTAATAACAGAGCAAAAATAAAGAAATAAGGACAGTGTCTACATTTGTATAATAGAAGATTCTTACATGAGACATGGACATTCTATGAATATGAATGACATTCCATGATGTGTCAAATGATATAGCTTTTTTTATCCCAAAGTAAAAGTAATGATATTTAGAAAAAAATGCTTCATAGAAGATTTTTATAATTTTTTATTTATTTATTTTACTTTATTTATCTTTTTATTTTATTTATTTATTTTCTTTTACTTTATCTAATTTTTTATCTTATTTATTTATTGTGTGCTTTGGTGTTTTTCCTGCTTGTATGTCGGTGAGGGTCTCAGATCTTGTAGCTACAGACAGTTGTGAGCTGCCATTTGGCTCTGGGAATAAATGTGAGTCTTCAGGAAGAGCAGTCAGTGTCTTAACTGCTGTGCCATCTCTCCAGCCACATATGGAAGATTATTTTAAGAAATATAGTAGCTGTGACTTTGAGGAAGAGGAGAGCCCGTAGAGAACACTGTGCTGAGGGCCTGGGTGAGGTCACATTCCCATGCCACGTTTTACGATGCCCATGACCACTACTCTCCACCACCCACTTCAGAAGTGGGGTTGGAGAGCCAATGCTTGCAAGAATATGGCTTTCCTGACTTAATACAGTGAACAGCGGGAGCTGATTGGTAAAGGAAAGCACCAGCTGATGCCAACCCCATCAGAATGTCCTGAGTATACTATACAAGCTCAGTCTTAACGTTATTTCTCAATAGTCCTTTTTACTCTGCCTTCTCAAATCAGGTCTGCTATGCCGATATTGTTAGAGTCCTATTAAAGTTAAACTCTAAACCAGTTTATCTAAATTTAAAACTTGTGATGATGCTTCCTTCAGCACACATTTTAAATACTACTGAAAACTTTCTTCAATTTTGCTTCCCTTAGTAAAGACGCAAAGTCTGATTGTTCCATTTTCCTGGCCAGCAGATGGCTCCATAGATATTTATATATTGCTGATGTGTATTGGATTTTGAAGCCATTTCCCCTCATCCTCTAGTGTTCTTTTGGGGAAGACCCCACCATCACTCCTGTTCCCTGAAGATGATTCAGCTAGGAAGCCTTATCCACACAGATGTGGAGACCATCACAAAGTGCAGCCATCTGATTGTGACTGCGGATGGGGGATGGGATGTCATCCCACTGTAGTGCTCCTCCATGATCCAGGCCTCACAGGAACCCAGCTCCCTTCAGTGGATAACAGGTGCTCCCTAAAGCTCAATCCACTGTCATCTGCTTTCATGCAGCAGTAGCAGCAGTGCAGCAGCAACAATAAAAACCCAACATAGCTTATTGAGAAAGATCCACCCACCACTTACCAATATCCTTAAAGAATGATATATGGGCAGCTGGAGAGATGGCTCAGTGGTTAAGAGCACTGACTGCTCTTCCAGAGGTCCTGAGTTCAATTCCCAGCAAACACATGGTGGCTCACAACCATCTTTAATGGGATCTGACGCCCTCTTCTGGTGTGTCTGAAGACAGTTACAGTGTACTCATATACTAAAATAAATAAATCTTTTTTAAAAAATGGTATATATCACCTGTTTCAATGCCATCCACCATACCTCGATGCAGGGAAAACCAACAGATGCAGAATCCGTATTACTGCATGCTCTGGGGAAGAGTGAGCTCTGAGTAAGCAGTTTCTGCTGCCCCTGACTCCTGGGATTTTGTTTATGGCAAAGCAGCTCAGTGCTGGGGGCTTTAGCAGTTAGAGAAGAAGACGGGGTGAGCCTGAGGTCTTGTGGAGGCTCTGGAGACACAGGCATGGCAACTTCCCTCTACCTTACAGATCCCTCCTGGAACTGATGCTGGCGAGACCATGGAAACTACAGTGCCAACTGAGGGGGCCCCAGTGGAGGAAGCAGAGGTGGAGAAGGCAGCCCTCCCTGCTGGAGGAGAAAGTCCAGAGGGAGCTAAAATCGATGCGGAAAGCACGGAGCTTGCAAGCAGTGAAAGCCCTCAACCAGAAGAGCCTGAAACAGATGCTCCCCAGGTAAGGGTTCCTTGAGGAACTGCTAAGAAAAGGGCTGTTTAGTGGGGTCTTTTCTGCTGGCCTGGGCAGTAGCTGTCTGTCTATGGAATGGACTTCCTACACCTGTGGCTGAAGAACAGAAAAGGAGAAAGAAGTTTCAATCATGATAGCGAGAAGGAACGAAGCACAGATGAGGAGTGTCTTTGGGTTTCTATTGCTGTGAAAAGATACCATGACCACAGCTACTCTTATAAAAGAAAGCATTTAATTGGGGCTGGTTTATAGTTCGACGTTTAGTCCATTACAGTTCTGGTGGGAAGCATGGTGCCAGGCAACAGGAAAGGTGCTGGGGAAGGAGCTGAGCGTTCCACTTCTGGGTCCACAGGCAGCAGGAAGAGGCAGTGAGCCACAAGGCCTGGCTTGAGCTTCGGAAACGCTCAGTCCACCCACTCCTCCTCCTACAACGAGGCCACATAATGCCACTTTTTATGAGTCTATGAGGACCATTTTTATTCCGACCATTACAATGAGAAAACCCATAATGGAGAGAGGAAGGGAGAGTGTGATAAAAATGATAGAGCTATTTGAGTGATAAATGCCCTCCAAAGGCTCTGTATGACCAGTGACGCTGAGTTACTATTATCACTATTTCATGTTTATCATTATTAGAGCATCTCAGATTCCCTAGAGGGCTTCTCTCATTGAAGCTAATCCCACTTTTCAAGGAAACAGATGAGCACACACAGGAAGTTAGAGTTGCTTCTGGCCCTTCCTGTCGCCTGCAGCAATCAAAGATAGTACATCCCCATGGGCAATCCTGAACGGCTGTGCAAAGTGTGACCCCAACGGGAAGTCCTTCCTTGTGTTTTCTTTTCAGGACAGCCTCCTACCCTCTCAGGGCAGACCCTCTCCCTTTTCAGCCTCGCACTGCTCTGGAATTGCTCGTAGGACCCTCCCATTTTCCAGGAGTGTGACTGCTCAAAGATGGAAATAGGATTTCCACTCCTTGTTTAGTACTCAAAGGAGACAGTGAAAAAGTCAGGACAAACACAAGGCATGGGTCCACAGTCTGCAAACTTAGTGGGCTTGGAACTGTGGGTTAGTAAGGACAGAAAAAGTGTGGGTGGCAGGGAGAAGATACTGACCTAGGAGCAAACGCACCTATCCTTTCCCGGGCCGTGACACTGTTCACTTCTCTACCCACCAGGAGAAGGTCATCCCTTCTGTTGTCATCGAGCCAGCCTCCAACCATGAAGGGGAAGGAGAACACCAAGAAACTGCTATGGGTATTGAAACGAGGGAGGGCACTCAGGACCCAGCGGGCGAGAAGCAAGAACAGGCTACAGAGCCCACGCCTCTGGATTCTCAGGCTGTTACGCCTGCACCGGCAGGTGCTGTGGATGCCTCACTGTCTGCAGGGGATGCCACTCAGGAACTGCCTCCTGGCTTTCTCTACAAGGTCTTTGTATTGTCATTTCAGGGTCATTGTCGTTTGAGTTTTCTTTGCACCATTTTCTGGGTTTCCTGAGTGTGGGTTCTGTTGTTGTTGTCGTCATCGTTTTATGTATTGTTTCTCAAATCTACTTTCCCTTTACCCTGACCTCTCCTGGGAAGATGACCCCAAGTCCATGCTTTGGGCAAGCAAGATCTGCAGTAAGATCTTCCCATGCCTCCTTCAGAGATGAGTCTGTTTAGCCTGGCTCAGACCAGGCTGTTCAAGTCAACCGTACTCCACAGTATGTTTCATAAGGAGTTGTTAAACAGTCAGGAAACAGAGTAATCCAGTTCAAATGCAGAATGAGGGACCAACAAATAGTCAAAAAAAAAAAAAAAGTGGATAAAGGCACGTGGGCCTTCTGTGAAAGGAAGAAAGAAACAAGCCTCCATTCTTGGAAAGAAAGATTTTCAGACCAGGGTCTAAAGCCTCCTTACCAGTCAACAAAACAACAGTAATTGACCACAAATGCCATTTACAGCCTAGTGGTGTGGCAGATAATCCTCAGAGGAATCTGACTAGAAATTGTAAGCATTGTATAAATTTGATACTGTATTTCAAAACGCAGCTCTTGTTTTGCTTGGTTGGTTCTTTGTTTTGCTGTCCTGAGAGCAAACTCAGAGCTTTGTGCATGCTAACCAAACACTCTGCTACTTTGCTTCAAGTCTTTGTCCTTTTTAATTTAGAGACAGGGCCTTGCTAATTTTGATAGGCAGGTCTTCACCTTGTGAACTTCTGCTTTAGTCTCCCAGACATTTGGGTGATGGGCACCATGCCTGGATACCTATTCTTCTTTTAAAAATTATATATATATATATATACATATGTGTGTGTGTGTGTGTGTATGTATAGGTACAATTTGTGTTCATAAGAGTGGGATTGAATATCTCTATTCATTCTCTCTGTCTCTCTTTTAGAAGGAAGATATCGAGGGTGCGGGTATAATAGATTTATAAAGGGATAAATGTGGGCAAAATAATTGAACATACAAGTTAATGTTAGGGCTAAAAACATGGTTAATTGTTTATGCAGTGCACATAAAATCCAGGGAATGTGTGCTAGGCAAGGCTGGGGCATGAAGGACCCATGCTTAGCTTGTCAATCACTGCAGTGTGGCCCAAGGTGCACTTCTCAACCCTTCCCCAGACTTACGCTCTCATTGCATGAATTAATTTTTGGATAATAGTCAATTATAGCTCTGATAGTTTTTATTCTACACAGAAAATATATACTTTAAAGGTAGGCTGCTTTATCTTGAATGTGCAGGTGTAAGGAATCAACATAGGAGAAATAAAACTAGCCAGGACTAGACAGTTCCTCAAGCTGAGGGATGGGTATTATAATGTAAATCTAAAAAGAGAAATTTAAGTGCAAACGAAAAGCAGGCTGCTATGGCATAATGTGGTAAGATAGAAAAGAGTGAAAATATATTTTTAAAAAGCCATTTGTTCAAGTAAATACTAATTGTTATATAGCATGCAAGTAGTGGTTTGCCTGGTCTTTCATTATTTAACAAAACAGCTTTTTAGTTTGGCATCTTTAGCTCAACTTAAATAGTCATCAGTAACAATGAGTATCTAATGAAAACTAACAAGCTAAAGTTTCAGCTATTGTATATTGAATTGAATTAATGAATATAGATACAAGTGGTCTTGCACAAGTCAGTAAGAAGCAAGGTTGTTTCTCCTCCCCTTGGGGTTTGTATTAGCCTGTTTCATGATATTAAATTTATATTATGATATGAAAATGCTGGCTTCTAGGACTTAAGTGATCTATTTAGCCTACAACAGGAAGTTCAAAGAACACTGACAGTGGCTCTGCTCTGGCTGTGTGCAGATGCTATCTTGTGAGAAAGGAAGGTCATATGACACAGGAAGGCAGAGTAAGGAAAATCTCACTCTCTCGTTTTCTTCTTGAAGAATAACCAGGTTCCTATGAGAAACCCGCTAATTCTTTTGAGAGCATCACCCCAGTGTTCTGCTACTACAGTCCTTGTCTTGATGTTTTCCATGCCTCTTACTACCCACACCCACAAATGAACCTCTGCATCAGACCACATCCCATCCATGGCAGGATTGCAATATGTATCTTCATCCTTTACATACTTGGAGAGAGCTTCTAGCAATGTCTGCATAATTTTATTTAGAAATATGATGCTCCCCTTTTCTACCTTCCTTCCTTCCTTCCTTTCCTTCCTTCCTTCCTTCCTTCCTTCCTCTCCTTTTTCCTCCCGTTCCTCCTCCTTTTCCCCTTCACTTCTTTCTTTTTGTTTTGAGGCAGGGTCTTACTGTATAGCCTACAGCCCTTGCTTGTATGGAGCTCACTAGTTAGCCCAAGCTAGCATGAAGTCATGGCTAGTGTCCTGCCTCAGACTCCTGGGTGACCCAGTTACAGTCAGAGTCACCACACTCGGCCTCTTTCTAAAGTTAACCAATTGCTTTTATGTATGTTGCAGGTGGAAACCCTGCATGATTTCGAGGCAGCAAACTCTGATGAACTTACCCTACAAAGGGGTGATGTGGTGCTTGTGGTGCCCTCAGATTCAGAAGCCGACCAGGTAATGTAAAGGCTGGAAGGTGTGTTGGGCCATATTGGATTTTTCAAGGGTCAGTTAGTCAAGTGATTTCCTGAAGCATTTCTGATTTCTAACATGCTGCTACCCAACTCTGAAAAGGCGCTAAGGACTTGCACACTCAGCACTCCATCAGCTGATCTTTCAGATACCCATTTCAAACGTCATTGACTGTCCCTTTCTGTTCAATTCGATGAGATGACCTTTACTTGTCTCAAGATTTCTTGCTAGGGATGCTGTACTTGTAACATCAAATTTTAGGAAATGCTGACGCCAGGCATGAACTAAACATCCCTTTCAGAAGTGGCTGCCTCTTGTGGTATGGTACCCCATGGAAACAACCTGGGAAAACTTATAGGCTCATAGAAATGTTTTGGATCTTAAAGGGGTCACACCCATGTAGCCTTCGTAAAGCCTTATTAAACTTTACAACCAACGGCTCTGCCATTATACAACACAGCATTTAAATTATACTTCAATTTGAAAATGTATCTCTTATCAGAATGATTAGATAATAAGGTACTAGGAACTCCAAGGTTGCTCCTGTTCACAATTTGGGAACTCCTGAAATGGTATGGAAAGCCTGCGTAAACTAGCCTGTGAGCATGTATTTTACAGAGAAGAGTTATAACTCCCATAGTAATTTTAAAGAAATACATTTATAGGTCTTTCCATAAAAATAAAATTCAAAACCACAGCTTTCAAAGTTAATATTTACATGCCAATACTTTGCCCTTTCTTGTGGTAATAGAATTAGCAATATGAATCAGCTGATGGCTAAACACCCAGATGCTATGCCTCTGTAAGTGTTAAAAAATAATAAAAAAATTAAAGCTCCAAATATTTTAAAAAATTAAAGACAGATATTTAATTGATAAATTTATCAAATAAATAATGAAGTAAGAAATATTTCATACTAGGACTGGAAAGGTGGCTCAACAATTAGGAGCACTGGCTGCTCTTCCACAGAACTCAAATTTGATTCCTGTAACACATATGGTGGCTCACAACTGTATCTCCAATCTCAGGGAAGTTAATATCCTCTTCAGGCCTGCAAGGATTGTACATATATAATGGATACATAGGCATGCAGACAGGCATAACACTCATATACATAATAATAAATAAATAATAAATAAATAAATAAATAAATAAATAAAAAATTTGACATATAATTTAAATATAAAGTGAAAAGAAGAAATGATAAAAGATAAGTTTACAAATGATTGCAACTAGTAATACTCAATAGTCGAGAGTTATGGCTCATGTCTATATCCCAGCACTCAGGAGGCAGATACTGATAGGATGGCTTAGCAGTTAGAGACTATTCTAAACTACATAGAAAACTCCATTCTCAAAACATATACACACAGAGAGATACATTGATACATATAACACACACACACACCACACACACACACACAAATAACCCAAAAAATAACCAGAAAAATACAAAGAAGGCAAAACCTTACAATTAACAATAGTTAATAAGCCCTAAATTAATTCTTTGAATGGACTAATAAAATTGTTCTATAATTATTAGACTATTTGTGAGCAAAAATTGATAAAGCAGAGACTAATAATATAGGAAGATCCAGAAACAACTTATGCAACTTAAAGTATTCTAACTGTTTAATTAGTTACTTTTCTCATTGCTGTAACTTGAAGAGAAGCAACTCATGCAAGGAGGGGCTTGTTGGGAAATGCAGCTCATCACGGATAGCAGAGAAAGTCTGACAGCAGGTGGCTCCATGACAGTAGGAATGTCATCTGGGCCTCCTCACTTCTTGGCAGGCAAAGAGCAAAGAAAGGACATGTCAGGACTTTACGGATTTCTCAGTTTCCCTTTTTATTTAATTTAGACAACATTTAACTGGGGTTGGCTTACAGATTCAGAGGTTTCGTTCCATTATCATCGTGGTGGGAAGCATGGCATTGTCCAAGCAGACATGGTGCTGGAAAAGGAACTGAGAGTTCTACATCTTAAGTCACAGATAGCAAGAAGACTATGCCACTGGGCATAGCTTGAGCTCAGATAAGATCTCAAAGCCTGCCTTCACAATGACACATTTCCTCTGACAAGGCCACCTCTACTGCAATAAGGCCACACCCCCTAATAGTGTCACTCCCTATGAGCTAAGAATTCAAATACCTGAATCTGTGGGGGGAAAGACAGTCCTATTCAGCTCACCACATTTGGATTCATGGTTTGAGGAGATACAGTCCGTTGTGGCAGAGAAGGCATAGCAGCTGCTAGCTCCATTTTGGTGTGACTATGAGGCTAAGCTTTCTCTTCCCTTCATGTGTCATAAGAACAAAAACCAGAATAAAGTGACTTCCAGGATTCATCCAGTTTTCTCCCCCTTTTCCTGTTTATTTACTCTAGGATCCCAGCCCATGAGATTGTACCACACACATTCAATGAGGGTGCTATTCTTCCTTCAGTCAAATCCCTTTGGAGAACAGTTCTCAAGGCCACAGCCAGTGCTGTGTCACGTCAATATCCTAGGCATAAAACCCATAATGACAATTGAAATTATCCGTCACACCAATTATAGAAATTCACGTACTTTGTGCTAACTGTATTATTTTTTAAAAAAAAATACAAAAGAGCTAGTCTTTTATACTTACCAGTAAACTTACTGTTTCTATAGATACGAGTTTCTTCTTTTTTTCTAATCATTTATTTTCATTGTTTTTACTCCTTTAGCAGTTCCTTGAATGCGATCTGCAAACAGTCTTTATTTGTATTCTTTTCTAAAGATTCCTCTCTAGGGAAAGAGCACTGAGCTGACCTCTTTTCTCTTAACTCTTCAAAAAAAATTTTTTTGGTCACTATTGTTTATAATTAGAGCTCAGCTGTTGTTTGATTAATATAACTTATCCATAAACAGTGTAACTTTCCAGAATATATTTGTATATTCATGATGTGACTGATGAGTTTAACTATTGGTGGTGGTGGTGGTGGTGGTGGTGTGTGTGTGTGTGTAAGTGAGTGCTTTCCTACTTCGGATTCATTTTATTTCTTTGACTCACAACATTGTATTTTTCAGTATATGAAAAACTATCAACTACTCTTTCTTTAATTTTTTTCTCCTGCCTTCTTTTTCTTCTCTGTTTCTGAATTTCTACTTTTATTATGTCCAAGACTAATGCGTACCAGCTTGACTTTTTAAATTGATATATGTTTCCTCATGATAGTCAGGGTGAGGAATTTATGAGGATTCCTCTGCTTCTCTGTGTTCGTTAAGTGTATGCAGCGGCCATCCCAGTCCAGTATCACCCTGCACAGTCTTTCTGCCATGTTTCTGCCATCCTTCTATTTAGTCTCCATTTCCTTGCTAAAATTTCCCCTGTACTGTCTCATAATCACTGTCTTTCAACTTAGATACTTGAACAAACTTATAATAACTAATTCAGTATTTCTAACTGATTCAGTATTTTTAATTGATTTCAAATATTTGGAAATTTGTATGATATCAGGGCATATTTCTATCCATTGCCTTTTGTCCATAGGACATATTTTACTAATTTTGTCCTTGGGTCTGGTAACATTTTTATTTATACTGGACACAGTATGTGTATAGTACACTGTAGGGAGCTGCATTCTGTTTTCTATATCCAAAGGTTATTTATTTTTGTTCCAGCAGGCACTTAAATTACTAACTTATTACTCTAAATTTGTGGAAGGATGTTCTGCATTTTCTTAGAATATTTGCCTATAGACTTTTCATAAATTCTTATCCCTAGGACAGTATTTCTACCTCTAAACCATAAGGTATTTTTAGGGGCGTTGTCTATAGAAAGCCTGTAGTGTAGTGCTTTGTCAATTCTCCTAACTTGGTTTGCATTATTTTTTTAATATTCATTTTTTTAACTATATGTGTGCATATGTAGCTGTGTGGGGATGTGTGCACATGACGCAGATGCCTAGGTGAACTTGGTGTCAAATGTCCAGGCCTGAAGTACAGGTGGTTGTAGGCTTTCTTCTGTGGGTTCTAAGAACCAAACTCAGGTGTTCGGACCTGAACTCTGGTGCTTACAAGTGTTCACACTCTTAACCAATGAGTCACCTCTCCTGCCCTACTCAGGATTGAAACTCCAGACTCCCCCTTTATTGGCAGTGCTAAACTCTCTTGCTGTTCTCAGGTATTTTACTATTGCTTCTCTCCTAGTTATTGACATCTCATTTATAAATGCAGTCCAGGATTTAAGGAAAGTGTCTCTGTGTGGGGACTTCCCTCCTCCCAGAACTTCACTGTCCACTAGTATGCAGCTGTTCTTGTGTCCTCAAATTCTATACCTCTGACGCATAGAGAATGAGGACAATCCTGAATGCTGTATTAACCTACTCTCACCCACAGTGATTCCCTACATTCAAGGGTTAAATATTCTCTGTTCGTTTTTTGTCTTGGTGCCTTCAGCAAGCTCTGCACATGATTTAGGTCCATCCCACTATATACAGACTTCATTTTATAATGATATTTTACCACAAACAGTTGCTGATGTAAAGATTCATATATGCACATGCACATACATAGTTGTTTGAATGCTTAGTCTGGGGAGAAGCGTTTATCCAATACAAACTGTTCCACCATAATCAAAACTGGAAATTCTTCTCTACCACATGCTTTAGGCAATTAAAGTTTAATTTTCCTTCGCTAAAGATTTATATTGCCTAATAGCCTTCACTTTACAGTGTTGAAGTTGTATTTTAGAGTAACGTGTTAGAATATATCTTCATTTTATGGCTTTGTGCATGTCCCCTCTTATCTTTTTGTTCTCTATTAAAATGATTTAAAAATGCCTAGCTCGATTTGGTCTCATTAGATTTTGACTCACTGTAAATAGAATCCAATATAGGCTAGTGGGAAGGGAACTGACCTTTCCTAGTCACACTAGAGGCTTGGGGAATGTTTACTTATCATCTCTTACTTTAGATATAGCTGTCCTTCACATATGTGACATCCTAATTTGAAGGAGGGCACCTTTCCTCATCAGCAGACTATTATCAGTCAGTTTATTGGGGCAATTCTTCCCTTGCTATTTTTGTGGGATGTTTTTTTTTTCTCTCTTCAAAAATTGGCCTGTCTAAGTGCTCATATTTCTTGTCTTTTTAGAAGCATCAATTTATAGTCTCTGATGATATCAAAAGGGAATACATCCAGCCCTTTATTTAAGTTTTGAGACCTCTTTTTTTATCAGATGTACTTGAGCTTCACGGAGGACTGGTTCAGATTAAATCTGACCATTCTTCTTTGTAAGTGTGTGCCTTTCCTGCCTTGGTTAACATAATAAAGGTAGTCATTTCTCACTGTTATCCATGTAGTGAATGCCTGTGCATGTTACCCCCTCCAGAGGGCATGGAGCAGCCTGTAATTCTCAGTTATTGCAGTAGTCTCCCATTCTATAGGTGGCCATTTCAAGCCACCTATAGTTCTCTGACCTTTCTATGGCTAAATGTCTTTATTTCCATGGTGGTACCTATGAGAGACAAAGCTCATTTAGAAAGAACACGTGTCTCCAGCAATACACCACAGCCTCTACCGTTTCTGTAATCCACATGGATGAGAAATATCAGACGTCAACATCAGCAGCAACAGCAGTGTCAGGCAGCACTTGTCCAACATTCAGTAGTGGTGAGCCAGCCCTGTGTTGGGTGCTCTATTGGTGGTATGTGGCGTGAGCTGTGGGGCAGTGCTTCCCTATAAGAAAGTGGCACCAGACATTTGGTGGCCAAGTCAGCATTATTTTCTAACTTAACCACTTTAAAATGTTTGACCCTCTCTGCCACCAAGGATCATCCCCTCACTTCTTAGTCCACTGTGAACCACAAGACGGTTGGATTCCTTGTATACCATATTTTCATGTAAATCCCTTTTCCTTAACAGCTTATAACTCAGATAATGCTAACTAAATAAACCATATACAAAATTAGAATGTTAAAATTTACCTTCAGTTAAGTGTTACAATAATACATAACTTAAATTATTAATTTTTTTAAAAAATTTATGTTTAAATGACCAAAATTTACAGTGTTTTGTAGTAGTGTGGCATCCTGAGGTCACAGTCCTAGCTGAATGGGTTATTGTGTAAGTTCTTGGCACTGTGCA
Source organism: Mastomys natalensis (assembly GCA_021653895.1). NCBI lineage: Eukaryota > Metazoa > Chordata > Mammalia > Rodentia > Muridae > Mastomys > Mastomys natalensis. The sequence goes on along the minus strand of JAJTUV010000422.1, from coordinate 185,564 downwards.
CTCTGAAGTTTGCTGGACTCTGAAACACTGTCCTTGTCTTGCAGGATGCAGGCTGGTTGGTGGGGGTGAAGGAGTCAGACTGGCTTCAGTACAGAGACCTGGCCACATACAAAGGCCTCTTTCCAGAGAACTTCACACGACGCCTGGAGTAGGGCTGCAGATGGTGCAAAAGGGTCACGTGACTGGGTTTTTAAACCTTCATGAGATGGTGGAGGAGTTCACTTTTGCTACTACACTCTTAATAATTGACAGACTGGTGCCAGATGAGACTTGGGAAGACTGGTCAATAGAGCATGTATGCAAAAACTGTAAGATGGGAAAATAGCAAATTAAGGAAAGAGTCTTTGCTCTGTTCCCTATGTTCAATAGAGGTCTGTTTGTGCTTTGTCTAACTGTGGACACTGGTACCTGATTCCCCTCCCACCAAAGTAGCTTTCTCCAGACCAGACTTTGACTTCTTTGCATCAAGTGTGTGGTGTCGAGTGGTTGCCCTGCAGATGTGATAAGTTGTCCTATAGTAAGATATCATCTTACTCCCTTGCCCTGATGTGAGCCCGTGCTCTCTTTTCCTTACAAGTTTACTGCGTTTAAAACTAAACAGCTGCAAACGTTCTTAACAGTCTTTTCCAGTCACCTCTATATACATATGTATGGACACAACAGTCGCACAAGCTAGTTCCCATGCCTGCTGGACCTATGTGTATGCAGATGGCTACATATACATAGCTGATTCCTTCCCTTTCCACTGTAGCTCTTCGTCCTCTAAGTGTCATTGATACACGCATTGCTCTTATTCGTCGGCATTACAGCTGCAGTTTTGCCTTGTGGCAAAACCACTCATCCCATTGCCAAAACAGTTGACAGTGTCTGTGTGTGTTGTATGCAATTTTCAGGATGATATAAAAGATAGTGCGTCCACGCTGCTGCCCCTTTGGAGAGAGCAGGCCTGGTTGTGTAGCTGCCCAGCTGCTCAGTCCAAATAAATACATGGACCAGCAACTATGCAGTCATCATTTCTGCCTTTATGTGATTGGCCGGATGAGGGGGCAAAAGAACCTATTTACAAAAGCTCCTATATACTTCCACGTTCTATTTATGCAACTCGTCTTCACAGATCATTCTAAAATGAACGAGGTGATGTACGTTGTACCACAAACCATCTGTAACAGTTGTGTTCTCAGTGCTGTGTCATTCCAAATAAACCTTTGGTAATCTCCAAGTTACACTGGTTCTTTTTTTCTTTTTGAAATCTTATACAAGTTTGACAAGCTACTTGATGCAATTTATATTGGAGTTGTTATTTGTGCAGATGTGTGCTTGTTCCACCTCTGGGTTGTACTTTGTGGCCCTACCTCACTTCCCCATCCCTCCATCCCAGTCATTGCTGGTCACTGATGCTTCCTGGGAACCAGCAATTACTAGAGCACAAATAACAGCTGTGAGAGACCTCCTTCTATTGCTGCAGTGGACACTCAGTCTATGAATCACTGGCAATCATATGATGCATAATCAGCCACATGACAGCTTCATTTTCAGTCACCGTTCTTTCTGGCATTTTTATGTTTGTGAGTATATAAAGAAGGAGCTCTGATGGGATAGAGAAGTCAACTCATAGAGTCATTGTAGTGAGAGGAGAATGTATCATGCAAGCATGTTTCATCTTGAGAAACATCTACTAATGTAGCTCTGTATACAGTGATACAGTGTATGCTAACCAAGACTATGTGTGAATGCATTTCTTATTTGTGTTTCAAGTTCTCCTGATGGATCACTGGGTTTCAGGTTTCTTAAGTGGTAATAGGGAAATTTCTGTGTTGGCCACTGTTTCCCCAGGGGCTAATTTAAAAGAAGGCTTAGTCATTTTGAATGATGGTCTACTGTAAGAAAATAAAATGCCACTGTCCAGCAGCTTGCCGGGGAACTAAGCAAAGTGCAGCAAGGTGACCCTTACAAAGGACCTCACTCCTGACAGGAGAGCCTATGGGCTGTTGAAAAGTGACTGAACCAATCAGGGCCTTTGGTTTTGTTGTTGTTTGCAGTGTTTGGTATTAAACTCTGACCCTTGCAAATGCTAGACAATATATCTGCATCACATTACCCCAAATGATTTTAATAATAAAGTGTACCTAAACTGTGAAAACCTAATTGCCACATCCCCAGGAGCAATTGCTCTGAAATTCCCCCAGGATCCTCCCCACAGTGGCTGACACAGAACCTAAGTGAGACAGACAGGATGTGGCTCAAGTGAATTTTGCCCTAAACTTCCTAGACAAATTTAGGTCACCTACTAAGTCCATCTAAGACAACATTTAAACATTTAGTCCTATTTTTAAAATGCTTTTTTCCTTTGAAATACTAAATACAAGTATTCAGATTGTTTAGGGAACTGGAAATATTCAAGAACTGCCAGTGTCCTGAGAAGGAAGGAGTGGGAGACCATGGTCTACTTCAATGCTACAGAACCTGCTCTTACAGTGGACAGCCTGTTTTCTAATGGGCCTTCTAAGGGCTTTGTAGTGGCTTCAGGAGCTTCCATGGAGACTGCTGTGGTGAAGGCATCCTGTTCACATCATTTGGTCATAAATTAATTAGTTTGTAACTATATTTTATCCCACATGGCCTGGATGTGGAGAGCTGTGTCTGAGCCACTTGCTCCTTTATTTTCTCCTTTGAAACTAATAGCATGCAGATTTTCACATCTTTAAGAATCAGACAGAGAAAGCCTGTGGTTCTCATGAAGCAGACACCGACCGGCCCCCTGTCTTCCCTGGTGTGGATAACTGCAACATCCTTTGCTGTTTTTAAAATTCAATGACTCAGGGTAGACTGTACCCTTGCACAAGAAAAGCTCCATGCACTGTTCTGCTCTACCATTATGACCAAGATTCTTTCTGTCAAAGCTAGGGAGGCTTTGAAGTCAACAAGAAACCCACAATGATGGCATCTGTCGGAGAGCATGTGAAGACTCTTTGTTCCGATGCTCCTTAAAAACTTATAGAAGCCATGGATTGGGTCATTAGAAAAATCCCATCGTGATTCTCCATTCCATTCAGATGGCCCAGTAAAGAAAACACTTTACCTTGGGGAAACGCCAAACACATGAGAAGCGAAGAATTTGATGATGACTATGGGTTAGTGCTTTATTCTACACAAAGGGTGTGATTGCACACCTTGAAGCTTTGGAACTATATCAGTCAATAAAAAGACCATGCTAGGACTCTACTAGTCTTTTCTGAAAAGCCCAACTAAAATCTGCCTTCTGGTTTTTACTTAGAGCTGAGAGAAAATTCCTATAAACACAATGTGCCAGACCTTGGTACAGGGTGCATCACACTGTCCCACATGTGGTGATAGCTACTGTCTTCCCAGAATGGAACCTCAACCTGGACCTCAAGTAAATAGACATTTAGAATCTTCCTGGAGAAGATAGCGGCAGTCTCTTGGCAAAGTCAGACAACTGAGAGCCATGTGGTTTTGCTCAGCTTGGAGATACTCTTTTTCCTGGCTCAGGCATTATTTGGGATTTTCCTTAACCTACAACATTAGGCTGAAACCATTTTGGCTGAGAACATGTTGTATCCTAGCACACATCAAGGGGGCTGAGCAGATTCAAAAGCACCAAACATTCAAATGCATGAAAAACCTGAGTAGTCTCCCCAAATATTTTGTGAGTCATTAGTTACACTTTCTCAAGATTGCTTAATGACTTTTATAGTTTAAAAGATCATTGTGATAACAACTCTTCAAGTCTATGCAAACTGAAAGAAAGACCCTAAAGCTTTTCAAAGGAAACTTAAACTTTGTATTAGTTTCCAAAATCCAAATAGTCCCAAGACCCTTACGATCTCAGGTCAAACACTCAGGTTGTCTGATTCTTGAAGATCACATGGAGTTGTAAACTTATTTTTGCCTCTCTGCAGCACCTATGGATGTGTATGTATTTAGCTCTTGAGAAATGCATCCGTGTATATCACAAAGCACTATAAATTCAGTCCTCTGTGAGAGAACCTTGTCCTTAAGCACTTAGCCAGAGGGGTGACACTCTTCTACCCTCTTCTCCAATCAATAAACATTATAGAACTCTCACGTTGCTGTATCTTTCCCATTAGTGACCATTGTGTGATTTCCGTGGCATTTGGTAATACTATACAACATTTTCACACTCTCCCTAAGATTCCAGGATACAAATTCCCTTGTTTTTCTACTTCTCTGGTTTTTCCTTCTTGTTTTCTGTGCTTGTTTTCTTTCTTTCTGAGGGAGCTGGGAGTGGGACTAAGTAAGTAGGGAGGAAAGTCCACATATCTGCTATTCATTCTTGTATCTTCTCCTGTATCCCTTCGAGAGTTCTGCTCCCTGGTACCGTACAGGGTCCTGTTTGGTTTTGGCTTTCACAAGTCCACCATGTCTAAAATTTATTCATTAATGTTGTCCTAGATGCCCCATCTCACAGGTGAATTCTTTTCAGGTCTGTTTCCAGGTTTTCTCTTAACTATTCTTTGGTGATAAACCTGGCGAATTGCCCTCCTACCATGTCATTCCAACCATGTTGATGCCTGATATGTCTCCTTTGCATTACTATATGTCACTACCAATCACATAGGCATGTCCATGCCTCCAAAGGTTATTTTTTCAGTTCTCTTCATTTTCTGTTTCCCTCACATTTTTGTCTCCCCCACTGACCCCTACCTTTGTTCTCACATGTGATAGCGATGAGTGTCTTGATACATATACCTCGAATCACAATGACTCTTGGCTCAAGGTTCATTTCTCCTCATCTTTATCTTCAGTTTCCCTCATTTAGTCCCACTGCCACCTGTACCCACACCCACACCTTACTTGCTACAAACCCTTTTAGAGCTGAATGCCCCCTTTTGTTGCCAGTATCCCCTGGCAACCTCCAGAAGCACAGCTTACGTCTCCCTCTGAATTAAACGGCTCTCCACCTGTTCAATCCTGTGCTGCCACCCACTCAGACTGCTTACTCCGTGTAGAGTGTGCATGAGTGCCCTCAGGCTTTTATTTCCCACACTAAGGGGTATTCTCTCACCCCAACTTCATATTCTCCATCCGCCTGGTGTTCATGTGTGAGGAAACAGGAGGCACAGCATCAAACAACTCATGCCCCAAGGTGCAGAGACACGCCTAGTACAGCATTCCAGGATCTCTGAGATTAAATATTAAAGAAATATCAAGGAATCCTGTCACACTGCTGAGTTTTATTTTAAATAAAACTTCAAAGCATATTAAGTGTATAGCCAAAGCAAATGAAAAGGTTTGGCTAAAAGGTTTATTTAATAAAGCAATGCAGATGGCAGAGTGGCTTTATGTGTTTGTTATGTCTGAAACTCACAAAGGATTGACAGATAATCCACAAAATACTCATCCAAGATGGAATTTCAAAAATTATCCTTGCAATAATTTATTTCTGGGATTTCTTCTTGGATTCATTTATTAGGTTTTTTGATTAACTGATGCAAATAATGAATATGATGTTTGGTTCTGCCAGACTTTCTAAACGTTCTGTGTTTGAAATCACTTGTTCATCACAAAATTATGTTGTCATCATTAATATCACTCCTGGCAAATTGAGCAAGGTCATTTAGTCGGTAAACAGTAGTCCCAGGCTGTGTGTGCCCTCAGAGGACTGTCCCTTCTCTAACCCTCTGCTATGGCACTGCCTTTTGTGCTACACATTAGGGACATAGATAGCCAGGATTTTGAAGGAGACATGCAGTATACATACCAGTATCCTAATGATCAAATCACATTCTGGTAACCAATGAGATCCTGCTTAATATATAACGGCAAATGTTAAAATTTCTACCAAGAAAAGTACTCGCAGTACTTTGTGTAAGTGAGTGTGTGGTGTGTGTGTGTGTGCGCGTATGTACACATATGTGTATGTTCTCCCTAACCAGCAACCCTAAGACTGAGTTCCCACGAAGTGCTGACCTTCTGTAAGGAGGCCCATGACAGTCACATCACAGCATGGGTAGTGACAGCCAAGACCGAACCCTGGAAGCTTCGTGATTAGTGAGTACCCAGCCGAGCCAGCTGTGGAGCAAGAGAAACAGATTGGAGCACTGAACCAGGTGCCCAGTCACCTCCAGTGGGATGAGCGTGCTGTTCATGGAGGTAAAATACATGACTCACAGAGCACTATGGCGTTTTCACAGCTAACAGAGGCCCTGTAGACATACATCAAATGTATTAGAGTTGTCACACAGGAAGAGATAAGAATGGAGGAGGGAACAAAAGACAGCAGTTAACCAATAAATAAAATTATGCTGCATTACTGGCATGGATTAGTAATGACAGCACAGCAGCATTCAGAAATCTAATGGAAAAACTGGAGATCTATAACCTAAAACAATACCAGCAAACTCCACAAGATTTCAATGACTAATTTCTGTATCACTGACTGCAAACCCCATATTTAAAAACTTTTATTCTTTTTCAATAATTGGAATTGAATTCAGGCATGCCAGGCAGACACTCGACCACTGAGCCTAGCCTAGACACTTCTTTAAAAATTATTTTTATTTTGTGGGAATCTTAAGTTGTGTATGATTGACTTAAGCTCAGGGTCAAAGCCAGGCAAGCCTTGGACTTGACATCTCATTCCTCAGCCTCACAAGTAGATGGACCCTCAGGTGTGCCCCACTATGCCTGGGCATTAAGCCTAAGACTTAAAGAAGCCATACTCCTCAGCCACAGAGAATGTATTTAGCTCCCAGACTGAGACAGGGATGAAGGGAATTTTTCCTTTCCTTTGGTGGTTGTAGAAAACTTTCTCCTTTCTCAGGGGAAATCTGTATCCAATAGCTGTCAAGGGCCACTTAGGTGGCTCTGACCACTGGACACTCACCTTGGGGATTTGTCTCAGCTCTCTTTTCTGAGATGAGTGAAGCAACCTGGAAGGAGACAGTAAAGGGGACTGGATTTGGGCACTGACCAGAGCCTTTCGTAGCTCAGTCAATGAACATGAGAGAAATGGTAAGAGCTTGCTCAAACCATAGGCAACCTCCATGGCTTCCAGTTACAGGATGCTGTGAGTCTCAGCTGATAGTCTTGCGGGTTCTTAAAACTTGATCATTAAGACGTTTAAAATGGTAAACAAGGTTGCATCCCCCTGAGACAATGCCAACAGATGACCCATTCTGAATATTCCAAACCAGTTCCACATTTTTACTGAGGAATCTTCTTGTTCAGTTTCTAGACAGGCTAGAACCAAACACCAGTACGAGTCAGCATGCCTCAGCTTCTCCAGTGTGTTCCAGTTGTGTCTGTGTATATTCATGGGTGGGTCCAAGTATGTCCACCAACATTCGAATTACCCCTGCAAAGTCAAGAGTCTGATCTTTCCTTGGAGAATTTCGAGCATTTCCTTTCTATGCTCTAAACCAAGTCTGCTGGGATGCCCCACCTTAAGCAGAGACCAGGCTAGGCAACTAAACCACCTGACACTCTGCATCCCATGTGATTTTCTTAACAATCCTACTCAGTGTCTAATCAAGAGGATTAAAAGCAATACAGATTGTTGTTGAATCAAAATTAAAATTATAAACTCTTCCCTTTTTCATCTTAACACACCTTTTTGTTTCTCAGTGTATAGACCAATATTCAAACCAGAGTCACAAAATACTAAATCTGGAAGAAAGCGAACTCTTCAGCCACTTCTCTCTTCTTTTGAAGTTCGTAGAGACTGCAAAAGGAACTGTCTTAAATAAGGCCATGGTGTGCACCAAGGGAGGATTGGTACCTGCCTTACTTCTCAGTCTTTTCCAGTCCTTACTGATGACTGCGGGTAGCACATTTTTCTGGAACCTCAATATGGTAATAGAGTGTGTTGCTATACCAACTACGGCCAGCAGGGGGCATTAGAAATCAGTGGGAAAAAACCAGACCAAACTATCTTTTAAGCAGGAAGCAGACTGTTAAACACTTAAAAAAGTAGATCACCATCATGTTTCCTTGTTTGAAATGTGGCATTCTAGCAAGGATAATTAATTCTGAGTCATAACCAGCCAAGTAGTTTACTCAGGACACAGGCTCAGTGGACTAAGTGGCTCCTTCAAATTCTTTTTTTTTTTAATTTTTTAAAATTTGGTGTGTGTGTGTGTGCGTGTGGGTGTGCCTGTGTGTGTGTGTTTTAGGCATGTGATGTGTTTGTAAGTCTGTGCACGTTTGTGTGTGTGAGCATAGACACATGCTTGCCACCGTGTGCAGCAAGTCACTGGCAACCTTGAATGTTGACCTTTCCATCTTTGAGACAAAGTCCCATTGTTGCTCCCCTTCACTACCCCAGGCTAACCGGCCTCCAAGCTTCTCTTGCTGCGGCAGCACTGGAGTTCTGGATATAGCACATGCTGCACCCAGCTGAGGTGCTGGGGATTCAAACTCAGGTCCTCACACATGTGTGGCAAGCAGTTTACCACCGAGTCAACTCTCCAGCCCCCTTTTCAAATTCTCGGTGTACTTCCTGAGAGCTGCATGATTATAAATGGCTTCCTTCATTTTTCTAAGCCAGAATTTCATCAGAAAAATTGAAACAAAGTGACACCTACTCTATTTCTTTGTAGGAAAAGGCTAATTATGTCCTAAAGAGTGTTTATTATCATTTAATGCATCAAGAATTAATTTTTCAAAAAGCTCTATTAAGTATTGAAGTGTTGGGGGTAAATGACTTACATGTCTTTCTGCCCCCATCAAATGACTTGAGAATGCCCTGCATCTTTAGTGACATTCTGAGTGTTGTTTTCTAGTTTCTGAATTTTTCTTCACATTATTATTCCCTTACACTGTCTAGTCTAGGATAGAAGTTTTGTCTGTACAAAATTCCTTATATGTTAAATGACAGTGGCTTCTGCCTGGGAACTTTCTGGGCTTGTTTAGGCCAAGCCTCCTGTATCTAAAGTGACCTTGAGCAGGTAAGGCTTCTTAAATTCCAATTCCCCCACCTGTCAAATGGAGTTTTTATCTCCCTTGAAGAATTATTATTAAGATTAAAAGGTTATAAAATTTTAAATTGTTCTTAAAACTAACCTATCTATTTTCATAAACAATATGTTGTTGTAGTTCCCAGCACATCATGGTAGGGACACACAGGGAAGAGTTATTATTACCTGTGACAGTGACCTTCCAAATGACACACTCCTCTAAGTGGCAGCACTTGGCTTGACTAGCAGTTCTGCCTTTTCAAGGCTATTCTGCTCAAAGTTGTAGGTTCTCAGCCAAGCTCTCTAAAGGTGCCCTTCCAGAACATTCCAGAAGCTTCATCTCGAGAAGTCCCTCTGCCCAGTGCACTGTGTATGGGTTCTTCAGTTATGCTTTCCAGATGAACCCCTCAGACTGGATATGTAGTATAGTAGCCATGTACCTGATGGCTTTTTTGCAGGGTCCAACATGACCTTGGTGGGGACGAAATGACATGGCTCCTGCCCTGTGACAGGGCCAGTGGATATTGGCCTCCAAGAGTGTTGATGGCTGCCCTAGGCCTAAGGTTTGTTAGTATAATAATGTACATATTTCACATTATGCCCATATTACACATTTCACAGGAATGTTCTCTCTGTTAATGTTAATGACCACATAATTATCTGGACAAAGGTGTGGCTAATGTCTCATCAAAAAATACTGGGACCTTCAGGACAGCCCTTAAGGCTGAGGAAAAGAACTCTAAAGACATGACTTAAAAATATATAATTTTTCAACTATGCAAAGAATAAGGACACAATATGAGCTATATGAAGGGCTTCATGAATCTAAAGGAACAAAGGCAGCTGCATTAATGAGCCGCTTGTCAGAAAGTACAAAGGCAGGCAGATTCTTAAGTTCAAGATCAGCCCAGAACACAACAAAGTTAAGCCCAGGTATGGTAAAAAATGCTAATTTCAGGGCAGGGTCCAACCAGCTAGCTCACTATCTGTTCTTAACAGACAGGCAGTTCTCTGAATTCTTTTGCAATGTTTAAAGAAAATGTATGCTTGCTGTCTCCTAAGAATTAAGGGGTCTGGGTCATGAGATGCTGACTCATAGGATAATCAAAAGGAAACCTGGAGTAAATTACTGGACTGATATGTAAATAAAAAGACTGGGATTATAGCCTACAGGAATAAGCTATCCAGAGAATATTTTAGAATAGCAAAAAAAGAACTGCTTAGAAAACTGTCTCAAGCAGGACATGAGAGAATTGTCTGGAACTCCCTAGAAAAAGCAAATCAGAAAGATAGCAGAACAGAAAGCAAACAAGCTGGAAAGCTGTCTGCAGTAGAGCATAGGCTGCCAGTGTGGAGCTATGATTTGACTTCAAGTCTTTTCTTTTTTCTGCTGCTCCCAGACAGCCCTTCCTCAGAAACCCCTTCCAAGCCAAGGCTGCTCCTTGGCAGCTTTCTGACAGCCTCATGCGCATATGGATACAGTGACCAGGAAGTCAAGCTTTGGCTGAAGTTTTCAGGATACACCCAGCTTCCCTGGACATGGTGTCTGGCCCAAACTCCCCACACTGGTGACAGATGCTTCTGCAGCCTGAGAAGTAGTAAGAGCTGCACAGGCACATGGGTATGACCAAGCATCCTCTCCCTACCTCCTCTGAGCCCCGTCTCCTCCTCTCTTAACTCCTGATTCAGTCTCCTAGGTCAGTGATGGTTATAGAGTCACTGTTCCTGTCCATGGCCTATCCCAGGGTGGCAGAATGAGAGGTCTGCTAATGCTAGTTTCTTTTAATCTTCTATGGAGATAATGTGTTATCTCCACTGATACCCTTATAATAATCTCCTCATATAATCCTAAAGTATATTATGGTGACATCACCCTTGTCCATATATACTAAATGTCTGTGATGTTTTAGACTCTGTGGTAAGTGCTCTTAATCCTGATGTATGTGGTCCTAGGAGCTAGCTGCAAACATTAATGGCCTCACTATGCCTAAAAACAGAATCCAGGGAGATCATATACTTATTTACAGGTCATGAAATCATGGGAAAGCAGTAATTATAATAATTCATGGTAAATAGACTAATTTCTGTATCATTGCTAGGTAGCATCTCATAAAGACTGAAATAGAAATAGGAAATTAATGCATTTGCTATAACCTGCAATTAATACAATTCTATCTTGGCAGGGATTCATGTCTGCTGATATGTGGTCTGAACAATTACCAAGAAAGACAGAAAATGTATATCCATTTGGAAATCTTGGCCTATCAGATTGATCTGGCCAGACTCTCAGCCTCCAATTCAAAGTCCAGAGAAACAGAGAGGAGAGAAAAGTTAACATAAAGGAAACACTTCAGAGACACAGCTAAAAATAGAAAGCAGTAGTACAAAGGAGTTGAAAGAGGACTAGAGAGTACAGGGGACAGAGAAGACAATAGGAAACAATGGAGACCATGACATATGGGGATGAAGTATAATGTAGAAAGACCATGAAGGAAAGACAGAGAGATAAAAAGATGGAAAAGTTGTGCTGGTGCAAGAGATGGACAGATTCAGAGGAAGAAGACAGGCACAAATCAAACAGTAGAGATTCTAAGAAGGAGACCGGGAAGGCTCACAGGAAATGATGCCCAAAACTATCTCTGTTGAGCTCTCTGCACAACTTTCAGGCACCTTGTGTCTCCTCTCTGCAGCACTTATAACTTTGGGGAGGGGCTTTGGGAAATCGAGTGAGTTTCTAGGCTTCCAGAGCCTGGAAAGCTCCATGAGATTCACTTCTCTTTGCTGAGGTAGGGTGGGGCTCAATTCATAGAATACAGGTACACATCGCAAGGACTCAGAAGCTGTGGCTGGATATAAAACTAACTCAAACAAATCAGTAGCCTTCATCTACTCAAAGGATCAACAGACTGAGAAAGAAATTAGGGAAACAACACCTTCACAATAGTCACAAATAATATTAAATATCTTTGATGTGACTCTAACCAAGCAAATGAAAGATGTCTTTGTATGACAAGAACTTCAAGTCTCTGAAGAAAGAAATCAAAGAAGATCTCAGAAAATGGAAAGATCTCCCATGCTCATGGATTGGCAGGATTAATACAGTAAAAATGACCATCTTGCCGAAAGCAATCTAAGATTCAATGCAATCCCCATTAAAATCCCAACTCAATTCTTCATAGAGTTAGAAAGAGAAATTCTCAAATTCATTTGGAATTTAAAAAAAAAAAAACAAGATAGAAAAAACTATTCCAACAATAAAAGAACTTCTGGTGGAATCTCAATCCCTGACCTCAAGCTGTAGTACAGGGCAATAATAATAAAAACTGCATGGTATTGGTACAGTGACAAGTAGGTAGATCAATGGAATAGAATTGAAGTCCCAGAAATGAATCCACACACCTATGAACACTTGATCTTTGACAAAGGAACTAAAACCATACAGTAGAAAAAAGACAGCATTTTCAACAAATGGTGCTGATTCAACTGGTTGTCAACATGTAGAAGAATGCAAATTAATCCATTCTTATCCTTTTGTACAAAGCTCAGTTCCAAGTGGATCAAGGACCTCCACATAAAACCAGCTACACTGAAACTAATAGAAGAGAAAGTGGGGAAGAGCCTCGAACACATGGGCACAGGGGAAATTTTCCTGAACAGAACACCAATGGCTTATGCTCTAAGATCAAGAATTGACAAATGGGACCTTCTCAAATTGCAAAGCTTCTGTAAGGCAAAGGACACTGTGAATAGGACAAAGCAGCAATCAACAGACTGGGAAAAGATCTTTACTAATCCTACATCCATCCGATAGAGGGCTAATATCCAATATATACAAAGAACTCAAGAAGTTAGATTCCAGAGATCCAAATAACCTTATTAAAAATGGGGTACAGAGAATTCTTTTTTAACCTTATTAAAAGAGAATTCTCAACTGATAAATCTCAAATGTCTAAGAAGCACTTAAAGAAATGTTCAACATCCTTAATCATCAGTGAAATGCAAATCAAAACAAGCCTGAGATTCCATCTCACACCAATCAGAATGGCTAAGTTCAAAAATCGCAGGTAACAACAGATGCTGGTGAAGATGTGGAGAAAGAGGAACAACTCCTTCATTCTGGAAGGATGCATTGAAAAACCACTTTGGAAACCAATTCCCACAAAAATGGAAATGTTCTATTTAAGCAGCTATACCAACTAAGCAATACCCAAAGATGTCACATATAAAGGACATTTCCACATGTTATACACATTATTAAAACAGATCTGAAAACAATTCAGATTCCCTAACAGAAAGAAAAAAATGTGTCATCACAAATGGATATACCCATTAAAACATGATCAGAAATCACAGGCAAATAGAGGAAACAAAATATCACCCTATAGGGAACAAAAAATCATAATGAAGCAGACTGATAAGTGGAATAGAAAATCAGAATCATCCATGATACAGCAAGAACATATGGAGTCAAAAAGAAGGAAGACCAAAGTGTGGATCCTTTAACCCAACATTAAGGGGCAAAAAATCACAGGAGTAGAGGAAAGGAGGATCCAACAGGAATGACTTTAGCAGAAATACCCAAAAAAGAAAAGATAGAACCTGTAGGTACCAATTCCAGTAGATAGGCATGGTCCCCAGTTGAGGGATGGGGCACCCACCAATCTCAAAAATATTACTTGACTTTCCCAATGTTGGAGAAATTAAAGTGGTAGAAATTAGAAGCCAGGCACTCTACACAGTGTGAAAATTGATCACTTACATGGAAATGTTGTGTCTCTACTGAGATCTCATGTTATTTATAGTTTGTTGATCACATACATTTCTTCTTTACTAAACTGACTTTTTGTTTGCTTCCCAGGGTTTTTGTGGAATATTCATGGTTCACAGGTCTATAAGTGTTTTTATTCTTTATTTTTGAGCTATCCCTCCTTACCAATTTGTTGAAAGACTCATCTTTGATGATTCTTTTTGCCAGCCTTGAGGGATAGAAATTATAAACATTACTTTTAATACAAACTTTTATTCTTTCAGATTCCATTTTTTTGTTTTAGAGATCTGGCCTTTATTTAGTTATTCACTTATTTATTCTGTGAATTCCACATATCAGAGAAAACATACTTGATTTTGCTTTTGATGGCAGCAATAGAAAGAACCTATCTGGTAATGTATATGAAATGTGTCAGTGTAAAATTTTAATGCTTCTTGCTTTCAATTCTATTGTATTAAATATTTTTGTACAAGTTAAGGTAGATATTTAATAATATAATTCCCTAAAAAAGTACTGAACAAATGAGCAATATTTTCTTGCTGATTTGAATGGCCCCACACATATATGCATGAATTACTCTATGGATTTTTCCATTGTGTTCCATTGATGTTTCTATCATAACACTCTCACACTGGCCTTCCTCCATTGCTGCTGGTCTTACATTTCTGGTGTAATGGGACTTTTTTTTTTTAACTTTATTTTGTGAGTAGCATAATCTACATAAAGAGAAGACACACAATGGTGGCAGTGACCTGTAGCAATGACTCATGATTATTCCCACAGTCTTGAAGCAGTTGCCTGAAATCTTTGTTTCTGAAAACCTGATAATCCCACTTTGGCACTTCTAACCTGGAAGAATTTATCTTATTTAACTTTTTATTGGTTCTTTGTGAATTTCACATCATGCATCCCAATCCCACTTCTCTTTTTGTTCTTTAGTATCCACCCTCTGCCCTTGCAACCTTGCCCACAAAAGAAAAAGAAAATCCCATTGTGGAAACTGTAGAGCTCTGGGTGTCTGGGATCATCTCAGGAATGCTATGATCCTCCAGAGTGGCAATGGACAAGGGTTGTATAAAGCTTGCTGCCACCCCTAACGCCTCACTGAATCACATGACATGGCACCTGGCTAAGGATTATCTCTGATTTACTCTGCTTGCCTGGGCTACGTGGTAAAGAAAATTCCTTTCACTCTGATTGATAAGAATTTCCCCTTCTTTAGTTTTAACTTTGAGCCTCCTATCCTAGCAAGGTGCTTTCAGGCTCCAAGACAGTAGAACTTGTGAGAACCTGAAAAATCACCCTACGTATGTATGTACTCCCACTCCCAACCAAGGCCTCTGATATCAGAACTGCTTCTAGGGTAGCTTTCCATCCTTGCACTTTTGACCTGAGCTCAGAAACAAAACAAGTATTCTGCTTGGCTACCTTCCATCATACTGGAAAGTGAATTATCTAATAGAGGTCCAAAAGTGACTAGAATAGATATTGTCCTGCATTTAATCATAAACTTTTAAAATATTTATTTTATGTTTATGTGTGTGCTGTGTGTGCCTCAGTGATTGCATGTGTAGCATATTGTGCAAGAGCCTGCATTTTATTCTCTGTAACTGGAGTTACAGATAGCTGTGAGCTACCATGTAGGTGCTGAGAGTCAAACTTGGTTCCCTCTGCAAGAGTAAGAGGTCCTCTTAACCACTGAGCCATTTCTCTGGCTCCACAGGACTTTTACATTTTTGTGTCAGCACTGGTGGTGAATCCAGTGTCTTGAACATATTAGGTATGTGCTCTACCACTGAGATACATCCATGTCCTTTCACATTTTGTTTTGAGACAATATCTTACTAGATTGCCTAGAATAACCTTGAATTTACTACTTAAACCAAGCTGATCTCTCACTTGGAAAACACCTATATCAGCCTTCTTGGAACTAAGATTACACTCATACTCACCAATCCCAGCAAAAGGTTTCTAACAAGTTAATTCATATACAAATATCCTCTCTCTCTCTCTCTCTCTCTCTCTCTCTCTCTCTCTCTCTCTCTCACACACACACACACACACACACACACACACACACACATCTATTCCTTTAGAAGGGGCTCAGATGCAGCCATCAACATTGAACCTAGTTTCTTTTAGTGTAGGATTTAAGCCTTAACAGGTTTGCTGTTGGCAGTTGCTCCAATGTCCACTCACATGTGTAACTGAAGTTGGCTCAGGACAACCACAAAGAAGACTTCTCAGGACAAGACCACAGCAACGTTCACATACAGAGACTCTGAGTTGCAGGAATTTCCCATAGAGTAGGGCAGGCAATGTCATTCTATATAAGCCATTGTCTCCAAATGTACCTGTACTGAGCTTGCTCCAGTTTCTCTACATTGCTCACTTCTCTGAGTAGTTTCTGCTCTCAGTCACCTCAAGAGGGTGCCAAATACAAACAGATGATCAGAGCGGGGTGGCTGTTCTCAGACACTGCACCTCTCCTATTGGACACCTGGTTGATTCGAAGAGAGCATTTTAGCTTAAGTCTCTCTGCCTGTCACTCAGTCAGCAAGACCAGCTTTGAATCACAAGTTTGGGGATTAGTGTGTAAGAGGGTAATTGGGTTGTCTTGTCTTGTCTTGTCTTGTCTTGTCTTGTCTTGTCTTGTCTTGTCTTGTCTTGTCTTGTCTTGTCTTGTCTTGTCTTGTCTTGTCTTGCCTTGCCTTGTCTTGCTGCACCTAGCCTTACACAGTTCACAGAGCACAAAATATGCTGTGGGCTCTGGCCCTACTTCTAGCTTTCTTGCCTGCTGGTAAGTATATGGCATAGATGCTCATGAAATTTCATTTGTCGGTGGGAAGCCATGCTGATGAATTGCTAACCGCTGTTCTCTGTTGCTGTTACCACTGTAGGCAGACAAACATCCTCCAATTTGGAAGAAAGAATAATGTCAATCACCAGGCCAGTGGGGTCCTCTGTTATAATCACTTGTGATATTCACAGAACAAGCAATTACATCCACTGGTACCGATTCCAGAAAGGGAGGGCCGCAGAGCACCTTCTCTACTATAACTACATCCGTTCCACAACTGTGGTGGATTCCAGACTCAATGAAAAGAAATATCACGTTTATGAAGGCACAGACAAGAGTTTTAAATTTGTACTTCGGTATGTGGAGGAATATGATTCTGGTCTGTATTACTGTGCCACGTGGGCTGGCACAATGATTCAGCCCCACCCTTATCTGTACTGAAAAATTAGTTTGCAGCTGTTCCTAATGCAGACCAACTCCCACCTCCCTTCTTACATCTGACTTCCTCTATTCTGAAAAGGAAATTCTGGACCCCAGGTCTTAACTTTACCTTGTAACAATCCAATTTCCCTCTGACCAGCTGTACCCTGGCCTCTAACATAACCACTGGACATTTCAACAGACCAAATTTCTATCTTTAAACCTTGACTAAGAACCCTTGCTGAAAATATAATACTTCCAATTTTACTAGGGGTTGCAGTTGGCAGTTTAGAATATACCAGTTTGCTTAGTATTGATATTTGTCACAAAATGTTTACTTAAGAGAGCAGTTTGGGAAAACTGGTTACAGTGATTCATGTGTGTAAAGATGGTACAGAGAAAATGAAATAGCCAGTAACTTTTCATTATTTAGAGTCTGCGAAATGGGAGAGTAAAAACTTTGGGTTCCCAAAGACTCCATGTTGATGTACACTCTATCTTTTGAACAAACTGATTTTCCCTTCACGATAACACCCAATTGTTTAGATTAAAGGATGTTATTAGGGAGAGGGAAATTTTACATGCTGGTTGTTGATCAGGAATCTCATTTTGTCCTCATCTCAGCTAAGACCTCAGGACAATTATGTACCTCCTCCTAAACACATGGCTAAAACAGTGGTTCACAGCTGGAGGCCATTCCTCTGGAGACACTGGCCATGTTTTCAGACATTTTAAGTTGTCACAGAAGGGTGAAGTCATATTGTCATTCACTGGGTAATGGTCATGACTCAAACTAAACATGCCATAGTTCAAAGCATAACTCTTTCCTTACACTTCAGGACTAGAAACCACAACCAAGAGGTTAGCAGTACCAGGCCAAGAAACTCTGAAACATATATACATATATATTTATATTTATTTATATTATATTTATATTTATATTTATATTTATTTATATTTATGTTATATATAATATGTGTGTCTCAAAGTATTAATCATTAAAATCGATAAAATAATAGTGTTGATGAAGGACCCATGCTCAAACTTTCTAAGACCAGACAAGGTAACAACTTTTGTAACATCTGTCTTAATAAATGTTTGGTGTCATAGAGAACTAGGCAAACTGACCAGTTAGCACTCTGGGACTGGCTGCTCTGGATGTATTTGTTTTCTTCCTAAACACTATAGCATATAACTCCTGTTCCCTTATCCTGGCTTGACACCTTCTCCTGCAGGTACCCTGACACCACATGCTTCTCCTTTGACACAGAGCCCATTCAAGTGTTTATTTGCTTTTCAATCAGTGAGTTTGTTCCTCTATTCCTAAGATTGGTTGATGGATTCTTTTAAATGATATGTGGTGGTTTGTAATCTCATATCATTATTCTTTTGTTTGAAGTAGAAATTGAATACAAGTGAACTAAGTGAGTCAACTACACTGCAGAGAGGAAGCACGTATTTTCTCTGCTGGTTATCCACTATCCAAGGTCATTTACAGGTAAAGAGCAACAAATGTGAGGCATGTAAAACCCTTCTTTGGTCCTTAATACAAATTTCATAGGAAAATGAAATGTGATGACATGGTGGTCCCAGGAACCTACTATGATTAGAACTATAGTAATGAGCACATACATGCTCGACATGTCTGCAACCACTTCCTTCCTGACAAAGAGCAACCTAGTCCAGCCCTGAGCCCTGCTCAACCTCAATCCCCACCTGCAGCACTTCTAACAAGGGAAACCAGAAAGGGGATCTGATGGCTATCAACTGTGCCCCACAGAATCCAGAAACTGAGACCCCACTTTCTGGGTCAGCATAATTTCCTGTTGACTTTATTTAGACATTAAATGTATTAATTATTGTCTCTTTGGTAAAAAAAAGCAAGATCCACTGTTTCAGTTCCCATGGCTTTCCAATAATGCTGGCTCTTGGTAGAGGTGCTGAGAAGATAGGGAGCAGCACATGTATTTTCAGCTTTCATCAGTTCTCATATTATACCATGTATTTTCTGTCTTCTCAGAATCTCACTTGATCAACAGATCAGTATAGTCAGACAACCTACAGAAGCATAACTACTGATCTGTTGTACCACCAAAGAAGCTAAAGTTTGGACAATTGAAGCAAACAAACAAAGATAAAAAATCCTGTTTTCTGAACTAAGACCATAAGGTCACACATAGAAATGTAAGGACTGAAATTCTGGAAGTGAGTGATAGGATTATTTGTAGCATATTACAATGGAAGAAGAATCTTCTACTGGGAGTTGGAGTAGGGAAATCTTTCTGGATGCTGTCATCAAAAGACAACTGGGACCACTTCAACCATTGGTAAATTACACCCTTGCATGCTTGTCAAAGACAAGAGGGAACTTGTTAGAGGATAGCTAATCCTATATGTAGGTTCTCTACTGGTGTTCTTAACCATTTGTGTAATGAGTTCCTTAAAGCCATGCCACCTAAATATCTATTCTCCTTTACTTGTCAAATGTATCAGAATCAGAAAATAAGTGAAACATTAATCAATCCAGGCATTTATCCAGGCAAGAGTCCATGATAGATCAGGGTAGAGATTCAGTTAATGTGCCTTTTTGGCTATTATTATAAACTGTTTCATTCTGGGGGGAATAAAAGAATCAAATAATTGCTTCTATTCTGTAGAGGATGCATAGCATAGTGTAACATTCCTTGACGCTGTTTTTATTTTATTGATACTTTTATTTTATTTGATATTTTTATTTTATTTATTGATATTATCTCTGTATGTTGAAGCAATGCTCAAGATTTGAATAATTACATGGTTTTATAGAATAAATAATATGCCAACAAATCCTAAATTAAATTTTTTCATATAAAACAACTCAGAATCCTTGTCTTTTTTTTATTTTTAACAATAGTGTTTGTAGTAGTCTTCAAGAAGTAACATGTCTTTATTTTCTGTACGTACTTTTCATCTTAATCTTCAAATTTACATCAACATGTTCATTTTTGCTCTTCCTTGTGTCAAGGACCCATCAATTGTTGGTTTATTTGAGACATGTTTGGGGGAGTAGCAAGAAATGTGCAAGGTAGGCAAACACAGGAAGAATGTTTTATAGACATATAACACATGATTAAACATAGGACACAAACATAGACATATGGTTTATCCATTTTCTCCTATCTCTATTTAAAGAGTAATTATTTCTAAAGAAATTGGTGCTTTAATTTCTCTTATATACATTTTAAAATTTTACTTGTTCTTAAATGAGATATTGTAGTTTTGCAAAAAGTAATCAGTAATGTTATCTTCTGTTGTTTGATAAGAGTTAATGACATCACTGAAAACTTACAATGTACAGGGCAGGCATATCTGAGCATCTAATGCAATGCATTTGTGGGACACAGCATTATAACTCTCCTAACATTTCAAAAATATATATAAAGAGGCTAGGTTCACGTGGAGAAATCAAGCCAGAGAAAGATCAATTACCTCAGCTAGTTTTCTACAAGATTGGGATCTATAGGAGGGCATTTAATTGCCATTGGTTCTTAAAAATGATGCTCATATAGATGGAAAGATGGAAACTACTCCACACAATGGAATCTAAATTCCATCAAATCTGATTAAAATCAGAATGAAATTTAAAGTCAATTATGTGTATCTTACTTAAAGTTACGTCTATATATACACAAATACAAATGATACTGTGCAGCCTTATTTCCATTAATAAATACAAAATAAGTGCAAAAAACTCAAATTATTTTGATGATATCATTTGTCAAACAGAGATGCTCATAAGACCCACCCTGAAAGGCCTTAGAAAAAGTATACTTAAATAATATAAGATAATAACTATTCATAAAGCTCCCATTACATATTGAACTTAATACTGATTTTAAAATACTACTGCCCTGACATTTGCTCATGGAAAGTCCTATTGCTCAGAGAAAATAATCTAATCTCCACAGCTGGCCTGTCTTAAATTCCCCAGTAACTGTCATCTGATTCATTCTTAAAGGGACCAGAAGTATAAATGAATTGATCACTGCCCCCCCAAGAACAATTACTTAATGATACCTAATTGATTCAAAAAACCATACCAAGTATCCAGTGCTTATGCAGTTGGCATGTTAAGTAAAGTCAGCAAACCATTTCAAAGACCAATTTGTCATTGTTAGACAATTAAGGTCAGTTGTTTGTTTGTTTCCTCAGGCCTGAACATACAGCAAATCGTGGAGTTTAGACATGGAAAGAGCATAGCAGGTATGTCTCCATAGCTCAGAACAGCTTCTCTGCAGTGAGCAACAGAAGGGGGAAAGGATGAGGAGACTGCACTTATGCTGCTCCACCCTGAGAAGAACAGCTACAACTTAGGCACTGATCTGATCCGGCTGTGTTGGCCAGAAAACCCAGAACCACTCATAACTACAGCAGACCATGAAGAACCCTGGCTTACAAGCTCTGCTTCCTTTACATCTTCCCTGGGAAGTCAGTCTGGCAGATGGGAATCCACTCCTGAAAGTAGTCTTTTTCTCCTGTCTTTTGACAGGTGAGTTGCCACTGTCAGGTCCCTGTGCAGCAGAGAATGAAGTCAGTCCACACTGGTGTTTCTTCCCCTGCCAGTAATTCATGGGTACTTTTCTCTTTTGCTTGCAGTTGGACATGGGAAGTTGGAGCAACCTGAAATATCAATATCCAGAGCCAGATATGAGACTGCCCAAATATCTTGTAAGGCTTTCATTGAAAGCTTTAAAAGTGTAACTATACATTGGTACCGGCAGAAACCAAACCAAGGTTTAGAGTTTCTATTATATGTCCTCGCAACCCCTACCCATATTTTCTTAGATAAGAAGTACAAGAAAATGGAGGCAAGTAAAAATTCTAGTGCTTCTACATCGACATTGACAATATATTCCCTGGAGGAAGAAGATGAAGCTATCTATTACTGTTCCTACGGCTAAAGCACAGCATTTGAGCTTCCAGAGTAGCCTACACAAGAACATCCCCTGAGCCTGTATTCCAACCCACATCCTTCTCGGTATGGGCAGCCACCTGCTGTTCAGCTAGAGACACCCCTGAGCCTTGAACCACCTGTATCACTCCTCACAACACTTTCAGAGCTTCCCATGCAACGGACGTGGATTCTGCTATCCAAGTGAAGCCTCAGGACTATATTGCCATTGAAGGCTGGTTGGCACTGTTTCCTGCTGAATAAGAACATCTGGGACAAGTTCAGCACAAGATGGCAGGCTCACTACATGATTGGGTTCTTTTTTAGCTATACAGAAGTTTCCCATAACTGAGGAAGACAAGATAGAGTTGTGTCAAAAGAGGAGTGTAACTATTTCAAAGATAATGGATTTTATTCATGATCATTGGGGGCTTTCAGAGGTTGGAACGTCTGGCAAATGTAAAACTTTGATGCCTATTATCAGTATCCTAAGATCTTTCTGGAAAAAAAATGGCTATAAGAGACAACCCTCTTCCTTCCTGATATGACAACAAAAGAGAATCCTGCATGTGGGATGCAGCTCAGTGCCACTCGGGACAAACCTGGGACAACACACCATCTGCTCTTGGAAAGTACTTTAACTCAGTACTGTAGAATTCTGTAAAAACCAAAAAATGAAAACCCTACATAAAAACTTCAATGACTAGAAAAGAAAAATAACACCTGCTCCTTTCACCAACAGAAAAAACAACCATCACTCATAAATTGGAAACGCAAAAAAATAAAACTATTATTTTACATGTTTACTTTCTCATTTCTATTTGAATGATTGGAAACATTTAAAAGATAGATGCTGGGATAGATAGGGATAAATGTAAAAAACATAAAAATTTAAGAAAGGCCTACCTTCTTAAACATTAGTGAGGGAAAATTCTTCCTGTAGAATATTTTTATACCGATGAAGTTAACAATATAGCATCTCCCAGTACACTAGTCATTCAATGCAGTTTACCTACAGTCTCTGAAATATCTACAATGCTCTGATCTTTTTCTTCCCTCTAAGGATCAGGTCGAATGAGAGATCATTTAGATGCTCTAAGCACCTTCCCAGGGACACTTATCACCCTGGTGCCACGCCCTGTACATAATGGTTTCTGAACATGGTATTCTACAGTGAACAAGCAGAGTGCCCAAATCTCAGTGGACATTGCTTCTCACCTAAGGTGTGCATAAACACAATTGTAAGGAGACTGTGGAAAAACAAACAGTCTAAGGATAAGGACCCTTCTAGAAAGAAATGGACAAAAGGCTGGAATTAAGCTTCAGATACTCTAAGATAAGTGCTGGATGTAGATGATTTCACTCAGTTCTCAAAAGAACAGCGGAAAGTGCCACAGCCTGACTTTCAAATAGACTCCTGGAATGGAAACTTGATAGATGCTTAAGTGATGCAGAAGAGAAAAGGGGGTACCCTATCTGTGATTGTTAAACAGTCTTTAAAGAATTGTTAACAAAATGAAAAACACTCAGTACTTTGTAGTCGTGGATGAAAGGGGCCTTACAGGCCAAAGGAGGGAAAACCACTTGTATTAGTCAGTGCTCATGTGTGTGTGGACGTGCAGGCTGCTCACATGTGGACATGCACACTGATCCTATCTCTCCTGTAGCCCCTTCTTTCTGCCTCCCTTTACATTCTAACCTCATTATAAACTCCCTAGTAGTTTAAAACAGCCACTCCAAGTGTATATTGCCACAGATAGAAGACAAAGAAGCTAAAACTTTGTAAAAGTCTCAACCTTGTGACCTTGGCAGCTCTCTAGCTTTTGCCTGGCCCATAAACCTGCAAATAAAGATTGGTCCAGATATAGCTTCCAATTACCTACATGCTACCTAAAGATGAAGTTGCAGTGAGCAGCCAAGGTGAGTAGTTGTAACTGATGCTCATACAGCCTAAGGCAGTTATTAGTTGGCACTTTAAAAACATACACTTGTTGCAGCTAAGTCAGTAGCTCAGTTAGTAGAGTGTTTGCCCAGTGCAAGACCCTGGATTTCCTCCACAGTATTACATAAACCAGGCATGATGGCTTCTGTACCTATAATCCCAATACTTGGAGTGTATCAAGCCTGTCATAAGTAAATAAATACGATAGACGTGTTTATTGCTCCCAGAGATTGCTAACTGATGAATGACACTTATGGTTATTTTAGTTTGTTTCTCTGTGTGCCATCATTTTCTTAATGGTCCTTTGTTATACTTCCAACCTTTCCATATTAGTTGTTTCACTTTGGGTAAATTACCTCACCTATCTTTGACCTACTCTCTTAACTTCAAATAGATGATATCATAAAATTAACTTGAGGGAACTGTGGCCAGGACCATCTTAAATAATAGAGAAGAGTTTTACAAGTACGTAGGCTTTGCATTTGATGAGTGTTCACCAACTGGAACTGACCACATGGATGATATTACATATTAGAAAATGTAATTGTTATTATTTTGATTCATATTCAGAGACCTTGTCATCAGCAGCAGGTGATTTCCTGAACCTCTTTGGGCATGCAAAAAAAAAAAAAAAAAGTCTTAGTCTAGTGTTACTGAGTCTGAATCTTATTTCCCAAGGACATCTGGGATACTTAGAATCTGAGTCATGGAAGTCTAGGTGCCAGGTTGTTCAAGTAAGGAACCAGCCCATAGCTCAGGACAACTAGAAGCTGATCTCATTTGCACATAGCAGCTGATCTGGTGTCTTCTTTGACTCCTTGATAGAAATGGTGGATTGCTACTTGTTTTCTCTGTACCTGAATGCACAGAAAGTTTCTGACCAATGCATGTACAATGTAGTGTGCTACCCAATATATGTATTTTTTACTTTCTTTGTAAGATTGATTAGAGTCAGTGGAAATTTTCAAGAGCTGCCTTATTTCCTAGAAAACAAGTTTCCTTCATTAACTTGAGGTTTTTATTCACAGTTAATTCACTGGAAGATTAGTGTTTGCTTTGGCACAAAATGCTTGTCTTCTTATCACTAGCATCATAGTGCTAATGGGAAAGAGCAGAAATCAACTGGAGGGGGTGGAAACAACATCATCTCCATTGTGACCTCCTCTTCACACCCCAAGCAGGACTGTGGACCAACGACTGCACTCCTGACAAGGCAATTTGTAACATTTCCAGAGAGAGAGGACTGTGTTACAGACATCTCGTGTCCCTCATTCAGTTTGATATTTTCCCGAGGTGTGTTGGGATTAGGCAATCTTACGTGATGACCTCTCCATCCAGGTCTGGCCTCTGGGCTCATGTATATGAATCTGATCATGTTACTATGCTGCCCAGAACCACTGCTCATGGTGCAAAGATGAGTGCCTTATCTTTTGTTTTTCAAACATGTACTCATTTATAATAAGGAGGAATAGGCCTGATAGAGCCACTCCAATGTGCACATTTAATGGTAGCATTCAAAATTAGAATTAGAAAGGCACTTCCTTTGTCTAGGTTACCCAGAAGATAATGTTGACCATAACTAAGCAAGTCCTCCTCATGCACCAAACCAGTGCTCAAAAAAATCCAGATAATATACCAGGCAATAATGAGCAATCAACAACTCTCATGATGCATGCTGGAAAAAAATATTTTCATTCCATTCTCCTCCCCTCCCCTCTCCTTCCTCCTTCCCTCTCCTTTTTTTCTTCTCCTCTCCATCTCTCTCTCCACCTCACCCCTCTTTTCTCTATTTATAACTCCTTCTCCCTTTCTTTCTCTTTCTTTCTTCTTCCTTTCTTCCTTTCTTCCTTTCTTCCTTTCTTTCTTTCTTCCTTTCTCCTTTTCTCTCTTGTCTGTATATCTTCCTCTCATGCATCAATAAGTCTGTAATTCAGGAGTAACTCAATAAAGAATGTTAATCTTTCAACAAGACAATCATTTCTTACCAGAAAGGAACAAAAACTTCTCTCTCATAAACTTTAAAAATGTCCACCTGAAGCCGAAATCACGATTCACAGGGATTGAGAAGAGCAGAGTGAACACTCTGCATGTGAAGTATTTCCACACTTCATTGATACATACACTAGAGACATGCTAACAGGACAAGAAACTGCTTATCTAAATTGACAGTTCATAAACATCTTTCATAGGGACAATGGAGGCATTTGTTGATAACTGAGTCAGGTAAACCAATTTCCACAGGAAGTCATGGTGAAACACCATACCCTAATCTTCAGTCTGCAGAATCTCACTTCCTCTTCCTGTACTAGTCTCTATTTTGTTCCTGTGCAAATTAGTATTCAGTGCCTCTCCTAGACAAAGGCTGTAAAATGTGGCTTCTGCTGCAAATCTTCACACTGGCCTCCCTCAGGATTTGTGAGTACATGTCCTTCACTCAAGGGAATAGAGGATTCAGAAAAAAGGGACAGTTAGGTCATACCACATTCACAGGGAGGATGATCACATAGCTGTTCAATTTGAGCCAACAAATTATACTATGAATCTGAATCCCTCAATGAACATGTAGGGAGGAGGGAACCACAAAACCCAGAGAGCGATTTGAATTGGACATCAAAAGTGTATTGTTTAGTGAAATTCAAAATTCACAAATTTGAAACTTTTCCAAAGTTTTTAGCTTTTGTCATCTTTCAGATTCAGGAGGAAGTATTCTCACATCACCTCTGGTGTCATATGTCATCAAGAGAAAAGGAAATACAGCATTTCTCAAATGCCAAATAAACCCAAATGTTCTGAAGAGCGATAAATATATACACTGGTACCAACAGAAGCCAGAACAGCCTCTCCAAAGAATGCTATGTATTTCTTCAAAAGAAAATATTGTCTATGAGAAAGGTTTTAGTGAGGAAAGATATGAGGCAAGTAAAGGCCAGCATGACTTATCTTCAGTCCTCAGAATACACCAAGTGACAGAAGAGGACACAGGAACATACTACTGTGCATACTGGGATACACTCTATCAAGATGCTGCACTGTTAACAAACAAAAACCCTCTGCAGGAGGCTCACCTGTAGACACTCAGCCTCCCCTTTACCCCTCCCACTAAAACTAGACTACTATTACTCAACAGAAGCAAGCCATCCAGGCTGATCCCACCTGTGCACATAATTACCTCCCTCTTCCCACTCCTCATAGATATATGACCAAGATTACTGAGCATTCTTATGCTGTAGCTGTGCTCTGAGCTTGAGCTCCTCAGAAGTCCAGATGTCCAGTGCAGCGTCTCCGTCACCAAGAGCTCATAACCTTTTCTTTCCCCATCCCTTGGACATCTCTCACCAGTGTTCCTGATGGTGTCTGCTTCCCTACCTATGGAAAACTTCCTTGGAAGGGGGCCTAAGTACAGTGCTCAAGAAAGATGGAAGGCCCAAAGCCTTTTTAAAGAAATAGACCTGGATTCCATTTCCTTCAGGATCACTCATTGAGAAGGGTAAGCAGAGATTCTCAGTTCAAAACCATAGTAACACTAAGTGCTCAGGATGCTAAGGACTTCCTGGATCTCCTTTGGTAGTTTGCAATGTTATAATCAACCAATCTCAGTCTTTCACACTGTAACACCATCACTTCAGTGAGCTATCGTAGCTCATGTGAAAACATTCCCAAACTCAGGAAATCATGTTTTGTTCTCCCAATAACATTAAAGCAAAGCTTTAATTCTTAAAGGTTAATTATGAATGGCTCAAGAAATGATGTTTTTTTTTCTCAACAGGATTTCATTCACAACAGAAGATTATAACATATTTCATTACACCTCTTGTTATTGTAAAGTAATCAGGTCAAAACAGACTACTAGAGTATCAATTCTGCATACATATAAGACAGTGGAGAACCTCTCTCACTACTATAAAGAGTGGTGGTGCTTTTCTTCCATGTCCACAAGATCATTCATAGTTACCCACAATATCCCGCCCCCGAAATGGAAATTATGGAGTGAAAAAGATGTTAAGGAGAGGTCTCACTGAGATGATTCTTAAGGGAAACAGGGATAGGGGTTTGGGGGAACAGCTCCCAGTGGGAAAGGTATCTGGTGCTGTAGCAGTTGTCTTGATGAATGTCATCTTCTGGTACTTGGTAGTTCCTTTGCACCAGAAACATGATAAAATGACCCGGAGGCACAACTCACTGAGCAGGACCATTAACAGCTCAGAAATAAGTCTTGCCCTCCTCCCCTGGCCCTTTGCCACAGAGCTTGGGCTGCATATTAATCCACTGTAGCTCACGTCCCATTCACTGTCTCTGGTGCTCATTCCAGCAGCCACTGGAAATGCCACGCCCCTGGGTTTTCCTTCTGTATTTGCCTTGTGTTTGTAAGTTAATTTCACTTCTTTTTCCCTTTCTTATTTTTGTGTACTGAGCCAACTGGAAATAAAAATGATTTGAAAATCTCTCATTTCTCTTCTTTGCTTTTCAGATGGAGACTCCTGGATATCTCAGGATCAGCTGTCCTTTTACCCGAAGGCCAAACAAGACGGTGCACATAAGTTGCAAGCTCTCTGGGGTCCCCCTTCAGAACACCATTGTGCACTGGTACAAACTGAAAGAAGGGGAGCCCCTAAAGCGTATCTTCTATGGCTCAGCCAAAACTTACAAACAAGACAAACCCCACTCCCGCTTGGAAACCGATGAGAAGGATGACGGTACCTTTTACCTGATAATTAACAATGTTGTCACATCAGATGAAGCCACGTACTACTGTGCCTGCTGGGATCTCACAGTGTCTCAGTATCTGGAGGAACCTGTAAGAAAACCATCCTATCTCCTTGGGTGACCTCAGTTCTGAAACCACCAAGAGCCCTCAGTGGTCTCATTCATAGGTCCACAGGTGTTGGGACTGGGTGGGTCCTGAGGACTCAGTTTGTTCAGAGATGTCAAAACAAATGAGGAAGCTAGAGCCCAGAAAAGGCAAATGACTTGTCCCAAGCCAGTGACCCAAGAGGTAGCCCTGTTTCCATCTCCCTCCACTCCCTTTCCCTGCTTTTCTTATGGTCACTCCTAAATAAACCTCTTTTAGCAAGACTGCATTTAATTCAAAGGGACATTAGGACAAATATGCTTGGCTGCCTTATGCCATTAGACTCCCAGTGTGGCTGGCTGATGTAACCCAATATGACTCTGCCTCACAGCTGAAAGGGAGATGGGAATAGACAACAGATGAATTCCTCCCTTCTCATTTCCATGCTAGTCTCCCATGGCTACCAATCCATCTTTAGTCCTGCAGCTTTCTCTTGGTTCTGAAGTCTCAACATCTCAAGAGCTTCTGTGGCATAAGTAGAGTGTGAGGGAACAGAGAATAGCTTTTTCATGAAGTATATTTTATATTTATCAGTCTTTGTCAGTTCTAGAAGGACCCTTGATACAAGGCTTGCATTTCCTAGTCTAGAAGTCTCAGCAGCGGTCCAATCAACTGGTTCCAGTTCCAGTCCAACTTCAGTGTCCAAATATTTCTTCTCAAACCCTGATTCCCATGCCCTCTATGGCAAAGATGCAGATGTGTTGTGAAGAGGACAAGGTGGTTTTACATTTTTTTTTTTTTTAGCTCATACATGTTTTGTCACCTCTAGTGAAAAAAGCAAACAAATAAGGAGATTTGACTCTGCTTTTTAAAACATTCATTTCATTTTTACTTACATGTGTATGTCTGTATGTTTGTTCACTGTGTGGTGTATGTTTCTTTGTATGTGTGTGCATTCGTCCATATGTGCATGTGAGGCATGTGGTTTTTCCTGCATGATCAGTAAGGACGTCTAACCACTGAGGCTTCTCTCCAGCCCTGACCCAACTCCTCTGAACTTTCCTATAATGTGGGATTTAAAAAATGACACGACCCTGGGAACTGTGGTTTCATCTGTTAGAAAGTCAGCCAAAGCTAGACAAAAGTCTGACATGCTCGAAACTGTGATGGCACTTAGGACAGAATCATGAACCAAATCTCTGCGGGTCCAGTGAGACAACTGCCATTCTCCTCTAACCCTGGCCTCCTTATGGCTACACTGCCTGGTAACAAGCAGCCATGCAACGATAACCACAAAGCCTGATTCAGATGGTAAAGACAGAATGTCTTCTTACCATGGATGTTGCAGTACAACTGTACAATTGGGGAAAAAAGGAAACCAAGTAACATATTTGTGTGGAGACTCAAGTTCGTTAGGATTCATGTCTTGTAGATTCTCTTCTAAGGTATTTCTTGTGTCTACCCATGTTCTTCTTGTCTATAATGAGCAGCAGACCACTTAAATCCCTGAAGAATGACAATTCATACGACACACACCCACCATTCTAAGTAAGTCATTGCATAAATTTCTGTTTCTACAGACAACAAGCAGAACTGTCACTAGAAATTAAGGAGGTACTAAAATAATTTTTAGAAAAAACACATGAAATACCATGCACATTAATCCCCATCTTCATAAATTTTAAAGAGTTTACAAAAAACTTTCTTCTCAACAATATTTTTCACTTAAATCTATTCTTTAACTGATATATGCAACCCAAATCTGTAAATATCTTGGTAGTAGTATGTGATTTTTTAAAAAAAAAATCATACAATATATTTTTAATTCATACAGTGTATAATATTAAAATCAAGACATACACATTTTCAACCCTTTATTATTTCTTCATGGTATAAACTAAAGCCTCTTCTTATTTTTTAAAGCACACATTATTCATTATGTGTGGCCACCTTAATGCTTGCTTGAGTCACACTACCATGAATTGATAGCATTGCTTTTATAGCTAATGTATCAGTCAGCCCTCTATTTTTTGTTTACTGTGGCAATCCAAGTGATTTGCACAAGGAGCACTCAGTATTGTAGATGTTCATTTCAGGTGCAGGTCCTCTGATACTCACCAGGCAAAAGCCCAGAGCTGGCTCAGCCACACCAGCCTTCCCATTCCACCAGTATAGTGTGAAGCAATTGAATGAACAGGATCTGCAGTCTTTAGTCTTGAACGCAAATCCCAACTCACTTCAAAACCTCCAATTCTGTGTCTCACATGACTTCCCTTGGTCATTAAAATGTAAAGATGCAGTTGAAAGGTAAATGTATGGATGATGGTTCATGCCAGATTCCCTATGGATTTACTTCCTGTTCACTACTAAGAACCTAGAATCCAGACTGGCCATCCTGGAACACAGAGAAAGAAAATTTTATACCTGAGCTGAGTATAGATTTCCACAGAAATATATATCACTCATTCTTATTCGGTATAGACAAATATTTCGCATTTGACAAAAAGAGCCACAGGCTCTATCTGGCATGCTTGTTTGTGAGAATTCTACATATCAAGAAGTTTCTATAACACTTGAAGTGGCATGTTACATGTTACATGTATGAACAAAGCTCTCACTCATTAGATAATAAAAATGCAAAAAGAACAGTGGTAAAATCACCAAGGGAAGCACCAGCTGCGAGAGCTATGCCCTGTCCTCTTCTGAACAGTGCCCTTGGGTGTGTATATGAAGAGAAGAACCAAGAACATACCCATGACCTCCTGCATAGGAACACGTCTGCTATCACACAAGTGACATAGTAAGTGGGGTTGCAAAGATAGACTCTAAGAATGCGAATGTCATTGAAAAGCATTTATCTCTTGAATGTAGCAGGTATTATGTTTAATTTTCTTATGATGGTGTTATGCTCATTTGTCTTTTTACTGGGAATCTCTGCAAATTGCTCAAATACAAATTGTATTAAAATTGATAATTTCTAGAAAATGACTCAAGGTAAAAAAAAAAAAAGTTACTATTGTGTTTTAAGAAGGCAACCAAACCTTGAAGTATACTATTGTTTTAATTAAAAAACAAATTTGTCTGAGTATTCTGAACTATGGAAGTTGTCACTTTCAAACTTGAGAAAGTAATATAAAGCCTTACAAAGCCACATTAAAACTTGAGTTTTATGATGCTTCATTTCCTCATTTACATAATTTTTTATTCAGTCCTTGCTTTGAATTAGGATTTAAGTTATCTTCACCAGTCATCCTTTTTTTTTTCCCTTTTATTTTAATTAGATATTTTCTTTATTAACATTTCAAATGTTATCCCCTTTCCTGGTTTCCACCGCCCCCCCATGGAACCCCCTATCCCATCTGACCTCCCCTGCTTCTATGAGGTTGTTCCCCCACCCACGGATCTATTCCCGCCTCCCCGCCATGGCATTCCCCTACACTGGGGCTTCTAACCTTCACAGGACCAAGGTCCTCATCTCCTGTTGATGCTCAACTAGGCCTGGATGAATGAGGAATGTGTGTGTGTGTGTGTGTGTGTGTGTGTGTGTGTGTGTGTGTGTGTGTGTGTTGTGTGTGTAATAAAACAAGGTGAGAAGGAAAACTACTGATGTAGCAAGCCTGAGATGTTTTTCTGCTTTATTAAAATGTAAATCAGACTGGCAAAATGACTCAGGAGATAAAAGATCTTGCTACCAAGCCTGTTAATCTGAATTTAATACTTAGGATCCACAGACTGACTGGCAAAAACACACACACACACACACACACACACACAAACACACACTAAATAAATAAATGTAAAAATATTAAAATGGTCTGTGCCTCAAGTTTCACATCATTGATAAGAGAAACCGTTCCTGGACACTTACTATACTGGAGTGTCTATTCTCCAAACATTATTTTATTTAAACCACATTAAGTCCTACAATGTGGATCTCATCATCTTGGATGAGGACACTTGATCCTTGAGAACTAAATGCTTCAAAGCCATATCACCAAGAATGGAAGCACTCCATCTGATGCGCTGCCTTAGGACTGAATGCTTCTTGCCCATCAATTTCAATGTTCTGATGAAATTGTCTGACTTTTACAGGATGGCCTTCTTCAAAGTCTGCTGAGCCTCTCAGCATTCACACCAGCCACGTGCTAATCCTCACTGTTGGTAGCATTGCCTCCTACTGACTCTGACTCCTTCTATCACCTCCAAGATATTTATACTCTGGGGTAGCTATGCCACTTTTCTCAGTAGAACCTCCAGTAACTCCTGCTTGGCTTTTCTCTTATAACATTCATTTGAAAATACTATAAATTATAATATCCCACACTGAATTTCTTAATACATTACATGGTGGTTCTCCTATTCTTCAACCTAGGGAATGCAGTATGCTTCAATATATTCTTTGTAGTATACTGAAAGCATTGTCACTTTCAATTTAATTTTGAACTTATCTTATATAGAGGTTAGATTTTTCTAAAAGTTTCTAATGGATAATTGTTGGCTAATAGTTGACATATAGTCCATGATTTTTCTTTAATTCTGAAATGCTGTATTGCCTTCATTGTATATTAATTGTTCAAAGGGATTTCATTGTCACACTTACAAAGCTGAGGATATCTTTGAACTCCTGATGTTCCTGCCTCTACTTTCTGACCGATAGGATTATAAGCTTGAGCCATTGTCCCTGGATTCTGTTATTCTTTCTTCCTACCCCTCCCTAACCTCAATTTCTTTTCTCCATTTTCATTATTCTCACTTTTAGTTTCAGGTCATCTTTTCCATGTCACTTCTTCCAATGAATTAAAAGAAACAGGCTAGATTAGTCTTTGTGAAAATGACTTATTTCACTTAAAATAATTATCTCCAATCCCATCTCTTTCTTATAAATCATATAACATGGAATTTTTTGGCTGATGCATATAAACACCAATTTTTTCTTTATCAATTCGTCTTGTTGGTCCCATAAATTCATGATTTTGACTAGTCTTGCAATGAACACAAATGTGCAGATATCTCCATAGTACACTGATTTTGATTCTTTGGGAGTATTAATCCAGAAATGGAATGGTTAGATAATATTGACATTCTACTTTATTTTTTGAGGAACTCTTGTGTTGACTTTCAAAGTGGCTATACTGTTCCGTAATGGCTGCTTACAATCACTTCTGCAGTCATTTTTGTATTTGTTGATTCGTTGATAGAAACTATTCTCACTAGCAGGAAATGCAGTTTTCATTTCTGCTTCTCTGGTAGCTGAAGATTTTGAGCACATTTTCAACTACTTATTGGCCATTTAGACTTCATCATTTTAGAAATGTCTGCATTTCATTGACCATTTTTGATTGGACTGTGGAGTGTGTGTTTCTAATATTCAATTTTTTAATTCTTTATATAACCTAAATAATAATCCTTTGTCAGATAAATATTGACAGAGACTTTCTCCCATTTGATAGGCTGCCTCTTCACTGTTAATTGTTCTTTCTCTAATAAGCCTTTTAATTAATTTTATGCAATCCCATCAATCCAAACTTGTTTTTGTTCCTTGATCCATATGCCATTTAAACAATATTTATTCTGCTTAACTGCACACAAAGTCTTTCTATCTTCAATTGTCTTCTCTAATTTCTTTCTTGACTGGTTTCATAGTTTTCACTATAGTTTCATTTATAGTTAATATTTTGATCATCTATATATTGTTTGACCATTTCTATGAAATCACTATTTCATGATTCTTACATCAATATTATATTATGTCATTAGCCTACTGTCTTTTTAGTGTTATTTTAATTAATTAGTTAAGTTTTATAGTACTTGGAATGAACACAGAGTCATATGTTAGTGTTATATCATGAAGCCATATTTACAGCTCTCTCTTTATCTTTAATTTTTGAGACAGAGTTTAATTATATTGCCCAGTCTCACTAAGAACCTACTCTATCCTATGCTGGCTTTAAACTTGTAATAAACTTCTTGCCTGAGTCTTCTAATTAACTAATATTATGGCCAACAGTCCTAGCTGAGACTTTTTGTTATTTAATGGTCATGAATCCTCACAGACTCTATAATATCCTTACTTATCCAAATTCTAGCACTCTCATCTAAGAAAGAAAAAGATAAATTACTCTGGGAGCTCAGACTGAAATTGTAGGTAGTGTAGATATGAACTTATAAGATACTGGCTTCCTGATAATTGTAGATTTTCTCTATAATTGTGTTTTTTCATGTAGTCAGATTTTAGTGGACAATTAATAGCTTGATACAGTGTTTCCACATTATTCTTATATTTTTCTG
Source organism: Mastomys natalensis (assembly GCA_021653895.1). Classification (NCBI taxonomy): domain Eukaryota; kingdom Metazoa; phylum Chordata; class Mammalia; order Rodentia; family Muridae; genus Mastomys; species Mastomys natalensis. The sequence continues at coordinate 150,688 of JAJTUV010000422.1, read as the reverse complement.
TTTTCTTTTATTTACTTTTGAGATAATATTTTAATTAAATTTCTCCATTATCTTTCTTTCCTTCAAACTCTCTCATATACTCCTCTCTGCTCTTCTTCAAATTTATGGTCTCTTTTATCATTAATTGTTACTATATTCATATATATATTTTATATGTACATATATATTTATAAATATAATCTGTTCAGTCTATACAATATTACTTGTATATATCTTTTCAGGGCTGATTGTTTGGAATTGAACAGTCAATTGATATGCTTTTCCATGGGAAGGACCACCTCTCTCAATCCCAGACTTACACAGTTTTCTGTATTTCTTTGTGTAGGGTTGAGACCTTGTGGGCTTTTCCCTTTACAGTTTAGTCTGTTCATTGAGTTGATTCTTGCTCAGCTCACATGTGGGCAGTCATGTTGGTAAGACCTTTTGAATTTATCTTCTGGTGTTACTAGGAGAAATATTATCACAGTAAATGCACTGACCATGTGGGTTTCAAAAATCAAACTAGAGTCACCAGATTTGGCAATAAGTTCCTTTGCCTACTGAGCTATTTTGCTTCAGTTACTCTTTTGCATTTTAAATTAGTTTATAATTCTATAAATATAGACAAGTCTTAAGACTTCTAATAATTCTACTCCTGGTCTTAGAACAAGGGATGAGAGTGGAAACCAGAAACTGAGAATATAACATGCCTGTGTAAAGTACAAAGGATAAGCAAATTGTCAGTTAAAATGCTATTTTTAATCAGCCAATCAATAAGTTAATCAATAACATTTTACAACACTTTACAGATATGGTTTTTACCTAACTTTCTTTATTCTAATAAGCCATGACAGATTACATTTTTCATCGACATGGCTAAAATAATGGTTCTTGATGCCAACTAATAATGGCAGCTTTTTGAACTTATAGAATTTTGAGTCACACTTTTCTAATAGTGGCATATTTTCATTTTTAATTACCAAAGAGCTTCCTCTTTTCCGAAATATTTCCCCTCTTGTTGAGAAGAAATATTGGTGCTGGTGAGAACAAAAAACACATTCCTTTGATGTAAACACTGATCAGTTTCAACACAACTGAACTCCTGGAAATTAAAAACAAAGCAATTCTTAGAATATTTCTTCTAGTTACTTGGAAAAAAAACAATTGGTGGACCAGTTAGCCCAACTCTCTTCTTTTCCAACTGAACCCTTTCTATTTTCTGTTGGTGCTTTTCAATTATCACTACCTCCCGGGAGAACAGTGTAAGAGTTGATTTTGTGAAGAAGCTTGCAAGGTATTAAATACCACACACTTTAAATGCAGTGAATTTCTAAGGAACGCAGAAGATGAGTTTTCAGGACACATTTTAGCCTATTTTTCATGACACAAATATCTGGAGAAGGTTCAGATTTTTGTAGAAGCTGTGAGCACTGTGATAGCTCGGGCTGGAGGAAGGTATTTGCAGAAGGAACTAAGCTCATAGTAATTCCCTCTGGTAAGTAACTTTATTCTGCTTTATTCCGGTGATGAAAAGTATATATACAGCTGTATAAAAAATAGAAGTCTACTATTATCTGCTATATCTGACTACATTATTCTTAGCCTGAGTCATTTTTCAGGATATATTACTGGATATGACAACAGAAACCTACTCTGTAAATGGTTTCTTTTCTCCCTACAGAAAACACTGAAGCTCTGCGTTTAGAATATTCACACATGAAAAGAATAAGTGGGAGTTATTTTGAGGATCATGTGCATAGACTATTGGGATAAAATTTTGCTTCAAAATACTGTTGTAAAAGGAATTTCAAGTGTGAGTCCTGAAAAATGGAGTTTTGATGATGGCACTTGTATGTATTTTGAAATACAATTTAGCACTACATTCTGCAGACAAACTGTGAAATCCTCATTATTAGTTTTGATCATAATTCATAGTAAATTACCATAGAACATGAGTAAATTCATGTCTTATTTGTTTGACTCTTTATAGGGTAGATTATGACCGGTCACAATTTATGTCACACTGAGTCTTGAATCTGAGATTTCTCAGTTAGAATTTGTAGTTTACACAAACTGCTTCTGTCTAGTGTCCTTGAAAAAGATTCTATGAATTTATATCTTCATTTGACCATTATTACACTCAATTTCTTTAATTTGACTATTTATTAGAACACCTTCATTGTCTAATTATTAGTAGGTATACCTAAATATGTGGTTACTGCTTTTATTTCTTTATGAAATGGAAATCTCAGTTAACTCTGCATTGCATTTTAGGTTAAGAATTGATCTATAAATGATAACCGTTTAAGGGAATAAATGCAGAAACTTCTGGAAAATCCTGAAAAAGTAAAATAAGACTTCTCAACCTATGCCAACATGACCCAAGTGTCAAGGCATCAGAGTGTGTTCCATCCCTAAATCCATGATTATACTTAGACATGATGTGACTTTGAGTTTTCTCTCCATTTAATACCAAAAGAACCAATTTTATATATTCATGTAAATAGTAAGAAAATATTGTCGAGTTTTTTACATGTTCACAAGGTAATTTCACATGTCACAGATTATATGCTATTCATCCAAGTGCTTGACCCTGTCACAAAGCTTATGTCCATAGCAACATTTCTTTATATTCTGCATAGTAAAGCAGGGAGAGGGGCTGGAGGGCAGGTGCCATAAGCTTCAGTCTCAGCATCTTTGAAATTGTTCCTGGTTTGACCATGCTATCCAGAGAGGTCAGGCTACTTGTCTACAACTAAGGAGTCTGTGCTTATTTATATTCTGGTGTGGGAGACATAAGCAAGGAGCGTAGAGTAACTGGAGATCCTTCAGCAATAGAAGTACCAAATTTTATGTTCAGAGTAAAACAAAACATAATTCAGCACCTTGATAATGAAGCACAGCAATTTTTAAATATGATAATTCTTCCATTGTAAACTGAAAGAAGTACCTGGGGAGGTGACTTGGTAGATAAAGTACTTGCTACACAAGTATGAGGATCCAGGTTTGAATCCACAGTCAGTCTAAAGTCATGCGGAGCAGTGCCCACATGTGCTCCTAAAGTAAGTTGGAATACTGAATCAGGGAAGGCTCTAGAAGGTTATAGTTCTGCTATACTGGAATAATGAATGGTAAATAGCAGGAGATCTTGTCTGAAACAAAGTGTACTTGAGGACTGGAGCAAGGCGGTCCTCTGACTGCCACAGGGGCTATGAGATGTGTGTTCCTGAATCCACACACAGGAACTTGGAGGTTCCCTATACACAGACCATACACATACACAGAGAGAGCAAAAGAAATTGGAGGAAAGATTTCAAAGCATATATTCTTTGGAAGGAAATTAGATATTGAGTGGACATTATTTCTAACATTTATTTTGAAAAATGCAAAGAAGTGGCCATAAAACAAGCCCACATGTCTACCACTAAATCATAACATTTGACTTCACATGCACATCGTGATTCTTAGCCTATGAGGTCATTCTAATACTAGTGTCCTGAGATGTCTTTGAGGACCAACCTTGTAATATTTCTTCATTCAGTTTTCATGAAAGAGTCAAGCCAGTAGCTGCAGAATAGTTTGATGTGAGCTAACTGAAGCCATATTGTACCAGAACTTTCAGTAAAGGATCCTATCACGTGTATTGCACTGCTGACTGGGAGCACAACCACTGTTTTGAACTGCAGAAGTAAAGTGTTCCATGCACAGATACACACTCTAGGCTTAACCATATCTCCTTTTGCTATCCTAGAGCAGCAGGCTTCTTGTGGTGGTAGATTTGGGAACCCAGGTGTACTATTGCAAAGTAGACTGTAGCTGGTGGGTGGAGGAACGCCATGTCTCTCCTTATTTGACCTAGATTTAATTGCAATCCACACTCTCCGATTCAATGATTAATAGCAAAGCGTTTATCCATGGAATGACAATGTTTCATTCGAGCACAAGTCATAGGAAAATAAGTTGCTGTTGCTAGCAGCCATGTTGATGACAGTAATAACCTGTATATTTTCATTCCTTTTAATTAGTTTTCTCATCTTCCATTTTGGTTTCATTATTGTACTGAGATTGAATTGGCTTTAAGAAAAGATATGTTTTATGAAAAATAAACCAGCTAACAGAACTTATGATGAATCAGTTAAGTCAGGATCACCGTGTTATTCTTGTATGAATTCCAGACTATGTCTCTCGAATCTGAAGAATCAGGGACACTAGACTAAGACAGTAATTTTGATATGATTTGAATCACTGTGATATTCCTTCGTCTTTGGTGTAGAAACAAAATGGGTTATCATAGGTAGATACTGAAGGAATATATTTTCAAGATAATTGGGGAAGGCAAACTGTCCATAGTGAGATGAGGGTGATAATGTTTAGAAAGAAGAGGGCTGTGAGCAGGACTTCCTGAAGCACTTTCCAGGAGATTGCAATTACAAGTGCTGATGCTGGAGAACACTGTGCAAACATTCTAGCAATGTTTGCAGACATTTGGACTTCCATTAAACACTCATATGTAATGTATGGAAGACCGTTATTAAAGCGTTTGACATTGGTGTGGGGTTCATTATTATAGTCAAGATGGTGATAGACTCACTAGACAGACACCTTCCTTTTTCTTCTGATTAAATGTGCTGTGAACAAGTCTGGGCTTTGAACTCAGACTTGGAACTCTGGCTTCTCCACTTACTCCTAGAGAACATGGGAGACATTATGCTCAGTGCCAAATAAGTAAGACAGATGAGGACATGAGAACAGCAAGATTGTGTGAGAACCAATGGTGATGTAGTGAATAAAGCAATGGGCGCATTGTCCAAACCACAGCACACACATGGAAGGATAATTCCTTTACATAAATGACTATATACAGTTACAAAGAAAAAATTCAAGCTGCTTACTGACATCTATTTCACTGAGATAAAAGAAATGCAGAGCTCATTGTAGAATCAGCTAAATGAACAGTAGGTTGCACTAAATGGCATAGTCAGAGAACAAAGTAACAAAGGGAGGACGGGGAAGCATGTTAGAAACGATATGAAAGCTTCCTCTGTACATTGACCATAAAAGCAACTTGGTCTCCTTCCCTCCCATCCATCCATCCAGCATGAATTATGCTTCACCATGAGAAGATAAAGGTATGTGAAGAAATAAATTGTTCTTAACCATTCGATATTTGTGTTTATGTACTATTATTTTGAGTGACTGGATTTAGTGATGTGTGTTTGACTTAGTCTGTAATCCCAGCACTTGGGAGGCAGATGCAGGAGGATCTCAGGCCATCCACAGGTACATCACAAGTTTGACTCTGCACTGAACTACATGGGATTGTATCTCAATAATTACTATCATTAATATCTTTATTAACTTCACACTTTCCCTTACAGACAAAACCTTTGATGCAGACATATCCCCCAAGCCCACCATTTTTCTTCCTTCTGCTGCTGAAACAAATCTCCATAAGGCTGGGACATACCTTTGTCTCCTTGAAAAGTTCTTCCCTGATGTCATTAGGGTGTATTGGAAAGAAAGGAATGGTGATACTGTCCTGGACTCCCAGGAAGGGGATACACTAAAGACTAATGACACATACATGAAGTTTAGCTGGCTTACTGTGCCTGAAAGTTCAATGAGTAAAGATCACAGATGTATCATCAAACATGAGAAAAACAAAGGAGGAACGGATCAAGAGATTTTCTTTCCTTCAATAAAGAAAGGTATGTGCATATATCTTTTGAAATACAGCTTTCTAGAAAAATGGTTTGAAAATACCCAATCCTTTTCTAGAATGTATCAATAAAAATGAATGTGACATTTAATGGGGCCAATGCAATTATTTTACCTTGTATTTATTTTACCATAATTCTAAGTTGGCAGAGGCCTTGGGAGAAAAGCTGAAATATTTTGCTGAAGCTTTCTAAGTTGTAGTGTCATTATCCACAATAAATACATGATAAATGATAAACTTGAGGTTCTACCTTTGATGCTATAATTAGGAATGTTCTACCAAGCAAGCAAAGTTGTTTATTCTTATTGTGTACAAAATTTAACCTCCAAAAACTGATGCCTTAGAAACTGATGTCTTAGTCAACCAAATTTTCAAATGAAAGAGTTAAAGCCTGTTACAAAAAAGGAGTGGACCTAGCTGCCTTGACATTTTCAGATTTTTATTGCTATATGTATTACTGTCAGATAGAATATCACAGTTAAAGATGGAGTGAGGATACGAGTTGCAAGTATGTCTCTGGCTGTAATTAATGCATCTCTTGCCATTTCTACTTTTTGGAAAGCTCTTTCTGTGCTACCACATGTAGGGCTGAATAGGGATGTGTGGGTGTAGACCAGGATTAGTCAGTGTCCCAACATGGAGGGGTTGTACAATGAAAACGCACACTCTTTCCAAATTACTCAGAATAAGATCCCAAGGGATCCCCTTGATTCAGTGAGGTACACAGGTGCACAGTCAGGCAGAGGGCTGAAGGTGCAGAGGGCCTCTCAGTCTTGTATTTTGTATTTCATTGTATGCCACAACTACTGGTAATGAGCACTAGTCCGAAGTCTCCAGAGACCTTCTGAAACTACAAGGAATGAACAGATATGAAACCTGAGAGCTGTTTGCTGCTCACGCTCTGGGTTTCTCCTGTGAAATCCCGAGTCTCCTCAATGGTCAGTAAACTTTGAACAGTTGGTTTGAGAGGATCCTTGGTTTGGAAAGATGTGGCTGCTCTTCTACGAAGATTGTTTTAGATAGTCTATTATATCTTTTAGGGTAAAAAAAAAAAAAAGGAAAAAAAAAACCTCTTTTTGAATTTCTACTTATCTGTATACAGAAACATGACATGTACTGAGTTACATGTAATGATACTAATTTCTGTTATTATACATATTTGTTTAACTATGGGGCTCATGTTTTCATACACTTCTGTCTATGTGAGGACATCTATGCATTCATTTATATGTAGGTATATTCATATTCACAAACACACAGAGACCTGTCAAATACTGTGCATATTAACAAATTCTTATTGCTATTTATTTTAGTTGCTGTGAGTACCAAGCCTACAACTTGCTGGCAAGATGAAAATGGTAGGTTTTAGTGTCACATTACAGTACTTTTCCTTTTGAGCATAACACTATTTGAACTGCCATGAATTAATTTAAAAATATCTGAAAGTCTGGGTATTACAGAAGAGACAGTGATATTTACAACTAGAATGTCACTACACAGACATCACAGCAATATAGTGAACTAACAATTTAAGTGTAAGTGACTTTAGTGAGGGGCATAGTGGTTAGTATAAACTAACCTATATTAACAAAAAACTTTATTTACTCATATGTTTCTTAATTTTAATCACTGAAGAAAGCATGATAAAAGATAAGCCTAGGTTTTTAAAGTCATCAATTTACTTGCAAGTAATGGGCACTGATGGATTTAGAGAGGCCCCTTTCCAAGTTTGATCTCCCTATACGTGGTTCTTTTGTGAATGGTAAGTGTTGAGTTTCAGGTTTGAATGAGGAGAGCTGTTACTCAATGTAGTCATCAGAAATTAATACCTATTACTCCCTCCTTGGTAACGTGCTATGCCATCAAAAAAGCAGATGGAGCTAATTAAAGAACTCTTTTTTAGATATGCTGCAGCTCCAGATCACAAGCACCTCTGCCTACTACACCTACCTCCTTCTGCTCCTCAAGAGTGTGATCTACTTGGCCATCATCAGCTTCTTCCTGCTTAGAAGAACAGCTGTCTGTGGCGATAAGAAGAGGTCCTAAGGAGATGAGTGAGGGTGGTACAGCAAGCCACCTGGTCTTCATCTGTACTGTCATAAATGTGCCTTATGGGAGTCCAGCTGCCTTCTCCTGTTGGCTTTGACTTCTGTAAAGTCACATGCGCATCATTCTGTTATTGCATAAACATTTTTTGAACTTTTGTAAGCAATTTCAGCAACTTCTCTATAACTGAGCTTCCTTCCTTCCTGATTCCATCCTCTCCAGCAGTCCCCTAGCCCAGAAGTCTGAAGCATCAAAGCTCTAGTACACACAGGTTACAGCTTTTACCCATGGCCCTTGTTGCTCTTGAGCTAACTTTCTGAAAGCCTCCACTCTAGACAACCTGAAGAGCCTTATTTACTGTTTGATTCTGTGCCTTGTATTTCATATTAGGGACAATAAATTTTTTTAAATTAGAAGCCTTCTTTTGTCAGTCTTTACTTTTATTTAGTAATGCTGAAAGCTTTGGTATGAAACAACATGACAATTATCATGGCATTCGGTGACAGTAACAAGGGTCTAAAAACACATTCCTAAACTAGGTTCAGAGTCTGTGATAATGACATTTCTTAGGACAGTGGTGTAGGAGGAACCACAGGCAATTGAATCGCCGTATCTGCTTTAAAAGGCTACCAGATTTTGAATTCATTTGTTTTTAGACATTTTTGAGGCAATGAACAAATGTCTAGCATGACTCATGCTCTCGGTGCTCAGCTCTGTGCCTGTATTTCACAGCAGTATGCTCTCTGATCCTCAGACTGTCCCCTGAATGCTACCAGAACTCTAGGGAGAAAAAGGTGACGAAGGAGACCTCAGGTACTAAACGCCCTGTAGCACAGCTTCCCTTTGTAAGATGAAGTTATAATATTCTGTCTCCTAGAATTGTGTATATTTAATGAATTAGCAACAGCAAGTGCAAACAAGCCCTTGAGAGTCCTGTTATAGGCCTTTGACTCTACCTTATAGAGAATGGATAACACACACACACACACACACACACACACCCCACAGGGCCTGATAGTGATTTCCATTCTTCTCCATAAGATAAGGATAAAAAGTACTATAGTACCCTTTCCTATACTACACATCAAGTAACCCCTTATCTTCTAACAGCCTTTTGAGACAGATACAATATTGGGCCACAGTTCACAGATTGGAGAATTGATTTCACTACCAAGATTGCTTTTTTGAAGAAGCATTCATAATTTAAAGCCAGATTTCTCTGATCTCTAGTATGTGTGGGAGGGGGTCATAGAAAGACAGAGTGTATGTGTACGTCGATGCACCTCATATCTTATTTTTTAGTGATAGTCGATCAAAGAAAACCACAAAACATAAAAAACATCCATTGCTTCCTTAAAGTAGTGATGATTTCCTTAAAGACTTGAGTTTATCTGTTTATTCCTCATGATTACTCTATGCTACTGGTTTGTCATTCTTACTCTCCCATCCTTCCACTATCTACTTTAAGAATAACTGTAATTGTGCCACTTGCTGTAACTAGAACAGCCACACACTGCTTTCCATTGACCATTTGGTTTTGGTTTAAAACTGCTCTTTCAGAGAGAGCAATAATGAAGTGGGCCGTGAGCCTCAGGCATAGTAGACTCTTTCGTAGTGAAACTGGGTGGATGTGAGTAGCATCCTGAGACTCAAGTTCATCCAGAGACTGAATCACTTGCAGAAGATTCTTGTAATCTGGATAATTTCTGATGTAAAAAGGAGGTTATACAACATCTTTGTTCCATGACTTTATTGTCAACACAAAAGTCTTATGCAGGTAACCACATAATTTTTTGGGAGAACCCTGAACACATAGTCACATTTCACAGAATTCTCGCTTCTACACCTGGCTTTTCTTAGATATATCAGCTTCTCTTTTAGATTAACAAAATTTGTATATGTTTATAAAATCTTATGTAATGTCTGAGTCCATACATATATTGAATATTCTTTAAATCAGGCTAAGCATAATTTTTTCCTAAAACATCATCCATTCATTATCTCTATGCAATAAGGACATTCAAAATCTTTTCTACTGCCTTTTGAAATACACATCATATTATTATTTAATGTTTTACTCTCACACTAAAATTTATGCATCTTTAGGATAATTCATAAAATTAAATGATTTCAGGTTTACAGTCAAAGTTAAAAACAGAATGGTTGACATCTGAATGAAGTAATGATGGAAATCACTGGTGTGTTCTTTTCCAGGTAATGGATTATGCATTATCTGAGGTACACATCGCAAAGGATCAGTGAGATGCACAGAATTTCAGTGTTCTGTACAGGGAAAGCTGTGGCAAGTAGTACTATGGGATCTCCTAAAGCCCCAGTGGGAATGGCAGGATCTTACCCACAGCTGGTTTGTGTCAACATCTCTACTCTTACTTAGTATAGTATAGGTTTGTAGGTGGAAACAGTCTATTCTTTAAGAAAACCTCCTTTCGCTATTGTGCTCAAAATGGATTAAGGAAGTGATCTCTTTATTTATATTTTTAACTTAAAATGTTGGGTTTTGCACAATCAACTACAGTTTCTGTGAAACCAAGGAGAGTTCCCCATGGAAAAGCAACAAGAATATATAGGCTTAAGATGATGAAATATCTCCACATCCTCACACAATCGACAGCACATGCTGGCAAGGATGTGAAAAAGGAGGAACACGAACACACTTCCATTGCTGGTGGAATTGCAAACTTGTACAACTGCTCTGGCAATCAACCTGGCAGTTTCTCAGAAAATTGGAAATAGATAATTCTACCTAAAGACCCAAGTATTGGGCATATATCCCAAAGATGCTCTCCAATATTACAAGGACACACTGCTCCACTATGTTTATAGAAGCCTTATCTATAATAGAAACCGGAAGCAACCCAGATGTCCCTCAGTAGAATAATGGATACAAAGAATGTGGTTCATTTACACAATGTAATACTGTACACCTATTAAAAACAAGGAAATCATTAATTTTACAAGTGTAGCAGAGAGGAGGGACCTGAGTGGCAGAGAGGAATGGAAGAGGAATGGGGAGACTGGATCAGATGTGGAGAGAGACAGGAAAGAGGTCCAGAAGGCCAGGAGAATGAACGGAAATCTGCAGCTGCCAGGGGAGAGGGGGAGGAAGGGAGAATTTCTAGAAAGTCTCAGAGATCTGAGATTGAGGAGGCTCCCAGGAGTCATGGCAGGTGATCTTAGCCAAGATGCCTCAGTGAGGACATGGAACCTGAAGAGGCCACCTCCTGTAGCCAGTAATATCATCAGGGGAGGGATAATGACAACAACCCACTCACAAGACTTTCAACCCAAAATGTATCCTGTCGAAAACAAATATGGGGACAAAGATGGAGCAGAGATTGATGGAATGGTCAACCAAAACCTGGTCCAACTTCAGACCCATCCTAAGGTCAAACACCAATCCCTGACATTATTAATGATACTCTGTTATGCTTGCCAATAGGAGTCTATCATGGTCGTCCTCTGAGAGGCTCTACCTAGCTAGCAATTGACAGATGCAGATACCCAAAGTCAAACACTGGACAATGCTTGGGAACCCTCATAGAAGAGCTGGGGGAAGGATTGAAGGCCCTGAAGGGGATAGGAACCTCACAGGAAGACCAACAAAGGCAACTAATCTAGATGCCTGAAACCTCTCAGAGAATGAGCCACCAACTAAAGGGCATACACAGGCCACATACATGGCACATATATAGCAGAGGTACAGTCCATTCTCCATGTGGGTCCACAACAACTAGAACAGAGACTCTCCCCTAAAGCTATAGTCTGACTGTAGTATCCATTCCCCAACAGCGCTGCCTTGTCTGGGCTCCAAGGGAGAGGATATGTCCTAATCCTGCAGAGACTTGATGCACCAGGGTGGGGTAATAGCTAGGGAAGTCCTACATTCTCAAGGAGAAAGGAGGGAGTAGGAGGTAGTCTATGAAGAGGGTGTGCAGTATTTGGACTGTACATACATATATGTATATATACATACATATATACATACATAAAACATACACACACATACATAAAACACACACAGAAAATTTTCCTAATAATAAAAAAAGATGAAATTGAATTAGATCTACTTCCTGATGCTCTTGAACTGACTAGACTTCTCCAGTACCTGTTCCTAGCCTCTAAACAGAGCCATGGGTATGTCTTCACTAGGAAACAGATGCCATGACTGGGAACTAACAATAGGCAGGAGGTTGCATGGCTGATATCATGGTCAGTAACACCAGGCCATGTCTCTTGTAGTGTAAAACCTCTTAGCACCCTTCTGCTGGAGTTCACATGGGCAGCCCAGAGCTTTTGTAGTGAGTAGTGGGGAGCAGAGAGATGGAAAGCCTCTGCTGTGGCTCAAAGCAGTTTTACGTTCTCAAGCTTCTCTTGGTTATCTGCTCTGTCTATGTGGTTGCTTCCTGGAAAATGGTTAAAGTCAAACCTCCTCTGTTTGGGGCAGCACAAAATGTGGCTAAGGCGTTAGAAGACAACATAGGAGCAGTTAAACCACAGCCGGTTTTTGCCCGTTTTCAAAAGATCAAAAGATCACGGCTATTAGAAAAAAAAAAAAACTTTCTGTACTGGAAGTGGTCCTGAAAAAGCCTCTGTGCTGATGGAGGCAGAGCTTGCTATGACTGCTGGTCATCATGCTCAGCTGAGGGGACTGAAATCTGCTTCCTAGAACTGTGTAGACACTGGACCCAAAGGAGAGATGTATCCCCAATATCATTTTTATTGGATATTTTATTTATTTATGATACAGATATCACCCCTTTCCCCATTTTCCCTCTTCAAACACTCTATCCCATCTCTTTCCTCCTTTATGCTTTTATACCATTTGGTTGAGGGCTAGCAATACAATAGATGCAAATAGTCAAGGAACAAACAATACAATAAACACAAATAGTCAAAGAAAATGCAAGGCATTAAACCCAATTACATGAACACTCCCATGATCATTGTTTCTATGGACTTATGAGGATGACTAAAGTATCTGAGTCTACTCCCCTGTCATAGCCCAAGGTCATTTTCATGTCTGAAGCCTACTTCCTTGTTCTAGCCTAAAATTTAGATTCCTGTCTGAAATTACTTCTTTGTTCTAGCCTAATATTTAGGTTTCTGCCTGAGATTACTTCTTTGTTGTATGCTAAGATTTAGATTCCTACCTGAAATTACTTCTTTGTTCTAGCCTAATGTCATATTCCTACTTCCTTGTCTTGGCCGATGTCATATTCCTGCCAAGCAGCCCATTTCCTTGTCCTTGGCCCATGTCAGATTCTTGCCAAGCAAAGACTCGCCACCTCTCCCTCATTTTTATTTCATTAACAAGACTGAGCCTGTCTTAGGTCATTCTGGCAAGAATGCCTTCCTTACCTGTCATGGAATATGCATTATCAAAAGCAATGCACTTCTGTCTTAGGCTGGTAAGTCTCTGTGCAGAATCTTACCCGTCCTTGGCTTGTCAGCCTGTTAATTTAAAAACTCTGTCTGGGGGTCCATTTTCATGTTCAAGCCATGCATTTGGCTGCCAGCATGTTGATGTTGTTGAAGAAAAGCTTCGACACAATGGGCAGGAATAAAAGTATTCCCAAGACAAAAAGGGCTAGCATGATCAAGCTACATATGCCATTCTTGAAGCTGGGACAAAATAGAAGTACTGACCTCAGGCCATGGGTAATTTAATCTGCAGTATCTACTGCATCAACTCTCAACAGAGCAGCATTCTTGAAATTCATAAGCTCCCTATGTATCGTTATAAAAGCTTTAATTACATTAATTGCTAGCACCACTGCTTCTGCAATTGCTGTGACACAAGTAGCTACGACAGCTACTTTTGTTAATCATTTAGCAAAAAATGTTACTAATGTGTTGAATATGCCAGAGGATTTAGATAGGCATTTGGAAGACCAGATTGATGCTCTTTATCCTATTCAAATTACTAGAAGGAGGTTCAGGATTTAAGGGTAAGGAGCCATCTTGAGTGTCATGCCAAATACCATCGGATTCATGTTATTTCTACAATTTACAGTGGTAATCATTATAATTAGGAAGAAGTTAAATGACACGCGCAGTGTATTTGGCATAATTCTAACACCCCAATATCATTTTAACATTCTGGCAAAAGTCTTTCCTCTAGTATTTGATATAAGTGTACTAGTAGTTTTTTGCTTCAATTTCTAAGTGGATAAAAAAGAAACAAGGCTGTGTCCTGTAAAAAGTAGCATAGAAAAATGAGGGTGTGGGCAAGAACAATGTGTTATAAGAGGTCACAGAAACACATAACCAAGGACAGCTGTATGCCATTCCCTGAATAGCATCCACCCCAGGAGGAAAATGGTAGCAGAGTCCACTGAGAAAAGCTTAGTTACTCAGCTATTAAAAACAATGAATTTGATAAATTCATATATAAATGGATGGAACTAGAAAATATCATCCTGAGTGAAGTAACCCAATCACAAAAGAACATACATGGTATTCACTCACTGATTATTGGATTTTAGCCCAGAAGCCTGAAATACCCAAGATTCAACTCACAGACCACATAAAGCTCATGAAGAATGATGACCAAATAGGGAGCCTTCAGTCCTTCTTAGAAGGAGTAACAAAATACTCAAGGGTGCAAATATGGAGACACAGTGCAGGACAGAAACTGAAGGAGGGACCGTCTACAGACTATTCTACCTAGATATCCATCCTATGTGCAGTCACCAAAGGTAGAGGTTGATGTGGATGGCAGGATGTACACGCTGACAGGAGCCTGATATAGCTGTCTCCTTAGAGGTCTGCAAGAGTCTGACATACTCAGAGGCAGAAGCTCACAGCTAACCATTAAACTGAGCATGGAGTTCCCAATGGAGAAGATAGAGTGAAGGCTGAAGGAGTAGAGAGGATTCGCGACACCATGACGAAAGCAACAATCCCAACCAACCAGAGCCCCCAGGGTCTAAGCCACCAGCCTGGGAGTGCTTAGGGAGGGACTCAAGGCTCTAGCTATATAGGCAAGGGAGCTATATATAAGTGGGAGAAGAGATCCTTTGACCCATGAAGGCTGGACGTAGTGGGGGGGGGGATACTCGAGGGTGGGGAGGTGAGGTACAGGGGAGGGTGGGTGGGGGTACACCAACATGGAGGCGGGAAGAGGGGGGAAGGGATAGTGAGTTCCTGGGAGGGAGGGGGGGAAATGGGGTAAGGAGAGAACATCTGAAATGTAAAAAATAAAAAATTTTTTCAATAAAAAAAAAAAAGTTTCAAATAAAAAAAAAAAAAAGAAAATATTAACTAAAGTATCAGGTATGCAACAGACTTGAATCAGAAAATAAATGTTCAGAAATAAGAACACACAGAGAAAATATCTCCAACCTTTGTTGCACAGGCTGGGTACAAAGTAGGTAGTGGGCACTTGGTCTCATTTGTCCAGTTCCAGGATAATCATTAGTGTAAATGGAACATTTGAGTGAAGATTTCATAGTCTGTTGTCATGGGGCATTTGAATTAGATACTGTGATAATTTTGTCTGTAATTAGGGCTAACATCTATACCAGGGTGGATGATTATTAAGAGAACTGGCTTCATTTGTTGGCTTTGTCCATAATTCTCGGGAGCAAGCTTTCAACTCAGCCTAAATTGATATGATGCCTTTCTTAATCCTAGCTGTTGACTCAGAATATATGCACTTCTATCACTGAGACAAGAAATTATCAGAGTTTGGCCCATCTAATTCCTAAGGTCCTGTCCCAAGAACAAACAATGGGTAGAGTTCCCTCCACTATTTCTTAGCATGAGTAACCCTTCTTGGCTTCACCTCAATCTCCCTGCCAGCCTCCAATGGCACTGCTAAGGTAGACATACTCTCAGAACTACACAGATGAAGGACTGGATCTGCAGAGAATCTGTTTCCACTCAGACCATCAGCATCACTCACTGCTATGTGCATTTTACTGTCCTAGAACAACACAGCCAATGACAAGAGGACTCATGGTCTACTTCTCTGGAAAGCAGAAAGTGGATATTTACCTTCAGAAAAATAGTTCATGATGTAAACTAGCTCCTCTTCATTCACACTACTAAATACACAGGAAATTGATAGCAATGCTTTCCTGGGACTTCTGATTTCCAAGTAACAATACCTAGAAAACAGCAGGACACGTCATAGAAAGACATTTTATACTCAAAAAAATATAAAAGGGAGATATTTTCCATTTTTCTCAATATCTCTTCATCCCCTTTTCATATTTCTAATATGTTGGGCCAAATTAATTATAACAAAAGAAATACAACCAACCATTTGATATGTTGAATTTATTACATTATAAAACTACATAAAATGCATGGTCATAAGTTTAAAGTCATAAGAGTTGAAGAATGTTTTAAAAGAAGTAGCAGAGAAATTTGGGGCTCTAAACCAACAATTCAATTCCTTAAAGGCATTTCACTTACCATGAAAGTGTTACTTGAATACATTAAGAAATCTTCTCAGTCCATGGAAAGATTATCAGTTACTCATTATCAGGTCAAACTGAGTTTCACCAAAGAGAAAAATGACCATGGTGTGACATGAGTACCACAGATCAGGATTGTGAATGGAGGTGGGGCAAACGTGCAGAGGTATCACCATGAAGATAAATATAAAAAATGACAATAAAAACTGTATTTCTTAGGCAACAGAAAGATGTTCCAATGGGACAGTAAAGCAGGACTCTGGCCATGATGCTTGGCTGTGTACATTCCAACTCTACATGCTGAGTCCATGGAAACATTATCCAAAGTTGATGAAGAAGATAAATAGACAAACTATAGCAGATGGCCAAGCTCTTCTCCAGTACTTCCTGTAATGCCACCCAGGGAGCACCTGACTGTAGATACTGAAGTTTGCATGATTTTTCTGACGTAGATACTACCATCCCTTCAAAAGCATTTGCAACTGAGCTTCAAAGACTGAAGCATGAAGATTATATACAAATTATTAGTATAAATGGAGTGAATTAAAGCCACAAATAATTATTAATAAAATTTAATTTGCCTATAGCCTATGACATTACACCGATTTAGAGAGAAGTTGAGTAAAGGACAAAGAAGGTTAGTCTTCTCTTGTATTTTCATGAAAATTCAGAGCATGTTCCTACAACTATACTCAAGTAGGAAATGTGGCCCATTTATGAGGAATGTGTAGCAGAGACAGCTGCAATTGATTGGATAAAACTGAATGAAATAATCATGTGCCTAAATATATGAGTACCAGTAGAGCTAGAATCCTGTCACTTTGTATGTACTAAAGGGAATAAAAACTCTGGATTCTGAGATTTCATGATGTCTGCAAGTGTCCTGAATAAGGAGAAATTAGTTGATCATTAGGAATACTTCATGGAGTTAGACTACTCATTGCTAAATATTAAAACAAAAAAAACTCTGACAGCACACTTTTATCACACTGTTTACTTAAAAGCAAATAAAAATGGTCAGTTAAATAGTTTTTATTAACACAATTTCTAATGCTAAAAGAATGGGTCTTAGAAAAATAACACCAATTTTGAGTACCTTAGTTTAATACACAATTGAACCAAACTTGAATTAAACTATTCCTCAAATTGAAATCTAGTATTTTTAGTAAGAATTTTTTTAGACCCTTGTATCAATACTGGGAGTGTATGTTACATTTGGATTGACTATGTTTTCCAAGATTTTTCAAATAGATAATTGGAAAACAAGCACTTCTTTGAAAAAAGAACTGTTTCCAATTACAGATTATAAAGTTTTTGCTACATTTAATTTTTTAATCTTGCTTTGAAAACTTGATTTCTAATAGTATCAACTTAGTCATATAAAATTATATAGATAATGCTCTTAATTAACACTTAATTCATAGGATATAATTCAAGATACTTTCTTCTCCTACTACTACTTCCTTCCCTCCATCTCTTTCTCCTTTTACTTCTTCCTATCTTCTTTTTGTTATGACATGTAAGTAAAATACTATTTTATAATACAGTTTCAAATATATAGAGATGCATCTGTCTCAATCAGGATAGGATTAGAGGTCAGGTTAACCACCCTGAGCCTCATTCAGTATTTCACTTGAACCTTTATTTTATAGTGGTAAGGCAAGAATTTTACAGTATGTGTTTTGATGTAGAGAGCCAATTTTCAAGAGAGAATTCATCTAATAGTCAAGTATTTCCTTCTATATCTAAGCAGACAACTTAATCTTATGCAAAAATTTATATACACATTTTTCTCATTCTGATTTTTCACTGTATCCCATAGATATTTCTACTTTAGTACTAATTTCACCCTTCCTCAGTGCCACAGCTTTTGCTCTTTGTAATGTTATATTTTAAATTTATTCTTTGAGATTTCATACATGAATGCAATGTGTTTAAACCATCATCATCCGACACTCCTCTGTCCTCTTTTTGTTTTCTATCACAGGCTAGGTCCAGTCAGTACTGCCCAGGTATTCATGGGTCTGTGGCATTGGTGAGTGAACAGGGATGGTATTCCTAAAGAAAACAGACTCTTTGTCCCTTAGAAGCCATTAATTGGCAATAGCTTTTTAGATACACATGGGTATCATGTGCGCCTCCTCCATGAATGCTGGAATGTTAACTTGCTTGGCCTTGTACATGTCTTTTGCAAACAACCACATCTGCTGTGAATCCATGAGTTCTGGCATGTCCAAAAGACATTGCACCCCAGTTCTCCTGAACCTCTAGCTTTTACAATCTTTCTTCTACTGCTTTCATGATGTTTCTAGAGCCTTGTGAGAGGATGTGTTGTCATCCAGATGCCCCATTTATGGCTGAGCACTCCAGAAGAACTTGTTCTCTGTTAATGTCTTGCTTATAATTTCTTAGCATTTTTGTTGTACATTCTTGAAATTTTCGTAGGTCATTTTATGCCAACTGTTATGCCTTCTAATGTCTGTGTTTTAGTTGGACAGATAATACTGGCTCTAGTGACACAGAATTTTATAATAGAAACATCTTGTATTTGAAACTGCATCTTTACAATTTCATTTTGGTACTCCCAATTTACTAAGATTTAGATTAAATCATTAATCATCCCATTTTGTGAATGTTAATGCTGAATGTCCAGAATTCTGACTAAATCAGCAAGTTTCAGGCAATCAGTGGTATGGCCAAGGTTAATTTTACTGTCAATGTACTTGTCTATGATTGTATAAAATCCAATGCATATGAACTGATTACTAGTTTGTAGTTGTGGCCCTTAGTTTTTCAGTTATATTAAATGTTCTTAAAAGTTTTTCATCAGTGCATACAATTTGCAATGTAAAACAAGGAAACAAAGTTTAAAGTACACAGGTTAGTGACAGTTTTTCATAAATTGTGAACACATAAAGAAATGATTTTGAGTATGATTAATATTAAAATATAGTTACCATTATATGCCTATAGCCTCTTGATTTGAAATTTATTTATTATTTTTATGTATGTATTATGTATGTATGTATGTATGTATTTAAGTAGTGGTGGGCAATGTCATATATGTATATAGGGAATACCTTGTTCTTTGAGACAAGGTTTTTCTCCAGACCTCCGGTTTGCCCATTGGTCTAGACTGAGTAGTCAGCAAACCCAGGGGATTCACCCATCTGCTCCTCCTCAGTGTTGGGATTACAAGCATATGCTATCATACCTATCTTTTTATATGGATGCCATGGATCAAATCCAGATCCCTTTACTTCTAAGCTAGCACCACCTTCCTGACTATGACATCTCCCCAGCTCCCTATCTGAGACAGCTTTGCCTGTAACTTGCTATTTATACCAGGTTGGCTTTGAACTTGATCCTTGCTGCTTCCAAGTGCTGGAATTATGTATGTGGTGGTACATACCATATATTTATTTTTAAACTTTTGTTACACTTCACTGAATACTAATTTGAATGATGTAGGCATCTAGTTTTGTTTGTTCCTTTGAGAAGTATTCACTGGAAACCTAGCCTCTCTCAGACATGAATGCAGTTGTGTGTACTAACCACTTGTAATTTATACTTGGGCTAAATTAATGAGGAATCAGGAAAATTCCTACAAGAGTGTGTGCCCATCCAGAGAAGCTCTGGGAAACTAAAGATGTAGTAACTTTTAGACTGAGTCCTGAATGTGAGGAGGAATTATTCAGAGAGGGCATTTAGGGAGGAAGAGCTGAAGGCAAGCAGCCAAGAGGAAAGAGAAAACAGGATGCAGACATCTGTACAGACATCTGTCCTGGAGTGTGGGAATATGACAGGGGGACCCTGGAGAGTACTGGAGTGGGACAGAGGACAGTTTTTAGTGCTACTTAAACAGGAATCTATTACAACATAAGTTAAAAAGATGGCAATTTAATGGAGTGGAAAACAAATAGATGGGATTGCAGGCTTATCCTATACTGTCTAAGTTCATTAGATATCCATTTAAGAAAGAGAGCACTGACCAATATGTAACAGAGGATGGATCAATCTGAATTTCAAAGGCAGGCAGTCAAGGACAAAAATCGTCTAAACAATTGGCAGTCTAGAAGATGCATCAGTGAGAATGTGCATAGAATTGAGGATAAGCAAATAGTCAGTTGCTTCGTAGAATTTTTCTGCAGGTTTTATTCCTTAGTAACTTGCTGGTGGCAAAAGTCTGGTCCCACTTAGATATCCAGTTTAGAAATGGCTGAGAAGTTCGGTTGGCAAATGGCCAAACTAGACAATCATGTTACCAAGAGTTGATCAGACTCTGTATCTTTGTTGTCTAAGTGTCAATGGTTTAATGTCTCAGGCAGGAGCTGGCTTAAATAGGGAGGGGAAAGAGGAGGGACTAGAAAGGAATAACTTAATTTAGCTACTCCCCTTGGCCTTTAGGTAACTCATGAATATGGAAATCTCTTGAGGCTGAAGCCTGTAGTCATAGCCCTCTCCTATGTGGCTGAACAGTGCAGGTCAATGGAAATGTATACCGTGTGTCAGGAGCCCAGATTCTGGGAGCACAACAGAATAGATGCCTGTCGCTCACAGGTAATGGACACCTGTTGGGTCTCCAGGCTATTTCCAGTCAGCTTTTCTACCAAAACCAGCCATCCTATCACATCCTATAAGAGATGGCAGGCCAGAAACAACGCCTCCTTCAGGGAGGGAAGGAAGCACATCAATTCTGAGATACTTAAAAGGAATAAAGAAGACCTGGACTTTGGGAGGATTGATTAGAAACTTCAAGGTGCTAGTCTGAATTTTCTGTTTCTAGCTTGGGCTAGATATTACGTAGATAGTGCCCTCTCCAACAAAGAGCCACCTTTTAGGAGAGTCCTTTCATTCAGTCTCAAGATTGAGTTGAAGTACATTTAACTTAAGAGCATTCAGATTGGAGCTACATTCTGAAGAGATTTACATTCATCATGGAATCAAAGAAAAGCGCAAATTTAATGCCTTTGAGGTGCACACTGATTAGCAGAGTGATTTTTTCTTATTTTTATTTGCTTAAATACTCAAATTGATTTGTTTCATAAATAAATTAGGATTTTGTTTTTCAGTCCTTTATATTGGGCACATTTGTAGAAATATGTGTTGGGCATCTTTACAAGTATACACAGAAACCTTCTATATCTTGTCCTGTGTTCTAGATTTCTTCTGGGTTATTGATGGGAAATGATTAAATCTGAATGATAGTCATAGTAGATTTAAGTCCTTCTCTGTTACTAGCAATTCTGGATGCTGAAGACCCTCTATGAATTTCAAGGGTATAGAGGTCATCGTGTGCCTCCTAGATGGGCCTTAGCTCTGTCTTCTCCAGGCAACCACAAAGGAAGCAGAGTTGAACAAAGCCAACAGAGAAGACTGCAGCTCAGTCTAGCCCTGCACTTGCCCTTCCATCAATCTTAGGTATTATTCTCTGTCCCTACAAGATGAAAGTCGAACTATGCCACGAAAAAGGTAATAAATCAGGGGCTTATTGTAGTGTTCAAATGGAATCATGATTGATAATTTGAACTAAAATTAAATTTGGGATGACACTGGACACAAGCTATAGACCTTAGGGAAGAAAGACTCTCAATTGAGAAAATGTCTCCATAAGATTGGCCTACAGGCAACTTTGTAGCATTTTCTTGATTACTGATTAATGTGGGAGAGCTCAACTCACTATGGGCAGTGCCAGCCCTGTGCTGGTGGTCCTGAATAAGAGTGAGTGAACTATGGGAAGAAAACCAATAAGCAGTATTCTTCCATAAACACTACATTAGTTTCTACCTCTAACTTCCTGCCTTGAGATCCTAGTTTCTTCAGAGGATAGATGGTAATATAGTACTCTCATCTAAATAAACTCTTTCCTCACTATGATGCTTTTAGTCATGACATTTTGTCACAGTGATAGAAAGAAAATGAATACTAATAGATGGATACATAGGTTGATAGGATGCATGCATGTTACATATGGTTTAGAATACATGTAATAGAATAGAATGTTCTGTACATTTACAAACTGCCAGATACTAGGTCAAATCACAAAGGACTCAACAGTCAACACAGTAACCACAGAATCTTTGTTCTCTGTGTAAGAAGATAAGGATATGGGATCATTGAGTTTGGTGTAGGGCTACTCTGCCTGGCTTACCTGCAGCAGCCCCTTTTTCTCAAGACCCTCAGAACTGCTGTAAAAGAAATTGCAGAGACCATTGTGTGACTGCTGCTAAGTTTGCAATTCTCATTTTCCTAATGGAAGTTTGCCAAGAGCTCTCTGGAGGCTAGTCCTATGAGATGGACACAGCTTAACTAAAGGGACAAACCTCCCTCCTTACTCTGCTGCCCAAGGAATCCTGACTTCAAGCATGCAGTGAGTTACTGCTAATCAACTACATTGATGGACCCTCCCTCTCTCTCCAGAGCAGACAGCTGCTCCCTTAGGGCCTGAACTTTCTTTAGAAACCCACTATGCACAAAATATAGGACATGGCTCTTTGGGAAACTGATGCAGTGATAAGCCACCTGTCCCTAGGGGCATGGCTTGAAGCCATGATGTTTGTCTTTCTTTTCTTTCCTCACTACTTGTTACAGAATAACTACTCAATACAGCAGTGAGCTATCTGGCCAGACCTAGAGCTGTGTGGAACATCATTTGGCACACAGACAGCTTACCTTCACCCTGCTGGAGACCAGGTTTTACCAGCCTCTAACTCCTTCTGAACTCTATGTGCCGGCTAGCATTGGCCAGTTACAATATGATTACTGATTCCAGTTAGGTTCTCTTTGTTCACATTTAAGGTCTATATCTTTTCTTAAATGTCTGAACTATTTCTATAAATCCCAGAGTTACCCCTTCAAAATTAGTCATGATTTCTAGATCACTAGTATTTTGTATATATTTTTTTTTTCTAATCTAGAACATTTGACCTGAATTAGGGCACTTCCACAAACTGTTCTTCAAAATCCACCCCTAAAGAGTTAGCTGCCTTTGGTTACTACTTCACTGATTCTTCACAGTCACCATCCTTGACTTTAGTTATCTTTGAGGGGAGGAGAAGGGATTCTGAGACATTTCAGGATAGTTCTCTCCAGTGCTCTTGGGATCATATGCATTGTCCACAGACCACTGCAAGCTTACTTAACATAAGGCTTTAGGTACATGTGCACACAGCAGACGATGACTCTTCCCAAAATCCAAGGAATATCACTGTGGTCCACTTTGCCCACTGCAGGGACATGTATGTCAGCTCATTCTCACCTCCACTACTTCACACATCTGCATCATAGACATTTTTCATGGTTTCCTGCCTTTCCCACTCTGAGCCATGTCCCCAACCTTGATCCTCTACCACCTCTCTCCAACCGTACAGATCTCATCTGTCCACTTCCAGGCTTAGAACTCTTCTCTTGTTTCCATGTTTGTGGGCATGAAGTTTCTAGAACCCTGGCACTCTGAAGTGCCTCCCCTCCTCCTGACTTTCCATCTTCAGTTTCTCCCTACCCAGAGTCCCATGTTCTGAATGTAGAGCATGTCTGACAGCTTTCCCTAGGTGAGTACTACATAACCCAGTCTTCCTAGCTAACTCCACTTCCTCTGTAATCTTAGCTGTCTCCTCCAGGCAGCTCTCTCTCTGCTGGAAAATCAGAGGGAGAAGCCTCCAATTGCTGGACAATAGCACCCCTTGTGTCCTCTTCTGTCACAACCTTTCCTGACTTGATTTCTATTAGGATCTGTTTCAGAGTGTTTCCACCTTCTGGCTACCACAAACAAGGCCGCTATGAACATAATGGAACATGTGTCCCTGTGGCATTGTGGGGCATCCTTTGAGTATATGCCCAAGAGTGGTATATCTGGGTCTTCAGGTAGATCTATTTCCAATTTTCTGAGGAACCACCAGATTGATTTCTAGAGTTGTTGTACCAGTTTGCAATCCCACCAGCAGCAGAGAAGTGTTCCTCTTTCTCCATATCCTATGGTTAGTTTTCCATTATGTGTTTGTGGAGTAGATGAAAAAGAGAAGGAATGAGTGAGCTAGTGGAAATGAAAGTATTTGTATTTATACTGATGCTCATGAAAAAACAAACACCTAAGGTGTGGCTTTAGGAAAAACATAACCAAATAAAGAACAAGGACAAAGAACTTCACCCATTAGGTTATGGGATTCCATATATGTAAACCCATGGGAGAAGTTCAAACGTAGGTCTGTGTTTAACATCTTTTTATGGACATCTCTGAGACTGACTTTTACCTGTCTTCAAGGTCGATGTCCTTTGAACATTTCCTGGCTTTTGTTTCCTCATCTATCTGATGATAGTAAAATCAGGAACACCCTGCCCACCGAAACACACACACACACACACACACACACACACACCTGCAGGCACACAGGTACCCACACATGGACAAAGTGAGCTTCCAGAAACTGGTGGTGATTTTAAAGAATGAGAGAGTAAGAGAATTGGTTTTCTTCGGAGTTATTAACATTTTTCATTGGTTAATGTCTTTTTAAATTTTATTGACTTTGCAATGAGGTCACAGATGTCCACTTTGCAATTGAAAGGGCTTTGGCATGCAGCTTAAACATCAAAGTGTTTGTCATTGTACTGTATGTGTTTTATCTGCTGCTCTGTGTATATTGTGTATACGTAAAGCACCAGAGAGGTTTGCTATGTGGTACAGGAAGGTTGGGGATGCACACAGCCTTTCTTTTATTTTTAGCTAATTTTTTTTAATGTGTATGTTCTTGTGTGGAGAGATTCACATGTGCATACTTCCACACATGTACCATTGGGGGGTCAGAGGACTTAGGCAGTGCCTATCTTGCTTTTGGAGATGAGTCCTCTCACAAGCCTGGAACTTGCTCATTTATCCAGGCTGGATGGTCAGGGAGCTTCAGGGATTCACCTAACTCCATCTCAACTCTAAGGTTACAAGAAATCTTGTGTGTGGAATAAAAAGTGCCCAAGATGGTGAACTGTTGAATGAGAATTCTAGCTGTGTTGCAAGAGTTATATTACTCCTAAGGATGACGAACCGAGGGCAGAGCACAAGAGCCCGCTCCTCACTGAGGAACTCTGGAAATCAATTCTGCTGAAAGAGGGGAGTCATTTTCTTCTTCGATGTATTCCCTGAGTGTACATGTCCATGTATGTGTGTGCTGCACTACCTTTATTCACTCATCCAAATACAGAATTATGAGGTTTTTACATCCTCTCTGATGGGGTAAATGCTCAGGCAACATGGGAATGCAGACATCACCTTACAAATGCAAAACTGATTTAATTTTATTTGGTTTTCCACTTGGAAATTTGGCAGCAGTGTCTCTTGGCAGTTCTACTTATGATCTCCCCATTATGCTTTCTATAAGGACTTCACCAATTCCTATTGCCACCAACAGGGCAGAAAGCTTCTTTTCACCTCATCCTTAGCAGCTACCATTATCGTTTGACTGTTACTGCCTTCCTAACGGGAGTGGTGTGAGCAGCTTGCTGTGATGTGGATGGCATGTTCTACATTGCTTCTCACTGAGAGATCCCAGAGCCAAGACACTGAAGGTGGAGGTAGAACTCCTGCTCCAGAGGCCTCATTCTTACTCACGTTATTTTCATTTCTTCTTTTTAAAAGATTCTTTTTACTTTTAGAACAGCCACTTGCACAGGCATTGTATGTCCTCCACATAAGTGTCCTGTCATCTGCAAATCAGCTGAATCTCTGGAGCCCTGTACCTGTCACCCACAGGTCAGGCCTTCATCACTGGCTCACTTTATCCAATCCTTGGCATAATATAACTGCAGCACAACTAGAATTCTCATTCAACAGACCATTGACTTGTTCTCTTTTTGCTCCACATATGAGAGTCCTTAAAATAATAATAATAATATAATAATAGTGATGATGATGATAATAATAATAAGAGGAAGAAGGAGAAGGAGCAGGAAGAGGAGGAGAAAGAGAAGAGAAGGAGAAGGAGAAGGAGAAGGGGAAGGGGAAGGGGAAGGGGAAGGGGAAGGGGAAGGGGAAGGGGAAGGGGAAGGGAAGGGGAAGGGGAAGGAGAAGGAGAAGGAGGAGAAGGAGAAGTCATCCACATAGTTGCACAGGCCTTTAGTCCATACTTCTTAGAGGACTGAAGCGGGGAGATATCTTGAAAATAGAAGGGAAGACTAGCCCAGGCATCAGAGTAAGAGTCTATCTCAGAACACAGATAAATGAAAGTAAGTAAAGTAAACAACACTGACTGACGAGGACTGGGAGTCCTCTTAAGGAATATGTAAAGCTTTAATCAGGGTCTGTCCAGCACCCAGTAAACAGTTCTGAGAATGAAACAAATCACACTATAAAGAACAAATCACACTTTGAGGAACAGAAGATATTGAATGTAGTTTGTAATAGAGATCTGTGGTTTAAAAGGAGTACGAAGAATGTAAAGAGTAAGACTAGCACGATGATTGTGGAAGAGCGTCCAGCTGCCTAGCATTGCCTGCACAGGTCCATGGCCAATCATCAGGCAGTTAATATTTATTTCTGCTTTGCAAAGGGATGTTTCTACATTACCAGAAGAGGAGAAGAACAGAATGAAGAGACATTCAAACCTTCTGAGGCAATAAGAAAATCTCAGGGTTCTATTGTGGTTTTTTTTCTCCAATTGAAATTATAGTCCTCTTCTTCTCTCTCCATCTCTGTTATTGGTCTATGGTGTAGAAGGTGGAACTTTGGGGAAAAAGAAAGCTATTGATGATTCTGCATTTTAAACATATATTTTTAAATGCTTTGTTATCTCTTATTGATGGTAAAAGTAATGCTAGGACTTGTTGACATCATTGAAGACTCCTGATTTGTCAGCTACTATTATGTGACAATTCTATGTAATATTCTGGTGTCATTCAATGATATCAGCCTCTTCGTGCTTCTAAAAATTCAAGGGTAGACAAGGTACACATGCCGTGATCAAAGCTTACATAATCTAGTCAACATTCTATAGGGTAAAGAAATACTGGGGACTTTTCTCTTGGGCTTCATTCATTAAGTTTTCACATGGATTATTCAAAACTTTACTGCTTCTGACAGTGAGTTAATCAATGGAAGAGAATAAGAGGCCATACATGCAAATACCACTAGTGCATACTCTGTGTGCCTGTGTATGTGTGCACAATAGCAAATATTCTGTTTGCCTGAGCCTGTGTGCACAATAACAAATACTCTGTGTGCCTGTGTATGTGTGCACAACAACAAAGGATCTTATTCCTTCTTTTTCCACAAACCCATTTTCACTAAGTAAACCATAAAATTGAGAAGTTTCCAAAAATATTAACATGTAAAATGTGTGTTTTTGTAACCAACACATAGTAATTATATATAGTAATGTTTATAGGGTAATGTGGGACACTTATTTTGTTTTATTTTACTTTGAGATAGAGTCTGATGTAATCCCAGCTGACCTTGAAGCTGATATTTATCCCAGGATGACATTGAACTGATCCTTTTCTGTCTGCTTCTCAAGTTCTGGGATTACTTGTTTGCTACCACATGCTTATGTGGTGCTGGGAATCAAACCCAGAGCTAAGCAAGCACTCTACCAACCGAGCTGTACACTGAGTTGAGCACGGATCAGCTGAGCTGATCCAGTGGGATGATACTTTAACTGTTGGAGAATTGGCTGTCCACGGTTATTCTAGTCTGCTGAGGAACATTAGACATTATTCCCACTGGCCTATCCCTTCAACCACACTATCCGCATTCCTTTCTCAGTCAGTATTTTATTTTCTATGTCTCTGTCACCAGTTATCTAGTATCCATACATAAGTGGGATACGAATGCTTCTTAAGACAGGAATGAAGATAAGTGACATACACTGCTTTCTGTGCCCCACTGATTTCATGCCGCACTGTATCTTTCTATGTTATCCTTATTGCTACAAATGATACTGTTTGTCCCTTTGACAGGTAAGTAATATCTAATTTCACATATAGGTGTGTGCACACATATCCCGACCCATACCTCATATTTTGTTTATCCATTCTTCATGGTTAGAAAACAAAGCTGATTCATATCTTGGCTCATGTGAATAGTGCTGCACAAACCATGCAGAATCAAATTTCTCTGATCCTTAGGGGTACATGCACAGTGTGTGTAGGCAGAGTGAGTGAAATTCTATTTCTACCCATAAATGTGTAGACTAAAAGTTGAAGAAAATGTAAATGTCTGGTATCTTCATTGACTTTTTTTATCTGACTCATACATTCGTTAACAGATTTTTTTCCTTATCTGAATCATCATACTAAAGAGTTCTGTGTTATTGAACGTATTGAATTTCACTTCTCTTTTCCTCTGTCTCCATTTGTCAAAGGGAGAAGAACATAGCACTCACTTCATACAGCTTCAGATAATGTTAAATCAAGTCAGGTAACAAAGCTTGTCAAATGCCCAAGAAATCCCCAAGGGCTATGAAACACCAATGTTAACCTTAATCTTGAATGTTAATGCTATCATTGAATGTTAATCATGGATGTCTTAAGCTGTATACACTTATGCTGAAACCTAGTATATACTCCTGATTCCAAGACCCACCAAGAGGGGACAAAACTTTGCAAAGACTGTCATGCTTGATACCTGTCAACAATTTCAATTTAGTTTTTTAATTTGAAGTTCCCATATTAGAAATGAAATGCAATTATCCAAGTCAAAACCTACTTTGTGTTTGGTAGAAGAAAACACAAAACTGTCTTTTTGCTTGTGCATAGTGTCAGCCAAGTATAGCATCTGATGTTTTTCTCCTAGTGCAGAACATCACAGTCAGCCTTTGTATCTGGGTCTTGAATCAATAGCAAGTCACAAAAAAACAGACAGAATATAGCAAATGTCTATTCATAGTCTCCAAATAACATAACTACAGTAGAGTGAAGAACTGACTGGGCCACTCTCCCTATCCACCTAAATAAAAACATGCAAAGAATGTCTCTCTAGACCTTTAACCCACAGACACATCCGACCTGCTGCTGTGAGGCAGGAAACCCCAAACTGCTCAGGACTGAAGCTGATCATGACCAACCCTGGGGGATCCACTGACTCTGCATTTTTCTGAGACATAGAACAGCCCCACCCTCTAGCTGGTGACCCGAAATTCCAGCTTACAGAACACTTTTTGCCTCCCTGTGACGTGGCCTGACCACTGGGATGCTGCTCCTGAGAGGAATCACCTTCTCCTGCCTCTGGGTTTGTAAGTAGACATTTCCATATGTAGGAGGCAGTGAAATTATCCTCATTTTCATTTCTTCAAATGCTGCCTCATCTGCTCATGAGAATCTTTCTCTTTGCTTGCAGTTGGGCTTGGGCAGTTGGAACAACCTGAAATATCGGTCACCAGAGCAACAGATGAGAGTGCCCAAATATCCTGCATAGTTTCTATTCCAGAATTCGACATCACAGATATACATTGGTACCGCAGAAAACAAATCAACAGATTGAGTATCTAATATATGTCAAGACAAACTACAATCAACGCCCCTAGAAGGGAAGAGCAAGAAAATTGAAGCAAGTAAAAATTTTCAAACTTCTACTTCAACCTTGAGATTAAATTACTTGAAGAAAGAAGATGAAGCCACCTACTACTGTGCGCTCTGGATAAACACAACATTAGAACTGCTAGACCAGCCTGCATAAGAACCATCCCCCATCTGTGCCCACCCACATCCTTCTTGGCAAGCACAGCTACTTGATGCTCAGCCAAGGGCCAACCAAGCCTTCTTTCCTCACAGCACTTTTGGGGCTTCCAGGAAATATCCTGGGTTCTATTTCCCCAGTGAGGTCTTAGGTCCTGTGGATTACCAACTAAAGACAGAACAGCCTTCACACTAACTCAGTTAGGGTATCTGAGAGCAGAGAGCGAGAGCTATTCAGATACAGGATAGAGAGCTCAAAGTGTGGTCTGATCTTTGTTAATTCTCTGCACAGAGGTTTGCAGTAACTGAATGACTTAGAATTAAGTCAGGAGAGGGCTAAATGTGAGAGAGACAGGAATCCCACGGGAATATTTCCAGTATCTTCATAAGCACTGGGGGTTTTCTGAGATTATGGAATCTGTCTTTAGTTATAATTTATAGTTTATAAGTGAAGAAAACTAGTGACCATTGCACCTGTAACTAAATAATCAGCTCAATGTGGGCTATTAGAGGCCAATGTACAGTTTTGGGGAGGCAGGTTGATGTAACAAAGCTTGGTCTACACCCCGGACTCATGGCTTACACTTTAGTGATCTGCAAAGAAAATCATGAGCTCAGAGTAAGAGCATCAGGGGATGCAGTGGGTCACAGAACAAACTAGAAAAACAACAAAGAGCGTGCTGTAGTTGCTGGGCTGCTTAGGAAGAGGGAGGTTTGGATGAGGTGAGAAAGAGGGCAGGGCTAGTTAGTATGACCGCAATGTGTTATATGGTGTATGAAACAATAAATTAACAAAAAGAGGAAGAAATCTCTCTGTACCTCACAAAACAATAATAAAACAATCTTTGACAATTATGATTATTCTGAGTTTAGTAGTGAGATGATTAAGTACAACCAAGAAATAATGTGTCAAAATGCTAAAAGTAAAAAAAAAAAAAAAAAAAAAAAAGTTTCCATTCCATGTCCTTGGAATCTACAATCTACTTTCTGTGGACTGAAGTTCCCAGGGGAGAGCTGTCTGTTAGAACATCCATGATGGTGAAGAATTGAAGTGTTGTGGTCTTGATGCCAAATCATCTTGAACTATCTTTAACCACTTAATCACTTTAATTGTCCTTGTTTGTGTTTAATGAGCATCTTTATGACTGACTAATGGATACATCCTTTTGGAATACATTAACATCCCACTAGCTGGCACTGACCCAAAGGCTCAGCATGCTATGAGATATTATCTGATGCCTTTGATAGAGATTCCCCCACTTTGCTATAATTCATCTACTTGATTTTTTTACCAAAGTATTTGAAAAGTACCTTGATTTATGACTTCCTTTTTTTTTTTTATTACTACAAAAACTTCATTAAACTGTTTCCAGTCAACTGGGAATTTAAAAGATTTGAAATTTTTCTAATTTCTCTTCCTCACTTTTAAGATGAAGACTCCAAAATGAGACTGTCTCAGTATCAGTTGTACTTCACCAAATGACCAAACAAGACAGTGCACTTAAGCGCACTTAAGTTGCAAAGCTCTCTAGGTGTTGGAGATTTGGTTCTAATGCTTTGATTTAATCAGGAATCGGTGTGTCCAAATGCTAAAAGTCCTTATCCTCAATTGTTTTTTAATCGATCAATAAAGATGACAACGGCCATGGGGCAGGACCCTTAGAATTGCACGGGCAAGGACACAGAGAGGAATAGGAGATAATCAGGATGACTCGGGGTGGAAGGATGAGATGCAGGAGCATCAGGAAGTAAAGCCAACCAGCCTTGTGAGAGTTCGGGTAAATGGTCACTGGCCACTCCCCCGATTGGGCCTGGAGTAGCAGGGAAAGGTTTAGGAGTGGCCAGAATTTGAAATAGTCAAGGCATTTTAAAAATAAGCTAATTTGTGTGTGTTTTTCATTCGCAGATCCAAAGATAGCTCTTGGGTAGGTGCACACATGCGATCCTCCAGGAGCCAAAGCGAAAACTCACCACAACATCTGGGTCCTCCATCCAGAACTCCATTCTACACTGGTACAAACTGAAAAAAGGGGACCCCTAAAATGAATCCTCTATGGCTCAGCAAAGACAAAGCCAACTCCCACTTGGAAACAGATAAGAAGAATGATGGTACCTTTAGCCTGTCAATCAACAATGTTATCACATCAGATGAAGTCACATACTATTGTGCCAACTGGAATCTCGGTGTCTCAGCATCTGAAGGGACCTGTAAGAAAACCTTTATATTCCTGCTCCTTAGCTTCCCTCACAGTCAAGAAATCACCAAGGGCCTTCAGTGCTCTTATTCACAGGGTCACAGGTATTGGGACTGATATATCATTGGGACTTAGGAATCATTTAGCTCAAAACTGTCACTGCAAAAGAGGAAGCTGGTCCCCAGAGTGGTTCTGAAACTGGTGACCTACAACACTTATCTCTGTAGCTTTTCCTGTCTCTCTTATGATCAGCGCCAAGCCAAGCTTCTTTTAGAAAATGTTTTGATTAGATTTAGTTCTCAACACAACCTAGAAAGAGAGTGTGAATGTGGAATTGTCATTGGATTGTGATGGCACCTGTGAAATCAAAATGACACAAGTCTGTGAAAGTGTATGCCTTTCACCTCTCACATGTCAGTAGTATAGATAGAGTATATATTCTTAAGAAAACAGTGTATGTATATAAAGCAAATAGCTTGCTCAGCTTTCTCACAGAAATCCTACCTCATTATGGACCAGAAGTCAGTAAACAACATCAACATTTCTGGAAAAGAGCTGATGTGAACTCAATGTATAAACTATTCTTTTTTCTCAAAATGCCAATTCGGAGTTGGAGAGGTAGCTTAGCACGAGTGCTTTCTGTTATTACAGAGGCCTCAGGTTCGGTTCCCAGTGCCCACATGAGGACTCACAACTGCCTGTAACCCAGGGGATTCATGCCTTCTCTGCCTTCTGTAGGCACTGTATACATGTTCTATACACACACACATGCAGGCAAAACATTCACAGATACAAAACGAAAATTTTAACATTTACATGTAAAACCGTATTTGAGATATAGTTTTTCTCTAAAGTCTTATCCTCTCACCTGGCTTGGTGACTGAGAGAGGACTGTTGATTGTCAGTTGTTCTGATCACCAAAAGTCCTTCATCCTCTGGGACACGGGAATTCATGTATGCCCATGGAATGCAGACCTGGTCTGTTGAGTCTTAGACATGGTAGTGAGCCAGACCTGGTAGGTGCTTCAGCTGGGCTCCAGAACATTTCTGGACATTCCTCTCCTCCTGTTGAGGTAAGCACCAGGAGTTCACTGCAACTGCCTTCAGGAGGCATTTTTTTTTCTCTTTTGTCCAGATTTTCCAAATACCAGATTTTAGTTTCTACTTTCTAGTGTAAATAAGGAATGAATGTATAATTGCATGGGAGACAGAATTGTATAATTTTATTTTATTATATGTGAGGAAAAAGGAAATCATCACTGAAACCATTTCCTAGTCTGCACCACTCTGATAGAGAATCCAGATGTCTTATCTCACTAGCCATGGAGGGCTCGGTTCACCATCCTTAAATTTTGTTTGGTTCATAGATTTTCATTGCCATCGCTAGAGAGCTTTCTTTTCAAGAATCCTCCAAATTACTGAAGGAGTAGAGTGACCTTGACATTTTTGAGAAGAGAGGCATGTTTGATGAATTATCTTAGCAGTTTCATCAAAATTAAACATCTGAGAGCCACAAAAAAAGAGACTTAATTCTGAGAATACATTTCCTGGTATGTTAGAAAAGTAGTTGGTCTGTGGTGTGGTCCAACCTTCTTTAGCTTTTACCCATCCCACTGTCTGTTGATACTTTCCAGTCATCACTACGTTAGACAAGAGAAGAGTTTGTGAAGGAAACGTACAAACTATTGGATGACACAAAACTTCCCAAAGGAATCCAGGTCATCTTTCTAAGATAAGAGTTTCTAAATAGCTCATCAGACTGAAGCTCAAGAGAGGGCTCCTGTTTTTGTAGAAGCACTGAACAATGTGTCAGGCAAATCATGGGTCAAGATATTTGCCAGTGGGACAAAGCTCATAGTGATTCCCTCAGGTAAGGAACTGTTGTGTTGTTATCTTAAAGTGAATAACCAACGAGATTTTTTTCTTGTTCTTAGAAAAAATAACAATTATGATCAACCATATCTGACCACAACTTCTCAGTTATGAATTACTGGATATAAATAAAGCTACACTGTAAGAAATTTCTTCCTTCCTTGTCAGTTAGCAAACTGAAATCCTGTATTCAAAATGCACAGACACGATAGCAGTTAGAATTCTGTGAGGACTGCTTATGCTACTCACCAATATCATTTTATATCAGGTTACTTTTTTTGTAGATCTTTTAAGTGGGAATCCTCAAAGTGGAATTTAATTAATTTCTTCTCTATATATTTGTAGAATTACATTACGTTCCTTTCTTCAGAAACCTGCAAAATCTCTATTCCTGGTTATGATTACATGCCTAAGTACAGTGAAAGCGTTACTTCTTACAGCAAATTCTAAGGATGTCAACATATCTGTCTCATTTACCTGACAGCTTCAGGTAGTGTGGGAACAGACAGAATTGAAAGCTTTGAGACAATAGGATGCTGTCAGAAGAAGGCCCTGTTTAGTGGAAAGTGCATTTTCAGACAGCATTTGAGTCCCAGGTCCATGGAAAGACCCTTCATGGCTCTGCATCTGCCTTTGATCATCTATGTTCTCAACTAACAAATAGCTTTTGCTCAGAATGTCAGGATAAAAAAGGGGAGCCGAGACATACTTTGCACTGAAGAGCTTTCCGATGCTGTGAATACGCCTCAAAAGACCTTGGAATGTGGCTTCCAGAAAGTTTGGGGTCCCCTGGGTTACTGGATTCCTTAACTTGTGTAATAGCTATTGCTTTTTAAAGCCCAAATCAAGGATGAGCCTTTCCTATCCAAAGCCATAGAAGATCTGAAACACTTGTGGGTGCAAGCATTTTGAATGAGTGATACTTGAAATATAGACCAGGAAAAATTAGAGAATGTGGCCACAGTTATTAAAGAGAAAAATAACACTGGAAAATATTTTGAAGACTAGGTGTCATGTTAAGAAGTTTGTGTACCTATGGTCATTATTCTACATTATTATGCATAAGCTGGTCTCTTTTCACAGAGAGGACACTGGCACTGAGTTTCTCCCTAGTTACAGAATATACAATGGTGACCAATGTCATGAATTACGATGTCACAAGCATTCTCATGTTTTAACTTCAGAATATTTCCTGCTCTGTAGCTTGACCCTGTACATGTATGTTTTCATTAATTACTTTATTACTAACATTATTGATTTGTGTAATTACATGAACATTACATGAATGAAATGTCCAGTAGTAGAGCTAAACTTACCCTTTCTCTCCTCAAAAGACAATGCAGGTCATTCCAGATATGTAGTTATGAAATGATTGAGACATGGATATTGGATTACTTCTGTAATGTGGTCATATGGTATGACATGACTCACTTGTATTTCTGTACTGGTATCAAATTTGTTGGAAATATGGAAGATTTAAAAGAAGTAAGCTGTACTAATAACAATCCTTAGCTCATAATTCACAGCTGTCTGTACTCTCATGAAGAGACAGCTATAGAAATAATCACAGGTTAGCATGTTCTGGTACATAGTGCAGAATTAAAATTCAATGCTCTGGAAACTGTCAGGGAATCTTCAAGTCAAAAGGAGATTTTCCAAGCAAGGAATAGTTTACGAGGTCATCAACTAAGAATTCACATCCTAGGGTTGGGAATTGCTGTTCAGTGGTAGAATTCTTGCCTAGCATGCCAGAGGCCCCAGCCCAGAGAAAAATATGAATTTACTCTGTAAAATAACTCAAGTCGTTTACTAGTTGCAGTTGGATCCTAGTAAGAAGTCATGTAATAATCCATCTAGATGTCAATTATTCCACTCATCTGAATCACAAATGCCTATAAATAATATTTAATATATGTTTATTGAATATTCAAATACATGAATACTATAACTGGTTCATAAAAAGTGAAGAAATATTTTAAAATGTAATTCCATGCTAGGCTAAATGCTGATTTATACATGAAAACCTTTTAAGGCAACAGATGTTTTCTTATAGTTATTAAAGTTCCTATTGTTCATAGAAAAATTGTTAAGATATGTAAATAAACACAAATACCTGCTACCATCACTCATGGCCATTATTCTGTAAAATTTCCATTCAATCATTTGTCTGGGGATGTTTTAATTATATTTACACAATCAGGGTAGAGTAGGTACACAATACTGATTCTGACTGTTTTTCACTTGGTACTATGCTACAAAGATTCTGCCCAACTGTTGTTCTTAAAATTAGTCATATTTTCATTTATAGTTGGCCTGTATCATAAAGATAATGACCTCCATCTTTAGTGGTCAACTCTGTAAGATTAATATAAACACATTGAGTATTTTTAGTAGAAGTTGTGAGTTTGTTCTTGTTTTCCCCCAAATTCAAAGAGACTACAAATCGTTTCAAAGGGAAGCTTTAAAAACAATGCAGTTCACAAACCTAGAGTGGGTTTGATGTGGAAATGAGATGCTGTGGAATGATAAACATAGGAACTGCATAATTGGCAGCAGAGATCCATGGGCACAGCCAAGGGATCAACTCAGTGGGCAGTAGTGTACTTGGAAGGAGATGGCCACTAAAATAGGCAGTCCATCTTGTGATATTTCATGTGGGCACTTGAGATTCAGCTAAGTAGAGAATGTGCTACTTGAATTACAAATGCATGGGAGAGTGACATATTCAGTCAGTCTAAGTGACAAAAACCATTATCACTTGTGTATCTTTAAAGTGAGGACAAAAGTAAGTCTGTGCAACCTATAGTGGGCAGAAGTATACGGTGGGTGCTGCAGTTGTAATTTGTCTTCTGAGCACTGTGCACCAGTATGTGTCAAATCCATTTAATATCCAAGTCTCTCTAGTAATTTTTTTTAATATTTCATATGTTTCTACAGACAAACGCATTGACTCAGACATTCTCCCAAGCCTACTATTTTTCTTCCTTCTGTTGCTGAAACAAATCTCCATAACGGTGGGACATACCTTTGTCTCCTTGAGAATTTCTTTCCTGA
The DNA here is from genome assembly GCA_021653895.1 of Mastomys natalensis. Taxonomy (NCBI): domain Eukaryota; kingdom Metazoa; phylum Chordata; class Mammalia; order Rodentia; family Muridae; genus Mastomys; species Mastomys natalensis. The sequence continues at coordinate 113,723 of JAJTUV010000422.1, read as the reverse complement.
CATTATAAGAGTATATTGGAAAGAAAAAGATGATGATAAGATTCTGAAATCTCAAGAGGGACCACCATGAAAACTAATGACAAATACATGAAATTAAGTTGGCTGACGGTGACTGAAGATTCAATGACTAAAGAACATACTTGTATGGTCAAACACGAAAAAACAAAAGAGGAGTTGACCAAGAGATTTTGTTTCCTCCAATAGATAAAGGTATGTGTAAGTTAATGTACATACAATTTTACATATGTAAAAGAGAATAGTGCTGTTGTTATAGTATGTATTTATAAAAATAAAGCATGAATCTTTCTTCAATCTTAGAACATTGTAAGCACAGAACCATGCTGTTTCTGTCCCCGAGAATGTCACAGGTGGAGAAAAACTAGCAGAAACTTTGCTTTCAATTTACTCAGCCTCAGTGACACTATGTAAACATGACTATCATATCATATGTTTTAAGAATTACTGCATGGATTAAGTGAATGAACCTACCCTAAAGCATCTAGCAACTCAGTGCATGAAACACAGTTTCTGTTTTGCTGACTTTACTTGATTAAGACATAAGAACAATACACCTCTTTCAGAATGTTCTACCTGTAAAATATCAAAATGACCTAACTCGATTTTGGTACACTAAATTTTATTTGCAGAAAGTTTTTAACTGACAAGATAGTGCTCACACAATCTACAGACAAACGCACTTGAATTGTTGAATATTTACATTCAACAGCAATAACAACAAAAATAGGTCTATTTGGCCACTGAAGATGTATGCCAGTCTTGAGGTTTTCTGATTTTTGTTTTCTGTGGCACTGTTACACAGCATTCATCATTTAAATTTGGACAACGCTAACACATACAACACATCTCTGTTTTCCATGGTGAATAGATTTCTTGCCATTGGTAAGTGCAGCCACTTGGATAGCTAATTGCTATGTCACCTGCAAGCCAGACTGAGTGAGATGTGAATAGTTTAGGATGAGTTAGTGTCCCAGTGGCTGCAGAGGAGAGCCTGTATTCTGTTCCTCATCATTTAAAATCAAGCATTATTTAAGAACCATTTCCCAGGCACTTTTATACAACTAAGTAGAGGGGTGAGTTGGTAAAGACTGGTGGTGGGCCACTGGCTAGATCACCGTGTGGGTATTTTGTCATCTTTTTTTGAAAGAATTCCAAAGGCCCCAGAGTGACAGAGACAAATAATTCTTTGATTTTCTCCATGTGGTTAACAAGCACTTTCCATCTAGTGGAGAAACATACAAATGACAAAACCTGAGGACATTTGCCGTTTGCCCATCAGATATCCTCAGCAAGTTCTTGTCCTCTGAATACTTAGTTTCAATAGTGGCCTGCCATGTCTGCCAAGTTGCCTGCCTTCACCTACGGTTGTCATGGAGAGACAATGAATCAACAGCAATGAAAGAAGTTGTTTCCTACAGCATAGCAAATCATTACAAGATAGCCCTATATTCTACTTCTATATTCTAGCTTAAAGAGATAGAGGAAAGATAAATATACAAAGCAGAAAGCTACCATAACCATTTTATTAGTTTGATTATGTTACAACCTTTCTAGTCATCAGAAAAAAAAATAAAAGAAGAGTAAAACCCTTGGGGATGAAGCTGTGCAGAGGAGACATTCCACTTACTAAAATTTGCTTACAGTGAACTCTAAAACAAGCATCTACCATGTGCATCTCCTGGCAGGAAAAAGATCAAGGGCATTTTTTTGTAGCAGAATTCAACAAAGAGTTTCTGATGCTGCCTCCAGGGTATGTTTTGTCTTGAGATTTGAAGTTCAAAGTCATACAGTGAAATAGAACCTAATGAAATAATTATAAAATAACATGAAGCTGGTCTCTAAGACTGCAGTTACCTTTGGGTGAAAGAGTTTAAAAACATAGATTATATTATTAGTAACTCTAGTCTTTGTACCTCAGTCAGTACATGCTGATAGTGATTTTCATTTCTCTTTTAGATAATAGTTACTCAAAGGACAGAAAGTAGACATTTAGAGCCATCAGGCAGAACTTGAAGATAGAAACCAAACATGATCATATTTATATTTTTATTAAAACACTCATATATGTATATGCGGCAGATATATACATATATATTTGTGTATTATATATATATATATATATATATAATATATATATAATTATGAATCCATTTTCATGCACACAGAAACTGTTCTTCAATAAAATAGAGTAGTGGAAAGAAATAGATATCAATGAGAACACATGTAGCAGAAAAATAAGCTCAAAGAACAAATGTATACTTTTTCAACATCATTTAAAATAATTAAACACCATGTTATTTTTACTTTTAAAAACTCACACTTGTCTCTCTCTTATCTCAAGTATTATATAGAAAACTAGAAATATAACTTGGATTAGCTGTGTATCCACATAAATAGCTGCACAGGGACCTTTACATGTTATAATTAGAATTGAGATCTTAGCAGGTTTTTGTTTGTTATTTTTTGTTGTTGTTTTGTTTTGTTTTTAGATAAAAGACTCTTATTTTGTATCCCTGGCTGTCCTGGAACTCGCTGTAGAAACCAGGCTTGCTTTTCATAGTCTGACATGAAAGCCAAACACGCCTAGGCCCATAGATCAACTGATATTCTGTTTATCTTTCCACTGAGCATGTATTTGTACATCTTCTCTTTTTTTGCAGACAGTATTCTAGGACCTAGTACACAGGAAAAGTAGGTCTGAATGGAAGTGTTGGGAATTACATTGAGTTGTGATAAATGTGTGATTGTTGTGACCTTCAATAGGTTCACATGTAGAATCATCATATATGAATGCCACCTACCAAATCACATACAATGCACTAAACCTTTCTGGGATTTCAAGGCTCACATCTTAATGCTGTCTTTTTTGACATTAAATTTCTATGCACATGTGTACAAATATGTATATTCATATGTTTATATACATATATCTATAAATACAGTAAAATAATAGCCATAGATAACTGACTAGCATTTGCTTTCCTTTCCTTTAGCTGTCAACATCATTACTCCCACAGAAGCTGCTTTGAAGACTGAAAATGGTAAGTTTTAGATTGTATTGTCCTCCTTCTAGTCTTTTTACCTTTTGAATACACCCTACTCTAGTTAGAAAAAATAGAATGACTGAATTTTGCAGAACAGACTGAGTGCTGAGTAACATTTAAAGCAATCAATCATTTCCTTGGAATCATATGAACATAGAAAATTAACAAATGAGACTTCAATGAGATGCTCTGGATGATTGCAAAGAAAAATCTAATCCATCCATCCATCCATCTACCCAGATACCCTACCACCCATCCTTTTACCCATCCACCATTTAATGACTGGAACATATGTGATACCATGTTACTCTAACACTGCTTTTAAACATTGATAAATAAACCTAAATGCTAAATTTGATTCAAGGAACCAGACACTCAAGCAAACAACAAACAAAATCCTACAAAAGCTTGGCTTTCCCCAAAAAGTAACTGTAGAAGAATGCACAGAAATATAGAGAGAACAATATATTCTTTATATGATATAATTTTTCATACTTTTAATTTGGAGGATAATAATACAGGGCTTGAGGACAAAGGGTTACTCATCTAGGAAGGAGTAAAATGTCTCACATCAAATGAAGTTGGCTTTTGTAGCAGTAGCCCATGATCTGCATCTTCATACAATCCGAACGCCATTTTTGGTTAGTGTATAAATCAATGGGTTTCATGACACCACTTTCATGGGTGTGCATCTTCACTTTGCTCCTATTTGACCATAGTTCCCATCACTGGCCCTTCCTCCTCACTCTTGCTGGAGTCCTCACTCCCTCTTTCCTATTCATACATTTATAATCTCTACAATCCAGAGAACTCATGCAACAGCCGTCCTTGTAAGTCTGTTTTAATATTTTATATGATGATCTCTAAGTCCAGTAATTAATCCTTAGATGATAATTTTTCTTTTTTAATATTTTTAATGCTTTTAATTGAAAAAGAATTACATGACTTCCCACCTACCTTTCTTCCCTCCAGCTCCTCCCAGTTATGCTACTTCAATATCCTCCAGTGCTCCCAGACTCCAATATAGATAGCCTCTTTTGAATTATATGTATTGTATACTACATATTATATAATATATATACACATATGTATTATACATATACACATACACACACATATACACACACAAATAGAACTTGCTGAGTCTGTTTCTGTTGTTTGTATTTATATGGTTTCAAAGCTGACCACACTACACTGGAAAATCCAAAAGGTGTCTCATCTCTGGGAAAGACTAATTCTCCGTATTTCATGCATCAATATCTGCCTATATTTCTTTATCTAAGTGTGGGACTCTGAGAAGTTTGTTCCTTTCCACATTACCATGTCCACTGATATGTTCTCATCTTGTTTATACAGACATTTCCAGGACAGAGTGTTTCACAGCAGACTTCCTGATATGCTGGCTCTACAGTCTGTCTTCTCCCTCTTTCAGGATGTTTCCTAGTCAGAGATGCAGTAACTGTGATGTTGATGTAGATGTAGTCAGTGGGGCTGGGCCCTCGTGATCTATTGATCTCTGCATTGTGCCAGTTGCCATTTTCTGTTTTGGTCTCCATCTGGTGTAAATAGAGGCTTCTTTAATGAGGGGTGAGAACTACATTGATCAGTGGGTATAAGAATACAATTTAAAATATACTAAAGAATTATGCTAGTCTAGCAAATTGGTGGTGGTTTTGCTTTTTTTTCCCTAAAGTATAATACTACAGCAGCCCAGGAAGCTGGCTAGATTGCCTTACCAGGCAGGATTTCCTCCTATGACATGGCCTTAGCTCCATTTAGAAAGGAAATAATGACATTTGCAGGTAAATGGATGGACTTAGAAAACATTGTATTGAATGAGGTAGGAAAGATCCAGAAAGATAAACTCCACATTTTCTCACCAGCAGGTCTTAGCTCTAAATCCTCAGATGTAAGTATACAACATGGTAAAGCACAGAGAACAAGAAATTATAAAGGGACCATAGATACAGGGGATTTGGGTGTGGAATAGCAAGATATGAGTGATACGACATGGAAAATGGAATAACGGGATGGGGCTCCAACTGGGGAGGAAGGAGATCAATACAGAAGTAGAAGGAAGGAGAAATAACATCAAAGTTATTTGATAAAACATCAAAATTATATTATTTTATATTTATCTAAAATTATACATAATACTTATAAATATATGTACACACACACATATCACATTTTCTTATTCATCCACTTATGCTAGGTATCTATGCTGGTTCTACATCTGGCTATTGAGAATAGTGCTACAATATGCCTTGATTTTCAAATCTTTCTGAGGTATACCAACTTAGTTTCCTTTATATATACCTAGGAGTGGTAGAGCCGGGTCATATGGTAGTTTTTTATGATTTTATTTTTGAGGAGATACCACAGTTCTCACCAATAATGCATAAAAATTATTTATTTTATCTTTGGGCATCATCTCTAGCATTTGTCCTTAGTTTTCCTAATGACTGAGATTCTGATTGGGATGAGATGGAATCTCATTGCTGTTTTAATTTGCTTTTCCCTGATGGCTGAAGATTTTTCTGTTTATTGGCCACTGACACTTCATCTTTTAAGAACTGTTTCTTCAATACATTTGCCCATTTTTTATTAAATTGAGGGCAGTGTTGAGTTTGTGAGTATTTCATTTATTTTGGATTTAATCCTAATAGACACATAGGTAAATGTTTCTCTGTAGTCTTTCTCTTACTTTTAAAATCATTTCCTTGCTCTGTGGGAGATCTTTAATTTATACAATCCTACCTTTTAATTTTTAAGATTATTACTGGGCTATTGAAGACCTATGCACAAAATCCTGCCAACTATATCTTAAATTATTTTCTTTATGTTCTCCAACAGCAGTCTCAGCATATAAATAGGAGAGAAGGAAATCACAGTATGCATATTTGCACAAGTTTTAATCCTGTATTTTAAATTATATTGGTCCTTAATAACAAATACTTAAAACAAAGTAACAGGATACAAAAGCAACACACAAAAGATTTTTCTTATTTTGACAATGAGCTTCCTGATAAATGAATTAGGAAACAGAGCATCCACAATATAGTAAAAAGTAAGATACAAATCCAGAAGTAAACCTAATCAATAGGGTGAAAACTCTCCAATTAATGAAGACTATAACAGGAAATTTATGGTAGTCAGAAGATTGATAGGTCTCTTATTGTCATAGCTAGTTCAAATTATTGTTAAGTAATGGATATATTATCCAAAACAGTCTACAGATTCAAAGAAATAACCCATCAAAATTTAAATACCTTTGTTTACAGAACTAGAAAAAGCTTGAAATTTATATGTAAGTAGCAAAGATCTCAAATAACCACAAATATCCTTAACAGAGAAATAAATATGGAATATCATAATATCTGCTTTCAAATTATCCTAGAGTTCCACAGCAACAAAACAAGCATGATACGCAGAACAATTTAGATATGCAAATGGCATTAAACCAGATTGAATAGACAGAGGACCCAGAAGTTAAGTGTTCTCTTGCCTTATTATTCAGTGCCTTTTCTGCATCTACTGAGATGACTGTGTGACGCCTGTGCCTAGATCTACTGATATCTTGAACTACAGCTATCACTTTTTGTATTGTGGGTCATCCCTGTTATAGTGTGACACTTCTAGTGTCTTCTAGCATCTGGTTTGCACGTATTTTATGGCAAGATTTGTTTATGCTCATTAGGAAATTTTACTCTGTAGATTTTGTCACTGGTATTTGAATGAGGATATTAGTGACTATATAGAAAGGGTTTTGTAGGATTTCTTCCCTTTATGGTTTGTGGAATAGTTTGAGGAGCAGAAGTGTTAGCTCATTATTTAGATATCTGGTAGAATTCAGCCATGATTCCATCTAGTACTGGGCTTTTCTCTATTAGGAAACTACTAATGCTTCAATCTTATTCCTTTTATGGATTTATGTCCTCTTGATTCAGCTTGTCTTATGCATCTCATGCTTCATGTACTCATTCTGTAATGTCTATGCTGTGGAGAAAGCAGGTTTCCAGCAATGCGCAGAGATCCCCTGGACTTCCTTTAGTACTCTTATAAGGCGTCTTTTCCATCTCGTTGTATTAATTTGTGTTGCCTCAGTCTCGCTTTGGCTCTTTGCCTAAGTTTGTCAATCTTGTTCATCTGTTCAAAGGACCAACTCCATTTCATTGTTTCTTTGCTTCTTCTTTCAGTCTCCACTTCATTTCTTTCTGCCCTGGTTTTTATTATTTCTGTTATTCACTGCTTCGAGTTTTCTCTTGTTTCTATTTTAAAGATGTTAAAATAAATTCTTGAGTTATTTTTCTGAGATTTATTTTTTCAGATAAACACCAGTAACTATAAGCTCGCTTCTCAGAAGTGCCTTTGCAACACCCCAAAACTTTTAATAAGTTTCTCTTTCATTTTCACTTAAGTCTAAAAATAGTTTCTATTTCTTTCCACTAACCTTTCCATGTCATTCTGTTGATTCTTCAGATAGTTGCATTCCTTTTTACAATTTCTCCTGTTACTTATATCTAGCTTTTGTCCCTGTCCTGTTTAGATAAGATAAAAAAATTATTTCTTTTGTTATTTGTTAACACTAGTCTCATGATGTAAACTAATATTTGTTTGAAGCAGACTTGCATGAGCTTCTAAGAAGAATGTGTATTCTCAGTGAGTTATATATAATATTCGATAGAGGTCTGGAATGTTCATTGAACGTACGGGACAGTTTAATGTTGAAGTTTGTTGATTTTGTAGTGTCTGCTTGAGTGTGGTATTGCAAGTAACTGACTTAATCTATTTGGTCTTTATTTCTTATCTGCTCTTTATTTCTATTATTGTCTGTTTCACTCAATATTCAATGTATATGCTTTTATAATTTTATAATTATTACAGCATCTTGATGTAGCATCCTCTTTAGTAATCTGACCTTCTTTATCTCTTCCTTGATTTTCGGATTGAAATCTACTATCTGCCTATCAAATGATTTGCATTCATTTTGTTCTCAGCCTGTGCATACCTTTATCAGCTATCGGTTTCTTGCAGACAGCAATTGTTTGATCCTGGTTTTCATTTTGTTTAATTTAACAAGCTCATTGGCATATTTTCATGGAAGAATTAAAACCATTTGCATTTCAAATTATTACTGAAGGAGCATTGCTGATTCTGTAATTCACGCTGGTTGTATCTCTGCTTGAAGTAATTGTTTCTTCTTTTCTTCCTCTTCTGCTTTTATTTTGATCTTTCTGTGTGCTGAGCTCTCTGTATCTGTTTCTTCACATATTTCCCTCATGAAATTTGTCCTTTGCTGTTCTCTCTGTTAATATTGTCTTTTTTCTTTTTTTGGTGTGTAAGATTTTAAGATCCTTCAGTAATGTGGGCTTGGTGGCCAGCCACAAACTGCTTCATTTTGTGCTGAAAAGTCTCCATTCAGATACTATCTCCCAGATACCACTGCACATATTATCAGCAGATTTTTAAGATTTGAAGCTTGTCACTCAGCTCTTTTCTTGCCTTGATGGTCCCTGCTGGAAGCTCTGAAATCCTGATATGTGTGCCTCTGTGACTTGGGATTTTTCTTCTGCGGCTTTTCATGGATTCTTTCTATTGTAGTTTTCATATCTTGGCTTTAAGGACAGTGCAGAAGTTCTTTTCTGACTGTATTTGGAATTTAAGGACCTTTTGTGCTTGGATGTCTACATTTTTCCCTGGTTTGAGAATGTTCTATTATATTTTCAGCAAATATATTTTTGAGGCCTATAGCTAATGTTTCTCATTTTATCTTCACTATTCTTCTTACCCCGTTGCTTCTCAGGCTTAATCTCTTGATTGTTTATCACAATTCATGAATTTATGGTCATGCTTATTTTTTTTATTGATGTCTAAGTGTAATATTTTCTCAAACAGGTATCCTATTCTGAGTATTTTTATTTGAATTGAAAATATAACTTTACTACAAGTTTTATGAAATTTACAAAAGTATTTCCCTCATATCCTATCTATTAAATTCACTTTCAAATCACACACACACTTTCAAATCCTTTAAATATTGACCCACTCATTCACTGTTATGAGTTACATAAGCTTTTTAAATTTTATCTTTTAATTTGTAGTTAGGATATCTAGAATCCAACTGCCTTTAGTGTTACAGGAGAATTAAACATGATGATGTCCAAGATGCATTTACCCACTTCCTGAAGCAGTAGTGAGCACAGGATAGACAGCAGCTCTTACTAATACTCATGAGCACCTGACCTCCAGAAACCGAAGCATATGAATGGGAAACTTGAAGAAATGAGTGATTAGAAAGCTGTGGTTGCCTTCCTCTGCTTAGATAGAAATTGGCTTAAACCAGACTCTCTCAGGGCATATGACTCTTTTGTTGACTCTAAGGTTAGACACATTCATTGTAGGTAGAACATAAGATATCAGAGGTTTGAAATCAGCCCATTTGAAATTTCTTCTATTGATTGTATCTTTTGTGCAACATTCTGGCATTTTTTTTTTTGCATGGGAGTATAGATGTAGAAGAAAAGCAGGCAATCATCTGTAATATAATATTTCAGGTGTGGTAAAAAAAAAAAAAACCTGTATTCTTCACAATATATACTTTGGCATCTTTGTGTGCAAAACTATTCAACAACGTTATCTACAATATCTCAAAGTAACATCAATTATTTTTGGAATTTTGAGTCTCATATTTTTAATATGGCTTCTCTGGTCTCTGTGTCAAGATTTCATATATATCAATTCACACATACACACACACTTTCAAATAATAAGCATGAATAACTACTAATGCCTTAATTTCTTTTAGTTTTCACAACTATTCATGTTAATGCCAAAGAGAGTGTTTTGAGACCTGAAAGTGGTAAGTTTGAATATATGGTTGCCTTTACCTCTTGAAGAAGTGTTTTTCTTCTATCACCTCCCCTTCTGAACATTCTTGGATTAATGTTATAAAACAAACAAAAACAATTGCTAAATGCAGCAGAAGAGTCTGAGTTGCATTCTGAATCAATCTTTTTCCTCCATGTCACTATAGATTAAAAACAATTTCCGTCGGAAACTTTACCTATAAAAACAGAAGCTTTTTTCCTTATCAGAAAGATTTGTACTGAAAGGACCCCTGGTAGTTACAAACAAAAAACAAAGTAATCGCCTAAGAAATACTAAGATGCACCAAGTAAGTGCTGTAAGACATGCTGGTAATCATAGTACTTGGAAGTAGAGGCAGAAGAACTGAAAGTTCAAGACTAGCCTGTCTTTGTTAAATATTTTCATATATACATATATATGAACAAATATATATATGCATATATATAAAAAATATAATATGCATGTGCATGCTAGAGGAAAACCTTTGGTGTCATCCTCTGAAATGCTAAGCACCTTCTTTAAGACAGGTTGTTCATTAAGCTAGGCTGCCTGGCCATCTAGCTAAGGGATCCCATCTTTCTCTGATTATACAGCAAGTGATTACCACACAGTGCCCAGACCTAGCATTTTTATGTGTGTTCTGGAGATCAAACTCAGATTCTTATATTTTCAAAACAAGCACTGTACCAATGGATTTATTTCACTTCCCAACCAATGACCCTGTCTCTAAAAATATCATGTGAGATTTTTGACTATACCATTTAAGCCTGATTCTTTTCTCACATATGGAGTCATTCAGAATTTAACTCATTTAAGTTCTATTGTGGAATTAAATGCAATGAATGTGAATTATTTAATACATTGCCTGGTTTAGCAATTATCAGAGTAGAAGTATGAACTTTCACTATCAATTCTGTCTGATGATCTCTCTCTCTCTCTCTCTCTCTCTCCTCTCTCTCTCCACAACACACACACACACACACACACACACACACATACACAGAGCATGTCAAATAATGCCAATGGTAACTCACTAGAACTTGTTCTCATTTCTTCTAGTTAACAATGCTACTGATCTGGAAGCTTATTTGAAAGAAAGAAAGGGTACGTTGTCGTTTCTTCTCTTTACCTTTATCTTGTCACAGAGAACATGATCTCAATCATCGTCTTAAGTTTGAATTTTTCTGCTTTAAAGAAAAGTCATACTGGCTGGAATTGCAGTTTAGACTGAGTGATATTCTAATTTAAACCATCATTTCCTAGTCATATCAACAATTTTTCTTCATACAATATGATTTTAATGAGGGACTATAGATTTTTTTACTACTTTTCCCCTACTAATCACATTTCCTAACACCTACAGAGTCCATTTTAGACAAAAGGCCCTTGAGCTGGGTTCTGTGTGTGTATCCTGTGTATCTCTCTTATTACTCCTCTCATACACTGTAATAGTACTCTTTGTTCAGATGTGGCTACTGAGCTAATATTAAGTCACATGTCACACATGCAGATCTGGGGTACAACGCAGATCATCAAATGGCAACTTGATCGCTTACTCAGTTTTGCATTTTCCCCTCTAAGTCACATAATAAGGTATTATCTTCTGTGCAGTGCTATATGAATGGGGAAGATCATGGGCTTCATACTGTGCCCAGTCCTTCTAATGCTCCATCTGTACATATATGCATGAGTGACTTCCATTCTGTAAGCAAGATGTGCTGCACTTGGCAATGGAGAATGTTCACTGTAATTCCCAGTTACAGAGATGAGTGCCATAGTGTCACATGCCCAGCACAGTTATCATATTTAGTGAACAGAGTGAGTACTAGTTTCTGCTCCTTTCTGCTGATACATACACCAAGATGGGACTCATATATTTATTATAGGGATGACTGCTCTTCCATTTCCTCAGGGCCATGAGCTCAGGTCTGAGGTGCCACATGAGGAATGGACCTGACCAAGGACAGAGTTAAAACATTTTATTACTTGAGATCGGTTATCTTCAGGACAGAAAGAATCATGACCTTGACTCACTAAGTAGCTACTGTGGTTCTCCAATTCCATCATTGTATTAACTGATGATAGCATATATTTCTTATAAAACACCAATTATATACTAATTATATACCTGTTATATACTAATGAGAGGCTTGAGAGAGATGGGTGAGTGTCTTGGGAAACCTGGATTGACAGGTTGTCCTCAGGCTTTTCTGTAGAGTTCTCTTCTGTAATCTCCTGTGCATCCCACTGAGTTAGCACTGGGTTTCCATAGTAAGTGTCTCCTGAAGGAGCACTGCAGGCTTCATCCACAATGCCTCAGATGTTCTATGTTGTATTCGTGCTTATATTTTTTAATGTCTGGAATGATAGTTATACTTGGAGATATAAAAAGAATTTAGGTAACATTTCTATAAAGTCACTTCTGTGGACAAAAATTTAGGCTGTGGGTTACTCAATTCATATTAGGCAAACTATTTTTCTGTTCCCTCTGTTTGATTGTAAATAGAGATGAAAATTCTTCCTCTACAAAAAGCTATTAATTTATTTAAAAGGTGAAAGTTTCATGTGCAAAGATATCAGAATATTATTTAGAATTTGCTTTGTACATGATGGATATTATCTGATATTATTTAGATATGCCAGAAGTGAAAATTTCTAAACTTATTCTCCATTCAACCTTCAAATGGATCCATCTATCCCAAGTGTAACTTCTCTTTTCAGTAGGAACATTCCAAATGAACTTATCAAGGGTTGTTATTAATCTGACTTCTAAGATGAGTCCTCTTGCTGGTTCTGCTAAGAGTGGTAGGTGTTGAGATGTCCCTCAATGTAGGTTACCAGAAAAAAAAAAAGTTGCCTATGTGTGCTGTTTTGTCAAAAGAGCAGATAACACTAACTCCAGGATTCTTTTAGATATGCTGCAGCTTCAGGTCACCACCACCTCTGCATTCTACACCTACCTCATCCTGTTCTTTAAGAGTGTGCTCCACTTGGCCTTTGTTGTATTCTGTCTGTTTAGAAGAACACCCATGCCTTGTGATGCTCACCATTCATAATGGATGATGAAACTGAAGGGTCATGCCATCTTCATCCTTCCTGCATCTCAGTATCTGCTGAGGGTCCACCTGGGCTGGCTTGCTGGCTTTGACCTCCACAAGGACACATATGTTGATTTTGTATCATTATTATAGTTCTCACAGCAGAGATGAACCCAGCCATCCTAACCCATCCTCTCTCAGTCCCTCCAGTATCCCCTAGCATCACAGGCAAATGTACACAAACCGCAGCTCCTAGTCACCTCACTTCATGCCCTAGAACCAGATAATGCTTCCAAAGCCTCTACTTTATATGCCCTAAATAACTTTATCTGAACTTGAATTGTGTGCTTTGTTTTATAAAATATAATTTTAAAAAATCAGCCTACTTTTGGTGTGATGTGTGTTTTTATCTGTGGCAGTGATTGAAGGTTCAAAGTGCAAAGAAACATGACAACTGAACTCGGACATGTTATGTCTGTTGGTAACAAGGTCCAAAACTATAATCCTAAATCTTAGATGATGGTTGGGAAAATATTCTGGAGCAGTGGATCCTAAGAGTGTGGCCACGTGCAGAAGTCAATGGGACTGCTCTCTCAGGAGAAACTAGGTCATTTAGTTTAAGTCATTTCCATGGAAACAGAATGTGTGCTGTGTGATCAACTCTGTGCCTGTTTCACAGCACCATGCCTCCCAATCCTCACATCGTTCACAGGAGAGCTGCCCAAACCCCAGGAGGAAAGCCAATGGAGGAGATAAACACACAGACTGTAGACCTGCGAACCTAGGTTTCAACCCTGGATCCAGAATTTAGAATCTGTGTGAGATCAAATATTGTGAATGAAAATTAGAGTGATGTGTCCTCTGGAGCTGTGTACATTACATGGGTTAATAAAGTTCTGTGCTGGCCAGTCCTTGAGGGCCTCTGGTTATGTTCCAGACTCTTAGAAATACTGTATACCACAAAGGCACAGACTTAGCTTCTAATGCACCAGGCAAATTAAAATTCTCTAGGAATACAATGATATGAATACAATTCTATCCTATAGAACATTTAAATTCACTGATTTTCAATTAATAGTCATAATTTGAAATGAGGTTTGTCTGAATTCAGTCAATTTGTTTTATAGACATAGATAATTTATGCAATTATTATGTGCCTTCCTCTAAGTCACTCTCAATTGAGAAAAATAAAACAAATGGTTTGAATCATCTCAAGAATTTCCTGAAGGGCTTGAGTGTCTGTTTTCCTTAATATACTCCAGGTCACCTACTGTTCATCGATTCTCAGTCTTTCTCTTTGGGAAAGACTCTGCTCTACTCTGGAATCACAGTAGTGTCCCCCTCTGCCATCAGTAGAAGCTCACTTCACCCGTGAGTACCTACCACGGCCCTGCTCTTTCTGCTCTTTCTGGGAGAGCACTAATGAAGTGAGCTATGAGTTGCAAGTACCATGGGGCCATTATTAATGTTCTCAGGCTGTGAACAGCATTCTGACACATAGCTCTTCCACTCAGTGGGCTCCAGAAGTCCTCAGACTCGCCATATGAAAGATTCAGATGAAGCCAAATACATTTCTGAGGAGGAAGAGAGTTGTGCATCCTTCTTCTTCATCCAAGGCTTGTTCACTAAAATTGATACATATAGGGAAGCTGTGTGCTTTGATGGGAGGACCTGCACCAGAAATCACACTTCAATGGCATTTAAGAGTCTCTCTCTTAGTCTTTCCCCTCTCACAGTGATCCGTAAGACATACACTTAATTACAGAATCCCATGCTTGATGAATGTCTACACTGTAAAAATTTCAAATCATTATAAACATCTTTCCCTTAAATATTTTTCAATCTTTGAAAGCATTCATTTTTTTACTCCCAGCTATGTGAAATAGACATTACATTATATGTATGATTTAGTCTCATGATGAAATTTAACTATGTTGTGGAGAACATATTCCAGTTTCTATGCACCTGCAAACCAACTGCAGAAAGCTTAATGAAGAACATTGATCATGGTATGTGGCGTCTTATTTTAAATCTCATTCATACACAGTGAGACAAGGGTAAGTGACTATTCTATAGGTTGGGAAACCGAGGCCAAGATGAGTAAGAAACCTTCCCATAACTATGCAACTAAGAACTAGAGCAAGGAAGGATTTGAACCCAGGTTGCCTGGGTTCAGCAGCCCAGCTCTTGCCTTCTAAATCATTTGGCTATGAGGCAGAAAAAGGTATTCCTCAGGAAAATCTTCCACATCAGGCTAAGAACTGATTGAGAGAATGATCCGCCTTTCATCACCTGGTTGTATGCTTTGTTAAAATTACATAGCTAGAGGCCAGTCTGTCACAGATTGTTTAGGCAAAGCTGACTTCCACAAAGACTTCCTGTGCACCAAGGCTATTGTGCTACATATCACAGGTTGGGATAAAATAAATTTGGGAACAGAAGTCTGCACTCAAAGGCACTCATAAAAAACTGAAGATTTGCACAATCTCACATCAGAAAGTCCTGTCTGGACAGTAGCTTTTCTTCCATAACTTCAAAAGGCCTTTAACAAAGAGCTGAGTGTGCTCCAACCATCCCAACAGCTGGGAGAATTGGGCTAACATGCTTTTCAGGTTTTCTTTACACCCATGGTGGACGGGTAAGCAGAGTCCTTCAAATACTTCTCAACTATAAACTATAATTAGTTTAGAAACTCCATGACTCGATTATAAAGCAAAGAGAAATCTTCTAGACAATACACGTCAGCGTTTTCGCTAGAACTGATGTACACCACTTTGTGTTTTTTTATTTTGCAATTAAATACATTTTGCAAAACAAAAGTACATTTTATGATGAAAGCTCAATCCCTAAAGCTCTCATAGGAACTCAGGAATGGTGATACACACTTTTAATCTCAACCCGGATGAGGCTAAGATATGCACAGTGCTCAATGACCAGTCAGCCTAGCTTACGTGGTGAGTTCAAGGCCACCGAGAGTGGACAGTGCCTAAAAGTCAACACTTGGGCTTGCCTCTATGTGGACATGGACACTTGCACATATGTATAATAACAGACTAAGTATCTTATTCATGTTCTCTAGTGATACAGAGAAGACACGCCAATCCCCTTCAGAAAGCCTAACTTAGCTCTGCAGCCCAGTTGTATGCAAACATCTGGAAGAGGCCTGTCAAACATCAGTGCTAGGCTAACCTTTCAAGTATAAAACAGGATCTTACGATGGCATCAATTTATTTTTTCTGAAAATAAACATCTCATCAGTTTGATGCCTACTTATATGTCTGTTTACATGTGTCTATTCATGTTCTTTCCCCATTTTCTAATGTGCAATAATACCAGCAAACATGGCATCTCTTAGTGCATTTCTGTAAGCAGAACAGAAGTCAATGTTCTACACCGTGGTAGCTGGATGAGAGTTCAGTGTCTGTGACACACCTTTTCTAATGGACACTTATGAAGTTAGAACTACATTTTAATCAGTACTATCTAACTTTAACACTGGAAAGGTTGTTTACAATCAGTCTCAGTCTAAGAAGCAGGTTTTTTGGAAAGCAAGCAGAGCTACATTTTGGAAAACTCGTGAAGACTCCTGATGGTTCTGAGTTGATCCAGAATTTTTTAGTCTAAGTTCCTGGCCCAGCTTTCCAGACATGGAACTCTTTCTGCAGTGGCAAATACAGACAGGAACTGACAACCAGCAGCAGCCGCTTTGTGAGACCGTGACTAGCTACGATACAAGCAGCATCTCCTGTGGTCAGACATCTCAGCATCCTCCTTCCAGAATCCACTGGGCTCCCAAGCTCAGCAGTAGAGTGTCAGCTGCAGGGGAGGAGGGAACAGTGGAGTTTAATGGTGTGCAGGATGGCGCTGCTATGCTTGGTGGCTTTATTTTCTCAGACATCTTTTGTTTGCCTGCTTGGTCAATGTGGTTGCTTCCTGGAAAATGCTCAAAGCCAAACCCACCACTACTGATTGGGGCAACACAAAGGGTAGCTTAGGGTGTTAGAAGAGAAAATAAGAGCAGTTAAACCACAGCCAGCTCTGCTCTGCTTCAAACAGCCATGACTGGTAGAAAAAAAATTAACTCCATGCTGGTGGTGGCTGTCAAACTGAAGAGTCACACTCTCTGAGGTGGACATTTGGTTCGCAGCTGTTTCAGATAGAATCAGATGCTGACACTTTTAATTTTTTTTTTTTTTTTTTATCTCAGTGCAAAGAGGGTGACATTTCAGTGACAATTTCATGTACTTGAAGCCTAGCCAGATGTCCGTGCTGAGAAAGAACACGCTGAGAAAGAGTGCTGAGGTCCTGTCCCAAGAACAGACCTGGAGAGCTCCCTCTATTCTCCCTTACTATGAGTAGCCCTTCTTGGTTGCACCCCAGTCTCCCTGCTAGACTCCTTGTGGCTGTGCTGAGGTAGGCAGACTCTTGAACAGTGCATACACAGGACTGGATCTGCACAGGGCCTGTTTCCACCCAAGTGTGAAGCATTGCTGCTGTATGAAGTAAACCTTCCTAGCATGACACAGCCAATGATGGAGCCTCACAGCCTTCCCTTCTGGGAAGCCGAAAGTGAATCTGGAAAACTGACTGTAAAAACACTTGATGGCATTAATTAGTTGATATTAATCCTAATAATGTAAGCATCCAAGAAAAGTGGCAGCAAAAGCATCGACAGCCTTTGCTGGTTGTTTGTTTGCAGAACATCAGACCTCAGAACAAGAAGTCCCAAGAGTCATACAAAACAAGACAATACACCTGTGCCCCCAGGGCACACCCTCTTCCTTTTGTAACCCATCACTCCTAGACAAACATGTAACATAGACAAAACACAATAGTCATTTTGATATGTTGGATTTATTATTTTAAAATTGTATAAAGAGCACATGTGCATGAGTTTAAAAACACAAGTGAAATGTAAGGAGTTAAAAAAGAAATACAAAAGAAATCTGAGACATGAAACAAAAAAAAATACATTCTGAGAATTGAAATAAAAAGGTATTTCACTTACTACAAAATTGTTATTTCAATATATTAAGCAGTCTTTTGATTCAGATGCAGCACAAGACCAAGTTATTCATTATCAGGTCAGACCGAAACTCACAGACTAGAGGAAGGAGCACAGCATGACCCAATGGCCACAGGCAGGGAGGATGCGAGTGGAGGTGGAGCAATGTCCATGAGGTATCACCATAAATAAACTCACTAGCTCATCAGCATCCAGCAGTGAGCAGATCCACCACTTCTGCTGTCTTCCTTGGATGACTCGCTGTGAGGGTTCTTCACACTTAGAGAAAGAGTGAAGACAGTGAGTGATGGCCGGAGGCCAAGTGCTGTGTTGCTGCCATTTTCCTAAACTCTGTTCTGCAGGCAGGCTGTGACAGAGATTCATAAAGGACACTGGCATGAAATATATGGCTTTATTTTGAAGAGTTTAACATAAAACCTGATTGTTTCATGCTGACAGTTTTGCCTCTTGTGTGTCCAGTTGCTGTGCTGTGCTGTGTGCTGACAGTGTCACAGACACGAATGGGGCTCATCTGCTGTGGCACTGACTGGGCCAGCGGCCCATCTGCCTTCCTTTGTTTTGTGAGCCACAGTCTGATAGCCTCTTCCCCAGTGGTTATGTCCAGAAGCACTGCTGCCCTCTGCTTGCTACTTACTGTCCCTGCATGAGGATGTTCAAGTGACTTACTTGTCATATGAAGACACTCAGCAATGTCCTCCATACTAGAGCTCACAGTTTTCCTATCAGAAGTGCCAAACCCTTGAGACAAATCCCATACTGGGTACGACTGGGTGGATCTGAGCTTAGTTCCCCACTTTATGCTGTGCCACCTCAGACAAGTCTCTCACCCACTCTCTCCATCCACAAGTGTAACAGGGAGATACCATCGATCCCTTACCTCAAGCATCACTGACCTTAAGACATGTTAGGAGCGTGTTTGAAATTAAGCCAACAACTGGCATTGACAATCTGGTTAAGTGAATCCTTATTTTCTTAAAAATGTGGGCCTCTGAGGGATCTTTCAGGGTACATATTTACAACACATATACAATATGAAGGCCTCAACCTGAATTGTTCTTAAACACACACAAGCAGGACAAATCTGGCTCTGGCTGGCTGCACACTCTGTGACACACTTCAACACTTTGTTGGTACAATTTCATTTATTAACACTCACTTCTCAGAGCAGAGCTCATAGTTCTAAAAGCGGTTTCTCACTGTCCTGTTTTTCCTCAGCTTCTTCTTCAGATCCTATGAGGTAGGAAAGAAAAGAAAAGCCAGGGTCTCATTGTGTTAATGTTACAAACTTCTTTACTGAAATGTAGATATAATGTAGATATAAAAAAGAAACAGATCAATAAACTGTCATATTAAAATTTGACCTTAGGTTTGGTAGGAGAAACTTCACACACCACTTCTACTAGGTTGATGAATGGACTCACTTATATACTAGTCAAAGGTATTCACATACCAAGAATTATTACCAGTTCCTATGCTTCATCTCCCTCTTTGTTAAGACTTGCTGTGTGTGTGTTAAACATTTTAAACATATGTATAGGTGTTTTGTCTACATACGACCTGCTTGAACATAGGTCTCTAGAACTAGAGTTATGGACTATTGTGAGCTCTCATACGGTGCTTGGAATTGAATGCAAGTACTCTGGAATGCCAGCCGGTGTTCTTAGCCACTGAAGCATCTCTCCAACCCCACTGTGTACATTAAGTATAAACTACATTTAATCAAGATGATTTCAGAATCCATGGCACAGGCTGAACTGAGCACAGTAATGATTCCTAATGCTAATGGAAGGTGCTGCCGGACGGTCAAGTGCCCCAGGGATCACGAGAAGCTCTTTGATTTTCAGCTTTAGGTTTTTCTACAATGGGGCAAGCTCTGTCTAGTTCTGAAATTCCTTCCTTAGTATCTTTACTAAATAAAAAAATACTAATTATCATCAAGGACTTTTTCCTCTAAAGATCAGAAATCTGAGCTACCAATCTGAGTTATATATTCTTCCAGGCTGTGAAATTACACACACAAGTAGAAGAAAACACCATGAGCTGATACTGCTCCTCAGGCCAGCTTTGCATATTTTATGTAAGTATGTAGCATTCTCATGATCAGGGAAGGATTTTAGGAGAGTAAGAAGACAAGGTATAAATAAGGAGGCGGCCACTCTCCTGGGATGCAGAGACGGTCTC
Source organism: Mastomys natalensis (assembly GCA_021653895.1). Taxonomy (NCBI): domain Eukaryota; kingdom Metazoa; phylum Chordata; class Mammalia; order Rodentia; family Muridae; genus Mastomys; species Mastomys natalensis. Next base: position 93,546 of record JAJTUV010000422.1, on the reverse strand, counting down.
GAGTGCACGTTTGTCTTATGAAGCAAGAATGGTGGAAAGTCTAGTCACTGGATACCACTAAGCATGGCAGAGCCCAGAGCTTCTGGGAAATGAGGTTTAGAAAGCAAAGCAAGAATGTAAGAGCGAGGACGTGGAGAAATGCTGTGAAACTCTGTCCACTGAGCATGACGTTTCATACACATGAACGCAGAGCAGCTGTGGTTACATAGCAGCCCAAGATCAAGGCTAAACATCCAATGTGGAAGGTAAAGGGCACTTAAGGGCCCATCCTAGTTATGGAGCTTTTTAATGGCTGCCAAGGGAGGGAGAGTCACTTTTCTTTTAGGGGGTGGCGACTGGCAGGCTATCTGAGCCCTGATGGATTACCACACCCCGGAACACTCATGCACACACAGGCAGCACTAACTGCACTTAATAGATTAAAGTTAAAAGACAACACAAAGCTGGAGGCAGATGTACACAGGCACCTAGAGGAGGGGGAGTATATTTCCATCTTATACATATACGAAGTCTTCTAGGAATACAAATCTTCTTTAACTTAGGAAAGTTTTTCGGAGAAGAGGAAGAGGAGGGAGAAAAGGAGGAAGAGGAGGAGGAGAAGGATAAAACACAGAAAAAAGAAGTAGCACTGTTCTATACAGAGTGTACTTCATGGTTAATTTACTCAGTTAACAACAGTGTCCTTTTGAGAGAAACAAATCCTAATACAGAACTGCTTCACTATACATTCAACAAAACGCAGCAGAAAATCATAGGAAGCATTATTTAAGAGAAAATAACACAATGTGTTAACGATCATCCTGAGAATAAAGGAACAGTCAAAACCAATCGTCTGCGTTCTCCAGGAAAACGTTCAATCGGGAAACATCAAAGCAGCAATAATAAATACACTCAAAGGATGCATGCAATCAACTTAAGAAAGTAAAGAAAGGCAAGAGAAAAAATCCAGCCAGAGATTGTCAAGATGCAGTAACATTAAAAAGGAGCAGAGACTGAAACACAAGTCCTGGAGTGGGAGAATGGTCGTGAGTGGCTATGAGAGGATAGGGACAGCGAGATGGGCAGCAGGAGCCCTCGCTTCACTAGAGTGACTGACAGCATCCAATCTGCACAGCAGAGAAAGACCAGAGGGCACAGTGCAGAGACAGACGCTGGCCAGCATAAACCAAGCAAACCAAGCAAACCAAAATGTGCATGGGTAGGTTGGGGATCAGGAAGACAATTGAAGAAATACTGGCCAAATGTTCCTGGGGTTGTTGAGAACCATCAACCCATATACCTAATAGTTGCAGGAACGTGAATACGGATCTATGTACCCAAAGGGCCATGGCACAGATCTGCTGATAAACAGTTAACGCTACAGCAGGTCAAAATGCATGCATACCAGTAAAGCAAGGTCTAAAATCAACTATAGCTTTAAAGGCCTGTATCAGATCATAAGAAAGGACTCAAGCCAACCAAGTAAAATAAGTGACGTTTTTACAAAGTAGAAAAAGATTTTACTAAACACAATCCAAAGGGAGTCAAAGAAACCACTGGCTTGGCACATGTACAGCAAATGACTTAGCAAATATGTCAAGTGGGTCAGTGCGGAGTCACTGTTTTGATAATTGTTTCGAAGACAAATGGACAGATAGCTGACATCAAGAGAATGTGCATGTAGTATATGAAAAGTAATTAAAATATACTACAAAAAAAAAATGCAAAACGAACCAAACAAATACCCTAATCTTGATTGAAACTTCTAGATAAAATCCACAGGCAAATTCCTTTATGACAGAAGGTTCAAAGATCTTAGTTATGACCGCTAATACACTATCATCAAAAAAGAGCAGACCCATAAGCTAGGCTTAATTTGACATTAAGACATAACACACGAGAGGACCACAGGACAGGTGCCTCCTGAAGTGGGCTTGAAGATGTTGGTCCGAAACTTCAGCCTTGGTCAGAGAATCTCCTGGCAGCCTGAGTGCTGAGAGTAAGAGTGCTGTGTGCTCAGTCCTGACGAGAACATGTACTCTCCCAGGCTCGGAGACTACATGGGGAAATAGCAGAGGCTGCAGGACCACGACATGGAAGGTGGTGTGAACCACTCACTTCTGATGGACATGATCTGGATATTCACTAATGAACCTGCACAAGTTGTAGCTGCCTACACAAGACTGGGAAGATCAATAATCAATAATGAATGTGGGTTGGGGGGCTCATGGGGACCCTGATGCTCCCTGGGGAGCTACTGAATACTGGTGGTTTACTGGGGAAGGGGTAGTCACTGTCTTCAGTAGTGTGGTCACTGTGAGTTCCCCATGCTCCAATGGACAGCATCACCTATGCGCAAGGATTCTGGTTAAACCCAGTAGATAACCAACCAAACAAGAAGACATGAGAATAAGACGGGATCTGTAGGGAGGAGAGGGGGATCACCAGGGTGGGAGGGGTGAGGTGGAATGTGATCAGATTGTGTTAGGTAAACGTACAGAATTATTACAGAATTTAATTGAAATGTGAATTAAATATCAAGTGAAAAGACAAGGAATGTGGAGCAGGGCTGTGGAAGAGATGCCAGCATGTGGGGACAAGTAAGTTAAGGACAGCGAGCACCTCTGTTAGCCTACCAAAAGAAAACGTGTGCAAACAGCAAACAGCGTTGGCAAGGAGTCATAACAATAGGGCCAATACTCACTGCTTAAGTACATGCAGAGCAGAGAACTGCGAAGAGCAGCTTATGAAAAGGTCAAGAGGCATTTACCACACGGCATCACATATCTTTTACAAATGCATCCAAGAAAGGGTTAATCAATGTCCAAACACGTAAGTGGCTGTTCATGGGGCATTATTATTACCAGTTCAAGCTGCAGTCTGAGGCACCAGAAACTGCAAATGGTGCAGTGTCACACCTTAAGGGAACAAGAACTGATATCTGCAGAAAGAGCAGCTGTATGCAGAAACTACACGGCATTACTGTTACTAGTACATGTCCAGGAGACAAAGCATCAAGATAGAAAGCAGAGGAATAGTCACCATAGCATGAGATGTACAGGCACAGTAGCTTTTGATATAGTAAGATGGCCTAAAACTACCACCAGCTATAACCCAGTAGTAATTCCGTAAATGACCACTAGGTGGTAGACATCACAGATGGATTGCCCTGCATCCACCCTGGAAAGCTTGGTGGGGAAAAATTACTTATTTAATTTACATTCACAAAAGATGTACTTATTTGTAGTATGTGAAGTTATATATACTTCCAAAGAGCTTAAAATATACATTAATCAATAGCTCATGGAATGGGTTTTTAATGCATTACATATTCCCGGTACAAAGGGTAACTACCAATTGAGAGCCCTGGGGGATGAAGGAATGAGGGAAGGCTGTCCACAGGCAAAGCAGCCCCTTTATTTTGACTTGCTCAGAATCAGTAAGTATTATCCAGTTTGAGGTATTCATCTATCCATCTAGCTGTTCACTGCACTGGGATCAAACCCATGGCTTACATACAGACAAGTGCTACACTTCTATACTACACACCTTCAGTTTCAAACTAGTCTGTACTTCAAATCAGACTTGCCATGAGGGTAAAGAACTGTCCCAACCTAAGATCCCACTTAGTTCCCTTGTGCCCAGTCAGCACCTTCACTCCAGTCACCCTGAGAGGCCTATGGCTTCCTCCTCTGTGCTTGGAATGAGCAAGCAGGCTAGCGTTAGACTCATCGGGAAGCTTTGTGCGCAAAGCAGGGTCTATTTCCAGCCAACATCCACTGAGTTGTGCTGATTTCTGAATTCCCATTCTAAATTTTGAGTTGTTCCTTCTTAAGACGATAACACTCCTAAGTTCACTTCCTTGAATCTCCTTCTCTACTTTAACCCACCCACAGAAATCTATCATGTGCCAGATATTAGTTTGGGTGCTGGGACACAAGGCAAGGAAGGCAGCCCCGGCTTCTGACACCACCAGTCTGCAGGCAGGCAGCGCTGCTCCGTCTCAGCATTATGAGAGTCTGTGAGAGAAGAGCTTGCCAGTTTTAAGCACATTACCTTTTGTAAGAATTTTATTTTTTTCCAAATTGAACATTCAGATAATACAAATGTAACACAAGAAAGCAAGCTCTTTGAGAATCCACCTATGTTTACCAATACTGATGTGTATCTAATGTAAATAAAACAGCTACCTAAAGGAACACTACCTATGGAATTGTTTCTGTTCTCTCTGGCTTCACAACCCAGTGGGATTCCCCAGAAGACCACTAGGTGGTGGCAGACATCACAGAGTAAAGGCCGTGGTGGGTCCTGGAAAGCCTGACTGAGAACCACTTCATGGTTATTAGCCTGCTGATCTGAGCTCCTTGTTAAAAAAAAAAAATGAGACTGAGAAATTGCATTAGCATGGGGAAACTAAGCTAATAGTTACATTTTGAATTAGATTATAGATTTCATTTTCTGAAACAAGTCCTGTGACATAAAATATCTGAATCAAATAGTCATAATGAAGTAGTAAAACGTTTCACTTTAAATTCTACTTTCTATAGGTTTCAGATGGGTACTAACATGTGATTGTCCATTTCACGCTGTTTTAGACCCCATATCAACAATACACAGTGGAAGTAACCTGAAGTTCCTCCAGTGCAATACCACTCACTGCTCAGGGCTGCACCTTCCCTTACTCTCATAGCCCTTTCGCCTATAATAAAGTTTAAAATATTCCTTCTACCTAATGATGGGACTACAACATAGCCTCTAATTCAGGTTACATCCTGGAAGTAGAAACAGAGCTACAGACAGTACATATGTAGAACAGGACCTGGAAGCCTAAGGGTCCCCCAACCACGACAGCAGGAGGGGGGACAGGTGGAGATGGCTGGATGGAGGTTCTTGGAGCTTTAGTTAGAGCTACACTGTTCAGAGCAGAAGCAATAAAATGCACAGGGACTTGAGGGCCTTGGAGCCCAGATTTTTTGAAAGGCTAAGAAGAGAAAAGAAGGCAGGGTAAGAGGTGTGACAGTGAGGGAGGAAGCCAACAGAGGTGATTTGGGCCAAGTCACTGAAGGCCTTGGGCAGAGTGCTGACCCGGCCACTCAGGCACTTCCACAGACAGGAAGCTGTAAGCAGCAGCTGTGAGCATGGACTCTCACAGGAGCCAGCAGTATGCCCCAGAACCAGCATTTCCTATGTGATGCTGGTGTACTTCTGCTGTGTCTGACTTTGTTTCTCTCTTGGCACAATAAGCTCATCTCACAGAATGGTTGTCTGACGTGAACAAGCCCCAGTGCCCCTTACTTGCCTGGTACTTGTAAAGTCGAACAACTTAAAATATTTGATATATTGTATGAAAATACACATAAATAAAACCAAGTATTTTACACATTTTTTTTTATCTCGCCTACTATAACATTTAACCATTTTGAAGTGTTTCCAAGCAGTGGCTCTAAGGCCCACAGTACTGTGAAACCATTAACACTTCATCTATACACATTCCACCATCCTGACCAACCACTATTCTAATGGCTCTTGGGATTTGACCTCACTGGTACCTTGATAAACATAGTCCTGCAAGTGTTACTTTTTACATCTGGCTTATTTTATCTCATGCATTCTGTTCAAGGTTCACAGAAGTCATGGGTCCGATTTAGCTTCTTTTTAAGGTTCTAATATATCCCTCTGGATGCATGTGTCACATTCTGTCACCTGTTGATAGCTACCATACACCATGCTGCTAGGATTAAAGGGGCTTCACTGTGTCTCTTGAGTTTGTCTTCCTTTCTCTTGGACAAATAGCCAGACAAGCAAGGATTTAGTGGTATTATCATTCTACACTGAATTTTGTTGGGAATCACCAAGCTGTTTTCTACAGGGACTGCACCATTTTGCCCTCTGAACTGTTGTGTATATGGTTTGATGTCTTCCATGTGTAGGGGATCTTTACAAGTAATCCTTATGCTAACGCAATACAGTGGTGGCTTAATATGGTTCTGTTTGTATCTTCCCAAAGGTTATTGGTGTTGGTACACTTTCCCCACAGAACTGGCTCTCTGCACATTTTCTTTGGAAATGTACATTCTAGATTCTTGTATGTTTTGGTCAGGCCCATTGCTGCTGCTATCTGTCACCACTGGTCTCTAGGAGACTCCCCTACTTAATTTTACATCATGGCATGCTCAGGGTCTGCTAAACAGACTGGGAAATGGACAGGACACGAGAGGGAATAAATGGAGGGGGCTTCAAAATGAACCAAAACACAAATGGTCAGTGATGGCTTACCTGCTTCAGACTCAGGAGGGGAGTAAAACTGACCATCAGAGAGCCCTGCAGGGATGAGAGCTGCCCTTTCCGATGCATCCTGAACTAGTAGGAGTCCTGAGAGAGAAGAAAACAGAAGCTAAGAACCACATTACCCTCCTGGTAGCTTCCTGGCAAGATTAACTGTTACAAAAATGACATTTCAATACATCAAATAAACTATTAAGAGAAACAAGGTACTTTGAAAATCTTTCAACCATCAAATAAAGATTTCATTAATAAAACCACACACCAATCTTGTGAAGATTAAAGAAAAACAAACAAACAAAAAAAACTAAAAAACAAATAATTTTAATAATCATTTCCAATTACACCTGGGCTCAGTACTCAGATGAATCTACTGAGGATTCTCACTTCTCTACAAACATCAACACCAATTTCAAAACCAAAGTAGACAAATGACAGAACCTCATAAAGGAGGAGGACGATCTGTCCTTAAGGCTTTTTTGCTAAGGCCAGTCAGTGTTAGGAACTGTGGCAGCAAGTTCCTGGCCACAAAGCAGATGCCAGGTATGTTTCCTATGTGCCACTACAATGAAGGCAAATGATGCTCTAAATTTCAAGAAATACATATTCATTTATTAACATAAAAATTAGTTTACTGTAAAAAAAAAAAAAAAAAAACCCTCACAAATAAAAATACCATGCAGCTAGATGAGCATAGCCACCAAGAACACTTGCCCAGCCCTGAGCTCTATACTTCTCTATGAACGTCTATACAGTTAGTATAGCCGTTCTCAAGCCATGGGGTTCCACTTAGGGTTTACACTTTCATTATCAATTATAATTTTATATGCTTACCCACCACGAAAAAGGAAAAAACAGTTAAAACTAGAAAAACAATCAGCTTCATATCCTTCCATGAGTCATGTGTCCTATACCTGCATTGCCCTCTCTTAGCACCTAATCCTCTCTCCTGTTCTCTTTTCTACATGTGATACTGTACCCACCGGTACGTTTTCACACACACACACACACACACACACCACACATACACACTATATAATGTATACATTATAGGTCAGGATCTACTTATGGTAGAATGTAGGGAGGAAAATGTTTTGTTTTTTTCTGATACTAGGTGGCTTTGCCTAATGTTCTCTTCTTTTTAAAAAACTGAATGTCTCTGTATTTGTGTATGCAAGCCTGTGTGGGGTAAGCATGTGTCACAGTATATAATCAGAAGCCAATCTGTGACAGTTGGTTCCCTCTTTCCACCATGTGGGTTCTGGGAACAGCATTTAGGCTGTCAGCCTTGGCAGCAGGTTCTCTTACTCACTGAACCATGTCTCCAGCCTTTCTGCTCACCTTTATTAGATACTGTGAAACTGGTTTAATCACGTAACTATTCAAACCTCAGTCAAGTGAATACTTGATATTTTCAACAATGTTGAGTTTAGAGTTTATATATAATAAAAAGTGGCTCCCTACAGTAACCTGACATGCTCCTTCTCAACTAGAAGGACACAGAAGGGCAGAAGCATCTAAGATCACTGGCTAGTGTGCTCTGTAAATTCACTCTTGAATTACAGTTCTTTTGTCTGGTTTGCCTTCTCTGTTAAGGAAATATTTCAAATCAAACTTCATGTAAAGTGTTTCTTGATCCTGTTGCTTTTAGAGCTATAATTATGCTTAATTTTCTATAAATCACGAGATTTTTTTTTTCTTCTTCTTTTTTTTTTTTTTGGTTTTTTCGAGACAGGGTTTCTCTGTGTAGCCCTGGCTGTCCTGGAACTCACTCTGTAGACCAGGCTGGCCTCGAACCTAGAAATCCGCCTGCCTCTGCCTCCCAAGTGCTGGGATTAAAGGCGTGCACCACCACTGCCCAGCTTTTTTTTTTTTTTCTTCTTGTTGGGGCAAATTGAGCCAGATGCTGGGAAAGGGTCCAACAGGGATATGTCTAAAGCAGCATGCCCTTCTAAACCGAGTTATGATCCATTTGTCTCCTAGAATCTCCACTAAAGGTTTCCTACAGAGAAGAACCCCAGGCCAGTAATCAACGTCACCACTCTCCATGGACCATTTGACCCGCCTCCCTAACATCCTAGCACACTGAATACCATGAGGTTATGTAATAGCTCCGTCAGATCTTACAAGAAAATGATGCCAGATGTCACTTAGTCACTCAAGGGAAGACAAGGGACTGCTGAGCCAGCCACTGAACCATCATGGTCCAGTGCCAGGCACTTAACTGTTCTAATTGTGACCCATCCTAAGTCTGCTATATATACAACGATCTGGCACTTTGCAGAGCTACTGACTGCTTTAAAGCAGCTTCTTCCATTCACTGAGAATTGGTTCAACGTTCTCTGCCCTGAAAATACACAGTTCTGCTCTGGATAAATGCTTACAGACCTGGGGATTATGAGAAAAGGTCAAGCTGCCCAGGGAAAAGGAAGCAGTGGTGACTTTTTTTTTTTTACTTTATGAATGTCTGTCCAACTAATGGCCATATCTTCTAAGGGTCACCTGGTCCAGCAGCAGAACAAGGAGCCACTTTGAGTCACGATGCACCCCTCAGTTCTGACATAGCCGCTGAAGAACATGTGTCCACCTGCCTCAGTTCCCTGCAGTGTGAAATGTGCAAGCCTGGCAGGCTGACTGTGCCAAAAAAGACTTACTGTTTTCTTCTTCTGCCTCTTGAGGTAACACTTTGAAATCCAGGAACCATGTCTCAATCCAGGCGAGGATGAATGAAATGATGGGCAACACATAGCCAAATGCCCCTTGAGAGAAAAGCTAGAGAACAGGAGGTGTTGAGGGAAAGCAGCCACTATCAGCTCTCACGGGAAGGAGGGCTTCCTCGGGGCAGAGAGCAACAGCACAGGGAGGAGAGCCACACATACCTTTGAGAGGATCACTTTTGCTAATAGAAAGGCACTGGTCACTGCTGTTGTCAACTGCAAGACACATAATATTACACTCCTCAAATAGGACACTTAGCACTATGAGTGCCCACCCAAACCAAGAAAGCTGGGCCAAGACAGTGCCTGAGCAGACTGTGCCCAGCCTGCTACTTTCTATAGTATTTGTGCTTTCCTGCATACCCATTCCAGGCAAAATGGAGTTTCTGAGGCATATAATCTGAGTAGGTATATATGACACTCCCCTTATGCTGTAGAAGGCTCATGTGTTGGGAAACTTCTGTCCAGCACAAGCTAAAAGTCTAATAGATGTAAGAAAGGACAAGTGACATGAAGATAGGGTTCTGTCTCCCTAGGGTTGAGAAACCCAGAGCAATCACTTCACACTGAGCACTGTTACCCACCTTCCAAGTGAGGCTTGAGAACGGGAAAGCCTAAGGAGCATGAATGGCAGAAATGACTAAAGTGACCAGCAGCGTGGAACCGGCTGAGCACATGCTTGTACATAGTAAGCAGATACACACACACTCATGCTGACGTAATTTGCTGAGAGAAAAGTTTACTACCAGACAATAATTTACTTTAGAGACTGACATCAATTGCTCTTAGGTGACTTAGCTGATTACCTTTCCTGCAAATAATTTAAATAATTTGAAACAAAAAACTGGATCTGATGCATCAGCCTTTTCCTTATTTAAACTGAGATGTAACACGGTACCGATGAAACTAAACTGAATTCTATTTGAAAGTGAAAGTGGGTGCTTTACTGTGACTCAACGAACACTTCGGTGTGACTCTCTTTCATAACAGATACCAAGATGGACAGTCTGGCAAACATGAGTCTATGTGGAGACTCTGAAATACAATGTCCCAAATGCAGAATGTGATGGCAAAACAAAACAGAAAGAGATGATGAAGTCAACAAGAGATGGGGATAAGGCCTGCTGCAATGGCCAGCTACATCCTTGAAACAAGACTCGGAATGACAGGAGGTCCGACCTGCACTTTGTGATGTGGAAGGCAACACACAAGTCAGCCCTGGATGACTGTCTGGGGGCAGCACTGCTCCTGTTTGTATCAGCCCAAGCAGAGACTGCTACTGCTGGATTTCAACTTGCTCCTGAGCTCCCTCTAGTGCACGGAGCTCCAGAGCTCTGTACCTGTCCTCTATCTGAATTGCTTCGTCTGTAGGAAGGGATGGACAACATCCACGACATCACAGACATGGCAAAAATGATGCAGGCAGTCAACTGTCTCCAACATTCAGTTTCTTAATATTTACGAAAATAAACAGACTGTGTGCAGCCTCTGCTGGACACAAGGAAAAAGATTTGGCAGGAGTGGGGAGGTGTCCACTCATCTGGAGAAACCAGAGGAACAAAAGGAAGAGCTTGACAAAGAGGGCTTTTCCCTCTGTGACTGTTGGCTAACAGGACTGTGGACATGTTGGGGGTTTACAATAGCTTAGCTGATAAACACATGAGCATGTGTGCAAGGATGTTTCCAGAGGGGTTAATGGAGGTCAGAGGGCCCACCCTGAATGCTGGCAACAGCATCCCATGGGCTGGGGTCTAGGACCAGACACAAATGAGGTAAACTGGGCACCAGTGTTGATCTCTGCTTCCTGACTGTGGGTGCCGTGTGACCAGCTGCCTCATACTCCATGGCTGCCCTTCCCACAGACTCTATCTCAAACTGTGACCAAATAAACTCTACCACTCTCAAGATGCTAAGCTAACATCAGTTCAATGGAAAAGTAACTAATGGGGGTGGGGAAAGGTGGGGGGAATGGGAAAAGAGGGTAACATCTGAAATGTAAAAACATAAAATATCCAATAAAAAAAGGAAGAAAAGTAACTATAAAATATCCAATAAAGAAAGAAAGAAAAGTAACTAACAGAGACAATCAGGAGGGGACTGAGGACAGGGGGAGGAGCTATCATCAAAACAGAGATCAGAACAACATGTGACTACAAAATCATGAAGCAAGGCCTTTTCCACATATCTTAGTTGGAGGCATTGCCCTCCACTTTTATCTAAAAGATGAGATGGAGGACAAGGGGAGGAGAGGCCAGGGCTTACTCCTGGACACCTGGACCCCTGGACCCCTGGACCCCCCTACAGACCACGCCAGTTACAGAGTTAACTGTTTTCACTGCAGAAAGACCCCTGGTAAATTAAGTCTACTAAAGTGAGGGAAGAGAGACTGTTCAAATCCTGCCTCCTGTCAGCACAGCCTGCTGTGAGTGGCCTGCCACCAGCCTGGGAGATGACCCACTGTGACGCCCACTTACCGCTATCGCCCACCAATGGCGCAGTCTGCACACAGCATACCCAAGAATCAGCACTTTGAATCGAAAAACTGCCAAAAGCTGAGAGGGAAAAATGGTAAGAGAAGAAAAGTTATGTACAACATGTAGAAAATAAAGCAGCTTCAACACTGTCATTTTTCTGCTTTGGCTGTGGACAGCCCAGAGAGGCTCAGATCCCAGACTGCCACATGTGGGATGTGTGAAACTGCAGCCCTAGGTTTCAAATCATGTCCTTGTTATGAATATAAACGGGGAAAGAACAAAACAAGCAAACAAACAAAAACCCAAAGACAGAGACCAGCAGTTCCTCCAGGGACCAGGACCTGTCAGTGAGTTCTATTGCAGCTGCTCGGGAAAGGATGAGCTCTTGTGGGGAGGGCTCCTGGTCTCTCTTTCACCTTTCCCTTTCTGACCCATCACTTTCTTAGTGAGCCAGAGTACACTCAGTGGGCAGGTAGTTCAGGGAAAACAAACATGCTCACTGCTCAAAGGAAGGAAAACTGGCACTGCATCTACGGCCTATTTCAAGGGACCATGCCTCTTGGTTTCCATCTCAGTATATCTGAATCAAGATATAAAAATACTTACAAATATATCAAAGTAAGAGGAGTAGTAATCATAGTAAATCACTTCTTTCTTCAGAGTGTTCTCGATGCCTCCGTTTACCTGGAGAGCAAACAGCAGAATGAGAAGTGGGAATGAAACACTAGCATATACATACTTTTACACACACACACACACACACACACACACGCACATATGGACACTATATGCTTCTCTGCATACTTCCCTGCAACCCACAAATGCTCAAATACAGAATAAAATCCTCTTATCAGTTTGGTGTGTCTTCACAGAGTTCTTAGAAGGCCCAGGGAACCCTGACCTCAAAGCACTTATCCCCAAGGCCCGTTATGACATAGGACATGTGTGCCAACATTTTCTGTGGCTAGTTTTAATTTGCTCTAGCCATTTAAAATTTTGACACTCTAATAGATATAAATACATTACTTGGTTTAAGAATTAGGAACAGATTTGACCTACAATTGTATATAACACAAGTACAGCAAATGAGGGCAATAAAACTCAACAGGATAATTTTTTGTTTGTTCTTTCATATTACCAAAATTAATCTTAAATGATCAAGTTCAGGATTTCACAGATAAACTAGGCAGAGAAACTTACAAAAAAAAAAAAAAATCAAGTAGGACCCATATTTTAGGCCAATTACGGAGTCCAGGCAGTCTCTCTATTGCCCTAGGCTATGGTTCAGCCTGGTCAACTCAAGTTTCTCATTACACATGCCATCCTAACAGACAGACAGATATAATTTACCAGGTAACTGGGTAAGAGGAAAAATTAATGAAGAATTGTTTCACAGCTCTTCAACTTAGAATAGAAATGGTCACACAGAAAGGGAAGTCTTAGCTATTTCACTGACTTGCACATGCTATAGGAATGGAGGCAAAGCATGAATACTACTCTCTGCCTTACAACTCTTGAGGAGCTCAGGGGTCCGAGTGGTGAGTATGGATCAGCTATAGACATACTTGGCTACTGATCTGTACAAGTGAAGTGCAGAAGAGAAGTGGCAAGTAGCCACCTAACCTCATGCTGTGTCTCTGCAAACTACAGAAAGCTGTTGCCCAAATATTAAAACTACTACTAGTAGTTACTACTAGTGGCCTAGGCAAAGGTTCTCTAGCAGACATCTTCTCTGCTTCTGTTTCATGGGTGCACACTGGCCACAGGGGAATGCTTCTTTTGCTATGTGTATGCACTGTAACTTGACTCTCTGTTGTCTATAAGCAGAATTCTTATAGTTTATGTCTGCAACCCAAACTTGTACTTTAAATCCTTGTTTCACAATCTTTGGTTCAGGGGTTCTCAAAATGACTAACTACAGTTCAAACAAAATCTCTTCCCAGTCATCTTTCTAGATCAGACTGAGCATCCCATATGCACACATCTGAAATCTGAACTGCTTCAAACCCTTGAGACTTTCTAAGTACACACATCACTGCAAATGGGAGCTTCCACACCTGACCTCATAGGAAGGGACTCAGTTCAACTTCAAGTCCATTAAACAGTGTAAACTGGCCAACAGACTATGAATAAAGTATGAATAAATGGCACTAAATTGGGTTTCCTTCTAACACCCTCAAAGCCCGAACACCTCAGGTAAGGGACAGCGTGTGCCTATATTTTTCTGGGTTCCATCAACTGAGGAGTCTTAAATACTGGGTAGATACAAGGCAACTTTCAACAAGTCTGCCACCATCTCCTGAATGTGCCTCTCAGATGAGCTTTCTTCTGTCGGGCACTTGGAGCAGCATTTCTTCACCAGCTTCTGACTTTCTGTTCTTGCTACCAACCTGCCTCTAGCTTAATCAAGCTGTTCACCACTGCCACAAAGATCTTCATCCATTCACAAGTGTCTGCTGGAAACCTACTGAGTGCTGGGCATTGTTCCAAGTACAGGAATTACTTCAGTAAGTAAAACAATGTCTGTCTTCAGGTGCTTGTCATTATGTAAAAGATAACAGCAACAACAATGAATCACAAGACACAGACACAAGACAGGGTGACAGAATAATGGTGCCATTTAGACTGTATCAGCATGATAGGATCCCAAAATTACAAGAAGATATAGGAAATTAATAATTTTATGCAGAGAGAACATTACATCCTTAACACAGACAGGAACCCGTTTCAGTCTGAAAGCCAGAGGACAGAGTAGCTGTGGAATAAAAGGAACCACTGACAAACAAGGGTGAAGTGTTTGCATAGAGGAGTCTTCCAGAAGGGCTCAGGCTAGATGGTGGGAAACACATGCAACCAGACCCAAGGTTTTGAGAAACAACACATACCAGGGTTAATTAAACACATTATTACAATAAATTGCATCAGGTTATTTTAATTTTGTTAGTGTACATATAGAGAATTTAAAATATGTTAAATTCATATGATATTTCTATTTGATAGTACTAATACAGATAATCTTAAGGCAACATAATTGCAAAGTTCCCCAAATTATTCTAGAATTTGTTCAATAAAATATGAAGAAATAATCTCCTTTGCAAATGCTTACACAAGGGAATTAAAAAGTAGATATAATATAGCAAGCATATTTCAGAAGCACTTTACACATATATTTCAATATTAAAAATTATCTTATGTGCATGGGTGTGCTGCCTGCATGTGTGTCTATGCACCGTGTGTGCCTGGTGCTCTCAGAGGCCAGAAGAAGGCATCAGATCCCCTGGAACTGGAGTGACAGATGGGTGTAAGCTACCATTCTGGTGCTTAAAATAGAACCTGGGCCCTCTGGAAGAGCAGCCAATACTCCTAACCACTGAGCCATCCCTCCAGCACTAACAGTTTTGCTGCTGTTGTTGATTTTAAGAAAAAGAGCTGGTAAAAAAGAAACAAACCAGAAAATAATTATTTTTGTTTTTTAAGACAGGTTTCCCTTCTTTATCTGAGCCAAAGCAGAAGCACAGGTGAAGAAGCGTGTGCACAGTGACCAGCACTGTGTCCGAGGGAAGCTCTATGAATACAGATCGCTGGATTTGTTCAACCAACTGGCTGTGCATTTTCAACTCTCTATTATTAAGCTGAGCACCAGGAATTCAAATTTCAAAATCCCAGAGGAAGTAAATTTTAAGTTTACCAGGTTTGTTTCACATACTAACACTAAAAGTAAGAAAAGACTAAATCAGATGGAGACAGGTAACACTGTATCATTTAAAAAGAGATGATATTCACAAAAATAATGAGAAAAAAATTCAATATTTTTACTTCTGGAAGCAAGAAGTCATGAGCAAAACCAACTTACATTTAACTCTATTATCCACAGTAATGTTACAAATAAGAGGTCAAAGGTGACAAAGAGACAAAAAGTCCTCCTGACATCAGATATGCCTTTCTTCTCCCTTCCTTCATAGGACTCAATCCTGGCCATGAGCTGCGCAGGGTTGATGGAATGGATGTCACGCAGAGAGGCGTGTGAGCTCTGGCTCCCCGTCAGAGTGTTCTCCATGTTTTCTGGCAGGTGGTTCATCCTGGAGGAGGACTGAAGGCGTCTCCATCCAACTCCACCATCCCTAGTGAGAAGCAAGCTGTAGAGACCAAGAGAAAACCCATGTCAAACCTATGCTGATGTCATATGACCACAGTACCTCCCCACTCTCACTCAGCCACAGTGCTACGACATAGACATTTGTTTGACAGAGACAAAGAGGAAGTAAAATAATATATAAAAATATGTATTATATAAAATATAACATATTTTATAATATAATATGTTGTTATATATTTATATTATGGCATAATATACAAAATAATAATATATTTTATAATGTAAAATATATAATCTATAAAATAGTAATATTGCACTCATTACTAAATGGCTGCTTGGAAAAGAGTATCAATGAAGAAAACAAAGTTACAGTAGGAAAAGGTGAAGCTAGGGTATTCCGCACAATACCAAAGCATTCTCGGGAACCAGGAGCCAGCTTCCTTGCCACACCAGCAGGTAAATCTCTATCATCTTGTTACTACCACAGGCTACAAAGCCATATTCCACACATCTCCCCAAAGAATGAAGCAAAACACATAAACTAGCTACAAAACTGTTCCTAGTGAGGAATTGTTTTCTACCAAGAAAGACATCACTATATTTAGTACTCCCTATCACCTCTTCATGAACAAGCATGGTTTTTGGGCATTATCTTAGGAAGGTAGTATTTAAACTCCCAAAGTCCAGCACTATGCAAACACGAGACTGTTAATTCCGGAAGTTATGGCCGCATATAGAGGTTCCCCAAGACCTGGAATGCTTCACCTAGAATAACACTGAGGAGGAGAATCCAAATGAGCAGACTCCTCGAGGATGGGGAGGATGGGCAAGTCCACTGAACAGAAATGGTGGCTGGCTGCAGTGCTGAGTAGTGCAGCTTTCCATCCAGGGCTACCTCTCTCTGGGGAGGACTGCTTGTGCTTCTGGCTCCACTGACAGTCACGTTTTACTTTGGACATGAAGGTGGACAGAGTTGGGTGGTACTTGTGTCCAAATTCATATGCTCACCATTCTAAACTGTCACATTACTGGCAGTGTCCAGACCAGGAGCACCTTTAAGATGAATGAAACGGAACATGAAAACACACTGCTAATATTCACCCCACGCAATGTGGTCTCACGCAGTACACCTTCTTGTGGGGGAACGGTTCTGGAGGGTGTCCCACGATGATCTCCCGGTTGAGGACAGAGTGAGAGCAGGGAGGGTCCTCTACCCACGTCTCCGCTGTCTGTTGGTCTTCAGCCCAGCCTGGTGTGAGAGGTCTGGGCCAAAAGGGCGCGAGTACAAGCAGGGAGGAGAGATTGCCTGCCTCCGCCGCTGCCTCTGCTCGAGTCTCCGCTGTCACAGCTCGGTCACTCCCAGGTGCTGCACATGTGTCTCCACGCTGAGCCGCCCTGGCTGGGCCAATAGAAGCCGGCTAGCAGGCAAGGAAGCAGGTTGGTGCCCCAGGAAGGTTCCGGGAGAGTGGATCTCTCCCCAAGTGTTACAGCTCTTGAGACAAAACTCCCGGACACCAAGATGATTCTCGAACACACACCTTTACTTCTCCCGAATAGAGCCTTTATATACAGTTTCAGGGTGGGTTAGGGTCTGACAGCAGATAACGCTTATTGGCTTGGTCGGAGAGCTTAGAGATACCTCATCTGCATGTGGGTTAGGGTCTGGCAGATAATGCCTATTGGCTTGGTCGGAGAGCTTAGAGATACATCATCTACATGTGGGAGGGCCTGAGGCACTGTTCCTCGTGACTGATAGTCATAGACCTCTCTTTGGGAGAGGCTGTGGAGGGCCGAAGCTGAATGAAAAGAACCAGGGCCTGGGGGCAGCGCCGAACACCTGCCGTCCTGGTAAAGGTCCGGGTTCAAGGCTTGCTCAACCAGGCACCCAGCTGCTTCCCACAGCCCACCGCCCCACACCTTCTCTCTTTACACTTGGCTCTGCTTGCTACCTTACATTCTCAGAACTAAAGTCCTGTCCATACATTTATATCAAGCAATGGGGTAATATATTATTTTTAAAGCAACTTAATGACATGAATTGGTATCTTAAAGTATACCACTTGCTACAGGTACCCTACTTTGAGAGATTGAAAGGAAATTCACCAAACCACCACCATTTGATGCCATAGCTAATCTGTCACACTGGAGGTCGTGTAGTGGCTGCACTGAAGGAAGAGAGGTGCATAGTGACTAGAAGCTCAAAGTGGGAACGTGTTTTGGGAACTTGGTAAAGTTCTATTTTTTGACCCAAGGAGTAATAACACAGTTGTGTCTACTTGATGATAAACTGTATTCACTTGGTAGTTTCAGTAGAGTGTTGATTGTTTAAATTAAAATATTTTACCTGCATTTGCATGTATACATATGTGTAGCCTTTCAATAACATTTCCATTTAAAAGTTATCACAAAATTACTGTATTCAATTAGAAAACGAACCTGCTACTTAACAAAAGAAACAATTAGACAAATTGTTACATGGGACAGCCATGTAAGACTGATTTAAATGTATCCTTTTCAAGCCTTTATAATGACTTACGATAATGCTTATGTTTTATTAATTGGATTCAGACTCTAATGCTAAGTGGAGCACATACATGTGTATATATACATATATATAATCATACAATTATTCATGAAAGATATCAGACACTAGCGAAGATTACCTATGGGTGATGAGAGTTTTCTTTTTTTATTTTTTCTTCAGTTCTTAAATGTACTTTGTGCACAGTATGTTTAAAACAGGAGGAACTAAGTCCACACATCTTACTGTTAGATTCTTTACAACTGTCCAAAAATCTATACAGCTCTCTTTTATTTTCCTCCAAACTGGGGAACATTAGCTTAGTGTTTGGATTCCTTGACTCCTCAGAATCAGCAAATCAGCAAAACATTTTGAAACCTCTGTAGAAATCAACTTCAGTGTGCTGTGAAAGAAAAACAATGCTTTAAAATTTAAAACTATTTTCACATGATTTTTTTTGTCAATTAGGTCAACAGCATTCTAGCTACTGTTACAATTAGGCTGAATAGACAAACTAAGGAAAACTTAAAACAGGCTTTATTTATTCTGAAGCTCACAGGTCTTCTAATTCACATGTAAGCAACTCTGCCTCATGCATCTGGATTTCAAACTGCGTTAAGGGTAGGTCTGCCCTGTCAGCCATGCTCCTCAGACCAGGGAAACCATCAGCAGTTTCTTGTCATAAGAGATGGCAAGAGCACAAGAGACAAGTCAGACGATATCAACATTTAAAGTCACTATACTAATTATTTTGCTCACATCAGCCAAAGCATGTTTCTATATGTTTTACCAGAACTCTGTGGTGCCATTTGTATTGCACTGGATGCCTTCAAGCTATAACAGCAAAATGCATATCTGCAAAAAAAAAAAAAAAAAAGAAAGAAAGAAAGAAAGAAACAAGAAAAGAAAAGAAAAAACTGTCTACAAAGTTGAAAATATTTACTTTACTGCCCACTTTGTTCTAGGAAGTACTAATGGTTTCTTCTCAAGGAAGATCTGGCTGAGACATGAAGTGACACTGTAGTATCTGTAAACCATGGATAGGCTACATGACAAACATCAGTTTCTACAAAATACAGGTCCAGTCATGCAGGGAAAGTAAGCATGGTGCAGTGTGGCATGTTGTATGTGCAAGTGCTGCTGGAGTGCTCCCTCCATCAGAAAGGACACCTGTTTTTAACAAATGTATCAGCAGAGTAACCTGGGGAAATCCACAGGCTCATATGTTTTGCTGCCTCCTGAATCAGAAGAGCCTACAAAATTATCCTACTTATCATGTAGCATCCTCAGGAGAGAGTACAGAAAGATCCTTTGTGCTTCCAGGGACTTGTTTACGTCTTCCAGGCCATGTTACTACCTCAGTCCCTGTGCTGGGTACAAAGAGGAAGTGAACTTCAACCCCATCTGTTTCTATACAAATGACAACATCAAACAGTAAACAGACACTACCATAAAAGTGGTAGAAGATAAGGACCAACTGCAAGGAGATGTAATAAAAAATCCATTATTTTATATACTAACTGACAAACAAAGGATTTCTATCTATGTATCCATTATTTTATGAAAATGCCAGTTTGCCTTCCTATGAGGACAAACAGGTAGTTTACCCTGCTTCCTAGTAGTGGCAGTCAATTTACTAAACCAGCATAATCTCTAACTACATTCTAAATATTTGTCCTTATACCCAGAGATAAGTGCAGTACTCACCTCTCATCAAGGAACTGTCTCTTTGCAACAGATGGAGACATTACAGAAAACCACAACCAATCAAAATATAGAGCCTAGTCCCAAGGGACACACCTAAAATTCTCCAATGTAAAGCTCAGGGACAATGCTAAAGAGGGGCAGAAAGGCTGTGGGAGCCAGAGGACCAGGGAAACTGCTGCAAGAATGTGTCCACTATGAATGTCAGAAGCTACAGCCAGAAAGTCTCATCATGACTGCCTTGATGTCAACACAGACAGTAACAATGGATATGCTAACATGGATAACACGGATCAGGAAAGCCCAGGAGACCTCAACCCTACACAAAGAACTACAGGAAACTAAAGAATTCTGAGAGCAGGGGAAATCATCTTTCCCAGGCAATAGGAAATCAATTGGTTATCCAGTACAAAATGGTCACCCCTGAAAATAGACATATAAGTAACATTATATAGACTGAGTAGGTTATATTTGTATATTTAGAAATATGTGTATTTAGAAATTTATATGTGTGTGTATGTCTATACCTATGCGACAAGAAGTAATAGAAAAAAAGAGATCATGAATTTGAAAAAGACCAAGAAGGGGTATATGGGAGAGTTTGTAGAGAAGACATGGAAGGTGTAAACGATGTAGTTCTTCTAACCTCAGTTTGTGGTGTGTGTGTGTGTGTGTGTGTGGTGTGTGTGTGTGTGATGTGTGTGTAAAAAAGAAATACAAAGATGAGACTGCCTCGGGCAATCTTGAAAGAGAGCAAAATTAGAAGACGCTTTCCAGAAAGCTTCAGTAATCAAAACAGATGCACTAGGTTAAAAATAAATGAACAGATCATGGGATAGCTGGACCCCCAAATAGATCCACATGTATATGGGCATCTGACTTTTGATGAAGATACCAAAGCAATGAAGCAGAGAAATAAAGTTTGTCTTCAGAAAAGTATGCTAGACAACTATATAAAATTTGAAAAAAAAATGAATTTCAACCTCAAATTTGTATCATATAAAAAACTAATGTAAGGTGGACCATGGATGTAAGCATAGTAAGATATAGAGCATGGATGGCATCAGAGGCTGCAGGAAGGGCAGAGAGAGGATCTCCATACATCAACAGTGTATGGAAATGTAATAATAAAATCCAGTATTTTGTGTGCTAATTGAAATAACAAAGGATTTCTATCAATGTATCTATTAGAACTTGTGGAGAACACTTTTACAATATCCTTATAGATACAGATTTCTTTAAAAAGGCAAAAAAAAAAAAAAAAAAACCAAAATATCATGTCTTACATTTTTTTTTTTGTCCAGGTTGCCTTAAAAGACAGTGTGGGGATCAATGTAAGCATGACTAATGACAACATGGCTGGAATGCATTCTGGAAAACAGTCTTAAAAGACTATAGCTACCTTGTAAAAACAGATTAAGGGTAGGCAGGAAGTCAGAAAAACATGTAGGAGGAAGAAAATTAGAAAAGTAAGTTTCCAATTCTCAGTGCAAGAATTATTTAGGCAAGAAACATGAGTAGATGCTAGTAAGTATTTTAAATTTATGAGGAATAATTTCAAAGTATTACCTCTTACATAAGTTAAGTTCTATAGGGGGATAATACACTTTCATAGAGGAGAGACTTGACAGCGCCTGGACCAATGCTGGAACAAGCTCACATGATATCATATATTGTGTTGCAATAAACATGTAATAACAATATAATATTCCCCACTATAAATGTTTAACCTGTATGTAGCTATAACGAAGTAATCAATCGCAGACAACTTTCCTAGACTCGTGAGCAAAGGCAGTGAACAAATAGTTAACAAAACAATCAAGTACAACAGTGTGAATACTCTTCAAAATGAAAAAGTATAAATCCCAAACATAAAAAAGTAATGAAAAGGCCTGGCTGAATAACAAATTAAAAAAGGAAAGGTCAGTGAGGAGGTTCATTGAGTCAATCAATGTGAAACTCAAGCATGGCAGCCCAAGTTCAATCACTGGAGCCCATACAAAGGTACAAAAAGAAAACAAACGCCACAAAATTGTGTCCTAACCTCTAAATGCATCCCACCACATGATAAGCCTACACACACACAAACATACACACATATACTCCTCTCTCTCTCTCTCTCTCTCTCTCTCTCTCTCACACACACACACACACACACACACACACAAGCATGCACCCATGCACAGTGTTGTTTTAAGTGTTATTTTTTAAGAACAACAAAAAGAAAAGGCTACAAAAGACTATTAATGAACTGGGATTTATGCTTTTGAACTGGTTACATGTGATGCCCTCAAGTGGGTAGAATGTTACAGCTACAGCTCATCACTGCTCTCAAGATGACTCTGGGAACAAGACTGCTCTTTGATTTCTTTCTCCTATTTTTCAGAAACTACTATCAGTCCAGGATAATTGAAACAACAGGGTCTCCATAGTAACCATCCTCCATTTCCACATTTCTTCCTAGAAAGGTCCATTCTAGTACTCAAATGGATTCAGCATCTTAGGCTCTAACATTATAGTCAAAATATTTCATCGCCACACAGCACCTAGAAACTCTTGTATCTCAATGTCTCAGAGGAATGGGTTGCTCTTGTGGTGGTTTGTATATACTTGGTCCAGGGTGTGGCACTATTAGGAGGTATTCCCTTGTTGGAATAGGTGTGGCCTTGCTGGACTAGTGTGTCTTTGCTGGAGGAAGTGTCACTGTCGGGGTGGGCTTAAAGACTCTCCTAGCCACATGGGAGGCAATCTTCTGTTTGCCTTCAAAACAAGATGCAAAACTCTCAGCTCCTCCTGCACCATGCCTTCCTGGAAGCTGCCATGCTCCCACCCTGATGATACTGGATTGAACCTCTAAACCTGTAAGTCATCCCCAATTAAATGTCCTTTATAAGAGTTGCCTTGGTCATGGTGTCTCTGCACAGTAATAGAAGCCCTAAGACACTTCTTTTTGTGTTGTTGTCCATTGGTGCCTCGATGGATCCCTAATTATAGGCTATTGCCAATGCTGTTGTTTACTCTCCAGAATTTGACAGTTAGACTCTATTGATACTTGACTCATAGACCACAGAAAAATTTAGCTGATACTCAACTAGAAGCTTCATCCATACTGGCTAGCCTTCACAATGCTGGAAGATGAGAGGCATGTGACTGGGGAAGAAATGTAATCATCGGCCTCACCCACCTGTGAACCCTGCAAGCTCCAATCGTGCCCTGCCTGATAAAATAGGTTCGCTGGTGCAATAGTGAGTGCCATGCACATTACAGGAGTTACTAACCAATTTTTAAATTGAATATAACTGTCAAAGAGGTAAGGAAACTGTGGCTATATAGACACTGTCAACAAGGTCAAGAACCTCTGGCTAGATAGGTCATGGGCCCTAGTGAAGAACCTGCTATTATTTTGCTAAAAGATCATAGGACTAAAATGCCTCCTGATGACTCATTGCTATGCTCACAGTTTAATTCATCACTCAACCCTTATCAGAGGCTTCTTCTTGTATCAGATAGCAATTAATGCAGAGAAGACTCAGAACTGGTCAATGTGCAGAGAATAAAAGACTGAGTTCAGTCTAATCTTAGTTTCCTTTCTTAGACTTATTTTTGAAAGTATGTTTGTGGATCTACGCATGTGTACAGAGTGTAGGTGCACGCTGAGCCCAGGAATATCTGATTCCCTCCTGGAGCTGGAGTTACAGGCGGGCTTATAAGATACCCTATGAGACTGTGCTGGGAACTGAAGTCAAATCCTTCGGACATGCAGCACGAGTTCTTAACCACAGAGCCACTTCTCCAGCCTCTTAATTTGCTTTCTATTATTTTGATAAACACTATGGCCAAAAAGAACTTGGGGAAAGAAAGGGTTTCTTATATCTTATAATTCCCAGGTCACAATCTACCATTGAGGAAGGGCTGGGCAGGGCGAAAGCATGAACCTGAAGACAGGATCTGAAGAAGAAACCATGGAGGAACACTACTTACTTCTGCATTGTACTCCAAATTTACACTCAGTACCTTTCTTATACCTTCCTGAACCATGTAAAGCTGACACTACCCACAATGGGCTAGGCCTTCCCACATCAATCACTGCCCAAGAAAATGTTGCACCCGTCTTGCCTATAGAGCAATCTAATGTAGACATTTTCTCAAATAAGGTTTCTTCTTTCTAGATGACTCTATCTTGTGTCATGCACAAACACTAACAAGCACAAGCCCTAAATTGATGACTCTATTAACACTCAAGACTAGGGGAACATTATAGAAGAAAGAGCGGAAGATGTTAAGAGCCATGGGTGGTGACTTTAAGGAAGTGTTTGCAGACAACTGACGATGGCAGAGGCGAATGTAAACTCAGTGACTGTGACACATGCCAAGTCCTGCACAAGCTTACTCCAGATAGAATCCCAGCCTAAAGCACAAGAGTGAGAACGAGGTCCCACTCTTAGTTGATGACTTTTTTGGAATCTGATTGCTTTTGAGAGAGAAAAAAAATTAATTTTCTTTAATGAAATTATCAAATAACTAATAAAAGTATTATTTTTAAAGTTAAATCTCTTATAGTAATTATCTTGCATCCCAAAGAACAGAATTGAGACTGTGTTTATCACACATTCATGTTTCCCAAGCCTATCTTTTCTAATACAGACAAACAACAGCTTAATTCCACAAAGCAGCCTAGTGAGTAGTCAGCCAACCCCACAAGCCTCTGCAGAGAGCTGAGTTCCTATTCCTAAGATTGGTTTTTTAGAAGGTAGGGTAAGAACTCTAGAACGTGTTATTTCAGCTGATGGCAAATCAACCCATACCTCCTTGGTATCCCTAGTGTAAGAAGGACACTAAGAAAAATACCTGGGAACATTCAACATCAACTTCCCCTGAAGTCACTTGAGACCACCTTCCTCCTTTACAAACTAGAGCATGTCTATAAAAGGATAAGCCATTTCCATCTATGACCAAGAGTATTCACAGGTAAAAGTTGTATATGCCATTTCCCATAATGCAATGTGCACACAGAAGGGCCACAGTTTCAAAACTAATTTTCTAATCTATACTACAGATAAATGTCTGCAGTTGAAATCTTAGTGAATGTGAGCCAGAGATGTCAATCTTAAAATACAGATGCCTAGATTAAAAAAAAATAATAAAGAAACAATGTTACTTTCTGTTTCTCCATTAGATGTTTTTCACACTTACAAAAGAAACTAGATCTTCAAAGGACATGAATCAAATGCAACTTCCAGGATCATCTTTATCAGGCTAATTTGTGCTTCAGAAAACAAAATCATATAAAAGAACAAAGACCACTACAAGACGCAATATAACTATAGGCTGATATTCTGAGAAATCAGTATACTGCACACCTGAGAGTAAAAAGTCCTCTCCTGTTTCCCTCCCTCTTTCTCTTTTCCTCCCTCCCTCATTCTTTCCCTCCCTCTTTTCCACCTCCTTCATTTGTTTAGAAACAAGGTCTCATGTAGCTCAGGTTGGCCTTGGGCCTGCTATATATCAGAGGATAACCTCAAACCCTCTGTCTCCACTCCAAAAGTCCAATTGTAGGAATGACAGGCATGCTCTAGCATGTCTGGTTGTAACAGGATCTCTAAAATCTTATTAGGAGTCTGTAGAGAGTTTAAAGTAGCAACATTCTCAAAAAGTTAAATACTGTAATTTTTAGAAAGAGATAAGCAATTACAACACCAAAATTTTAGTGACTAAATCAAACATTCTGACATTCACACATTACCTATAAAAACTTCCAAATATCTAAGAATAGTCACTAATCATCAGTAACGTCTTATTTACAGCTCTAATAGGAAAAGGTGTTAAGGCTGACTCTGCGGCTTTTGGCACCATCCTCGCTGGTGAAAAGCACAGCCCCGGTCAGCTCTCACCAGCATCTTCACCATTTCCTCAGTACCTCTCATCCAACAATCCAGCCTTTCTAGTTTCCAAGCCCCCAGTTCTACCTTGTGCTCAGAAACAAAGCCTTCCTCTCCCTACTGCTCCAGCTGTGCTTAGGACTTTGAGTTCCTTGTACAGGTTTTGGAATCTGCACCTTTGCTGTACTTCAGTTCCATATAAAATGCCCATTCTGCCAGCACCTATCTACAGCCTATCCACGGCTGACGGAAGCACACATGTCACCTCCTCAAAACACTCTCTGGATCCCTGAGGGCTTCTGAGCATCTCCTTCAAAGGCTCAAGTGCTAGTAGCTTGGTTCTCAATGTGGAGAGATGATGAAACCATTGAGAGGCAGGGCCTGGAGGGCTACCTGGCTCACTGGAAGAAGACACTACTGCAGTTCTCTGGGACTAGTTGATCCTGAAAAAAGCACAAGATTATAAAAGAGAAGGTATGGGTCCTGAGTCCTCTGTTTTACCATGGGATCTCTCTGCACAGAACTTTTTCCTAACCATTCCTCTGCTATGCAGAGTGTCAGGGACCCTTGCTAGAAGCTGAGTTGTCTGACCATGAATTTCTATCCTCCAAAACAATAAGCTAAAAAACCTCTTTCTTTTTAACATTGAGGTGGACTTAACATAACATAAAATTTAAATGTACAATTCAGAGGCTTTAAACATATTCTCAATATTGTATAATTTTCACCGCTATATAGTTCCAAAATATTTTCATCACTGACAATGGAAATTTCATAGCAATTACACAGTAACTCCTTATTCCTCCCCCTTGCCCTGCCCTGCCAACACTAATTTGTTTTGAACACTTCATAAGAATGTGCTATATTTTGTGTGGAGCTTCTTTTACTTACTTAATAGGTTCATTCAAGATGCACCTATTCTATATCATGTGTTAGCAAAGGGTGGCATGCTGTTCTCTTGTTTTCTGTTGCTGTGATTAGCACTATTACCAAAAGCAACTTGGGGAGAAAAGGGTTTATCACTCAGGCCACAGCCCATCACTAAGGAAGTCAGAGCAGCAACTCAAGCAGCAGTAGCAAGCACTGAGTGATGTTCAATGGCTTACTCCTGAGCCTGCATTCTGATGCCTCTGTCAGTCAGCTCAGAGAGAGTCTGAGTCAGAACAACCGAACTGAACCACCCAGAGTTTAGAAAGAACTAGAAATGGGTAAGTTTATTCAGCAATAAGTCTCAGAGGCTGAAAACACTCTAGGCCTAGTTAAGATTGTATGGAAGCTGTAAGCTTCCATGACTAGGCCTAGGTTAGCAGTCTCAGAGTGACAATTACTTCAGGAGAATCAAAGTTACCTTTATAGTAGTATATTACTATTTATAAAAACAGAAGATAAAATAAGAATGTCCTCAATTTAGTTTTATTTAATATATAAAACATATATATGTATACACACACACACATAATTTCACATATTGTTCATAGGTCTTTTGTGAATCTCAATATCAAAAGCGCCTATGAAACAATGCAATATCCTTTTTTTGCCTACATATCAAAAGCTCTTAGAAAGCCACGTGTAGGAGCACCCACTCCAGTGGTGGGCCAGGAGGAGCCAAGGTGAAGGCCATCCTCAGCTACACAGGGACCTCAGAGTCATCTTGGGTTACATGAAGCCCTGCCAAAACCAAAACAAAGCAAAAAAAGAAAAATAAGAAAACAAAAACATAAGCAGAAAATTTCCTAGAGAACAATTCTGCATCATAGAGAAATGGTGGACATGCCAGACACTCTGTGTGCTTGGTAGATTTTTAAACTACAAATACCAATGTATAAACATAAAGAGGGCCAAGTGTGGTGGGCACGCCTTTATTCCCAGCACTCAGGAGGCAGAAGCAAGAGGATCTCTGTGAGTTCAAGGCCAGACAAGTCTACATAAAACCCAGGACAGCCAGGACAACATAAAGAGACCCTGTCTCAAAAACATGAAGTGGGGAGAAGAGAGGATAGAGCCTGGGTACTTGCTAACTAAAATTTAAAAATAAAAATTTACATACATGTTAGAATTTCAACATGAATATTTTGTTTTTGCTGAGCAAGGGTCTCATGAACTCCCTATTAGTAGGGGGTGACCTTGCCCTTATTCTTCTGCATGTATGGCTATGCTTATCCCAATACTAATTTCAGTATCTATTCTTGATAATAGAATTAATAAAAACAATCTAACCTTCCCAAATAGATTAGATTGGTTATCTTTCCAAAATGCAAAAGCATAGTACAAAAGGGATTTATATACAGAGAGCATAAACACATCAATTATATGACTCTGACCTATTCAACCCAAACAAATGGGCATATTTATTAAGCATCTACTGCATGTAAAAAATTGTGCTAGTTGCTATGAGGGAAAGTCAGATAGAAAAGATACTGTCCCTGTACTCATGTACAAATTATACAAGTAGTATAAAAATAAAGTATATATATATAAAAGGCTCAGTATCAGTTTGCCACCAGAAATACAATCAAAAAAAAGCCTTGTCTGAGAAGAAATCTGACTCTGAATAATCTGAAAGGCTATTGTATCAATGAGGAGGAAGACAAGGGCAACCTAGAGTGGACCAAGCACAAGCATGTGAGATACATATACAACTGAGTCAACCTCTGTCTGGGGAACCCAGGTAAGGAGACCGAGGGAAACAACTGAAAGTCTGGGACATGAGTGTGCACAAGTGAGAGAGGGCTGAAAAGCCAGCAAGAGAGTGAGGACGTCTTTCCCATAAGAATGAGCTGAGGAGACCAGGATCCTAAGGGCAGGGCAAACATCAAAGGCCAGCGAGAGGTCAGTGCTTATAAAACAATTGTTGGCAGAGAATTTCCTTGTTCAGGGAAAGGTAAACAAGAACTCCAGGGTAAGGGACTCTCAACAATGTGAAGTGCAGCTCCGGTTCACTTCTTCAGGACCAAGGCACTCAATTCCAGAGTCCGGGTGTTCTCAATGCCCTGAGAGATTTTTATTTAAGCACTGAGACAAGTGCAAGTCACAAAACAAAAAGCTGTGAACAATGTCTGTCGCAGTAAATGCTGGCAGTTCTCACAGTCCGTACCAGCAGCAGACTTAAGTGCAGAGCATGGTAGCTGGCCAGCTTTAATCTCCAATTCCTCAAGTTGGGAAGAACATAAGACAACGCCTGTGGTGAGGAAGCCTTACTTGCCCATGCTCTCTGTGCTCCTGAGCCCTCTACAGAGCATCAACTTGACTTCCATCCTGGAGTGGATGCACATGTCCTTAGGTCAGCAAAGCTCTACCACAGACCTGCAAAAAGGACCTCAGCTACCAAGTGGAGGCTATGCTTACCTGCTGGCTTACATGCTTCCTAAACAGGGAATTACTTGTCAGTATGCACAGATGAACATTTCACTAATGAAATCCCTAGACTTCTGGTTTCTCTTGAGAAAAAGCAGACAACTGGCAATATTCTCCATCTCACCATTTTGTCACATAGCCAGTATGCTTACTTCTGACATCAGCTGGTTCCTGGTGGCATTTGTTTTTCCTTCTCATTACCAGGTCTTTGGATAACTGACAGTGGTAGGTCAGAGGGGCACTGCCTGGTTTTACAACCCAGTATTGCCACTTTGGTCAAGTTACTCATCCTTTTTATGTTTTGCAAAATAGGGACAATACTGCAACCTAACTTAGAGAGAGGTTTGGAGAATAAGGACAACAGATGTTCCCAATGGGACAGGGAGTCAAATGTGCTCACTGCCATATAGTTTTGCTCACAGCCAGACAAGTTGTCTATCTAGGGCTAGAGGGATATCCTACAATGCAAAGTCCCTATAAAACAGACTTTTCTAGTCCAATATGTCAGTGGTACTGAGGATGGAAACCCTAACACAAGCCATGAGAACACCTCTGGACACGGAAAATCTGTGCTAATTACTAGCAACAATCACCAGAGCAAGTCCTGGCTTGACGACTTTACCTCTGCTGGAGAAACTTCTAACACCTCAAGAGTTACTGTTCCCTTTGATGAATTTACAACACCATAGGAACAGAAGAATGGCACTGGGAGCTGAAGAGTTGCACAGCATGAAGAGCAGACAAAGCCTCTGCAGAAGACATGAATTCAGTTCTGTTGGGCGTGGCCAACAACCACTTCAACTCCAGCTCCTAGGGAACCAATGTGATGGATGCTCTCCTTTGAACTCTTCAGGTGCCTACACATTCATGTGCAGTTTGCCAGACCCCAACACACACATACACAAACACACAAAGTTTTTAAAAAAATGTTTAAAGTAAGTTAAAAAGAAAACTGTTACTGGAATTACTGGATTCTGCATTATTAAATAACAAACAGGAAATGATTAATTCAAAGAATTATGGAATATATTTTTCTAAAACAAAAATAAGAGTGTATTATAATACTCAATAATATGCCATATTTGAAAAGTCTATCTTCTAGAGAGATATAGGATACAAGAAATCTATTAACTGCTTAAACTTTAAGAGCTCTAAACAAAATCATGCATTTAATAAACTGAAGATTAGTCACAAAACACTAGGGGGAGGGGTACACTTTGTGGAAAAAACATTAAAGACATGTTTCAAACTCAGAGTAGAAAACTATCCCTAATCCAGCTCCTGAGAAGCAAGACCTTCCAGCCTGAGTCAAAAACCCTGGGTGAGAACTGAGGCTTTGGTCTCCATTCACCACGAGAAAAGGATTTCTATATCTAAGTCTGTACACAACGAAAGGAAACAACCAGAAAAGCCTGAGCTGTGACAATCTGTCCAAGAGCTGTAAGTGCTGACCCGTCCCGGTAAGTGTCCAAGAGCCGAGGCCAGTCTCTCTAGACTCCAGCATTTCCATCTATAATATTAACAATATTAATGACTATAACTATTTTAACACGACTTTTTCAGTAGCAATGTGCTTAACATTTACATCTAAAGATTTAAGATTCTCAAAAGAGACCCTGGAGACTATGTTAGACCCAAGAGGAAAGGAAGCAGTTCTGAGGAATCAAAGCGAAGAAAAGCTTACCAGCACTTCTTGCAAAAATGGTAATGAAAGTGCAAATAAAACTAGAAGCTCAATGCTCTGCAAAATCCACACCATGTACCATGCAGATGAAGTCTTTTAAACTTTAGCCAACACAGATTTGAAGGTGCATCTATGGTAACTCATGAACAAAGAATGAAGATAAAACATGTTGCAGAGAAAGTGTTCCTAAGGTTCTGAGAAAAGAGAAAGTTTCATCAAGAAGAGAAGAGAAATAAATATTTTATTAAAGAGTCCAACACTGGGGTAGACGCTAGGCATAGTTAGAGCTTTGGCAGTCATCAAGCAGGACCAGCAGTGACACGGAAGTGGTCAGGGTCCCTGGTTGGGGGGCAGGACTCACCATGACTAGATCTTCCAGACGCCTAGAAGACAGAGTCTGATGCAGAGCCTACATCTAAGAATGTGCACATCGGCTCCATAAACATCCTTCCAGACAGTGAGACTTGCTCTAAACATACAGTTTTGATATTTTGAGTTCAAATGGAAAAGCTCTTTTGCATAAATTAAAGATCTTCTGATATTTAAGGATTCTATTTACAGTATTTTAGAGCTATTAAACACAATTTCCATCCTTGACATCAGCTCAAAAAGGCACCCAAAAGCAAATCAACCTACTGATTTTAATTTTTATAACTTTACTGTTATTAATCTAATATAGTTCTTTGAATAAAAGAACCTTACAATAATGGTTCTTTTTTAAAATTCAGGACAACCTACACTATTTCTCAACCATTTAACAATCTGTTTCTTTAACCACATAAACTTTATAAACTGGCTTCTACCTTTTTAAAGTAGCATGAGAAAAATTACATCACCAAGCTGACCCAAGTACTTCCTCAATCATGGGAAAACTCTACTTGTTACCAGAAACAAAGGACCAGCAAATCACATGCCATACTACCTCATATCTAAGAATAAGACCAAAGTTAGGAAAATAGTAACAACTTTTACATTTCAAATATTTCTGAAATTAAAATGAATTAAAATTGTTTCAGAGGTACTGGGATTGAACACAGGCCTTCTCAGGCATTCTTTCCCTGAGCTACAATCCTGCCTTCTTTTTTTTTTTTTTTTTAATCAGGAGACAGGGTCTTTCTAAATTTCACAGGCTGGCCTACAACTTGGGATTTCCCCTCCCAGAGCTTTGCATATAGTTGGTATTACAAGTGTGCACCACTGTACTGGGAGTCACTGGCAAGCTTATGTACTACCACACTGGAAGTCATTTACAAATGATAGCTTTCTAACAAAAAGGAAGGGCATGTAAAGTGCTGACATACACTTCTTCAGAAAGAGGAAAAAAACTAGAAGAGCTTTTATTTTAGTACAAGGAAAAACACTGCCCCATCCTCAAAATTGTCTTCTGTGAGTTTACAAACATGAGTTTAGTTTCTAGATACTGACGTGCTGTACTGTGATATTTACAGACACTCTTTGCTATGGGATTTTCGAGAAGGAAATAGAACCAAAAATAAATAAATAAAAAACTAGCATGGAAATAAGCATTTAGTGTTCTTGGCATTTTATGTGTTGAATTTTGGAAACCGCTGCATATCTACAGTTCCAGAGCCCCTTCTCCAATGAAAGGGTCCAGCACATGAGTTACAAAATGCATCATCAGGACCCAAATTTGAAACATCATCAACCTGTAGATCTTGCTACTTGTTTCAGAGACAAGGGGTGGAGCATAGTGAAGTGGACTTGGAGTAAACTTAACGACATCTATCAGTCTAGCTGGGGTAACTTAACTAAGTACATCTGGGCGTGGCACATGCATTCTCTTCTTTCAGACATATTGCAAAGTTTAGTATCTGCAATGTCTGAAAGAACAGAATGCATGTGCCACGCCCAGAAAACTGTAGGAACTAAATAAAGTATAGCAATCCTTAGAAATACAAGTTCTAAGAGGAAAAGGCTCACGACTTACTTACAGTTACACTTGCTCAGCCACTTGTTTGGACAGAGCAAAACTGCCTGCCAGTGCTTTCCAAGGGAAAGCAGGTAAAGACTGTCCTGGAAATGACTGACAGCTGAAGATAAGCAAGAGGGTTTGAGTCTTGCATATAGCAGCAATGAAAAGGAAAATACCTGTGGGATACAGTACTAGCGAACAGAGAGACATTCTTCCTTAAGAGGACCCCCAAAGAGAAAAATATAAAACGATTAATGATTTCATAATCAAAATAAATAGAAAGCCGTTGAGAGTTTATGAGTGCCTTTGAAGGAATCTGAAGTCTGCACTTCCGTGGGATGCCTGTTCCTTCTTCAGCATTGCCCAACCCAGATCAGCTCAGTCATTTCACCATCCCACCATTTACAGATACAGCCCTGCTGGGCTCTCCTCCCACTAAGCTTGCTCTTCCAGCCTTTGCACTGTAACTGGACAGACACTTCCTGCTCTTCCCGACTAGATCACTCTAAACATTCAGGTCTCATCCAAAGCATCACCTCTTCAGGGACATCCAGATCCCACACCCCAGAGCCACACCAAAGAAACTTACTGTCAGATTTTCTATTATTCATTCCTATCTAAAATCATGTTTTTATCTGCACAAATATTCTACGCCAAAATCAAAGGAATTTGAGGGCAGAACCCTATCTAGTGTTCAATACTCAATTTCCAACACCTAAAACAGCATGTGGCATCAAATAAACTGTCTAATGAGTAAATCAAAATGATAATCACTATCCTGAGAAGAAAAGTCCTTGGAGCAGTTTTAATTCTATTTCCTTAATGCATTTGATAATGCAATCTTTAAAGGTTCATGTTTGAGACAGGAAGATCTCAAAGAAAAATGTATTCTTCCTTACAGTACAAAACAATGCATATGTATGAATATTATGTAGGGGGGCACAGTATACACTGTCCCTTCATGGGCATGATTATCTAGCATTTTACTTATGCATAAATACAGCCAAAATACTATAAATTGTTTTTTGTCATCAAATCCAGCTCTAGAAGTGGATGATGGATAGATGGGAATTACAGTTAGGACCCTTAAACAAAAACATCAGACGGAACACACTATAGTAACTCCAGTACACTGAGAAGTCAGACCTGTTACTGTGTTCATTCAGCCTTACAACCTTACCCAAACTAGTACTGGGTCAAGTGATGGATTCCATCTGTGAAGACAAATGCCTTTACAACTGCCAAATTAAGAGCACACCAGGAAAAGTTCCACAATGCCCACCCATGTTCCAACCAGAAGAGGAAGAAAAGAACCCTACTGAGATTTTTAAAAACTAAAGGCAGGATGAGTGAGCAAAGTGGAGAGCTGAAACTGGCTAGAACATTCATGACTCATGCTTTAATTTTCGTTTTGTTTTGTTATATCAGGGCTTTTCTTGACGAAGGCACAAGGCCAGTAACAGATAGTAGCTGCCGGCCTACACCGGCATATCACCTCGGTCTTGACGGGGGTGCACGACATGGGGCCGAGGCTGGACCACCCACCTCCTGGTGAGTGTGGGAGTGGGCCCGAGGCCGGCTTCCCTCCCGCGCTCCGCCGCTACACCCACAGGCCCCGCGGCCTAGGAAAGGTCTGGGGAGCCCGGCGAACCCCGGGACCTGAGATATTCGGCTTCGCGACCTGCCCCGCAGGGCGCGGGAAAACAGCCTACCTCCTCCGCGGCGCAAGCCGCCCGCTGGCCTGTAGACACCGCTCCGCGGTCCCCGCCGGCTGGGCTGGGGCGGGGCTGCAGGGCTGGACCCTGTCGTGACGTCAACACGCTGGTCACGCAAAGACGCTACCGAATGCCGGAACCGGGAATACTAGCAGAGGAGAAGGCGGGTTGGTTTGCAGAAATGTCCGTCTTGGGACGACCAGTAGGCGGCTCAGAAAGGAGGCAGTGGGTGGGCCTGAGAACTAGCCGCTCCTCCAATCCTGTTAAGGTATCCGTCTTCCAACTACAAGGTTTTAGTCTGTTTCAGCTTCCTGTGGAATTCTATGGAAGGCTTCTCTTAGTCTCTTTATGGGACTTGACTGCAGCCGATGAGAACTAACACTGAGAGTCGATTTCAGGCCCTGGCACCTTGGTTTCAGCTGTTCACTAAGAACTTGTCTATTCTAGGACGCTACCATAAGTCTCAATCAGCTCAGTCTTACATAGGAAACTCTTTTCCTGCATTCCCACTCAGTAATGCCTTTGTCTTACTGATAGTTAAGGCTAACTGTATTTGCTTAACTGTTATACACGAAATTTGACACTAAGTAATGTTTTTGTTTTTTCCAATAGATGTTACAGTTACGTCCTTAAATGCAAGAGTACAAAGGAAGATAAAATGGCACTATCAGTTATGAATATGCTCAGCCAGTTAGAGGAAGATAGTACTAATAATAGTATTTATAATAGATACTCGTATAAAGTCGTTTAATCATCTTTATAATGTTTAATGACAAATGTGAACTTATATATGTGCAAAATTTTGAACAGTACAAGTTGGGTGAAGCCTGTTTTTATATACCAATTAAAGGCTCGGTCTTTGTGTGATGGGTCTTTCCTGTGCATAGACATGTGAAAATGTTTGTTAACACTCAAGTTCAGTTCTTCATCTGTCCTTAAATGTGCTTCGTTGCTTTTTAAATACTGTACGAAAGTCTTCAGCACCAACAGATATAATTTGCCATTTCTGTGCCCTTAGACATACAGTTTTTGCATTTGCTTTTTAATTGCTAGTAGGAGAAATGCTACCTTAAACACGTGTCAATGCATTTTCCTACTTCTGTCCAAGTACTGCTTATGGTGCAGATGACAACAAAGAACAGACTAGATCTCAGGCACACATCTTTAATCCTAGTAGTAGATGCTTATGATAAGGGCCCCTAGTGTTGCTATAATGTTCATTTCCACCCATAAAATTTAAATAATCCTGTTCACTATCCCTTGGATGAGAAATAATATGGAAGCCTTTTGTTGTTGTTGTTGTTTTTCAAATTGATGAGCGTGAGAAACGTTAGGGTTAGGATGTGTGTATATATACAAACTAAGTGCAGGGTCTTGTGTACAATGATTTGGGTGACAAGATGAAGCAACTTGTGTGACTACTGTCATGCAGAAGCCTTCCACTTAGCGATTAAAACACTACACCATACTAATACTGCCACTGTGCTTAGTTTTCCCTGCTTTCAGACTCCCGTATACATCCATAGTATGTACTCTAAGACTCCTTTTTCTTGATACCTGTGATGGCTGGTAATTGATTATCAGCTTTACACAATCTAGAATCATCAAGAAGACAGATGTCTGGGCATGTCTAAGTTTCTAGGATGTGTTAATTGAGGTGGGAAACCCACCCTAAAGCCACCTCATTCAAGTTCTGAGGTCCCAGAACAAATAAAATGGAGAAATAAGCCAAGTAGCTGCAGTCATGTTGTGTTTCCAGACTGTGGCTATATCGGATCATATGCCTCACATTGCTGCCAAGGTGCCTTTTCTGCCATGGTGGATAGTACCCTAAATGTAAGCCCAAATAAATCTTTCCTTAACTTGCTTTTTGTCTTATATTTTATCTAAACAATAAGGAAAATAAGTAATATAACACTATATTTGTAATATTGATATGTATTAAAACATGTTGTAGGAATTTATCCAATCTCAGTTTTTGTTTATAGTTTCAAACTTCGTTCATTCTGCTGTTGCTCAACATTGGGTAATTGTATGTTTGGATAATTACACAGGGGCAATAATTAAAAATCTAAGCCAGGCCGTGATGGCACACGCCTTTGAGCCTAGCACTGGGGAGGCATTCGAATTTCTGAGTTCCAGACCAGCCTGGTCTACAGAGTAAGTTTCAGGACAGCCAGGGCTACACAGAGAAACCCTGTCTCAAAAAAACAAACAACAACAACAAATCTATACATGGGTAATTTTAAAGGAACTAGATGGTGTGATGTCATCTGGGATATAAGTACCATATGGTTTGCTGCTATCTTAGGCCCTGTCCCCTATCAGCATAGAGGTGACCAAGTGTCCAGTAACCATATTTGCTAGGGTTGGAGAGGGTGTATGTCATGTGATTTCATCGCCATCTTGGCTAAAAGTGACCCCATGGTATAAACCAATCAAGGAGGCAACAACAGGTCTCTAAAATATCTTGTATTAGGATGCATTTTTGTATGACAATGTTTGTCCTAAAAACAAAGGAATAAAACCAGAGGTTTTTTAAGATAAGATTTGAAAACAGTGCTTGTTTTATAAGGTATTAAAACTGCCTTGTTTTAACTCTATATGTTTATATACAAGAATGATCCTCACCTGACAGCCAAACTTCACAGTGAAAGAGTCACCCAAGTAGTACTGGCTTTAAAGGCATGAAATGGTCCTGGAGAGGAACTGAGACTTTGCACTGTGTGCCAGGGTTGGAGTTTCTTTTTTTCTTTTTTCTTTTTTTTTTTTTTTTTTTTTGGTTTTTCGAGACAGGGTTTCTCTGTGTAGCCCTGGCTGTCCTGGAACTCACTCTGTAGACCAGGCTGGCCTCAGAAATCTGCCTGCCTCTGCCTCCCAAGTGTTGGGATTAAAGGCGTGCGCCACCACCGCCCGGCTAGGGTTGGAGTTTCTAAAGAGATCCCAGGATAGGGACCCTGGCATTCTGGAAAGGCCAGTGGCATGTGACAGCCACCAAAAACAGCAGCCACAGTGAAATGAAACCAGAAGAGCCCTAAAAGACAGGCTATGTGTACTGCCTAGGGCATCACCAGAGAGGCTTTCCCCAGTCCCTTGGGAAAGCCCAGAAGATTCTGCGTGTGAATCTAGCATTGAGTAGTTTGCATGGTTCGAGTTTGCTTTTGCCGTGTCCAAATTGTGGTTTTGTCCTGTTTCTTCCCACTTGAATTGAAAAACGTTACTTTATTTTTGATATTGCAGGAGCCCACAGTTGAGATTTTAAATTTTTTAAGAGGAAATTTCAGAGTTTACAGAAATTTTAAATGAAAAGGATGATATTTTCTTTAACTAAGTTTATAAGGCTATGGGAAATTTTAAGTTTATAAAATGTTTTATATTAAGGTATATTTATTAACATGTAATCTTAAAAAATAAAATAAAAATAAATAAAATAAATAAAGGCTAAAAATTAGGGCCACAGCTATAGGACTAACTAAACACCAGAAACTGGAATATTCCTATCTTATGAGCAGTGAGACAATGACCTAAGGCAAAGAGCCCTAGAATGTTTCTTCTTGCCTGTGATCTATTTGGGTTAACAGAAACTGATTCAAGAATGTGGGCCTAACCCATGTCTTTGCTAACCTCCTAAGCTTTAGATGTTTTGATAAGCTGCATCAGACAAGAAACTGTGATATTCTGTAATAGTATAGTATAAAAAGACTGAGAAAGCAAAGTTGCCTTTTCCCCGTGGACAGTATTTATGATTTAAAATTTTATTTTGATACTAAAAAGCTTCAATTCAGAAATTTTAATTTTTTTAAGTTCAAACTCAACAGAGATAAAGCTGCAAATCCTAATTGTATAAAAGCTACTAACTTACTGTGAATGTTATATGATTCACTTACAATGACAAACTAGCCTCCTGTATGTGTTTTCAAGGTAAAGCTGGAGATAGTAAATAAATACAAAGTTTTAGCTAGTAAAGCTTAAAGCTAGTAACTGAATACAAAGTAAAAAAAAGTTTGTCTACCTCAGATATACTTCACCGATTATGGTCCTCAAACTCTTCCAAGATCTGCTGAATGTGGCATTTAAAATGTTTAATAGAAAAAGTTTTCCATGATAGACTGAAATGCCAAATTTTAGTAGCAATCTTAAATTCTCCAAAGAAGACCATGGAGCACAGATGATGCCACATGGATCGTGGTAACACAAACTACTGGGGAACACTGCCCCAAGCCTTGCCTACCACTGT
Organism: Mastomys natalensis; assembly: GCA_021653895.1. Classification (NCBI taxonomy): domain Eukaryota; kingdom Metazoa; phylum Chordata; class Mammalia; order Rodentia; family Muridae; genus Mastomys; species Mastomys natalensis. The sequence goes on along the minus strand of JAJTUV010000422.1, from coordinate 54,971 downwards.
GATCCTACCCAAACTGTGGGCAAGCAGGACACCAGATGGTTGATTGACCCATTTCGCCAGTCCCCCAAATTCCTCCTACACAGGAAAATGTCTCCGATCTTCTGGACCTGATGGCCAAAGACTGAAGTTGTCCTGGGACATCTACCCCCAGTGAAGCCATTGAGATCACAGGAGCCTAGAGTAACTGTGTAGATAGTGGGCAAGTCTTTTGTCATTTTAATAAATACATGGGCATTCGATTACACTTCCTACTAAAATTTCCTGCCTCAGATTTTTGATAGGCTGGCTAGGTTGGGTGTAGTTGGTCAGTTTAACAGCAGCAGTTCCTTCCTCAAGGCTTCAGATCCTTGATAGTTCATTTTATATGTAAAGGAACTTTTTCTAGAGCTGCTAATGCTGAGAAAGGCAAACAGGTTTCAGATGTAACTTTTTACAAACTATTTGCCGTGACTGCTCTCAGTAATCAACCGTTTGTGTCTCATGGTAAATGACTGGATAAAAAAAGTTTCAAAGTGTATGTAAGTTCTGAGGATGTAAGAAAGCATGGTAAGGTATGTAAATGCAAGGTGTATAAAAATGTATAAAAATATGATTTAAGGTAATAAAATATTTCAGATTTCTTTCCTACCTATATGTTACTGTTAAACTAAGATATCAAAAGGTCAATGTTTTAATACTGATCAATGGAGTTCTGATAAGCTTGAGAAGCACTATTATTAAATCACAAGATCGAGATTTCAAATTTCCCTGGACTGTCTTTCAAATACAGACTTTAAAATTGCTTCTTATTGAGGTAAAAATATGTCTGTTCACTCTTATATCTTGAGACCTCTGGACAGAGAAAAGAATGTTTCTGCTTTTTAACTCAAAGCCATACATAGCTTTTGCTGTGACTTGGAAGCTTGAGTGTTCCCCAGCTCTTATAGTCTACAATGTGAATTTCAGTACAGATTACAAACAGTGGTAATGTCAATATATATGTTACCTCTTTTTGTAAACTGAAAAATATCCTGTAAGCTTCCAGAGCCAAGAGAGTCCTAAGGTTTGGATCCACCTCTCACAGGTCAAAAGGACTCTGGTAAGAACAGCATCAGTCTCTCCACCTGCCTGTTCCTGAGGGTATGTGGTCTCACTCTCTCCCCTGGTCTTGGGACTCCTCCCCTACCCCAACTACCAGGTCTATGGGCCTGACAGTTGTAAATTTGTGAGTTTCCTTTAGGTATCTAAGCTTTGACTTTTGCCCTTACTCTATATCTGTCTCTGCAGATTTCCACTTTGCTGGCAGACACCATCTAGGAGTTGGCTGCAGACTATAAACTGCTCTAAATGGTTGCAATCCTGGACATGCTGAAAGCTGTTATGGACCAGTCCAGCTGATGTAATTGCTCCCTGTGTCTCTCTCTCCATCTGGGTCAGATAACTAGATGCTTCTGATGAATGTCCCATTGCCTGAATCTTCTCCCATACTTTGACTAGGATTCCAGCCTCATGGACCCTGACAACAACATTCTCATTTTAACAGAAGTACATACAGAAGAGAGTACATCACTGTATATCCTGAAATAAAGGCTGCTATGTTAGATCAAGAGGAAACTCCCTGGCATAGGGGACAAAACATTTACCTATGGTGCCTATTGACATACCAGGAAAGGTACCTATTTAAAACAAATAAATCCAGTTCTGTCAACAGGTAGATTTATTAGCTGAAATAATTCTACAATATGATAGGGCAACTCAACCTGTTTATATAGAACAAAGAGATATTGTGTGTGGCTTTAAGAGAAAATTCTTTCCATAAAACTACTTGGGAATCATTAGAGATAATCTGGCCATACTTAAAACAATTTTTAAAAAAAATGGGTACCTGAGATGAAATAACATTTTCCAGCTCCTCCTAGATAGTAACTTTTCATCAGTAATCACAGGGCCTTTGACCCTTCTGTTTCTACTAATTACTGTTTGCCCTTAATTAATCATTAATGCCATTATATATATATATTAATATATATATATAATATGGCTACTAGATCCCAATATGGACATGTCCCTCACCACAGAGTCAAGGATTTGACACAGGATACAGCTCAAGGAGGAAATGTGAGGGATAAAGTTATCTTTTAGTTTTAATTTCTGTGTTTAAGAGATCTGTAACACAAAAAAATGTCTCTAACTTGTATGACCAACTTACCCAAAGACAGATAACTTCCGAAATGCTAACGGCTGTTGTTCATGTAAGATAACAAAACTAGTCACTGTTTTCACTTCTGTAAACAAGGTTGGTTGCCCCAACTTCACAGGATGTTCCTTATCACAACTAGGTGAGAGGTATGCAGGCAGGAAGTACATAAGAATGTATGCCTGCCTCTGATTGGATGAAGGTGGAAGTACACAGCCTTGTGGGTTTTACCTTTATAAGCCTCTGACTAACATAATTTGTGGCCATTCTGTGGGAATCCCAGGTATGGACCAGGTCAATGTCCATCATCCTGGCCAGTATTTAGTAATTCTTTCAAATTTGGCCCAAAAATTGTGGTAGGGGTCTTGTTCTTGCTGAGTGGGATTATCAGACCAAAGCTGCATGGGATTTCTGAGAGCTTATGAGAAAACTCCAAGTAAACAAGAGTATTGTAACCTCTGTTCCTCCATAGCACACATCTGTTCTTGGAATGTATTTGTCCATCCCTCCCACATGTAGTAAATGGGAGTGGATTTACTTTAGATTTACTTTAGATACAGATCGTATTAACAATTATTATTCAGAATTGTGTTTTCAAGCACAGGTTGTCATTGTGACATACAGTCTAAATGTGTGTTACCTTGTCCTGTGACTATAAAAAGCCTAAATGTGAGTTGCTTTGCCCTGTGACTATACACAGTCTAAACACGTGTGACTTTGCCCTGAGACTATATGCAACATAAACTCAAGTGAACATTGCTCACATGTTCTTGCATAACCCTCAAAATACCCTGAGATTATATATTGTCGAGTTCTCTGAACAAGGTGGGCTATTGCGAGAGACTTCAGTCTGCCTCATGTTTAGTTTTCACTCTCCCATGTTCTTGCTGCCAAATAGAGTGGTAACAATATTGTGAATTTATTTTTTCACCTCTGTTTACATTTTCATTACAAAATTAATCTTTGATTTCTTTGAATCTACTATAAGTTAATTCTCCCTAGTTCTTGGACAAGGCAAGAGTTTAAACGTTTTAATTTTCTTAGGTACTAGGTAAATATGCCATGCAATTAAATTATCTTTTAAATCAATCAGAATATAAACAGTTTATATTTCGGTAAAACTATTTCCTTTTCACATTTATTCCAGGAGTATGGTTACCCCTGGGTATAATCACAGGTAGATACTTGGAGTGATACCAGATATCCAGAATTGGAATGAGCATGTTGATGGATGCCAATGATATTATTTTCATGTGATCTATTCTAGAATAGTGCTATGTGCATAAGAAAACTCTCTGGAGTGCTGTTGTAAACATGATAATGTATGCATCTCCAGTGCCCTGTCCCTTTATAAAAACATAAGAAAACTTAAATAGAAATGGTCAGAATTACATCCTGTTTAAAACTGAAAACATTTGAAATTTTATAGCAAAATAAACACTGAATCAAGGAAGAATCAACTTTAAAGTGATAAGAGAGTTTCAGATCATTTTTCCTTAATGTTGACCATCTCTTTTCCAGATTTGAGACCAACCCTGAATACATCAGCCAATGTTCCTAGAGGGGGGCATAGGTCACCAAGTTAAAAAGAAGCAGAAGAGGGATTACAGATTACAAAGACTTGCTTTTGTCTATTCCAAATGTATCCTTGTAAAAATCTTTGACCAGTCTTTTGAAGCTGGTTTATAGCTCTTCTATAGGCCTACCAGATCTGCTAGTCTAGCCTTGTTGCCATGGGTTATTTTGTCAGGAGCCATAATGGGACAAGCTAATAATTAGCAGGTGATCATCCTGAAATGCTTGCCTTGGATTATTATATAATCTGTGACAAATGTGTCCTCATCCAGCAAGGCTGTGGGGAACTTATTTTAGGAAAGATTCCTGTTATTAATATGCTTTTCCTATTATTATTATTAAACATATGTAACAATCACTAAGCAATAGCACACCCCTTTGTAGCAGATCTCTGCAGACCCACAAAGATGTACTGTCTTTTAGTGATGCTATATAGACAAATAGATGACTTCTTAAGTCTTAATGATGATCCTATAAGAATTCCTAAAATTATATCAATGATTATTAAGCTCTTTTATAGTGGGACTGCTATTAGGTCCCTTTGTGATAGTCAAAACTGCAATGAGAACTCTGCCAGTCTCCCAAATGTCATCAGTTAATTGCCCTTAGATAGTAACCAGACTTTCTCCTGCTCAGAGCACATTCCAATGAGGTTGTAAAACAATTAAAGGTCACTAAAAGGGAACTCACGATTTATTATAGGTGCTAGGACAGAAGAGAAAATACAAAACTTCACTAATTTCATAGTTATAGTTTTAAACCTTGAGTGAACCTGTGGAGCTAGAAAGGTGATGGATGTTTAGTCAGATAATTACTCCTAATGAATGTGCATATAAACATTATCTGCTGTAAACTTCTATTTCAATTTATGATTTGAATTTTGGTGTGAACTTGTGATGAACTTTGTAACATATGACCATGTACTCTGTAAGATGTATAAGTACTGAGGACAAAGAGATGAGAGTTAGTTAGTTAGATATAGAATAGAGTTAGATATAGAATAGTGTTAGATATAGAATAAAGTTAGAATAGAGAGTTAGAATAGAAGATAGAATAGAGATAGAATAGTTTTTTCCTTTTCCCAGATAGAAGTGTTCCTTTTTCCCCACTTAGGACCTTTCTGCTTTTCCCCTTAGATAGCTTTCATAGGAAACTTTTAACAACTTAGTAATAAATGCTGTAAGTGACATCTCTAAGTGTCTTTTCTTCTTGGGACCTCAGACTAGCAGGCATAAGTCAGGGCCCAGCAGTTCCTGCTGAGACAGAATAAAGGCTGCATTGCCTAATCCTCTGCTGTTAAACTACAAGTGTTAATCACCTAAGCCTGCAGTCTTTTACCCTCAGAAGAAGTTTTTAGGACCTTTTAGAAGAAGTTATCATCAGCATTTCAGTACAGATCGGAGAGCCAAAAAGTCCTGAGACCCTCAGACTTAAAAGGCATCACCAGAGTCCTACTCTGTGTCCCTGCCACTACACTCTCGGGGCGGAGAGGCTCCCGGCATTATTTCATGTAGGTGTTTTAAGATTGCATGCACCAGAGCTTCCGGAAAGGAAACCATCCTGCAGTCATTCAGTTTCCCCAGGGAGGTAGCATCTCAATTAATGAATCTTAGGCTGGCTCCTCATTCCATTCTGTGTGATGAAGTTTGAGCATAGAGAAATGCAAATAGAGTCTCAAATCCCTAGTTAACTGTTCTCCAAAGCAGAATTTTAGTGGCTCTTTCAGTTCTTTGATTTCCTTTATCATCAGTCTCTTGGTGCGCAGGTGTTGGGCTGTAGCAAGTTTGAGGGCTCTAATCTCCAGCAGAAGACCTCTCTATGATTCAGCCACAGAAGCCATCAATTCAAGCGAGCTAGCGGAGCCAGCCAATCGAGTTGCAATGACATAGAGTCTCTCCTCCCCGTGGGCCGCCACCAGAACTCATCTTCTCCCCCTCACCCCTTTGGCTGCGGGTTGATCCAGCCCCTACGCATCCCCCACCCCGGTCTCCGTCCTTCCGGGGCCTCTCAGTAGTGCCTGAGAGCCCAAGGGCAGTTTCCAGCCACCTCCTGGCCCAGGGATCCTCAACCCAAGAGCTCCGGCCCCGCGGGGGTCTGAGACTGTGTTCTCTCCGCCCCTGAGCGGAGCCATACGGCTTCCCACAGCACAAAGTCCGCCAGTGAACTCATGCCTCTGCTTCCCTGAGCCAGGGCTCCAGCCCCTTGGGGCGGCAGATGCGTGGTACCCACAACTTAACCCACAGGACCCACGCCTACGTGCATCCCACAGCCCAACACTCAGGGAAGAATATGATAGCCTGAATATGATAGTACTGACAAGTCAGCTGCCTGAAGTAGGTCTAGTATTCCCAGGAAATGCCTTAGTAGCTTCATTTTCTGGAGCTGGTAATCGTCTTTCTTTCCCAAGGCTCCATGTGCATGGTAGGAAGCTGTATTTAGAATCAATTTAGGGTTGATTTGTTTTCCTTGGGGCAGTTGTAAATCTCTAGAAGGTAAAATGAGTGCAGACCTTAGTGTGGATGTGCCAGCCAGAAAGGTGTGTGCTTCTATAAATTTTATCTGGTGTTCTCACAGCATATCCAGCTCAGCGCCATTCCTCCAAGCAGCTGAACCCCTTGGGACTAATTCCTAGGCCTCTCCTGTCAGTGGTTGACCTCATAAATCTGGTCTGTTGCATCAAAAATTGTTCATTTGTTGGTTTGTTTTTCAAGACAAGGCCAGACTAGCTTGGAACTCGATCTGTAACTCAGGCTGCCTCTGACCTTAGGGGAGTCTTCTGCCTCATCGTCCTGGTTGCTGAGGTCAGAGGTGTGAGCCGACATGCCACACTATATCTCCAATATCTAAGTGTCTCTGTTCCACATCAAAATCATATTCTGTCACTGACAACACAATTGCTAGGGTTAGGGCCGTGTGGCCATGCTTGGATTGTCAAGTAAGTAGCCCACATTTGCCTTTTTTTTTTTTTTTCCACTATCATCCAGAATGCTTTCTATCCCCATAAAGTCAACACAGATGAAATTCAAACACTGTAAGAGACTGTCCAAGTAATCTACCCTTCCTCTTTGCTATCCTTAACATACTCCCTGCATATCACTTGCAGAAACTGGTTTAAGGTTGACTGGCCAACTGTGGCTATTGGTGCCAGTTACTTAGGAAAATAAACTATAGGTTCACAATACATACAATAAATGACTTGAAAGGCTATTGAAGATTAAACAACAATAAAGCTGGAACTGATGTTTTAATTTCTCTTTAGTAGCACCAAATGTCTGTGTTCTCTGCCAGTTGGCCATCACAATCAAACATCTGATTATATACTATTGTGTGAAACTGTTGCTATGGAGACGTAAGAAAACGTCTACTTACTGCAGATAGGAACTACAACATACCAAAGTTAAGAGTATTGCCAGAATCCAGCTTGCTGAATGTGGGGTTTGAATGAAAAGCTCCCTCCCCCCATAGGCTCAAAAAGCATGACACTATTAGGAGGCATGGCCTTATTGGAGTAGGTGTGGCCTTGTTGAAGGAAGTATGACACTGGGAGTAGGCTTTGAGGTTTCAATTGGACAAACCAAGCTCGATGACACTCTTTCTTCCTGCAGCCTGCTAATTAGCTGCGTTCATTCAACAGTACCCTGTCTGACTGCATGCTGCTTACTATGCTTCCTGTCATAATGACAATGGACTTAACCTCTGATCCTGTAAGCAAGGCCCAATTAAATGTTTTCCTTTATAAGCTTTCTGTAACTAAGACAATGAACTGATGGCTTTTATTGGGGTTACCAACAAAAATATGGTGAAGGGTTCCTTACAGGGGTAGAAATGATTCCATGACATCTCTACCACCAAAAACCCATCCCAGCATGGGTAACATCTCAGGAAAGATCAAAATTGGTAGCATACAATCTTGCAGGCAACTCAACAAGTTTGGGGAGCTATCTCTGCCAGGTAGCTTAGTAGGTCTGCACCTCTTCCATGTGGCTTAGATGGTCTGTTGACTCTTCCAAGGAGCTTGACTGGGCTCTATGTCTTAATTGGCTCAGCTTGAATGAGAGTCTTCTGGCAGCTTTGCTGGTCTGAGAATGTCTCTCAGCTGTCCTTACCAGATTTTTTTGCATTTAGGGATGGAGGGAACTAGTGAATCTGGTCAGTTTAAAGAGCTTCCTGAAGCCTTTGAATTATTTACTTTCTAAGCTTGAAGGGTTTCCCTGCCTGTAGAATATTCTGTCTTAAAGGGCATCCCTTCAAGATAGGAAGTTCTCCTCAGAAGAGATTGCTACATGGTTAAGCATATTTTCCTGCATCATATTAGAACGTTCCCTTGCCAAGGCGACTACCCTGTCAGGACAAGGAGGAACCCCTGCTTGATGCTTTCTCAGTAGTTCTGTGGCCTCAACATTAAGTGTGAGAAGTTTTCGAAGATTAAAAGCTAGTTTTTATTTTCACTCTCTCTTTCCTCTTGAGTTTTGCTGTCATGGAGCAAAACAAAAATCTAGTACTTCTTTCTTCAAGTCTTTATTACACAGTAATGTAGGAGCTGTATATAAGGAATTTCACCATATTTACTTAACTCTTACAAAAAGCACAATAATTCCCAGCATATATTAGTTTGATAACTTAAAGAATGGCCAGAGAACCATTTGTCAGCAGACTCTTCCCTATCTATGGACTGTACAGTGCTAAAATGGTTTATCAACTCCTTCTTAGTTCTAGAACTAGAGCTATAACTGACTAGTTGACTCATACATTCCAGAGGACTCATAGCTGGACTTGAAACTGAGAGCCTCTCCCCATCCTAGAGATAAAAGAGAAGTAGCAAAATGTCAAGCTCGGCCAACAGAATGTTTCAATAAACCTCCTGAAAAGTGTAGCCTTCAAAATCTTACTAATATGGATCAATACTCATAACCTGTACTGCTGTCTGAGTTCCAAACCATTTGAGACTGTTTACCTTTTACTAGCTGATACTGCAAAGCAATTTAAGCAAAGGTTCAAGAAGAGTTATTTAGCTCAAAAGATTCTGTTACTATGTATTTTGTTGTTTTCCAACAGGTTTCCTGTTACTGCTGTCTGAACTTGTGAAGGTTCGAATCAATTACTGGATAAGGTCGTATCTACTGTAATTTTCTGGACTTAACAACTTCTCAAAATCCAAAACAAATGCATATTTGTGCATGCTCATGCACACATCTCTGTCTCTCTCTCTCTGTGTGTCTCTCTCTTACACACACACACACACACAAACACACACACACACACAACCATAACAACAATAAACAGAAACTCAGAAAAAGCTAAAATCATTCTCGTCCACCCATAAAGTTGTCAATGTGCAAACACAGCTCTTCCATCAAAAGAGATAAAAAACAGGCTATTCTGGATCTAAATATGAGTGGCCAAGGTATGGGAACACAGATTTAGTTTCATGAGGGTTGCTTTATAGTAACATAACAATAGAAAGTCAAAAGTTAACCCAGTTTTTGGTTGGTATCACATAAGCAATTTATAGCGAGAGGTAGAAATTGTACTGCATCCACATATGCTGTTTGATAACAGTGTTAGCTCTGAGGTTGGTGGATGCTAGGAGTCTTGTTCATATATTTGAAGAATGTATCTAATAAGTTGGTTTGGTCACACAGAGAGTTGGGCAATAAACTTGGTAGGCTATTCAAAGGGACATGATAGCCTAAGATCATTTGTAACTTAGCTCTGGACCTGCAACATTAGAACCTCTCCACAGTAACTGAGGCTCTGAATAGTCAACGGCCTTTAGGATGTTACCATAGGTGCATCCCCTTGCAGGCATCTTTAGTTCAGAAAGTGTTTATAGACAGCCAATGTGATGAACAGGAAAGAAGGGGAAACTCTGTGGTACATGTCTCCAGGCAATTGCTGGAATGTCCCTGGAAACCCAATGTAGGGTTAGCTAGCCATGAGTCATCTCTTCCTAAGCAGTTGCTGGTCCACCCATAGAAAATGAGATGGTCTTGCCTACTTAAAGGGTCTGGACTGATTCTCTAGGTCTGGTAATGCCCAAAACTATTACTATTATTTAAGGTTTACATTGCTCAGTGCTTCACTGAAAACCTAGGAGCTTGATTAGCATGATGGTGGCAGGTGAAAGTGATTGCCTTGCAAGCCTGGGGATGTGAGCTGAATCCCAGAACCCACAGTGAAAGGAAATGACCAACTCCCCCATATTGTCTCCTGACCACCATGTATATGGAAAACTGTGCTGCCACAAGCACCCACAGTAGCACTCACACACATACGGACATACATCATGCATATACAAATGCACACAGTACTAACAAATAAATACATTTACTTTTTAAACATAGTAAACCTTAGTGGAAGGAAATAAATTTGTTTAAGAATGGCCCTAAGGAAAACAGAAGGGACATTTCTGTCTCAACTGTCCATCTCAAGAAGAGGGGTAGATTAGGAGTGTGAACTCTTTTATTAGACATAAACTACAGTGAGACAACCTGTGGGAAATCCCCCTGATGACTAGAAGTTTTCTCTCCAGAATGGAGTTTTTCTTCCCTTTTCAGAAGTCAAGTCAGACCTGGGACCTTGACTTCCAGCTGCCAGTGTCTGCATTTTGTTTCTCTAACAGACATTGAATTATGCAAAGCGATTCATGTGAATTTTGGATGGCACATGAAAGGGATATCCACTAAAGGACCAAAGACAGGATTACTGGGTTTAGGCAAAGTTAACAGGTCCTTCATGTTGTGTTACAATGCAAGTAATTTGCTCAGCCATGCACTCTTACAAAGAAGTACACCGCATGTTCAAAGCAGCGGTTCAATGACTGGACCAAAAGCTCTGAGATCGTAAGATAAGATTGCTTTTGTCTTTCATAACTTCATTATTTCAAGAACTTCTTATGTTTTCTTAAAGTTAAATACCAGAAAGGGCAGCTGAGAAAAAAGTTTTCACCACAATTCACACTAAGGAAACTCGACATGCATATGCACAACAAAATTGGACCTCTACTTCATTTCACATACAACAATTATTAACTCAAAGTGGGGAAAATAACCTAATTATAACAGTAAAGCCATAAAACCCATAAAGGCAAATATAGAAATTTATTTATGTACCATTATCTTTACTTACTATAAATGACTATTATTTACTTACTTATTTATTCTTGTCCATGTTTTCTTATTCTTCTTGGCTTGGAGACAGTGAAAGTGAACTTGTAAGCCCTTAGCTCAAAGTTGTCTTGTGATCATGACTGTCTAGCACCATAGTTCCCCAAGGTAAGATCACATAGAGCTGAGAAAGACTATGTCTCATTCACACAGGACACATCATTTTCATGCAGGGACAGTGAATAGATTAGGGAGTGAGAACCCAGGCAGAGTCCTAGTAAATGTGACCATCTGAACACCAGATAGAAGCATAAGACATCACGAAATCTGGAGAATATGGACTTACGTCAGAGATGACTATGTAGAGTAGCACAGATGGCATGGGAAAACAGTGCCTCGAGGGATGGAGTAAAGTGGAGTTTAACTCAGAACAAGTCAAATAATACAAGAATTAATACAAGGAAGAGAATACAAGGGTGGGAACAGTGACAGTCGACAAATATTTACTTAAGGAGACCAATAGTAAAGTTGGTAGCAATGACCTTAGCCTTTGATTTGAAACATAAGAAAAAAAGCAGAAAATGTAAAAAGACAAGCATTATCAGAAAAGTCATGAGAAGAGTTCATGTATCCTTGAGGGCAGCCTCGATTGAATGGTACATGGAGCCACATGTGTTAGAGAGATCAGTAAATGGCACATGGTGCCACATGTTAAAGAAATCAGTCCAATTCTGAGAGTGCTCACAATGCATGACCTGATGATGGAAGGAAGAAAGAAAGGTTTTGTTCCAGCGTTTTCCATTTCTTTCTTCTATTAGTTTGCAATTAAAATATTTTTATGAGTTTGTCTAGAAGAAGAACTCTTTAATCATGTAGTAATAGACAAACTACAAAGGCATATTACAGTTTAGTTTCCACAAAAATGATGTTGTTATATAAATAATGTTTAAACATGAGGATTGATAGTTTTAAATTAAAAGAAGGAGAAAAAAAGAAAGAAAGAAAGAAAGAAAGAAAGAAAAGAAGAAGGAAGGAAAGAAGGAAGAAAAGGAAGGAAGAAGGAAGGAAAGAAAGAAAGAAAGAAAGAAAGAAAGAAAGAAAGAAAGAAAGAAAGAAAGGAAGAGAGAAAGAAAACTGACACTTCTGGAAAGAACGTGACCATGAAAGGACATTGGGAGGTGGAGAATCCATGCTATCAGACCCTGGATTCTAAATCAAATTGAGATATTTGAGTTTACTCTGAGTGGACTTTGCTAATTTATTCTTTATAGTGAATGAGACAGAAAGCCCTATAAAGCTCATTGAAAAGTCTGATTCAAATGCAGCAAATTATCTCTAAGAAGTTGAAAAGACAGAGAAAATATGATTTATGAGCCCATAGCTAATGTTAGGACTTGGTAGAACCTTGCCAACCCAAATAATCAGTGAATTTGGTCATTTCCGTCCTGTTCCCTCCAAACATGAGGGATCCAGTTGCATTTTGGTGAAACCATTTAGCTCAATGCGGTCTCTCATGTAGCTCAGGACCACAATTCCAATGAGAATTCTCTCCTGCTCCACTGAGTGAGTCAAGACAGCCAGGAAGGAGGCCCTCTTCTGCCATCCTGACTCACCATGCATGAGACTGAGCTGATGACCCAGGTCGGGAGCCACTGCATCTCCCTTACATGTGGACCCACTGCTAGCCAAGGTTGGTTAGACCACCAATTCCACATGTCAAATTAGGCCTTTGCCTTGAAAAGTACCAAGGAGTCACACAGAGGTCACGGGTCTATTCTTCCCAGCTATACTTATAAAGTTTTTACACAATGTTTACTTTGGCAGGAAGAATCTCCTGAAGGTTATCGTGGTAATGTATGAGGAAGGGCCAAAATAATGGCAGCATATCCAGGAAAGCAATGCTTACCATTGTCATGATTATTTTCAAAGGAAATTATCCTCATTGCTTTTTTTCTCTTATTGAGGATTTTTAGGGTTTTTTTTTTTTTTTTTTTGTAAGCATCTGTAGTTTGTTGTTCTAATTATGGTGACAGAATTTAAGGCAATAGTAAACGGCTCAGCCCTTCCTGTTTGTGAACCTGGTTTTTTATAACTAGGAGCTGACAGACACTCGGAGGTGTTTGTTTGTTTGTTTGTTTGGTGTGTGTGTGTGTATGTGTGTAAAGAAAATTAGTGTGTTTAGATGTTTGGTGGCTAGTTGGATCTTGGCACAGCTGTTCAATTCTTCTGGAGCTCTTTTTGTCTCCCTTTTGCTTCTGGAAACATGGTCTCTGGTGTGACTGCATCTGATGGTGACACTGAAGTACTCAATGGCACGGAAGTGTGCAAGTCCTAAACACCAGAAGTGAAGAAATTCAAGAAGGCAGTGTTGCTTTTCTGCCTGAGTGAGGGCAAGAAGAACGTCATCCTAGAGGAGGCAACAGATCCTGATCGGAGATGCAGGACAGACTGCGGACGACTCCTACAGTACTCTTGTCAAGATGCAGCCAGACAAGGACTGCACTATGCTAAAATGCAACGCCGTGATGGTAAATATATTAAGACCATAGCTTACTTCTCTTCTTTGAGACCTGCCGTGGGGAACAGTGGAAGTTTTCAACTACCAAGCTACCGAGTCACCGACTAATCTCCCGCAGATAACTCTTCAGCCACGGAGACCACCAGCCACCCAACCCAAGCAAGCAAGCCGAGCCAGCCATGACCCAGCCAAGTGAGTCGCTGTGATCAAGACTCTCATCCAGTGGGACATAGTCAGAGCTCATCCCTCCCCCTTTCCTCTTCAACTGCGGGCTCATATAGCCTGTGCGCCCCCACTTCGGTCTTGGCCCTTCCGAGGCCTGCCAGCAGCACCTGAGAGCCCAGCTCCCCGAAAGACCTCAGACTATGCTCTCCCACCCCGGGGTCCTGCAGCAGCATGGAATAAAACACAGTCAAATTTCCGGGCCTCTGTCCCCACGAGAGGCCCTAGCCTCCTGGCGAGACAGAGGCAGGACCCACACACACATCAACCCAACAGGTCTCACACACACCACAACCCAGCACCCACCCACTCAACCAAAATACTCTTACCATCCACCCTTAGAATCTTTTTCATTGTTATATCAATCATAGTATTTCCTCTTTCATCTGATTTTATTTTAGTAATTTTTGGGTTTTTTTCCCCACATTTTAGCCCAAATTTTGTCCATCTTATTAATCTTAAAACTATTAATTTTGTTGGCCTCTACATGGTTTTCTATTACATATTTTAATTTATTTATTCTCTAATGGTTATTGATTTCTTCCTCTTCAAATTTTGACTTAAGTTATTCTCCCCATTTGCTGAGATTTAGTTAGATTGTTTGTTTGAGATGTGCTTTCTAATGAAAATATTCACTTCACACCTTTGTATTTCCTTTATTACTGTTTCCCTGCAACTAGTACACTTTGGTATATTGTATTTTCGCTTTCTGTAGTTGAAAGTTCTCTTAGAGTCCTTCTTTGACCTGGCTTTGTTAAGACTTCTCTAATTTCTATGGTTTTTAGGAAGCATCCAGGTCTCCTGCTATTGTGTTCTAATCCCAAACTATTGTGGTTTGTCTTTGGATTTCTATTGCTGTGCTAAAATTGTGACCAAATATTTCAGTTTACAATTATAATTCATCATTAACAAAAGTCAGGGCAAGAACTCAAGGCAGGAACCTGGAAATAGGAACTGAAACAGAAGCCATAGAGGAATGCTATTCACTGGCTTGCTCAGCCTGCTTTCTAAATTACCCCAGTACCACCTGCTCAGGGATGGCCCTACCCATATCAATCACTAATTAAGAAAGTGAAGCACAGGCTTGCCCACAGGCCAATCTAGTGTGGGCATTTTCTCAATGTTCCTTCTTGCCAAGTGACTAGCTTATGTCAAGTTGACATACAACTAACTAGCCAGCACAGAGTTGTAACTACTACTCAGTATGGTGCAAATCTTAATTTGCTTAGACCTGCTTTATGGCCTGGCACAGGGTTTATGCTGGAGGCTATTACATATACTACTGAGGATAATGTATACTCTTTGGGTGGTAGGTTGTACTCCTGTGTATATCTATATGTAGTTGATATGTAAATGTTGTTCAAGTTGTCCATTCCCTATTGGTATCTCAGTGTTTTATATTCATTACTAGAAGTAGATTATTGAAGTTTCCGACTACAACTTTGTTGTCATTTACTTGTGAGAAGAACAATTCTTACTGCTGCACAAAGAAACACTTGAACAAAATAAAAGTAACCAGCAGGGAAATTTAGTTTTGTAAAAAGGATGCACTGTGACCCAAACTGGTCTAGCAAGCAGCACACAGGGCCAAGGTGGTCTCCATCTTTTATCCCTAACTCAGGACAGAATCTAGGCAGTTCCTCACTGGCTGTGGTTCAGCCTTACAGTCTACTGCTTGGGCCAATTTGGAAGGTGGTACAAAACAAATGAAGGAAAGGTGGAATGGGAGAAGGGGACAGCTGCTGGGACCATCAAGTTCCAGGAATCAAACCTGACTCTGTAGTTTACCGTGTATTTATCTGTCTTCCAGTCTAAGTGTATATCACACACATACACAGTACATACACACATATGTTCATATTCTTAAATTTTCTACTTCGAGTGAAAAGTATTTATCTTACTAGGTAAGAGATATAAAAGATGTGCATAAAAGTTTTACCAGTTAAGGAAGATTTATGAAATTTTGTCCCTTGGCAGTCTAGCCACCTTGACTAGGGAGGGATTGCAAACCAACATTTCTGACATACTGCTTCTGTAAGATGTTGTTTCTTTATGATTGTGCTTTCTTCCTGGCACATGGACTGTGGACTGCTGTTGCTTCAGCCTTTTGTTACACCTATCCCTATCGTTCTCACTTTGGCATTCCTTGGTTTTTGTTTGTGTTTTCATTGCATTTGAATATAATAACTATTGCTGCTCTGCCTTGTGGGAACTCTCCATGGCTATTTTCCACTATGCTAGTTTATACCATCCCCATTATCTTCATTGACACTATTTTGCATCTCTGAAATTTTAGTTGTTTTAAAATCATCTTTTTCGGTTTCACAGGGTTCTTCATGTTTTGTGATTTTTCTTTGTTTCTATAGATGCTCCTAAGTTTTACATGTGCTTTTTAAACCTGCCAATTCAGGAACTGATGCCAACACGTTCCTGGCTATACATTTTGTTGGTTGCTCTTAGATATTCATATGTTTTGGAACGTTACTTTACAGCCTCATGTGTCTGTCTGTCTGTCTGTCTGTCTCCCTGCCTATCAATTGCTCATTCTCTCATCTCCCAGGCTCAGATTTCAGGTTGCCTTCATTGGGACCTCATGGCATTTCAATGCATTCAAAGCCGATGCAGTCAGCAGCTGGTTTCCATTCCTGCTTGTGGGGCCGTTTCTGCAGCACCCCATTTCCTGCTGCACATAGCTTCCTCAAAGCTCTAGCTGCTTGGTGCTTTGGTCAGTCATCATTTGTTGGGCATTCCCCTTCACGCCACCCCTGCTCATAACTGTGAGCTCCTTTGTGGCCAACACAACTTCCGGGCATGAAGTCACGAGTCTAGTGACACCTTGTGTTTTCCCGTCTCTTGACATCACTTACATGAACCTGGATTCCAGTCCCAGCGCTCATCTGGCCTGTGAGGTTAGGCCTATGGACCTCTTTGCATTTTCTTCCAATTTCTGCTTCAGAACGTGATTGTCTTGTTTCCAAGCTACGCCATATCTTCTGCATGATGTTCATAAAGTTTCTATACTTTCCTTCCTGTACTAATTTCAGATCTATAGATTTCATATAGTTTCAGTTGCTGTCTCTAATTCTTTACAGATGGAGAAATATGGTGTGCTTACCGTGGAGATTATGAGAACATATTCTGTTGACTTAAAGTACAATTATGAGGTATACACAATCTTTACCAACACCAGAGCAAGGAAAACAGTATTGCTGTCTCCCTGGATCCACTGGGAGCCTCTCCCTCCGGTTATCTCCTTTTCCCTCCCCGCCTCTGTTCTGTCAATCAGTGTGCAACACTTGAGCCTCACTCTTTCTTTCCCTGCTGTTTAACTTTACTTTCATTGATGTCCTTGAATAGCATGGTATCTGTGGTTCACTGCTAACAGAATTTTAACGTTCTATGGTTTTGAGCGAAGTCTAGTGTAAATTGCTGCTTTCTCCCCATTTGATTTGCTTTTTTTTTTACCCAACATAGTGTTTTTAAGAATAACTTTTACTGATGAGAGTAAACTTTGTTGCATTGATTTTTCAGTCTTGAATAGTTTTCCATTGTATGACTGCAGCACAACTTTACATTTTCAGTGAACACTAAGGATTTATTCTTGTAATCTCAGATGCTAGAGACTGTAGATTGTGTCTTTTATGTATGTATGGATATGTAAATATGCAGATTCTTCTTAAAATACATGGTATAGATTAGGCAAACTTACTTTCCATAATTATTGAAATATATAATATTGCAATAACCATTTTGTGGACAAGGACTCAGTTTTCTTCACATTCTGTTAGAGACGTTTTACATATTTTGCCTTCCTGTGGATGACAGCAGTTTTGTTTATTTTCTTTTAAGTGTGTGTGTGTGTGTGTGTGTGTGTGTGTGTGTGTGTGTGGTGTGTTTGCCACGTGTGGGTGCCTGAGACAGCTGAAGAGGGCATCAGATTCCCTGTAGCAGCTACAATGTAGCTGGACTTACAGGAAGCTGTGAGCCTCCAAGTGTGAATGCTTAGAGCTCAAGTCCTCTGGAAGAGTCGCAAACACTACTAACCTCAGAGACATGTCTCCAGCCCCAACAGTATTTTCTTATTTTCTGATTTGCCTCTGAATGGGAGCAAATGAGCACTTGTTTTCCTTCCTCTTTAATGAAATTTGTATTCATATTTCTTTTTTTAAAATCTTTTTGATTGGATATTTTATTCATTTACATTTCAAATGTTATCCCCTTTCCTGGTTTCCCCTCCAGAAACCCCCTTTCCCATCCCTCCTCCTTCTGATTCTATGAGGATGCTCCCTCACCCACCCACTCCCACCTCCCCACCCTGGCATTCCTCTACACTGGGGCATCGAGCCTTCACAGGACCAAAGGCCTCTTCTCCTGTTGATGCCCAACACGGCCATCCTGTGCTGCATGTGTGGCTGGAGCCATGGGTCCCTCCATATGTACTCTTTGGATGGTGGTTTGGTTCCTGGGAGCTCTGGGTGGGGGTTATGGTTAGTTAATATTGTTGTTCTTCTTATGGGGTTGCAAATCCCTTCAGTTCTTTCAGTCCTTTCTCTAACTTGTCCATTGGGGATCCTGTGCTCAGTCTTGGTTGTGAGCATCTGCTTCTGTATTTGTCAGGCTCTGGCAGAGCCTCTCAGGAGACAGCTATATCAGGCTACTATCTGCAAGCACTTCTTGGTATCCACAATAGTGTCTGGGTTTGGTGTCTGTATATGGGATGGATTCCCAGGTGGGGCAGTCTCTGGGTGACCTTTCCTTCAGTCTCTGCTCCACTCTTTGTCTCTGTATTTCCTCCCGTGAGTATTTTGTTGCCCGTTCGAAGAAGGACTGAAGTATCCACACTTTGATCTTCCTTCTTTTTGAGCTTCATGTGGTCTGTGAATTGTATCTTGGGTACTCTGAGCTTTGGGGCTAATATCCACTTATTAGTGAGTGAGTACCATGTATGTTTTTTTGTGACTGGGTTACCTTACTCAGGATGATATTTTCTAATTCCATCCATTTGCCTAAGAATTTCATGAATTCTTTGTTTTTAATAGCTGAGTAATACTCCATTGTGTAAATGTACCACATTTTCTGTATCCATTCCTCTGTTGAAGGACATCTGGGTTCTTTACAGCTTCTGGTTATTATAAATAAGGCTGCTATGAACATAGTGGAGCATGAGTCCTATATGTTGGAGCATCTTTTGTGTATAAGCCCGGGAGTGGTATAGCTGGGTCCTCAGGTAGTACTATGTCCAATTTTCTGAGGAACTACCAGACTGATTTCCAGAGTGGTTGTACCAGCTTGCAATCCCAGCAACAATGGAGGAGTGTTCCTCTTTTCCCACATTCTTACCAGCATCTGCTGTCACCTCAGTTTATGATCTTAGCCATTCTGACTGGTATGAGGTAGAATTTCAGGGTTGTTTTGATTTGCATTTCTCTTATGATTAAGGATGTTGAACATTTCTTCAGGTGCTTTTTGACCATTCGATATTTCTCAGGTGAGAATTCTTTGTTTAGCTTTATACCTCATTTTTTTGATAGGGTTGTTTGCTTCTCTGAAGTCTAACTTCTTGAGTTCTTTGTATATATTGAGTATTTGCCCTCTATCAGATGTAGGATTAGTAAAGATCTTTTCTTAATCTGTTGGTTGCTGTTTTGTCCTATTTTTTGAACTGGATCTTCTGCATGTGTTCATTTGTGGTTGATAAATTATTAGACAAACTTCTGTAACTTTCTTAAAGTTTGTTGCTCATCTTTAATTGTCTTATGATAGTGACTTTCTCACTGTCACTCATTTTAATGTAGTCAATATATTTGTTCTTTTTTTATAAGTCTCTACTTTTGTTTGTTGTTGAATAAAGTTCTTCCTTACTCCTCTTTTTAAAGTTATATTTTACTCTATTTCTAAAAAATTTTTATAGTTATGTCTCTTACATTTGTTTTGGTTTAACTCAGACTCGGATCAACTGGGAATTAAGGCAGAAAACAGAGACTTATTTTCCTGTAGAAGACCAATCAGTCTTGCTCTCCTGATGAGCAATGGCATATTTGCCATTCACGGAGTTTCCTCATATAGATGTCTGCTTTATACTGTCTGTTCTGTTCTATTGGTCTTTTCCAAAGTGCATTGCCTTGAATGGCAACTTTTCTGATTATCTGGAAAAGTGGAAGGTTCCTTGGCTTCTTTCCTTCATGAGGAATTTGTTGGCTGTCCATCTGCATTTCCATAATAGCCTCATTCAGCTCACCAAACTGCATTCATAAAGCAAGCCCTTTGTATTTTGTACAGAATTACAGTGGACTTGTAGATCATTGTGGCAAAATAGGCACAGTTATGACATTAAACTTTTTGTTTCACAATAGGAAATGTTCTCACTACTGAGTTACAAACTTTGTGTATATATCCTGAATAGAAATTCTTTGCTATGTTCAGGCTTGCAAAAAATGTTTCTCGGATTTCCATTTCATTTCTTATTATTGACTTTTGAAGGACATATTATCTATTTCTCTGTTATTGTTTGTACATTTTCCTATTGAAGACATCTTTACCCAACCTTAGGTCATGAAGATTTCCTCTTATTTTCACAAGAAATCTTATACGTTGAGGTATTTTTACTTACACATAGAATTTAATATCCAACATTATTTATCAACATCCCCTCCCTCGTATTGAATTGTGCAGCCATCTTCATTGGAAATCAATTAGCTCTCTCTCTCTGTGGTTTCTCTCTGTAAAATTGACTCAGTGGTTAAGAGCACTTCTGCTCTGTCAGCTTGGGAATGCCTGCTCTACTCCTTTCATCACTGTGTCTATTTAAAAAAAATAACAATGTCTCAGTATTTGTGGCTATATAATATGACTTTGAAATCAGAAATCATAGTTGGAATAGTATATTCTAAATGTGTTTTCCCTTTTACAAAATCAATATTTTTCTGTTCCCTTGGCATTTCCTTATTTCTATATGAATGCACAATCAGTTTGTCTAAAGGAAAGCACACTAGGTCTATGCTTAGAATTGTACTTGAGTATAGAGATTAATTTAGGAGAATTATCATTATAAGATGGATTCTCCTGTTCTGGGTATTCATCCAAATTACTGTACATGACAGTTGTTTGTTCCTGTACACTCCTAAACCGTTTTATACTATATGAGTGTCCTCTGGTTTATATGACCATTTGCCATGGATCTACATCTAATTTGGATCCCAGTGCTATTATGAATATAACTACTCTAAAAATGATATAAAGATTTTGTGTGCACATACATTTTTATTCTTTTAGATGAATACTCCGGAATTCAGTTGCTTGGTTAAAGAGTAGTTTCATGGTTAATTTTTAAAACAAATGGCCAGACTGTTGCCAGGATGGACATTACATTTTCATTCTCACAACAGAGTAGGAACAATCGAGTTTCTTGACATCCTTACCAGAGTATGAGTGACCCAGGCTCCGTTGTGTATTCAGTGGCATTATTTTTATTTTACATTCTTTTTACTATACATTCTAGCAAGTATGCAGCAACACCACACTCTGGCTTAAATTTCTATTTTCAGTGGTTAATGGTATTAACATCTTTTATTTTTTCATGCATTTTTTTTTTTGCCATTTGCACATCTTGTTCTGCAAAATGTCGTCTCCGTTTGTGAATGAATTGTTTATTTTTTCTATTGTAAGAATTTTATATTGTTCTAAATACTAGTCATTTGTAATATCTGCACTTCAAAAAATTCTCTTCTGGTTTGTGGCTATGACTGTCCTCCATCTTTGAATGATAATGAAATTCAGTTTATCAGTCTTTCCTGTCCCAGTTTGGTTATTCAGATAAACACTATGATCAAAATCAAAGTGGAGAGGAAAAGTCCATTTCAGCTTAAATGTTACAGTGTATCATCCAAGGTAGTAAAAGCAGATTGCAATAGCAGAATGCCAAGGCAAGCACATGGAGGCAGGAAGTTAAATAAAAACCATGCACAAACATTCCTCTGTATTGCTCGAATACTTTTTTTTTTTTTTAAATAAGGTCTTGCTATGTAACCCTGTCTGGCTTAGAAGTTGCTGTGTAGACTAAACTGGCTTAAACTCACAGAGATCCTCCTACATCTGCTTCCCAACTTCTGGGATTAAAGACTTGTGCCATCCCGTCCATTTTCAGGTCCCCTTTTTCAATAGCCCAGGCCTTCATGACCAGGGATGGTGCTATCCACAGTGAACTGGACCCTACTATATCCTGTAGCAATCAAGAACATGCCCACAGGGGCTGAAGAAATGGCTCAACGGTTAAGAGCACTTGCTGCTCGTTCAGAGGACCTGGGTTTGGTTCCCATTCCCCACATGGTTGCTCACAACTGACTATAATGCCAACTCCAAGAAAAGCTGTGCCTTCTGACATCTGAGGGCACCAGACCTGCTTATGGTGCACATACATACATACATACATACATACATACATACATATATACATACATACAACATACACACATACATACAAACAATACATCCATACACACAAAATAAAATAACTAAATCTTTTTTTTAAAAAGTTTTTAAAAATGCCGTAGATTAATGTCATGAAGGAAATTCCTCAGCTGAAGTTCCCTCTTCTTTGGTGTGTCAAGTTAACAACAAAGATTAGCTATTACATATCCTCCGTGTGTTTTGGCCAGATTTAAGAACATTCTGGATCTGGACATTGTCAGAGACATATTTGGAAGTTAGCTGTAGCTCACGATGATGTTACAATAGCAAGAGATAAAGTTGGGACAGGATCTGGATTTCAAACAAGGGTTAATGTATGTTTTAAGGCTCTTTTGTTGTCAAGCTAAAATTGGTTTTGTCTCTTCTACAGTATTTATTGTAAGTTGTATTGACTGTATAATTTCAAATTGTGTTAGTGTGTTGAAACCTGGCATGTTGGTTACCCGGGTCTATCAACCAGCTTACTGCCCTGGTATTAGAAAACCTTGATTTGCTGAAAAAGCTTGTAAAGTGCTGGAAGAGGTGAGTTAGGCTTTAGGCAGAAGCAAGAGGGTAGTGGGCTTGATTATTGCTGGTTAAAACAGCTTTAATTTCATTAATTGCTAGCACCACTGCTTCTGTAATAGCATTGACACAAGGAGTTAAAACAATTATTTTTGTTAACCATCTAGCAAAAAAATGTTACTAATGTATTCAGTATATAAAAGGATTTATATAGTTATCTGGAACAACGGATGATGGTCTATAACTTATTCAAATCATCTGAAGGAGATTTAGGGTTCAAGAGTTAGGAACCATCCCAAGTATCATGACAAATATCATTGGGGTAGTGTTACTTTTGAAATTCACAATGATTGTCATTATAATCAGAAAGAAGTTTAAAGATACCTGTAGGATATTTGGCCTAATCCTAACACCTCTCTGGGTGTGTTAACTTTGCATAGTGTGATTATGAATGTAAAGAATGCTGCTCTGTTGAGCTTTGATGGTGCAGATAATGCTGATAAAATTATTCATGGCCTGTGGTCAGTATTTTCATTTTGGTCAAACCTCAGGAATGGCATATATAGCTTGATCAGGCTAACCCTTCTTGTCCTAGGAATACTTTTGTTCTGGCCCATCTTGTTAAAGCTCATGTCTAAGGCAGAAAGCCTTTGAGGCTGCTTGGCAAGAATCTGACCTTGGCCAAGGACAAGGAAGTAGGCTTTAGGCAGGAATCTGACATTAGGCTGGAACAAAGAAGTAATATCAGGTAGGATTCTAAATCTTAGGCTACAACAAAGAAGTAATTTCAGACAGGAATCTAAATTTTAGGCTAGAACAAGGAAGTAGGCTTCAGACATGAAAATGACCTTGGGCTAGGACAGGGAAATAGGCTCGGATACTTTGGTCATCCTGATAAGCCTTTAGAAACAGTGATCATGAGAGTGTTCAAGTAATTGGGTTTAATGCCTTGCATTTTCTTTGACTATTTGTGTTTATTGTATTGCTTGTCCCTTGACTACTTGCCTCTGTTGTATTGCTAGACCCTCAACCTAGAAATGACCTTAATATATGCATGTAATCAAAATGGTATAAAAGCATAAATGAAGATGGAAAGCATTTATTGACATAATTTTATAGGATAGGGGGTTCTAGTGAGGGGAAATGGGGAAAGGGGATAACATCTATATTGTAAATAAATAAAATATCCAATAAAAAAATAAAAAAAGAACATTTTAGGATCTTCTCCTGTGATTTTTTCCCACCAAAAGTCTTAAAATGTTCTATTTATATTTAAGTCTACAATGCATTTGGAATTACTTTTGAACAAGGTATGAAAACTAAGTGTTTTGTTGTTGGCTTTGTTGTTGTTATTGTTTTTGTTTTTTGACTATTGTTGTTTTTGTCTATGGTTACCCAATTATACTAGCACCATTTATGCCACTGTAGCAATAGATCACACACACACACACACACACACACATGCTCACACACACACACGTTGCTAGTTATGACTAGTTAAGAATGAAACTCTGCTCTTTGTTTGAGCATGTGAAAGACAGCTGTCTTTTTTATGAGTCAATTTTAATAATAACCAATCATAATAAGTCTTCATTTTTGCCATGTGAAGGATGTCACAAAGAATATTTACCTGTCCTGTTTGAATCTCTTGAATTTTTCTAGTTAATCAGGGGATGTCTTTCCGTCATATCTGATCCGTATAACTCTGGAAGGGGTCCAGAGCCTATTCTCCTTTTCTGTAAAAAACAAACATATAGCCTTTCTCCCAAATTAACATGTCCTTTAGCCAATAACCAGAAAATCTTTTAGCTTGTCCTCTCTCCCAGAAAAATAATACAATAACCATAAAACTCAAAATCGCACCCATTTTGATAATTAAAACAATTAAAAACAAAATAAACTAAACAAACACTGTATGAGCCTATTCTTAGGCTTTTTCTAATCAGTCATGCCAGGATATTTAACCCAGAATTCCTGTGGAGCCCACTTTCAAAGAAATTGAATTATTCTGTAAGACTTTTTCAAGACTTTCTTAAAGCATTTTTGTTTTCATATAATCTCCCTACTATCCTTAAAAACCTTTTGCTTTTTGTATAAACCTATTCTCAGGCTTCTTCTGTCATGCTAGGAAATATAACCCAAAATTCCCATGAATTCCACGTTCGAAGAATATGAGTTATCCTGCAAGACTTTAAAATTTTTTCCTAAAGCATTTTCCCATACAATCTCCCTGTATCTCCTGTTGGAGACAGCAGCTCTTCCTCTCTGCCTACCCCCAGCTGGCCTGTCCTTGCATAGCCGGGGTTTCCTGGACCTCTGGACCCAAACTCTGTGCACTAGTTCCGAACCCTGGGAAGAATTTCCCACGTGGCTTGGGCAAAATCTGTATTCTCTTTCTATCATTAAAAACAATTAAACCAAACTTAGAATTTTATCCTTTGATTGCCTGCTTGCAGGCAGCTTTTATGGTCTGGGTCTCTGCCTCAGAGCAGCCATCTTGTCTCTTTTTACAGCACCAGAACTCAGAACCTGCGAACTGAGCTTGCCCCTGTGTTTTTCTCTTGGTGGCCCACACCTTTAATCCCAGCATTTGAGAGGCAGAGGCAGGCAGATTTCTGAGTTCGAGGCCAGCGTGGTCTACAGACTGAGTTCCAGGACAGCCAGGGCTACACAGAGAACCCCTGTCTCGAAAAAAACAAACAAACAAACAAACAAAAAACAAAAACAAAAAGGTTCTCTCACACTGGAGTTATGAAGTGACTCTGCTCTGCTTGGGGAGAAACTAATTCTCCCACTTCTAGACTTGTATCACTGTGTGTGATCCATCCGAGAATCCTAAATTAAGAGCGGAGTCTCGCCTACCATGTTAGATGGCATTTTAGAAACATGCTTGATCTTTCTTGTCCATTCTGCCTGAGCTCTTGGCTAGGCTCTGGGATCAGCAGCTGCTGCGCTGCCTCACTCAGCTCTGCCAATTGCTAGCTGATGTTTTCCCCATGAATGTCAGGAAATGCATTCCCTCTGCACTGGCCAACCACCCCGAGGCTAGCTCCATCAAGCCTCTAACAACCACCCAGACTGTGCCCTTTCTCTTGCCCACCTGAATTGCCACAGACAGAAAACCACCAGAATTAATATTTTTAAAAACCAGCCAGTTAACGCAATTGTTGGGTGCAGAATGTATTGTCCTAAACTCATCAACTATTTATATATTAGAATTCTGCTGTGGTTAGGCTGCCACCGGTTCCAGTTGCCCCCAGGCCTTACATGGTGTATGTGCTCCTGTCCCACAAATCCTGACAGAAAAACCCTTTCCTCCTCGTCCTCCTGGGACCCTGAAATCCTTCTTTTTTTCCTTTACGCAATGATTAGCTTCTGTCATCTTTATTGACATAATCAAGAAACAGTTAGGAAACCAGATTTAGGATCAGCTTCTCCACCTGCACACACAGGCACACACACACACACACACACACACACGGTTGGGGAGAGGTAGGGGCATGTCTAACTATCAGAACAAAGGGCAAAAGCTAAAACCAGTGCCAGGAATTACTTAACGATAAAGCACACTATTAGCATAAACAAAAACAAAACAAAAACTTCTGCAGAAGGGAGGATTTTTGGCGCTGTATCACTGTGGTAGAGTGGAGAGAAAAGTCTGCAGCAACAGAGATCCAAGTAGGCTAGACTCAGCCAGTCAGTGTGTCTTGACTTCTGGTTTAGTGATGAGGATTACTCTGTGTAGCCCTTAAAGCAAAACAAAACAAAAAAACCAAACCATCCTGTTGTCTAGTCCACTGCTGTCTAGTATTTTGACAAAACACATAGGGCATTTATTCACATATGTCACTGACACAGGGCAACAAGACAACGTTATTGCATAGCACGTGTCACTGAATGGAAGACAGAGATAAGTTGATTTTACCAGAGAGAATATGAGAAGTCCTCACAGAAAATGAAATAAATAGGATGTGAAGGAAGAGTTGTGCTTAGGCAACAGCCCAAAGACTGTTGTCAGGGAAGCTTCCTCTTGTTTGAAAATGAAACTCTAATCTGTTTATCTTACAAAAATGCTTAGTTTTAGGGTCTCATTCCAGACCGGATAAAGTCTTCTCTTTGTCAAAGTGTTTTCTGTATTAAAAAAATACTTCAAGTTTTGAAACATACACTTTTGTCACCATGAGTTCGTTATACTTTCCATGCTTGAAGTCACATTACCACTTCCAGGAGGCACCCACACACTGGGAAGGGAGTGGTACTATGCCATCATTGGTTGAATAGTAAGCTAGCTTTTCCACCTTGAAGCTTATCCTTTAAAAAACACTCCTTTCCAGAAAGTGCTATTCCTTGGAGTTACCCACCACCTCAGGCTCTTGCAGTCTTTCCAGAGCCTGGAGAGAAGGGGTCTGATACAAAGATCCCACTTAGACATTCTCTGCTTGTTGTCCCATTGAGAGACTCTGTGCTAATTACTATTCTTTTAAAAACAAGCTTCTTTGTTGAGGGTTCAGCAACCCAAGTACCCACAAGTATAGCAATATCATTGGGGATTTTTTAAATGTTTGTTTATTTGTTTATTGATTTATTTATTTATGATGTACACAGCGTTCTGCCTGAATATGTATACAGGCCAGAAGAGGGCACCAGACATCATTGTACATGGTTGTGAGCCACCATGTGGTTGCTGGGGATTGAACGCAGGATCCCTGGAAGAGTAGTCAGTGCTAATCTGAGCCATCTCTCCAGCTCTGAGGAATGGTTTTGATGTTATGTTCATTTAGGTACTATAGGTTGATCTGCATATGAACTACAGAGGCCATGCCACCAAGCACAAGACCTCTATAAGTTGAAACCAGAAAAGTCCCAGAATGAAGAGGGGGAGGTGAGCACAAATGTTTCTTCTTTGTAAGACAAACTGATCTTTTGCCAAGAGCTCTTTGTTCTTGGTTTCTGTTTTAGTGTTAGTTTGGGGGTGGGTTGCAAGGAATGGCAGTATTCCTGATACACCACTGAGAAACAGTGAGGGAGGGAATTAAGGAATTGTACATAAATTAACCTAGAAATACTATCCTGCCACAGAAGGCTGTGGGGCCAAATGATCTTCACTGTAATTAACTTTTCAGCCCTGCAGGCTTCTACCCACTGCTAACTCTGAGAAAACAGTGATTGAATTTGGCCATGTTATAACTTAGAAAAAATGTAATTTTTTTTGTGGTTAGCTTGCATATATACACTTTCTCCAAGTCAGCAAAACAGATAGTTCATCTGATGCCCCCGTTCCTATACTAGCCTGGCCATAAGAACCACTGGAGGCAACAGATGAAGCACAGACTCCTGCCCTGGCAACCATGCACTCATGAAGAGGGCTTCTGAACTCCTACCATCTTTTAAAGACTTCTCAAAGGAGCTTCATAATCAAGGGAACTTGTAAAAACTAGAGTCATTCAGCTTATAAACACTATAATATGCATTTGCAGTCTCTCCCTAGAATAAACAAATTGGTACTGGCATGTATGCTCATCTGACATCTTGAGTTTCTGATTCAAAATTCTCTCTAGCCCAACTCAGTAGTTCTATACTCATTGAATTTTCACCCTTAATTAAACTAGAATGGCTGTTGCTTATACGTCATTGTATATTCCCATTTTAAACATGAATATGAGCTACATGCAAAGGAATAAACTATTCTTTACATAAGGGGAAGGGCTACTATTGTTTAAAGTGTTGTCGTGAATCTTATGGAAGTACACCATATAACTGTTGCAGAGAGGAGCAGGAGTACCTGCTTTGCAGATGTGTGTATAGCTGTGGGAAAGCTAAGCACTTTTTACCATATACATTATATACATTTTGTCCAGGGTCCAAATAAAGATAATTTGCTGTCTCAGGACAGCAAATTCAGATTCCATATGGAGATGGAAATGTTGCAAATTTGTGTTGTATTTCAAAAACAGAGTCTCCAGAAAGAAACAATCTTACAAATGTTTATTTTAATGTCTTGAAAACTAGCCCTGCTGGCATTAGATTGAGATTCTACAATAGAGAATGTGGGACACAATGTCCTCTCTATTGAAAGTAATAAGTGAAATTCAGAGGTGGTGCATGCTTTTAATTCTAGCCCTTGTTGGGCTAACACAGAAAACCAAGCTTGAGTCTAACCTAGGCTACATAGGCAGATCCTGTCTTAACAAGCACTAGAAGGAACACAGATTGTCCACAATACTGTGACAGGATCTTCTGATGAAACAGTGACATCCTCTTATGGAATCAATGAGCACAGGAAGATGAGGGAAGTCAAATTCCATACATCAAGGTCCTGAGAAGGGTACAAGGATGTCATCCTCACCTTCCACAGTCAACTCATGGCCAATTTCTCTTTGATGTGTCTGCTTAAAAGTTTCTTCTCTCCACATACATTTTTTAAAGCAATTCCCACACATCACACACCTCTAAATAATGAAAACATGATTCTATGAAATGAGAAAGTTAAGTTTCAGCAACACACAAATCTATTTTAGGGGTATTAATATTATATAAATGGTCTAAACAGCAAAAACCATGCCACATGTCCTATCTTGCCAATATGAATTGTTCTAAAAGAAGAGGTTTGCTGGATCACGACTCAGTGCTCACAGACATGTATGATCCTTCCAGAGGTCCAGTTTTGGGTTCCCATCATCTACTTGAAGAGGCTCACAAGTGCTTATAACGCTAGTCCCCGGGCACCTGACTCTCTCCTTGGTCCTGTGCGAGCACTGAACTCATGTACTCACATCTTCACAGACACATCTATATACATAATTAAAATGATGAATATAGATATTTAAAATCAGAAAAGGGCCAGTGAGGGTATGGTGATATACACCTTTAGTCTCATCACTCAGAAGGGCAGAAGCAAGTGGATCAAGTGAGTCTGACATCATTCCAGTCAACAAAGCCAGTTCCAGTCAAGCCAGGGGTACAGAGGAAGACCATGTTCTGAATAAAATAAACATTTTAAAGTTGAAGATGAATGAACGAATGAATGAATGAATGAATGAATGAACCAATGAATGAATAAAATGGAGCTAGTGATAGTACAGTGGTTCAACATTTCCCTAACAAGTGTTTGAAATCTTGAGTCCAAATCTAAGAAAACAAAGCAAATACACAAACAAAAAGCCAATAACAAAAGGCAAATTAAAAAGACAAAACAAAACAACAAAATACAAAGGAAGAAAAACAACTGATGGCACCTTTGCAGTAAAGATGAAACAAAGCTAAAATTTCTTTCAAATGGAGAAATAATAAAAAGTACTGAAAGTTTTTAGTATTTATTTTGCAGTACTCGAAATCAAACCTTGAACAAGCCTAGAGCATGTTAGACAAGCTCTATGCTAAGCTCTGTAGGGGCATATCATTTATGTTTTGTTTTATTTTATTTAAAAGTTTATTTTTAAATTGTTTTATTTAAAGCTCCAGGACTTTAGGCAAATACAGTGCAAGATGCATGTAAGCTATGGGTTTTATTTTGATGACTTTGTGGGAGATTATTTTTCTCTCCGTTGTTTGATATAAAAAACAAAGACACATTTCCACAATCTTCAGATGTTATACACAGCTGTGTTAGTTACAGAGAGTTTGTGTTGCCCTAATTCTTGCTAGAGAGACATGAACAAATATCTGTTTTCCTAAGATAGAGCACCTTTGGCCATCCAGAGAAGCAGTGCTATCTATGTCTAGCTTGCTGATTCAGCAAGCTTATTTGGGGTTGCTCAAAGGATTGTGTGTAACTTACAGCCCACTGCACTGCCAAAGAAGTGTGTCTCCACTCTAGCAAACATGGTCCTTGTGGGCAAGGCCTGCACACTGACTTGTGGGCAGCAGGTGTGTTATCTCATGGACCCTCCCTTACTTCTTTAACAGAACACTGATAGACTCAATTTTATGATGGTCTTTTGCATATAATCACAGCTGCCCAGAGTTCAGGACAGCACAGTCACACCATTCACAGGTGACAAAGTTCCCTGACACCATGTGAGTGGGGTTGGCAGAGAGAGAAGGTTTCCAAGTTCCAAAGTACCTAGACATGGGTTAATTCTATACATTCCTGAAGAGAAAATACACAGTCTAAGATTCAGAAGTACATGAGAGAGCCTTCATTATAGAAGTTAGAATAGAGATAAGAGCATAGCTTGGTAAATAAAAGAAAATCAACATTTAGAAAGAATAAT
Organism: Mastomys natalensis; assembly: GCA_021653895.1. Taxonomy (NCBI): domain Eukaryota; kingdom Metazoa; phylum Chordata; class Mammalia; order Rodentia; family Muridae; genus Mastomys; species Mastomys natalensis. The sequence continues at coordinate 24,191 of JAJTUV010000422.1, read as the reverse complement.
ATGGATAGTATTACATAGACCCAAGGAGATGGGAGCTAAAAAAAGATGGTTAAAGTTGAGGAAAACCAATTGAGATACAGTAGAGCAATTTCAATGATGTGTCAAGCTTGATCTTCACAAATTGAAATGCCAGAACAGGTGGTCTGTCCACTATGATTGTCTCCCTCATTAATCTGAACTTCAGAATTTAAAGATAGCTCTTGAAGGATGCATTTCAAGTGAAAGTCTCTGATCTTACTCATCTTGAAGGGAAAAGGAAGAACAAGAAGTAGGTGTAGAAAAATCAGGCATATAAGACATGGTGCCTGGCCAGAAGGAAGACAGAGAGGTACCACTTTTAGAAGAGAGAAAGTTAAGCATGCATTTGTGGGAACTTTCTGGATGGTGAAAAGTTCAGAACCAAGCAAGTATCCCACAACAAACTATTAAACACCTTAGACATAATACAAGCAGAAGGTGAGATTAAAAAGCTGTGAGGATGTGAACAGTATAGAATGGATTTAGGTTGTGAACTTAAGAAGGAGACTTACAGTAGTTCAGATATAGAAAGTTCCTCCATGACCAGAAGGAAGCACTGCTCACATGTAAAAGTGACATTGGGAAAGACCAGTGGCTTCACAAAGTGGATCCTCCCAGATTTGGTTTCCCCTTTCAGAAGATCATATTATGTCTTCTAGCAGGGCTTTCTCCTTGGGGAAGCAGAGGACAGAAGTGCACCACTTCTTTTCTGCAAAGAGCAGGCAACATCCAGAATGAGCAGGTAGGAGGGTGGAACAGAAGCAAACAGTGGGTCTGGTGGGAAAGGAAATAAGGAAATATACCAATTCCAAGGGTCCAGGTGGGTAAAGGGACTTCTGCAGTGAGGGAAGAGTCATGGTTGGAAGGGGAACAATCAAACATTTCTCTGCAATAAAGGCAGGGCCAAAAGGAAGTTGATCCTCTGAGAAATGGAAGGTTGGGGGGTCATGGGGAGGTAGAGGGCTTCACAATCTGTGATTTTAGAACCAACACACATTTTTGAGGCCTACATTAACCAGACTGCCCTTTCAGCTCAGTGAGGGAGGGCAAAGGCCCAAAGAATGGTTTCTATCACACCCAACTGTGTCTTCATCAGTGTCTCAGATCAATAACAGGCAGAGCAGAGCTACTGACTCAACAGTTTCTATAATTCCCATCCCATTTTCCTTAGCATTTAAGGAGAATCTGGTTCAAAGTAACTATTAATTAGACCCTGGAAAGTGCTGACTATAGGGAAGAATGGGAAAAGCCAACATGTAAGCTTCCCTCAAACATCATCCAACAGATTGGGATTGTGAGCTACCACCAACAGGGCTGTTTTCAAGGTGTTTGTACCGCAGGAGTTTCCATTGCATACTTATTTCAATACTTTTAAATAAGATGTTATGCGATGGAATAATCTGATACTAGGTGTAATGTTTAAAGATGGTCAAAGACAGGATGACCTTGTCTGGAGGTTTTGAAACACTACGGAAAAATGGAACTCTTGGGTTGCTCTCATTAACGACTGTGGATAACCACGGCTTTGCCAAATCTGCAAAGTATGCAAATGGAACCATCGTAGAAACAGTTTTTGGAAAATGGAAAAAGTAGATTTATGATTTCTTTTTCTCCCAGCACAGATTGTTAGCATTTAATCTGATTTTCCTTTGTACCCTTAAGCATTACTACCTACAACTCCCACACGAACCAGAGCACACTAGGCTTATTGCTCTGTGGTTAAATATCCATTATCTTTGAAGACTTCCTTAATCCTGCCAGATTGGAAGCTGCCCCTGCTCACTGTGCCCTTGATTGCTTCATATCACTCCAGCTCTCCTACCTCTTCATAGGGGACCAATTCCCTGACCTTAGGGAGGAGAATGGAAGGCTCTTAAATAAGGCTCATTGCTGGTCTAAGCAACTTTTCATTTTGACCTAAGCTGGTGAAGTTCAGCCAATACCATCATGAACTACCCTGTCCTTGACTTTGCTAGTTTAGAATGTTGTTATACTCCAAGGGTGATGTTTCTGAAAGTCTGTCCTGGTTCTTAATGTTTCTAATCCCTCCACAAAATTCAGGTGAATTGAGTCATTTGATAGAATGAGATAGTCTCCAAATTACTGTTTCCAAATGCTGCCGGTCAACCAAGGGTTGAAGACACTTAGTAAAAGGTGCTTTCTGACCAGTCAGATGTGAATGTTTCCTGATTTAGAAAGGAGAACAGCTTACTTTGATTTATCCCACAACCTTCCAGCTGCATGACTACCTCAAGCAACGAAGGAAGAGAAGTTCTAGCCAACTGAAAAACTTAAACAAATGAACATTAAAAAGGAAAAAAAAAAAAAAAGAGCAAGTTGAATGTTCCTTTCTGTACCTTAAGTCATGTCAAAATAGAGGACAGAAGTATGAAATTGGCTTTGATGGATCCAAACCAAAAATGAGGCTGGACATAGACAAATTAACAAGCTAGTGACAGAAATTTAGAATCTTTATCTATATACATTAGTGACATATATATTGAATTCTTTCAACACTTTTCTAACCCCCCAAAATATAGCCTTCCTCAGGTATTTCAACCTGTGGTCCCAAAACACCCTTGCTTCTTTGCCCTGCTCCAGACCTCAAACTCAATGGTATATGCCATTCTAAGCAGACCCCTAAGCAATAGTCTGCAGAATACGTATTTATCTGCTTCTCTTCTTTGTCAGATATTTTTCTACAGCCAGTGAGTTCACTCTGTGAGACAGAGCTACTGAGTACAATGAGCACTAAAGCAGACATGAGGGTTTCTTTCCTCCCTTCCCTGAAGGAAAATGGTCTCTTCAAACTAATTACAAAAGATAGGAGAGACTTCACGATGGCCTGTGGTTCTGTTCTGCTTCACTGCATTCTGTAATAAACACTCTGGTTGAAAGATTGAATTCTGATGAAGTGACACAATGCTACATGTCACTCTGTAGCCGCAGAAAAGAGGTCTCCATTTTCACTTGAAGCAGCCTGGAGCTGGGGATCTCACCAAACTCTGTGAGAACTGAACGATAACAACACATTCTGACATGCGGATGGCCTACAAACCACAAAGAACAGCCACAATGTCAACAACCTCCCTTCCTTACCTCTGACCAAGCATTCTGAAGCTCTGCCCTGGAAGTGTAACGTAGAGCATGCTGGCTGTGGGGGTGAGTGACTTGGGAAGATGTTGTACGTTTCCTTCTAATAAAGCATGGGAAAACATGGAGTGATGAAACTTTAGCTATTTCCACTTTCCCTAACAGATGAGGAAGCTTTGCCCATTAAAAGGACAAAGGGAAAAAAAAAGAGTTAGAAAATCTCTAAGACTTATCTGCAAATGTAACTTTCATCATCTTCCCTCAGAATGTGCTTTACACTGTTGTAAAAAAATTGTTTAGCAACATCCATTTTAGTGATAAATGGACCCTACAACCTCCACCAGAGAGCTCCTGAACCTGATAGACAACTTCAGCAAGGTGGCAGGTTATAAAATCAACTCAAACAAATCAGTAGCCTTCCTCTACGTGAAAGATAAACAGGCTGAAAAAGAAATTAGGGAAATGACACCCTTCACAATAGTCACAAATAATATAAAATACCTCGGGGTGAACCTAACCAAGCAGGTGAAAGATCTGTATGACAAGAACTTCAAGTCTCCGAAGAAAGAAATTGAAGAAGATCTCAGGAAATGGAAAGATCTCCCATGCTCATGGATCGGCAGGATTAATATAGTAAAAATGGTCATCTTGCCAAAAGCAATCTACAGATTCAATGCAATCCCCATTAAAATATCAACTCAATTCTTTACAGAGCTAGAAAGAGAAATTCTCAAATTTATTTGGAATAACAAAAAACCCAAAATAGCGAAAACCATTCTCAACAATAAAAGAACTTCTGGAGGAATCACCATCCCTGACCTCAAGCTGTACTACAGAGCAATAGTGATAAAAACTGCCTGGTATTGGTACAGAGACAGGCAGGAAGATCAGTGGAATAGAGTTGAAGACCCAGAAATGAACCCACATGCCTATGGTCATTTGATCATTGACAAAGGAGCTAAAAAACCATCCAGTGGAACAAGGACAACATTTTCAACAAATGGTGCTGGTTCAACTGGAGGACAACATGCAGAAGGATGCAAATTGATCCATTCTTATCTCCGTGTACGAAGCTCAAGTCCAAGTGGATAAAGGACCTTCACATAAAACCAGACACACTGAAACTAATAGAAGAGAAGATGGGGAAGATCCTCGAACACCTAGGCACAGGAGAAAAGTTCCTGAACAGAACACCAATGGCTTGTGCTCTAAGATCAAGAATTGAGAAATGGGACTTCATAAAATTGCAGAGTTTCTGTAAAGCAAAGGACACTGTCAATAGGACAAAACGGCAACCAACAGATTGGGAAAAGATCTTTACCAATCCCACGTCTGTTAGAGGACTAACATCCAATATATACAAAGAACTCAAGAAATTAGGCTCTAGACAACCAAATAACCCTATTAAAAAATGGGGTATGGATCTAAACAAAGAATTCTCAACTGAGGAAATACGAATGGCTGAGAAGCACCTAAAGAAATGTTCAGCATCCCTAGTCATCAGGGAAATGCAAATCAAAACAACCCTGAGATTCCACCTCACATCAGTCAGAATGGCTAAGATCAAAAACTCAGATGATAGTAGATGGTGACAAGGATGTGGAGAAAGAGGAACACTCCTCCATTGTTGGTGGGATTGCATGATGGTGCAACCACTCTGGAAAACAGTCTGGCGGTTCCTCAGAAAATTGGACATATCACTACCCTAGGACCCAGCTATACCACTACTGGGCATATACCCAGAAGATGCTCTAACACATAACAAGGACATATGCTCCACTATGTTCATAACAGCTTTATTTATAATACCCAGAAACTGGAAAGAACCCATATGCCCTTCAACAGAGGAATGGATACAAAAAATGTGGTACATTTACACAATGGAATATCACTCAGCTATTAAAAACAATGAATTCAAGAAATTCTTAGGAAAATGGATGGAACTAGAAAATATCATCCTGAGTGAGGTAACCCAATCACAAAAGAACATACATGGTATTCACTCACTGATTATTGGACTTTAGCCCAGAAGCTTGAAACACCCAAGATTCAACTCACAGACCACATAAAGCTCATGAAGAATGAAGACCAAGTGGGGCGGGGGAGGGCTACAGTCCCTCTTAGAAGAAGTAACAAAATACTCAAGGGAGCAAATATGGATGCAAAGTGCAGGACAGAAACTGAAGGAGGGGCCGTCTGCAGACCATTCCACCTGGGTATCCATCCCATGTGCAGTCACCAAAGGTAGATGCTGACGTGGGTGTCAGGAGGTGCATGCTGACAGGAGCCTAACAGGTCTGCAAGAGTCTGACATATTCAGAGGCGGATGCTCACAGCGAACCATTAAACTGATCATGGGGTTCCCAACAGAGAAGATAGAGTGAAGACTGAAGGAGTAGAAAGGGTACGGGACCCCATGAGGAGAGCAACAATACCAACCAACCAGAGCCCCCAGGGTCTAAACCACCAGCCTGGGAGCACTTAGGGAGGGACCCATGGCTCCAGCTATATATGCAAGGGAGCTATATATAAGTGGGAGAAGAGATTCTTGGTCCCATGAAGGTTGGACATCGTGGGGGGTGGTATTCAAGGGTGGGGAGGTGAGGTTTTGGGAAGGGTGGGTGTGGGTACACCATCATAGAGGCAAGAGGAGGGGGGAAGGGATAGGGAGTTCCTGGGAGGGAGGGGGGGAAAGAGGGTAAGGGGAAAACACCTGAAATGTAAATAAAAGTTCCAATAAAAAAATGGACCCTACAAGTTAGTTTTCTTAATTTATATGAAACTTAATACCATAGTGACAAAAAATGTTCCTCGAGAACCAATGCTCCAGAATGGATTGGCAGAATGTGTGTCAATTCTATTTCTGGAAGTTGTTGGATATTCCTAGTTAGTGAAGGCCATGGTTTTTTTGTTTTGTTTTTGTTCTTTTTTTTTTTTGCCTGTGTAAAGAGTTGGGCAGTGGTTATTTATAATTGGATAACTCTGATGTTCACAAGCCTGATGTTCTAGCTTCAACACAGGGCCAGGCAGGGGTGGGGCTTTTGAGAAATAATAAAAAGATTTGGAGATAGGTGGCAGAGAATGAGTTGGCACACCGCTCATTTCAACTAAGGTTGTTTTTTAAATGTCTCTTTCTCTGAACAGTTAAGCACTATCTATTTCTGTGTTACTGAATGTCTATGGTATATTTAACTATTAGCCATGGCCATTTTCATGCTGTCTGTTTCACGATACTCAGCGCTAAATGATACTAAGTAAATACTTAGCATTTTCTTTATACATTCTTGTCATCTCAAATCTCTGCTTAAGGCTATAGAATGAGAATGAACTTTGAAAGTAATTTGTTTTTGTTTTTCTAAATTGGGGGTTTTCTTTAGCTGTCATCGTCTGTTTGATAGTATGCATTCTAAACTTTTATACAACAAAGATTAGTGATTTCTATTATTTTTAAATAAGTTTTAAAATCATCTTCTTAGCATTGAACTTCTGAAGATGCTTCATATAATCTAAATCCAAGACACTAAAAGGTGTGTGCTTCATATGTACAAAGTGGTTTAATTCATAAACAACAATTCTGTAGTTAGAGGAAAGACTTGCAAGCATTATGGATATAGCCTTTTTTTTTTTCAACAAGCTGTGTTTTGTTGTTGTTGTTGTTGTTGTTGTTGTTGCTGTGTTGGCATGGGAGAATGTTATCCAGTTGTGGTGGTTTGAATATGCTTGGCCCATGGTAAGTGACACTGTTAGGAAGTGTGCCCTTATTGGAGGAGGGGTGACCTTATTAGAAGAAGTGTGTTATGGTGGAGGTGGGGCCTTGAAGTCTGATATGTATGATCAAGTCTACCTGGACTTGAGCCAGCATTCAGCATTCAGCCTTCTCTTGACTGCCTTCCAGATCAAGATGTAGAACTCTTGGCTCCTTCAGAAACATGTCTGCCTGAATGCCCCCATGCTTCGCATCATGATGATAATGGACTGAATCTCTGAACTTATAAGCCAGCTCCAATTAAATGTTGTCTTTTATAAGAGTTGCCTTTAGTTATGGTGTCTCTTCACAGCAATAAAACCCTAAGACACTGACCTGTCTTAAATAGAAATGAGTCATGATCAATGGAACAAAGGCTAGGGAAGCTGTGGAAAAAGATGAGGAAAGACAAAGAGGGTAGAGGAAAGACAATACTGAATGAATACAAGGATGAAAATGAGTAGCCCTCAATCATTGCAACTCTTGAGATTGTATGCAGATCATATAATCAAATAGCTTCTGGGTAAATTGAGTACCTTAATTATAAAACTAAATTGGTGTAGCAGGACCAATCTTGTGTCTAATGACAGTATTATTGTAGATAGTGACACAAAGAACAAGTTTTTTGTCCCTATGGGTGTTGGTGTTTGTGGGTCAGTCACCAAAACACTCCTCTGCAGTGAAAGCCTGTAGAGTAGGAAGTGGCTATGTTCCCAGAAGACTCAGATTAGCCATGTTTCATGACAGAAATTGTGAAAAGAAGAGCTTTCTCCAGAGTCATCAGGGTTTCCAGATCTTTCTTTTGAGGAGTGGAGGTTAACATCTGGGGAATTTTGGAGATCTCACAGAAAGGGGTGTCCAGGTTTTTTTTTTTTTTAAAGGCTATATGTTATTCAAACTGAACATTCCAGAGTCCGGAGGGGACTTCAGAATGGAGACCACAAAGAAATGTTCATCTGCCTAATTTCTTCGGGCACCATTCATCACTTAACAGGAAAATCCATGACCAATCAATTTGAGGGCTCAGAAAGCTACAACCCAACTTACCACCCAATAACCTCCCTGTAAGAAGGGTTTAAAGTACATATTAATAGCTTGAGCTTTTTATCAGAGCTACATGGGTTTTAGTTCACTATCTATAACATTAGGGATATTACTCAATTCTAGACCTTGCTTTCTTACCCACTAAAAAAGTGATCCATGGATATATAACAACAAGAACCATGGAGCAATTTTGAAAATCTAATGTGGTAACCTATGTATCAATACCAGTGCTTGACACCGAATACCAAAATTTGCTGAATGTTGTAGGTTTGCCTTAAAACATTTTATTCGCCAACTTGCTCTTGAACCCTCTGGTATCTGTCTTTACGTTAAGATTCATTGGTGTGTTGATAGATCACATCTCTTAGATTATTCCGTTTTATCATAATAATATATTTCTAAAGTTTAGTTCAACACTAAATTGTGTTTTGAGTCTTGGAATAAACAGACATAGCAAAGAAAAACACAGAAATAAACTTTGAGCAGAGCCATAATGTAAAATTATAATAAAAATAACCTCCAGAGACCAGACTGGAACATGCATGAAAGGAGAAGAAAATAAACAGTGGCTGGCATGGAGCCTGCATGGACGTCCCACCAGCGAGCTTGCACGGACGTCCCACCAGCGAGCCTGCACGGACGTCCCACCAGCGAGCCTCCACTGGTTTGATTCTTATTAGGAGAAACTGTGTCAGAAGGTCTTCACTGTTTGGAGAGAAGCAAGGAACATAATTTAGGTTAGTGTGTTTGTGTGTGTGTGTGTGTGTGTGTGTGTGTGTGTGTGTGTTGGGGTGGAATGTACCTGCCACCATGGATGTAAAGCTAAGAAAGCAACTTTGTGGAATCCATTCTTTATTCTTTCTTTCTACTTTTATATTGGCCCTGGGAAAGGAACTTAGATCCTAAAGACTTCCATAAAAGATGTCTTTACTTGCTGAGTTAGCCCACAAAGAGACACAATCTTAAGGATCTTGGGATATACTTTACTTGAAGAATGCTTGACAGTATGGAACACACACACACACACACACACACACACACACACACACACGGCACACACATAATTTTATAATATAGAAGTTTCTAATTTTAAATGAAAAATTTGAAAACACAAAGAGTTGATGAAAACATGTTCACAGTCCATATCTGGGCATTCAATTCAATATCTTTGGTCAGATAAATGTCCACATTCAAGGTTAAGTGAAACACCGCCCCCTTAAGGCATGGAAACACCAAAGAAGATGAGAGTGAGAAGTATGTAGGATCAAGAAGACAGGGTAAAAGGCCACAAAAAGGCATCATGTAGGTTTATGCAACTATTATTAACTCACAATAACTGTAGTTTCCTGCACTGGGCACACACAAGACTGGCCCTAGGAACAATACGTCAAGTCTGCAGGAGGAGTTCTTGGGGTCCTATCCCTTAGCTCTAAGCTAAAGGCTGTTGGTGGGTTCTGGGAGAGGGAGAATCACTGTCTTTAGTTCTGTACCCTCTGCTGAGCCCACAGGTACCATGATCACATGTGAACCATGATCACATAGCCCTGGTTTAGTTTCAGTTGTCATAAAACAAACCAAATAGTCATGAATACTGTGACTCTATGATTTGTGGAGGAGGGGTGTGAGTGAGGTGGGTATGAATTGTATACAAGTGTGAATTGTGTAAAAACAGATTTAATTAATATTAAAAGATAGAATAAAACCTTTCAGTGACTGCCATCTAGTGGTAAGAATGATAATTAAAAGACAAAATCATATTTCTAATGTAATGCTAAATATTCAGTGACTGGATTTTTAACGTATTAATCATTAATGAAATTTGCTAGCTTTGGAAGCCTTTTTAATCACACGAAGTGGTATTATACTTGTCCTAGTTCGTTTTGGCACCTTGACATATCTGGGACTAGGGAAACTCAATTTCCTCCATCAGACTGGCCTGCACACAGTCTATGGAACAATTTCTTGATTGTTAATTAATGTAGGAAGGCTGAATCCACTGTGGGGGTGCCATCTCGAGGCCAGTGGGCCAAGGCTACATAAGAAAGGTAACTGAGCAAGTCCGGGAAGCAAGCAGGTAAGCAGCTTTGCTCCACCGTATCGGCTGTAGTTACTGCCTCCGGGTGCCTGAATTGAGCTCTTGCCTTTGCTTCCCTGCAAGAGATGCAGTGTAACTTGTAAGCCAAACAAACCCTTTCCTCCCCAAGTTGGTCAGTGCTTTATTACAGCAACAGAGAACCAAATAATACTTTATTTCTGCATTTTAATAAACATGACTATAAAAAGGCCTAACTTTATCATGCTTATTTTACAATTTCTGGGGATTTTGTTTTATTAAATTCTGGATTTCTAACTACTTGGATATGCTATTTGCCACAGTGTGACTTTTGCCTTGTGTTGAAATGGTACAGTACACTACAATGGAGAAAGAACAAAACATGGTGTTAATGACGGCCGAGAGCATGAGACTCTGACATTATAGCTTCAATAAGTTATGAGAGGACAAGCAAGCTCATTTCTTCTCATCTTGTTTATGGTTGCTTTCTTACTATGATAGCAGAGCTGTAACATGAGATCCTCCAATGTTCAAAATAATCACTATCTTCTTAAAGGAAAACGGGCATTTCTTGTAATAGAATCTCTTCTATGTATGCATAGCATGTTTTTCATCCTTTGTTATAATCTTATGGCATGTCCATGTGTATGTGCTCTAAACACAACATTTCTGAGTTTTATTTAATTGAAGATTTTTTTTGGTCTTGTTTTGTTTTGTGACAGGGTTTCTCTGTGTAGCCCTGGCTGTCCTGGAACTCTCTCTGTAGAAAAGGCTGGCCTCAAACTCAGAGATTCACTACTTCTGCCTCCTGAGTGGTGGGATTAACAATGTGAGTCACCACACCCAGTCAAAGCTTTATTTATTTATACTTGTATGATTGTTAAATGCAGTTACATTGCTGTATTCATGTTTATTTTAACATTTTAATTTGTGGTTTTTTATTTATCCTACATCCTTCTTTTTTATTATGCTCAAATGATAATTCTACCAAGGATCAAACTATTAAAAATAGTATATATTTGTTAACCTAAGCTTGAAGTAAAAATATACAAAAATTAAAGGAGGACAAATTTGTAGTTATGATGATACACTTTACTCAGCTCTAAGCAACTGTCAGGAAAGCCTTAGTTCAGTAACTGTGTGTCTCTGAACCTGTGACTAAGCATGATAACGGAATGGCACACATGTAGCACTGGGACCAATAATATCATATTTTTTCAAGCTCTTAAAGAACCACTACTGAATTTAGCAATGTACTTGTCTATGACTTACAATCAATTTTACTCATTTAGAGATTGTCCCCTGCAATTGAAAGGCAAGCATTTGAAAATCAGTGACAGATAGACAGACAGCCCTCAAATACTCACATATTTAATAACATTCTTGAAACAATCACTAGATAAACGGGTGGTAATGGAATTGGATAAAATTTGATGGTAAATTATAAAAATGAGGCATTAAAGTTTTTTTTTTGAAACAGATAAAGTTGATTAGAGGGAGACATATGCTTTGTATTGTTGGAACAAAGAGCAAAATGAACTACACAAGTATCATTTTAAAGATTGTCGTAAATGAACAATTAAACTCACTTTGACTTAATGTACAAATGCAAAATAGAGGAAAGAAACAAGACACAGATTTTTAAAAGATTAATATAATTGATAGGGTTTGATAAGATAAAGCAATTAAAAACCCAGTAACAGCAAACAGGCTATTACTAAGTTTCCTATTTTAAATGACCCCAGCATCCTGCATCTGAAAACTTGGGTGCCATCCTGTGGTACTACTGGGATGTGGTAGAGTTTTTAGAGTCTGGAGCTGAGTGAGAAGTTAGGTTCTTTTGAGATACTCAAAGCTTGACCCTCTTCCTCTCCTCACCCACCACCACTCAGTCCCATGCTATACTGTGTTGGGCAAAGCACTCGTGGCCAACTGAACATGGGCTGAAATCTCCTAAGACTTTAGCTAAAATAAACAGCTCCCCCTTTACATTGCTTTATTTCATTGCAGCAAAAGAAAGCGGACTCATATATTCCAACACTAAACAATCTTTCCATCAGCGTTTCAGTATTTTACTGTAACTTTACATATGATGTGTTCTTCAAGAATGTTTTCTTATTTTTGAATGCATTTTTAAAAATCTTAACCTGTCAAGATTAATAAAATTGATAAAGTTTGATAAGATAAAGCAATTAAAAACCATGTAATAGCAAACAGGCTATTATTTATTTTGACAAAAAAGTCAGGATAAGCTCAATACTTTAGGATAAGATTTACATAGTGAGTTCCATGATGATAGCTGGGGATACACAGGGAGAAGGGAGATCCTGTCTCGAAGACACACACACACACACACACACACACACACACACACAGACAGAGACAGAGACAGAGACAGAGACAGAGAGACAAACAGAGAGAGTGTTTTTTTTCCATTACTTTGGAGTAACCTCTACTCATTTAAACCTTTCTCATTTTTTTAATAAGCAGAACTTTATTGTTTTCCATGTAAAAATATTATGCATTATTCTGAATTTTTATCTTGTACACATTAAATTATATGTTTTCAAAAGCCATACCTACTTACTATTCATTGCTGTAATATGCAAACAAGATATTGAAAATGAGGATGTGACATGCTAGTTAGAAAAGTATTTTATTGACAATGGGGAAAAATAAGGAACCAGCCTGTAGACAAATCCAGTTTAGTATGCTTCTATACAACATACACAACAGCTAATAATGAATGAAAATAATAAAAAATACAATAGAAAAATAATTAAACAAAGGAGATATTCAGAGCTTGCAGCCTTGTATTTGGAGTGGCAAGTGGTTATTTGACTACTTGAAGGTGTAAAGGGATCATAACATTATACATAAAAGTAGAAGAAACTTTTGAATGGAGAGACATGTCCTGAGGGGAAAGCTGAGATGAAGTTTGTGGAGTCACTAGGTGAACCATTTGTGATGTGGGGATTTAATGCAGTCATGAAGTTTGGACAGAATGGCAGGTAAAGGCATAAAAGCTGGACAGCTTCCTTAATAATGTATAGGAAGAGAATGATCAGATGTAAAATTCCCCATGTTCCAGTATATGAAAATGGGCAGATAAATCTGATTAAGAAATAAAGAATTTGCATTTTAATACTCAAAGAAGATTAAAAAAAGACAGAAACTTCTTGGTTTTTAAATTGTAGAGTTCAAATATCCTACTAAGTATTTGTGCTACTTAACCTTTTTTTCCGGGCACATGTGGCAGTTGAACATAATTTTCAGAGTGAATAAGTGAGGTATTTATCAAAATACTTAGGTGGTGGAGTCCTCCACTTATGTTATCCATTTCTTGTGGCATAATATTCTTATACACATAGCCTTGGTAGAAGAACAGCTGGACTGAGAGTCTGGTGTGGCTGCAATAATAAGGTTCCGTAAGTCCACACTTCCTTTGTAAAATGATCTGATATTTGTGGCGAATCTGCCATGGTTCTATGTAGCATATTCGTTCAGCTCATATTCAATTCTGCTCCATTGAGCAGCAAACACAGACTGTAATAGTTTTGCAAGCCAGATCTCATGACTATTTGTTCATAATTAACCTTCCATATCAAAGGTATGAATGATATGTTAAGGTATCAGAGACATAATGAGTATGCTACATTTTCTGTGTAAGATAAGTTGCATAGGAAACCAGTTCTAACAAGTGGTCAATATCCCTATCCTAGGGGGGGACAATCCTTGGGGCATAAACCAACATTTTTGGTTTTCTACCATCCCAACCTAATATTTTATTTCTATGTCCTTGCTCATTTTAGTCTCATTAGGGTCACACAGAGTTTAAATTTATTCCCAACCCCAAACCCCATAGGAATAAAATAAATGTGTTTTCATGGTTTCCTGTAGCTTTCCTTCAGAACCAGATGTTGGACAGTAGCCATGTCAGTAAAAACATTTGGTGGAAGAGTCAGGTAGGAGCAGAGAGAAGGATATCAGAAGAATAAATCAATTGGAAAATGTTGTCTTAGTGTTTCTATTGTTATGACAAAGGATGATGATCAAAAGCAGCTTGAGAAGAAAAGTGCTTATCTGCCCTATACTTGCACATCATAGTTTGTCATCAGAAGAAATCATGGAAGGAACTCAGGGAAGGAACCTGGAGGGAGAAACTAAAGCCGAAGCCATGGAAGAGCATATACTAGCTTGTTCCTCCTGGCTTGCTCAACCTGCTTTTCGTTACAACCAGGATCACCTGCCCAGGGATGGCGCCTCCCTCAGTAGTCCCTCCAACATCAATCATTAATCAAGAAAATGTCCTACAAAGTTGCCTACATGCGATCTGATGGAGACATCATCTCAACTGAGGTTCTCTTCCAAGATAACTCTATGCTTGTGTCAAGTTGAAGATCTATCTATCTATCTATCTATCTATCTATCTATCTATCTATCTATCATCTATTTATTGTATGTGTGCCTCATTCAATGTTTGTGCACTATGTAAGTGCAGATGCCAATGAATGCTGGAAGAAGTTATCTGATATCCTGGAACTAACTATGTGGATGCTTGAATTCTTATGATTGACACAAATAGTAACAAAGAAAAAGAAGATAAATTGAAATTTATTAAAATTAAAGACATTTTAGAAAAGGCAATCATTATCAAAGGGAAAGTGTGGATTAAAATATTTGTTAGCCATCTGTCTGGTAAGATCTAATGTTCAGAATAGTTATAAAGAACTCTTTACCTTAATAAAAACATGCAGGCAATTGTATCAGCATCTTGAAGTGATATAAACAAGGATTTTGATATTTTTTGATGTGTGTATATATATTATGTGTGTATGTAAATGAGCATTAAGATGTGTATGGGTGCACATGCGTACGGTTATATGTGCTCATGGAGGCCCACAGTTGACACTGTGTGCTTTCCTTGGTCACTCTCCACTTTATTTATTGAGGCAGGGGGTCTCTCAATTAAACCCAAAAGGCAGCAATTGGCTAGTGTGCTGGACTACAGGCAGCAATTGCAACAGGCTGTCTGTTTATGTGGGTTCCACATACTGCCAAACTCTAGTCCTCATGCTTGTGTGACAAGTGCTTTACCCACAGTAATCTTCCTAGTCCAATTCCGGGGAACTTACAAGTGACACAATTTATTTCTCCTTACTTCTGGAAGCTTCTCTGTCCACAATCATCAGACTAGCAAATTATGTGTCTGATGAAGGTCTGTCAATTTCTCATCAATGGAGCCTTTCATGGGGCCTCTAGACCATTCTCTCAGACTCTTATGAAAAGGATTGAATCCATTCATGTGTGCAGAGCCTCCATGACTTATCACTTCCCCCAAAGACTCCAGATCTCTTTATTTTTCTCTCATTTTTATTTATTATTTGAGAACATCATGCAAT
The DNA here is from genome assembly GCA_021653895.1 of Mastomys natalensis. Classification (NCBI taxonomy): domain Eukaryota; kingdom Metazoa; phylum Chordata; class Mammalia; order Rodentia; family Muridae; genus Mastomys; species Mastomys natalensis. The sequence continues at coordinate 8,836 of JAJTUV010000422.1, read as the reverse complement.
GTGTTTTAATTATATTTCTCCTTTCTTCCATTCCTCCTAGATATACTTCAGTCTTCCCTACTCACCTGACTTTGTGTCCTTTAGTTTTCCTTAAAGCCATCAAGTAAATTTGTGTTGCCCATATACTCAAGGTTGTATGGTCTTCACTGAGGCATGGTCAACCTACAAAGGGCTGCATCCTTTAAAATAAAAGGATTCTCCCTCTCCAAGAATCTGTTAATTGCCAAAAGATCTTTAGCTTGGAGTAGGACTTTATGCCTCCCCTCTTCATGCTGGAATTTTGTCTGGATTAAGCTTACATAGGTCTGGAGCATGCTATCTCAATTGTTCATATGAGCAATTTTCCTATATTCAGAAAACAGGTTCCTTGTGTGGAAGACTATATACTTCCTCTGATTCTTACAGTCTTTCTGTTCTATCATTTTCAGAGATCCCTGAGCCTTGGGAGGAGAGGAATTGTGATATGTAGGGTGATATAAATGTCCTGTTCAGGGCAGAACATTCTTTTTCTTTATATGTTGGCCAGTTGTAAGACTTAAATATTTAATACCACTTAATACACACTATGTATGCATTAGGTTTCCTAAACCAACCTTCAGACCATAATACAACCTACATAAAAATATGTGAAGTACTCAAGTGGATACTTGTCTAAAGAATATATGCACACTACAATGTTGGTAACAAGGTGTTCTGTATAATTTGGTAATAAAGAAATGCAAATATAAATTACAGCAAGCAGCACTTAATATTCACTAGGATGGATATAATTGGGGAAAAGAGAAAGAGTGTTGGTGAGGTTGTGGGGAGGAAGAAAGTGCAATGGCAGCATAAGCCACTGGTGAGCCCAAAGAGGACAAGTAAATTCGTGAACTTCTCATCAGGAAATACAGTGAGCTGCCATGTGGATAGTAATAGACTCTGTGTCCCTTGCTACAGTCATATCTATTGCCAATTCTAGGCTTTTATATTTGTATTTTATAAACCTAAATTCAAGTAGATTGAATAATATCACTTTGAAATGCTTGGTAATACATTTCATCTTTATTATCTAGTCTCATGTCATTTGACTTAGCTGGGCCCCACTAGAATCATTATAGTGATTTGGACACTAGTGTAATGCTGTTGAAAAATGGTAAAGTTTTTAAGAGGAATTAATTTCTTTCCAATGAGACTGGAAGAATGAATATTTTTATGAAGTCTGTTCCTTTCTCTTTCTTTGCTTGTGTATGCCTATTCTTTGCTTCTCACTCCATCTTTATTTAATGTATGAGAAAACATGATGTCCTTCTGAAGCAGACTGGATACTGTCCCGGTACCCTTGATTTCTGTGTTTCAAAAGATTTTGTGATAAAAATTACTTTTATATAGCAAATATAGATCTTAAGGTGTTTATTATATAAAGAGAAAATGAACTAGACAATATTCCAGAATTTCCACCCAAACTACTGCTCATAGGTCCTAAGCAATGCTTTCACTGGGCAGAGAGAAATGGAGGAAATAGGAGTTAGAATCAAAGCATTTGGAGTAATATCATTTTCAACATCCAGGTAAGGACCAGAGACAATTGGTGCCATATTTTCCCAGCTCTCTTCATTAACACAAGCTAACATCTAGTAAGAATGTCTGACCCTGGTCTTCTAATCCATACACATTGTCTTTTATAACTCGAAACACACAACCCCAGGATGATTTGAGATTTTACTATTTAATGAGTCTAATGAGATTAAAGTATGAACTATTTCAGTTTGTACTTTATACTCCTCATTATAAGTATATAATCATAATAGGAAATGTAACTCTTACCTGATGCAGTGTTAGTCTGCACATTGCCCCAAATAAGCTCAAAGACCAAGGTGCTTAAAGGAGAAGCAGTAGCAAGGCATAACATGCAAGCTACGAAGGAGCACATAACCTTGGTTTTCAGTTAAGCAGTGGACATGTGGCTGCCCTGCTGCATGATATTCACTATTAATCATTAAAGATGAGGAAAGGAATTCAGAAGATTGAAAGTGCCATGGGCAGCAAGGTACACACATGCTCTTGCAAATGACAGGACATTATGGCCCTGTTACAATGGCATCATTGGGTCTTCCTCCATTGATTCAGTAGGAAAATATATATACATGTGTAAATATCTGACTCAAAGCCAAAACATCTCACGTCCATACATATATGCATATTTAGCATTCAAAATCTTTTAAATCACCATTGGCAAGAGATAGAAGGTTCTAAAGAATTAAAGAAAATTATTCATGGGAGAAAAGGAGGGAGAAGAGGAAGTAGTTTGCCATAATATGTAGTTCTACTTATGTCTGTTGTGCCGACTGCTTCTTTTGAAATGCAAGACTGACAGTGCTTGCACACATCCTTATTTCTCCTCAAGATGATGAGGACAAAGATACTACATAAACACAACCTCCTACACATGCTGAAAGAAGGCTCTGGTGAGAAAGGAATGCTTTTTGGAAGCAGAGAATGTTATGCGATGGGGCTCCTCCCTTGGTTTAATCTTGTTCTCCCGACTCTGCTATGGTGATGCCATGAAGTTGGTGAATGAAAATTGGACAATCAGCATGGTTATAGGTCTCATATCTTTTCCTCCAAATGAGTCTTAGCTATTAGAATATAAAAATACTCTAATATATATTAAGGAAAAGGAATATATTCTCACAATGTCTATCCTTTAGTCTCAAACTTGATCGTGGTGGCTGTTGAAGCCCGTGTAACCAGAGATGACTCCTTTAACACAGAAAAACCTTAGAATCGATGAAAAGGACTCTAAATAACAACCACCTCATAAAGCCACAAAGACTGGTAATTTGGAGGCCGAAAGGTTGTCTACTTCCTTTAAGGAAATTTTGAACAAAGAGGCAAAGTTTAAGCAGATCCCTGGAACTCCAAGTCAATGGCATGTTTCAGAGTGATCAAATTTAATATGGTTTGAGGTTTTGCAGTAAAATCTCATCTGATGCTAAGTAAAAAATGAAAGTTTCTTTCCAGAGTCTTGGAAAGAATGTGAACTCACAATACTGAAAAAATAGGTTAAACCAAACCAAAGGAAACAGACCCTAGGATGGAAGCTCTGCCAACACAGGATGGACTGGCACAGATAGTCACATACATTATCATTTTCCAAAACATCCTCTCTTGTGGAAGCCAATGTTACCACTAGGTCTGCCAAAACCATGTGATCGGCCATTAATAACAATCTCAGGTCAAACAGGTCCTATGAATATCTTCTTAACCCTTTAATTTCAGAATGGTACTACTCTAAAACTTTAGCCAGCATATTCCTTTGTACAAGTAACTTGAAAGCTTGCGGTAGCGAATAAGAAGTCTCAATGAGTGGCATGCATTCAGACATTATAGAGAGTCAATTTAGTGGAAGGATTTGAGATTTGTTCTAGCATTTAGGGAAGCAGTTACCATTTCAATTTGTGTCTGGAAACTCAAATGTAATTCCATGAAAAGAAATCAGGCCGCATATTAATATTCTCATAGTAAAAGAAGACAGCTAAAAGCCATTGTCTTCAAACACATGTATAAACACAACAAAATACCACCAGATACTGAAATGCTTTTTTTGTCTTTCCAGGCAAGGACTGTATCTATCTCTATCATAATTCAATTTTATAAAAAGCTCCACTTTGCAGAGTTTTTATACTTAAAGCAAAGTCAGAGTGTCTAAGTAGTATTTCATTTAGTGCAAGGGCATTTTGAGAATAAGCATCTCTTTCTCCTAAATGTTCCTATTATTCTCTGGAAGGGGGATACTGACAAACTTTACTTGAGTATTGAAATACACATTCCCTGGCAGATTTTGATTTGGGGTAAAGTACACATAAATTTTGCCATCTTAATCTTATCCAGTGCAAGAATATTTAACCATATTTGTATTTTAAGGGAAACAGCATCACTATCCATCTCCAACACTGTTTCCATCTTGCAAACTGGAACTCTATCTCCTATGAGCAGTCACTGTCCATTCTCACCCCTTTAACAACTTGTACCGTGGTTCTACTTTGCTTTCCCTGTATGTGTATAAGGTAAGTAGCATCAGTACATCCTTTTGTGACTATTTGATTCAAAATTCAAAAATATTTTAAAGAAGATGAAGAGAAGAGAAAATAGGTGCAGGTGTGAACACATGAAAAAAAAAGTACAGCGGGTAATGGAGAAGTGGGGGTGGGGAAATTAAGATAGAAAGAATTAACTATGATACATTTGTTTAAAAATACCATTAGATATCTAAAATTTTGTATGCTAATTTAATAAGATTATATTTTAAAATGTCTCCAAGGTTCATCTGAACTATAACAGAATTCTTTTCATTTAAGAAGATGAAATATATTTGTATACGGACACATGTGGGTAATAAAAGCACAGCTGTGTCCCGGGTTAACTAGCAGCTGAGTCCCAGAGGCTTTCCATGCAGCGAGCCCCACAAACAGGAGAAAGGTCTGCAGTTTAAAGGCTGGAGGCTTTGGCGGTGGCAGGCCCCAAAGACACGGGAATGTCCATAATTCCAAAAGGGCTCATTTTCATGGCTGATATAGATGGATCTGGATGTACTCCCATGAAACTCAGGGCAGACCTGAGTTAAATAGGGAGGGAGAGAGGGGAGGGTCTGGAAAAGAATGCTTAATTGGCTCCACCCTCTGACCTTCATTAGTATGTAAATCTCTCTAGGGCCTGAGGCCTGTAGTCACGCCCTCTACCTGGGCACTTTGGGAGAGGCTATAATGGCCTACCATGACTGAACAATGTAGGTCCATGGAGACTAGACTCCGTGTCAGGACCCTGGGTTCTGGGGACATGGCTGAACACCTGCTGTTTCTCCCTTGGAATCTCAGGGTTCCAGACCCATGCCTAGCCAAGAACCAAGATACCCTTACGCAGTCCCACAGACACACATATATAAATATATATAGGAATTTTGCTAATTCACTGATACGTTGATGGTTATATAGATTGTTATGGCTAACAGTGCTACTATCATCACAGGTATACATATGTATATTAAAGACCATATGTTTGCTTACTTTGAAATTGGCATGGTGGAGTCATTCTGTGTTGCCTGTGCCCTGGACAGCTCTCTGCCTGACCCTACCTACACTTGGGGGTTGAGGGAGAGTTGGCACAGAGTCAATGACGCAGACTCTGGGAGCAGGTGAGAAATGCTGCAGCAAGCTCATCTGAATACTGCTGCAAGCTCCTTTAATACCCTCCACCCACACTCCCACTGGTTCCAAGAAGGTATTTATTCTAAACAGCAGTTCCTGATTGGCTGACATTATTTGCACCAGCAATCCTTGTTCTTTCAGGCAATCCTCAACTAGGTCCTCCTGAAGGAATGCTGGTGACACAGGCAGTCCTCAGTTAGGTCCTCCTGCAGAAGATGCTTCTGCAGCTGCACAGCCCCCAGAGTTTACATAGAGGCAGCCTTGCTCTTCCTGCTACAATTCTGTTCTCAGATTTTGAAGAATTGTCATGCTCTTCTCCTTAGTTGTTGCATTCCTATCAACAAGGCACAGGAGGCCTTCTGTGTACACATCCTCTCCTGGACACAGGATTCAACTTTCTATGTACCTTCTCCGTTTTCTCTCTTTTCCTTTTTTGTTTGGCAGTGAATTTTTGATGCTGGAGATTTTATTCTGAAAGTAGATTTTTTTCTTTTATTACCAGCATATATTGGGACCATATCTAGGAAATTTAATGCTGTAAATGTTTTATGCTTTTATTTATGAAATTAAAGTTTTCAGTTTTGAGTTTAGGCCCTTGATTTATTTCCAGTTTATTTAGTGAGCTTCGTTGTTTTGTGTGTGTAGATGTACAGTTTTCCTGGCATCATTTGAAAGACTGTTCTTTGTCCCCGGGATAGTCTTGGGGCCTTCATACAGAACCACTCTCCACTGATTTTGAGAGCTTCTCTCATTGTCCTCTGGGATGCTTCTGGTTTGGGACAACCTTTAATCCAAGAACACATAGTTTGGTTACCAAAGCACTAACTGTGGATGCCCCAGAAAATTGTTTTTCTTTCCAGGGTTGTTTTGTCTATTTGTGGTGTCTTAAAATTCCACCTGATGTTTAGAAGTAATTCTTATTTCTACAAAATGCCACCATTGGGACTTTGATAGCAATGCTGTTGGTTCTTTTTGTGGGATTTAATAGTATGATATAGCACTAAGGCTTCTGATGGATGAGTATTTGATATCTTTTCTTTAAATTCTTTCAGCAATGTCTTTACACTGTTAGTTTATTAAATTCATTACTATTTGATGATTTTCACACTGTGTTTTGGTTGAAATTGCAATGCATCCCATAGGCTCCTGTGTTTAGGTACTTGGTCCCCAGGTGGTGGTGCATTTGAGAAAGTTGTGGAACCTTTAGGAGGTGGACATTTGCTGGAGGAAGTGGGTCAATAGGGGGTGATCTTGAGGCTTTATACCCTGGCATTATTTCCTGCTTCCTTTATTTCTGATTCCCAAGTGGACATGCAATGTCACCTGCCAGCTTCCTAATGCTGCTGATAAGCCTTTCCTGCCACAAGAGACTGTATCCCTGTAGAACTATAAACCAAAGTAAACCTTTCTTTCTTAGATTGCTTTTGCCATGATATTATTTTTATTTATGCTTACTTACTATTTTATGTTTGTGTGTAAATGTGTGTGGCACATGCATCTCTCTCTCTCTCTCTCTCTCTCTCTCTCTCTCTCTCTCTCTCCACACACACACACACACACACAGAAGTTGTAGAATAACACAAAAGAGTATGAACCCTTTGTTATCACATAGGTGACTGAACTCAGATCATCAGGCTTGTGGACAGGCACCTCTACCTGCTGAGCCATCAGTAATCATAGCCATAGTTGTAATCAGAGGACATGCTTTGTAGACTGTTATTTAAAATTTATTTGACTTAAATCGTGTTCTACATATGGTCTATCCAAGAGAATTTTCCATAGGTAAGTGAAAAAAATCTTAATGTTATTTTTATTAGGTGAGTAGCTCATATGTATTTGTGTGTGTGTGTGTGTGTGTGTGTGTGTATACACATGCACATGTGCAGTTTATTATTCTTATATACATTTATCTGAGTGTTTTATCCAATAATGAGTAAAGATTATTAAAATTCCCAACTATTGTAGAGATATCTGATTTTCAAGTCTGTCAGTTTTTGTTCCAGATACCGATATGGTTTGCTGTTACTTTTTACTTTAATGTAACATATTAATATACAATGTTTTCTCCTCCAAACAGTTTATTTTGGCTTATTTGTCTTTAATGTGTGCTTTCGGTATCTTGTCAAATATTGAGTAGTTGTAGTTACATGCATTTATGTTTAGGTCTGCTACTTTCTCCCATAGACCTACATGTCTGTTTTGTGTTAATAATACTCTGTTTTATTACTATGGCTCTACATCTTGTCATCAGTTCTTAGACTCAGATAAATTTTTCTTTTTAATGTGTTAAACAAAGATATCTTGATCAAATTGAACAAAATATGAAGGTAATACTAAATCTAAACCAGGTAGAACTTATTTTGATACAATAGCAGTTTTTCACAAAATAATTTTTCTAGTATTCAGTTTATGCATGTCAATTTATGTTGACAAGTAATATCAATCTCACTTGTTTTATTCTTTGTTGATATAACTTCATTTTTCATTTCAAGATTATTCTGGATTTATAAAGTTATTTGAAAAGTTGTTCACTTCACACTGGCTTTGCATAGGACACAACTAAGTTTGAAAGAGAAGAGAAAAATGTCTATGTATATGAACAAAACAGGAACATGAAGCTAAGCAATAAGTAGAATGGCAAAGCAGAAATTGCCAAGATCTAAAAAACACAAAACTATTGATATTTGAATAGTAGCTATTCTGGGAGTTGATGGTAATGTACTAAGATAATCAAGAAATCATATGAAGCATGGAGTAGGTGAGAGAGCAGAAACCATATGATGAAGTAGGTCAGAGTGAAAAATGAAATTCTGATAGTCAATAGTATTAACTCAAACAATTAAATTCACTCTTTTTAACGCTGATACCAGAGTAATGCTGAGAAATTGTCTGGCACTGCATGCCATTTTCAGAAACTGTAAACTACATCTATCACTTTTCAAAAATAAATTGCCATGATGAATAAATAATTATGCACCCATATTTTCTTCTCTTCTTCCTCCTCCTGCTCTCCTTTTCTCCTCCTCTTCCTCCCTCCTCCTCTTCCTCCCTTCCTCCTCTTCCCCTTCCTCCTCTTCCTCCCTTCCTCCTCTTCCTCCCTTCCTCCTCTTCCTCCCTTCCTCCTCTTCCTCCCTTCTCCTCTCTCCTTCTCCTCCTCCTCCTCCTCCTCCCTTCCTTCTCCTCTTCCTCCTCCTCTTCTTATCTCTTGGATTCATATAGACCCTGGGGACAGATGATCTTCAGTTTGAATCTCAGACTCTTATATAACACAATGATGAAGTGTTACATTGTTTAGACAGACAACAAAATACATGGCTATAAAAGTTGTCTGGAAGTGCAGGAAAGGACCATATACTGCTACTGGGAAAGGAAAATTGCTGTCTGGCCTCATGAGCTGGCTTGAATGCTGGGTGGCTTCCGTGGTTTTTTTTCTGTTGTTGAAAGAGCCAGACAAAAGGCTAACATGGGATCTGCAGTTTCTACCACAATGAGGAAGATGCTAAGAGTAACCAGGTGGGTGTTTTGCTTGTGTGTTGCCCCTCTAGAACATTAAATCACTACCCAGACTGTCTAAATTGTTAATCATTTAAATACAAATAGCCTAATTTGGTATGTCTTGGGTTTTTTAAAGTTTGCTATTAATACAAAGA